>OU862886.1:24082500-25332500 GCA_917880725.1 Selenia dentaria
AAACCGTTACAATTCATGTTTGAATATTATGTCCACGAAATACACGAAATTCTTTAGAATAGGTAGTGAAATTGCTTAAGATAATAATTCAATATGATAACAATAGCACTTATCTATCCTTCTCATAAATTTTCCACTTCCATCATTTTTTATTCAATAGTACTATGTCAAACAATTATCTTCGCACACTGACAAGCTGCACGCACTTAGGTATAGGTGCTCTATAGGCCGAATTGTATCACAATATTTTTTTTTTTAAATTTTCCGGGTTGTGATTTTGGATTATATGGCAAGAACATACATCTAGCTCTCTTGTCTTATACATTTTACTGATCGAAAAAGCGAGACAACTACAATATAACTCAAAAACGAACCACAAGATCTCGGGAACAGATCTGTTCAACTAATGAGTTTACTAGATGAGTGAAATTTAACAGTGTTGTGCAATTTATGAGTCCAGCTGTATTTCGTATTGATGCCACAGCCCTTTATAATATTTATAGTTCTTATTACTTTTTAAAGCACTAACTCCTGCTTAGCGATACCAAAAATAGCGATTTTAGAGAGAAAAATTCACATTCTCGGACGGGATTTGAACCTGCGTCTTCCGACAATCCGTGTCAGACTCCATGACCAACTAGGCCACCGAAGGTTGAGGTCCGAGCATGAAGACACGGGTTCGAATCCCGTCCGAGGATGTGAATTTTTCTCTCTAAAATTGCAAAATATAATATTGCAATATATAATGTAATATAATAATATATATCAAGAAAAAATACGCAAATAATACGACAGAAAAAATCTTTCATATCGCATCTCAAGATTTTGAGCGTCAAATACTATATTTGTTACCACTGTGGCTTCTTTTATTTTTAAACAAATTAAAACTGCGTAAACGTTATCGTGTTTACTGACGCACGCTTCTTCCTGCCACGGCCAGTGCTTCACCCGCTCAAATATACCTACAAGTTTGCTCTTGCAGCGCAGCAGAAATATCTCACTAATGGGCACGAATTGAACATTTACCGCTAACCGTACCTCTACCATGAGTTTGCAACATAAATGTCATCTATAGTCGATACTCGATCTCGCCTACCTATTATGCTTGTGATTGGCGTACTCGCTGTCAATTTTAGTTCTACAATTACCGCGAGGTGGCACCATTCCTTTTTTCATACATTTTTTCACGGCAATCCCTATCTAGCATCGAATGGTGTCAATGTTGTAAACTCCTGGTAGACCTACAGGTTGCGCTCGTTTCGTAGCTTGGTCACCAGTAGTCACGACCACGAGCTAACTATAAACTAATCGAAACGTCCCCAATGCAAGCGGATTAATTTCGATCTTACAAGCGAAGAGATACATGGTAGTCTTAATTGGTTAATTAATAAATTTCAGGTGCACCCACAAAATCCAAAATGCATATCTTCGTGATGACAATAAATGGAGACACCATAACCCTGCCAGAGGCACCAGACACAGTCGAGGGTGTTAAACGGCAAATTGAAGATACGGAAGGCATCCCAGTCGAATATCAGCAGCTTATATTTGAAAGAGCTCGAGCACGGTCGTGACCTTTCACATTACAAAATTCGAGATGAGTCAACGCTTCATTTGACGATGAACTTAGATGGAGGTAGACATAACATACATATAAATACGCCGTTATTTTTTTTGAATATTGCTTGAAGTCCAATGAATATTACAAACCCGAAGAAATCATATACCTAAATATAAAAATTACATCATTGTTAAATGGTGGTAACGCGGAAAAGGAAATGGCTTTATGACATATTGTTTTTTTTGCTTAACTTTCCTCAAGGACCATTATTATAGTATATAAATGGATCCTTGCTTTCCTTTAACGTCCGTCGAGTTGGGGTTTCAACCTGCGGAGACGCGTAGTTTCTGAAAAAAAAATAATTGAAAATCAGTTATTTTTGGAATATTTACGTCCATTCAATACCTACCACGTCCGTCAAGTTGGGTATTGATATTTTTTTACAGATAGGTTACATTATAAGCACACACGCCAAGTTTCAACATGCAGAGACGCGATGTTTTTAAGAAAAACATTATAGAAAATCAATTGTTTTTGCAATATTTACGTCAATACCTACCACAAAATCATATAGAATTCTCGCCATTGAACGTTTCGTTTTACGTACGGTTAAGTTGTCATACGTTCGGTAACATTTTATTTTACATAAAGTTACGTAAATAATTATATTTTGTAGTAATTTCAATAGTTTTCATGCACACATACTCGTATATTTCACAGTAGCGGAGTATCTAGTCAGAGCAATGTCACAAGTACTCGTAGTAGTAGTAGTAAGTCACTCGTAAGACCTGCTTGACGCCTAGTAAACGTTTAAAAATGCCGCAAGCCACTGGTTTGGTTTGTGCTATTAGTATAGGTAGTATAGGCGTAATTAGGTCTACCACGAGTTTACAATATTGACACCAATCGACTGCCGCAAAAAAATGGTATGAAAAAAGAACAGTGCCACTTTGCGGTCAATTGTAGAACTAAAATTGACAGCAAGTACGCCAATCACAAGCTAGGTAGGCGAGATCGAGTATCGACTATGGGCGTTTTCACACTGCGACGATAACGACACCGACACTCGTCAGCTCGGACGATAATGATATCGGAACGATATCATTGTCGTAGGTAGGCATGAGACACGATATAACCAGGGTAATATTATCTATACAGTATTGCAACTCAGCCATGTCATTAATTTTAAATACCTCCAGCCTGCAGCAGCGCGGTACGTAAACACGCGGTAGGGCTGGCCGCATACAATATTTTAATTTAATTTACCTACTTGAGTTTCGTTCTAGTTTTGTGATTGTTAATATTATATTTTTTATTTAAAAAAAGACTAGTTGTGAATGAATTAAGAAAAAATCAATAAAAATGCATGTTGTGTTTTTTGATTACATAGTAGATTTAATAATAGACAACACATAAAGAGACTGAAAAAAATTTGCGCCTCCTGAGACCTACGTACGAAACGTTTTACAACGTTTTATTCGAGCGTAGGTAGGCATGGTACCTATACGTATGTCACATTTTTAAATAATTAGTTCAGGTAGGTACCTACCTATCCACATTTATTGTAAATTAGCCCGCGCCTAGTTTAAACAACGGGTTCCAAACCCCATAGCTTAAACATGGAATTTTATTTAAGATAAATTTAAATTTTATAATTATTACCATTTATCATGTAAGTACGTAATAACTAGCGTTTTTAGTACTTATTTATAAACAATAAACAGTTTATTGATCCAGATATTTTACTCGGTGGAATAAGCGAATAAATACCTACTTAGTAAAAGAAACAAATTACGTATAATATTTAGTAAAAATATTTTATAGGTTCCAGGTAATTTAAAAACAATATCTCTGGGTGTGTTATTGAAGAATCAAACAAATAAAGCAATCAATAAAATCATAAAATATTTTTAGTTTTTTTTAAATCTTTAATAGAATTTTTTTTTAAATTTAGAATAAGTTGTCCAGAATGTTTGACATAACTACAATAGCGTCTACTGGATGGGAGAAGCCACTGGCTGCTGAAACACAGTTTTTATTAGTTCGGCAGTAGTTTTTATTAGTTTTTATTAGGTATTTCAATCAAATATTCACAAATCGCACACTTACCTGGTTACAAAAATATCACACCGTTCGTTCGTCACAGCGGCGCATTTGCGACTAGCTGCATGGCTATTGCACACCAATATAGAGGCGCGTAGGTACGAGTATAACTCGAGTTTCGGCCGTTTCTATGAAGACTGAATACTGTACAGATATTATTACCGTGATATAACCAACAGCGTATTATGCTGGTGCCTGCCCAAGCCACGCCCCCCCCACGATCCTGCTTCACCCCGCACTGTGTCGTCACCCGATATCGGCACGATAATCTGCGGCGGCGATAACGTTAACTACAACGACACAGTGTGAAAGCATTTAGTAGTGGTTGTATCAAACTAGCAGTCCAACGATATCGTGCAGTTATCGTGTAGTTATCGTTATCGTCCAATGTGAAAACACCCTATAGATGACATTTATGTTGCCAACTCATGGTAGAGCCTGGACGTCATCGTCGGATTCTAGAGATCTTGGGTGCGATTCCCGGGTCAAACAAAATGTGTATGTCTTTTGTATCATGTATGAGTATGTAACTGCGCTGACTGTTATTGCATATCTATCAAAATGAAATGGCAGTAGGTGTTTGTTTACACCTTTGAGAATGCACTTTCAATGTAGCCCATTAAATTTACTGTGCGTGACTGTACGTTTATCGGTGATTCAGGATATCTTAAACAGATCTTTTGAAGATATGAAAACTTTTATTTTCAGGAGTATCTTGTTTCGACCGCCACCTAGCGTTACGTCATCTCCTTCACAAGAAGATTTGCCGCAAGTGCTACGGCCGGTTGCCGCCGAGCGCTACTCGCTGCCGTAAGGCCAAGTGTGGCCGCACTACAGATATACGTGATAAAAAGCCCTTCTACAGGAGTGAAATTAATTTTTATACTAAAAAAATTTATGAAGTGAGGCACTTCTACCCTTGGTAGGAGTTGATGACTTGGCCTCCAATCAACATATTTTTTTGGGCCTACATAGTAGGCTTACCTAGTAGGCTTGCGTATGAGCGTTATGGAACTCCTCGCAAAAAGACATTGCCGGTTTTCATACATGCTGGCCTCAGTCACTTTAATGCAGCTACTCGCAAAAAGACATTGCGAGTTTACGTACGAGCTGGCCTAGTCAGTCACTGTAATGTAGCTACTCGCATAAAGACATTGCGAGTTTACGTACGAGCTGGCCTAGTCAGACACTGTAGTGCATATACTACTAAAAAGATATTGCGAGTTTACGTAAGAGCTGGCCTAGTCAGTCATTGTAATGCAGCTACTCGCAAAAAGGCATTACGAGTTTACGTACGAGCTGGCCTAGTCAGTCACTGTATTGTAGCTACTCGCATAAAGACATTGCGAGTTTACGTACGAGCTGGCCTAGTCAGACACTGTAGTGCATATACTACTAAAAAGATATTGCGAGTTTACGTAAGAGCTGGCCTAGTCAGTCATTGTAATGCAGCTACTCGCAAAAAGGCATTACGAGTTTGCGTACGAGCTGGCCTAGTCAGACACTGTAGTGCATATACTACTAAAAAGATATTGCGAATTTACGTAAGAGCTGGCCTAGTCAGTCATTGTAATGCAGCTACTCGCAAAAAGGCATTACGAGTTTGCTTACGAGCTGGCCTAGTCAATCACTGTGATGCGGCTACTCGCACCTGGTGACCGCATAATACGAGGTATATACGGGCATGTGCGAGTCGATCAGCATCGAGCAGCAGTTCGCATCCATGTACCTACTACAACTTTTCTAAATTGTCACTCGCCTTCCTACGCTGTGTGTGAGAAATAGGTAACTATAGTTTAGTCTACTCATACACCTTTTTTTGGAAATTAAAATGTGTTTTATTTATTACACCTTTATCATCATCATCATCACCATCTCAGCCGTAGGACGTCCACTGCTGAACATAGGCCTCCCCCATGATTTTCCAAAAAGACCGGTTGGAAGCGGCCTGCATCCAACGTCGTCCTGCGACCTTCATCAGGTCGTCTGTCCACCGTGTCGGTGGACGACCTACGCTGCGCTTGCCGGTCCGTGGTCTCCACTCCAGAACCTTTCGGCCCCATCGGCCATCTGTTCTGCGTGCTATGTGCCCGACCCACTGCCACTTCAACTAGCTAATTTTCTGGGCTATGTCGGTGACTTTCGTTCTTCTACGGATCTCATAAATAAAGATCCGGATGTCGTGTCGCAAGGACTTCCATATTCGTCTATTGAGCGGCCTATATGCTTCGCATCATCCGGAGACTGCAGTTTTAATGAGCGTCGTTCAGCCATGAGGTTGAGGGTATCGTTGGAGAGTTTCTGTGGCCTATCTGTACGGTGGGGTTTAAAGTATTTGGAACCCACTGTATGGACAGTTTCTACTAACCTGTTATTGATCTCGTCCACAGAAGCGATGTTCTCAAGGCAATCGAAGCGATTGGATAGCTCAAGTTGAAAGCTCTCGGGGTCTTGAATATGGGCACGAGTAGGTCGGAGCGTAGACTTTAACAGACGAGACCTCTCAAGTTTGACATTAATATTCAATGTGCCTCTTACCATTCGGTGATCACTACCGGTTTTCACCCTGTGGATCACGGAGACATCAGTGAATATTTGTCTCTTGGTGGTCATAATGAAGTCAATCTCATGGAACCATCGGGACTCAGCCAGGTCCAATTCCTGTAAGGTGGCTTCTGAAAGAAAGAGTTCATCATAAAGAGTCCCTCTTTCTCCAGTCGGTCAACCTCTGTCCTCTACGGTTCCGTTGTCCATAGCCAAATTGCCCCACTTTTAACTCATCCTCGCTTCTCTTACCCGACTTCGCGTTGAAGTCCCTCATAACAATTAGAAAGAGCGTTTCAGAGGTATGTATGGCCCAACTAATGTCCTCATACATATCCTCCACTTCATCATCCGGGTGCGACTTCGTCGGTGCGTATACCTGAATGACCTTCAGTGAATATCGTTTGGATACTCTGAGTATTAGGTATACGACCCTATTGGAAACGCTATCGATCGTAACTATGTTGTTAGTAAGGGACTTGTGGACGAGAAAACCGACACCACCTTGGGACTGTTGGTCGCCCTCCCGGAAGTAGAGTTTATTAACCCCAAAAATTATTTAGAATTTAATCATTATTAAATTCTTTTATTAATTAAATTAAATCATTCGTGGGGTACCGGCTTCGAATAGTAGTATATAGTATAGTATCCTGCCCAAATCCAAAACTCCGAAAAGTTTCAACTGGAACTTCAAAACCGTTTTCAGTGCCTAGCGGAATGCGACACATTGGATGAGTTGAACAACGGGTTGGTGGAAACTGTCCGAGTGGTTGGGTCCGAATTCTGTGAGACCATAAACGCCGCAGGAATGCTCAAAAACTCCCAAAAGAAACTCTGAAACTAATGGCAGAACGGAGCGAAATGAGACTGCAGTCTGCTACGGTAAACTCAATAGACGAATGTGGAAGTCTATGCGAAACGACTTGCGTGCTTATAATACTGCGCGTATTACGGCAGCAATTGAGCGGAACCAGGGCTCTAAAGTGTTTGCAAAGGATTTGTCTATTGGGCAAAGCCAAATGACAAAACTGAAGATCGAAAATGGCAGTATTGTTTCATCCAAGCCTGAGATTCTGAGAGAGATTGAGAGCTTCTATCGACAGTTATATACCTCTACGCGCGAACCCGTTACTGAAGCAGCTCAGGACACCAGAGCAAAGTTAGTACGACACTATACCGAAGACATCCCGGACATCAGCCTGTACGAGATTAGAATGGCTCTCAAACAGCTTAAGAACAACAAGGCGCCAGGAGAGGACGGAATTACGACTGAACTTCTGAGAGCGGGTGGTAGACCGATACTTTTAGTCCTCCAGAAGTTATTTATTCTGTCATCTTCGAAGGCAAAACGCCGGAAACGTGGCACAAGAGCGTGGTTGTAATTTTTTTCAAAAAAGGTGATAAAACCTTATAGAAGAATTATAGGCCCATATCGCTCTTGAGCCATGTGTACAAGCTGTTTTCAAGAGTCATCTCGAACCGTCTCGCACGCAAGTTTGATGAGTTCCAGCCTCCCAAACAAGCCGGTTTCCGAAGAGGCTTTAGCACCGTAGACCACATTCATACACTACGGCAGATTATACAGAAGACCGAAGAGTATAATCAGCCACTGTGTCTAGCGTTTGTGGATTACGAGAAAGCCTTCGATTATATCGAGAAGTGGGCCATACTGCAGTCCTTGCAGCGTTCTCAAATTCACTATAGGTATATCGAAGCGTTGAAGTGTTTATACCTACAGCAAGGCCACTATGTCAGCCCGATTACAGGACCAGAGTACGGAACAAATTCCATTGCAGAGAGGTGTGAGACAGGGAGACGTCATCTCTCCGAAACTGTCCATTAACGCATTGGAGGATGTTTTCAAACTTTTGGACTGGAAAGGATCTGGCATCACCATTAATGGCGAATACATCACTAACTTTCGTTTTTCCGATGATATAGTTATAATGGAGTCGCTCGAGGATATCGGCACCATGCTCAACGACCTCAGTAGTTTCCCAACAGGTTGGTCTTAAGATGAACATGGATAAGACGAAAATCATGTCTAACGTAGTCGTGGAACGTGGACAACGTTCCACGTATACCGGTAATTGTTGGAAACGATACACTCGAAGTTGTAGACGAGTACGTCTACCTGGGACAGACTGTCCAATTAGGTAGGTCCAACTTCAACAAGGAGGTCGCACGAAGAATCCAGCTCAGATGGGCTTTATTCATTACAAACGTAACTAACTTAAATTAACAAACACATAACTTATGATATTTTGTTGTATAAGTTATAAATCCTTGAAAGTAATTGGCACCCAAACTAGAATTACTCTGTGATATGTCATGCCAAGCAAACCATTTGCATACCAACCATGCAAATGGTTTTATCATTTCATTTAGGATTTGATAGTTTTTGTTTGTTTTTTTTGTTACCAAGGGATGAGATATACATGTCGCCCGCCTGATGATAAGCGTTAACTGAATTATTGAAGAAAAGACAGTTTCTTACTACCGGGGCCCCGTTTCATAAAGCAAGTAACAAATTGTAATTTACTATTTACAAGCCGAAAATTCTAACAATTTACAATGAAAAGTGTTTCACAGACTACATGAACACCACCGACACTTGTAAAAGTAGCTTCATACTCTTGTTACAAGTAAAACTCTCGATTCATTATTATAGCTCCTGTACAGCCCTAAATCATTCGTTCAATAATTCATTCTTTTCACTCATACGTTGTAGAATCTTCTACAAATGCGTTCAAATAGAACCCTTGCGAGCTTTTTACCGAAAATAACGCTCACAAGGGGCGTTCGAATTGGGAATCTGTGGGTGAAAATGTCGTTCATGTCTCTTTTTGTTCAGCTTTCGGAAAGCTAAAAAAGAGGTATTTATGCCCACGTCCGGAGCATGGTTGTTTGTGATCGTTTTTGACAGCTATGTATTTGAAAGCATAATCATGCGATTTTAGTTCTTTTGCTCAGTTGAGCGTTCGAATAGGGTGTGGGCAAAAGTGGCAAAAATAACGTTTTTGAGCTTTACAATAGCTTTAACAAAAGAACCACAATGACAACGCCACCAATGGCCTAAGCGCTAAACGAACGCACCTTATATCTTCAAACTTTTCTGTTTGGTATGTTTAAAAGTTGATTTTGTGATAAAACCTAGTATTCTCTGCTATAAACGTACCTAAGATATATAGAAAAAAATATAAAAAAGGTAGGTATTTCTTTTTGGAACTTTTTCGCCGTTGAACTTTTACACTCAAAGCCTGGTAAAGCCTCAAAATTCTGTGTATTGGATTTTCTAAGAAGGCCCTAGCAGACTGACCATTTGATCATCACCATCACTAACCAGAGACATTTCTTTCATTATTTCGGAATTTATACGAAACTCTCGGTCTTAAACTCTGTGTTGATATGCGTTGAAGAAAAGTACTGGGCAACCGGTTATTTTCATCGTCTGAGGAATCAAAGGAATCCATTAATTGCCACATTTATGAAGATTTAGATTATCGTAGATTCTTTATCATAGTTTATATACATAGTTATTTTTATGCATCGAGGATAAAACTATTTTACAAGTTACCGAACTCTGAAGTTAGGTAGACTTGTAAAAAATATGACAGTTATAATAGTAGATTATGATACTGTTGCATAATAAGGGTTCTTATAACATTAGTGTGTTTATTAAAACACAAATAATTAAATTAATAAAATAAAATTAAAATTAATAAAATTAAAATTCAATTAAATTAATAATTAAATATTAAAACACAAATAAAAAAAAATGACTTTTTGCATGGTGTGGTGACAAATATAGACACGAGAACACCAGTTTGCGCCATTTACTGCGATATGACCCAAGCATTCGATCACGTCAACCATGGATCTCTATTGCGAAAACTAGAGCTATACGGTATACGTGGCAACGTCCTAAATCTCATTCAATCGTACTTAAGCAACAGGAAACAGTATACGGAAATCACTACAATAAATTATGTTACAAAAAATTAGGAAATCTACCAATCAGAGGAACGGTCACTCTTACATGGTGTACCACAGGGTAGTGTATTGGGGCCGCTTCCATTTATAATATATATAAACGATTTACCCAGAGCTGTTGATGAACCCATGACTCTTTTTGAAGACGACAGTACAATGACAATAACGTGTAAAGATAAACACATATGAACATGACATTAATCAAACTTTGACTTCAATAATAAAATGGTTAAATAACAACAATTTGAAAATTAATTTAGATAAGACAAACATAATGCATTTCAGCCAACGGGTGAATTATACCCCAATTAGGGTTACATATAATAATATAACAGTCGAAGAAGTAGACTCCACAAAATTCCTCGGCCTTATTATAGATAAAAAACTCAACTGGAAGGCACACATAGAACAACTAACTAAAAAAACAAGCACTTCTGCGTACGCGCTATTTAAGCTGTCCCCAGTGATTAGCCCAGAAGCAGTAGTAATAGCCTATCACGGATTAGTTGCATCAGTCTTACGTTACGGTGTCATTTTTTGGGACAACTCGACAGATAAAGATATAGCCTTTAAGACGCAAAAAAGATGTATAAGAGCTATGTTTAATTTAAAGAAAACGGATAGCTGCAAACCCTTTTTTAAAAAATTTAAACTTTTGACATTGCCTTCGCTCTACATTCTCGATACTGTAACGTTTGTTAAAGAGAATCCAGAAGTATTTCAACGTCTAGCTGGCGTAGTTAGTCGAAATAGACGCGACACTACAAGACTTCGCTTGCATTCTTCTAACACTGCGGTTATGCATAATAGCGTCTTATGTATGGCACCTGCAGTATATAACAAAATACCTAACTCAATCAAAAGTTTAAATTGTAATTTATTCAAAAAAAAGATGCAGCAACTGTTGGTTGAGAGGTGTTATTATCAATTAAGTGAATTTTTGACTGATACATTTTAAGTTTCTCTTTTGTTTTACTGAGTTTAATGCATCCATTTTATATTAACATAAACATGATTATTAATGTAATAAAAATAATTAATATTAAGTAACTTAATGCTATAACTGTAATTATGACATTATTTGTAATACATTTTATATATTTGTATGCCCTGCCAGGCAAAACGTGTATGAGCTACATATCTTTATAAGACCTTACATGCTAAGAGTATGTAAACACATGTTTAACAAATAAATATTTTGATTGATTGATTGATTGATTGCTCTGCTGTAAAAGTCTTGGATTTTTTCCCTTTATATCCTTGTTTCGTTTCAAAAATGCAATCAGCTTGGTATATTTAGTTATGTCAACTTCGTTGTAAATATTGAGTGTATACTTTTAATCATGGAGTATTATTTAACCCACATACTGGACACTTTATATTTTTCAGATAACTCTTGAAAGTACGCTAACAACACATTTTCAGAAAATGTGTAGCATTTTTTTTCATTTTCCATTCCATGAATTCGTGGTAAAATTTATTATAGTTGCTCCTAGATTTCGCCGGCAACAGGTTCAAGGTCATGTTTGACGCAGCTTCCAGAACGTCTGATGGTGTACAATCACCACTATCCCCGCTTTCAGACATGTTTTTACACAAAAACCTATGTATTTTACAAACAAAACCGAACTTTATTTAAATAGGTATTGAAAAGATTTTTTAAATGTCAAATGTTGGCGCCAAGGCGCAAACATCGATTGCGCATGCGTGTTGCGTCGTCGCGGACGAGTTCATTGAATCCTTTTTTTTTTAAAGTAGAGGTTCAACCTCCTTGGTCCAGCTGGAGGTTGTATAGGTGTATCGTTATGATTAAAAAGTTTAGTATATTATGTTACAGGTGTCCATACAAGACCTGTATCGTAATTAAACTTTTTTTTATTATTTTTGGCCTGTACGTAATGTTTGTCATAAGAATTTTGTTTTCAGTCATAATCTTTGTATCAGGGTAGATAAACATATTTTTAGTGCCGACAAATAACGATTCTTTATGAAACACTTGTTCGACTCGTGTAACAATAAACATAGACAATTTGTCTTTATTTTTTAACTTTGTAATTGTAGAAAATGTCCTACGTGAAACACTTGTTCTCAATAATGTTGCCAGTTTAGGCCAATGTTGCTATTTTATTTTACAATAATTGTTACTTGTAGCTTTATGAAACGGGGCCCGGGTGTAAAAATTTTGTACTAAAGTACTCTCTCTTATAGCAGGGCCGTCGAGTACCGCCGGGGCGCAACTAACAACGTTTCAATTTTGAAGCCGAGAGCAGAACTCAGAAAGTTATTAGTTTCAAATTATTAATTTGGTCACCGCTAAAGAAGACTATTGCATGAAGATTTTTCTGAGTATTGAATATTTTAACGCTTTCTCGGCGCTCTCTCGCCTCTCGCGACGGCGACGGTCGGCAGTGATACCAGCGGCCGAGGCGAAGCAAGTGAAGAGCTTCAGATAGTTCCTAAAAAATCGCAAATAACACAGAATTACGCTGAATTTATAAGAAAAAACAGTTATATAGGTATATACACCCGATAGTAAACCATCGGGTGTATACATTTTGTACTAAAGTAGGTACTTTCATTTATTGCACGGCCGTCAAGTACCGCCCCGGGGCGCATTTAAGAACGTATCAATGTTGAAGCTAAGGGCAGAAACTTTTAGCTGTTAGTAAAACTTAATAACTACGTAATAAATTATACTATACAATTGTGTTCTCTTTTACATACATTTTCGTTTTTATGAAAATTTGTTGGTGCACCCTTTATCTAGCATTATATGCTCTTTGGTTTAGTGTTGCCGTTGTAGAGACTTTGTCGCTAGATCTAGCGGAATGCATGAGTGGTTATAACAAAAAAAAATATTTAGAGACTTCTAGAGGATTTTGAGCCGTCCCATATGCAACTTTTATCTCAACTATAATTTTTTTTTTACTTTTCGAAAATATTTGCAGAACAATGTGTTTTTTAAGGCCTCCCCTACACCTTAACAACCATAAACATCCGTTCTGGCACACCTTTTCTTTTTTTGGCGTTCCTTTAAACGGTGATCCTGTTAGTTTCTGGGTAAAAGTAGCTGCATACAAAAATGCTATAGGAATAAATTCATTTAAGGATTTATGTGATTTTGCTAGCAAAATATTGTCACTTCCGCACTCAAATGCAGAAATAGAAAGAGTTTTTAGCACCATGAATATAGTAAAGAGCATACTCCGAAATAAATTTTTTCCGAAAAAACTTTGAACTCCATTCTACTCATTAGAAACCAACTAAAAAGTAAAGATTGCTCGAGTTACGATCTGCCAGATGAAGTAATTCAAGTCGGAAAACCAATGCCCAAAGTAGCTGGTGTAGGCATTGGAGAAACCTCCACTTCCAGTGCCAGTGATACTGAATATCCTGTTGACATATGTTTTGATTTAGAAATATAGGTAATAAATTATGTAATTCTTAGAAAACGTAAAAGTTTCAGATTTTTTATCATCCAGAACAGATCTGTGATTTTTATAAAACTCCCTAGTTATGAGGCGCGGACTTCAAGATTAGACTTGAGCGTCAGCGATACGATTAAGCGTCTTCTAGCAGATTAAAAAAAAAAAACAATAACTAGCGGAATTTTTCCGCTATTTATTATTATGCTAGGGACTTTTAATTTTGTAGAACGGCAACAATGCTTTGGTTATTCATATATATCGGTGGTGTAGTGAAGTGCCCAAACAGAATACAATCACTTCGTTTTACATTACTACAGTTGGTGTAGTGCTATAACTTCTCTATTATTATATTCTCTTTGCTATAACTTGTTATTAACGTCAAAGAGTAGAATAACTGTCCTAACTCCTATATAGTGGATTTACGTAGTACATATAATTGTCTGTCTGTGTTGTTTTGTTATTCTTGGTGGCTTAAAGTAAGTAGTAGATACAATGTACCTGTTTAATTATTCTATTCCTGCGGATAGCTTCTGACTTTGTAAATAAAGGTAGCTGCGGATAGTGCAGTGCCCATAAACCTATTATTAGCTATTTCAGTTAACTTTATTAGCAGAAGTGATCACTAACCGTATAAAGTAACGTTATATTGATAGTAACCCACGACATGGAATTGGAAACATAATATTAAAATAGCTGTATCTAATCTCTCAGTAATCTAATCTGCGATAGGCGTAGTGTCAGTCATCGACAGGATTAATTAGTCCTTGGACATTACCTACCTATTTTCAATTAGGTTTTGGTAGTAGGTAGGTACCTACTTAGGTATGTAAAATTGGTTCAATACTGTTTGTAGGTACCTACTGTACCTAAGGTAATCAAACCTACTTCTATGATAAGAAGATAAGAAATAACTGGCTGGTTGGTGCAGTTGGTAGTAACTCTGCCTCCTGAGACGCTGGTTGCAGGTTCGAATTCTAGACAGATCAACATTTGTGTGCATGAACATGCCTGTTTGTTGTTGTCATGTGTCACCTATGTATATCGGTCAATAGGTTATCATAGTACAGGCTCTGCCTAGTTTAGGGCCTAAATACCTTGTGTGGATATTATGTTCCCATAAGTAGATACAATATAATAAATTATATGATACAGGTTTTTGGGGAAATTATACCTACTACTATTTAATACTGTTCAATTATACATAACTTGTCTGTGAACCTATAACATATTTGGTTCTAATGGTCTAAATGGTTTTAGCTAGGTACCTACCTAAAACCATTTAGACCATCAATAAATTTCATGATCTTTATCTAAAGTAAGTTGCACAATTAGGTCTCTAAACATAAAAACACACTATACCTATTCTCTTCAATAATTCATGATTCATTACTCGTGTTATACATTGTTTACATTGTATTGTATTGTGCAATCAAGACGCAAATCAAATACATAGATTACTTAGTAGTTAGATGATATGCATCACAGTCACAGAAATAGTTAGAATGAATCATGTTATTCGAAAACATTCCAGCCATCAGACAAGCCAAACTGAGAATATGTAGTCTCGGTAACATGGTAATGGATGATGATGATGAATAATCAAATATAGTGTATGTTACTCAGGTATAATGTAGCTTTCTACTGCTGAAAATTTGTTTGAATAGGTTAAGTATTTTTTTGTGTTTCCGTTACAAACAAATAAACAATGAAATCTTTTTTCTTTATTATAAGGTTTAAATAGGTACCAAGGTACGAATAATGGGACATAGTTTGTACCGGCGTTTTTATATTATTTATTAGTTTTTATATTTGCATATTTTAACGTGAAAAAGTAGTTGTATTGAGACATAACTTAGACATATGGCACTGCAGACTTTTTTGTAGATACTAATGTCCTCTATAAGTCAGACATATTATATGGGGTGCTTTCTGAGTGGCGTCAACACTGATTTTGGCGATATTATCACTATTTTTGGCAGGTAAGATCTATCAGCCATTCGGAATGATTCGGAATGATCGGCTTTCGTTGATTCATTCGGAATGGCAATCACAGCGCTAAAATTGATTTTGACTTCGATCGGAAGGCACCCATGGTATTGCAGACATTTTTGTAGACATTGACATCTTCTATAAAAAAGTTTGTACATCACTTTGCTCTATTGTCTAGTTGCGTTATAAGGATTTTTTGGATATTATTTTCACACTTTGGATTACATTCTCAAAGGTTTCATACAGATCCCTAAATATTTGAAAATGCTATAGCCTATGTTCATCAGGGATAACGTAGGATTCTACTGATGAAATGTTCTCGTTGGGCGAATGGGCACGAAGGTAGCCCGTAACAGTGGAACATTCACCTATTTACCTGCCGTGTATCAAGGGTGTGACTGATAAGATCAGTTACCATCTACGGCGGAGGCATGGTCACAAGATTGTGTTTTACTCACCGGGCCAAATCCAACGATTCCTACGCTCCCCGAAGGACAAGGTGCCTCACAGTGAACCAGGCGTTTGTAGAATTCCATGTGACTGCGGAAAATGTTACATTGGTGAAACTAGACATAACATATTATCCACCAGAGTCACAGAACACATCCGAAGCATTAAGAACGTGGATACAGAGCGGTCGGCGGTCGCAGCTCATGCACACATCTCGGAATCATAACATCACCTACGTAGGTAGTTAATGTTTAGATTCGTTACGATAAGACTCCCGGCTCGACAAAAGTTATCATGCCGCGAAAGTGCGGGAGGCGATCGAAGTCCATACTCAACCGAGATGGTGGGTGGACAATACCACCGGCATGGAAACCATTTTTAAATAGTTCTGAGATACGATTGTATCTCAAGCAAGCAAAGTACTACTGTAAGCAAGATTTTGCTTTGATCAATGTGTGTTACCAGTGATAAATAATGGCAATGAAACGTGATCTCTGACTTTGTATGCACCCGCGATGTGCGATGTGTCAGGGTGCGCCCGCTCTCCCGCACTTCCCGCCTCTGTGGGTGTTGAGATTCAAAGTACCTAAAGTTCAAAGTCCACAAAACGTGCTGAGACTGCTATGTTAAGGGTTTCTCTACCTGATCGGATCAGAAATGAGGAGGTCCGTAGACGAACGAAAGTCACCGATATAGACCAGAGAATAAGCGTAATAAAGTGGCAGGGCACATAGCACGAAAAACTGATGGCCGATGAGGCCAGTTGGTTCTTGAGTCTGAGGTGACCACGGACTTGCTGGGCACTGGGTTGGCGCCGACAGACGGCGTGATAAAAGTAGCAGGACGACGTAGGATGCAGGCCTGTGCTTCTATACATTTCCAAAATGATCCTGTGGGAGGAGGTCCATCAGTCGAAATCCCACGGCTGAGGTGATGATGATGCAAAGAAAACTGATAGTGTTAGCTAAAATATTTTCTATTTTAGCAAAATTATCTTACAGCCAGATCTAAGGCATCACATGGCAATAAGATTAAATTAATATGACATGGTAGGTATAATTACAGCATTTTTACTCATCATTCATAATTTTGAATCATTTAACAATATTTTAGAATTAGATTTAGTAATAAAAGTTCTATAAAACCAAACTAAGTAGGTAATGATGTTCCTATCACTACCACCCACTTACCTTTTCCTGCTTTTCATCCGACCGACCCTCAATAATGAAAGTCTAGAGACGTGTCCTGGGTCAGATTTCGAGAACCCAAACCTGATAAGTATTATATAAAATAGAAATTCGATTCTTCTCTGGCAGTTTCAGGCCCCCATCCATGTATTTCTGAGACTAAACTTTTGCCTGCTCAGCAGCAGACCTGCATTCGTTCCGATTTCTATTCAAGTGTTAAAAAGTATCTAAACATAAGTTCGACATTCCATTCAAAACTAACTATTACATTAATTTCTGTATCTAAATACGGTTAGATTGTCACTAATAACTTCTCACTAAAGTCAAATAAAATTACAAGTCTGTAGATCAGTAGGTAAGTAGGCACAGTTCACAACGATCATCAGTTAAAAGACTGAAGATACTTCCTTCACAGAATTTTCCTACTTAGGTACTTAGTAAATGATAGAAACCTTATTTGTAGCCATCATCCTCGCGTATTTCTTTCAATACAAGTGCATTTAGTGCATATAAAATAGTCGTTATTTTCAGCATTTTTCACAATGCAAGTATTTGTGAAAAGTCTAGACGGAGAGACAATTACTTTGTCCGACGCATCAGAGACAGTTGCCGGTGTAAAAGAACTAATTGAAGATGTAGAAGGGATCCCAGTAGAACTTCAGCGACTTATATTTAAAGGCAAGGAACTAGAAGACGATCGTGAACTTTCATATTATAAAGTTCAAAATGAATCTACGCTCCATTTAATGATGACCTTAGACGGAGGAAGAAATAGGAATGGTAAGGCTGGTAGTTTTTTAACATGCACAACATTTTAGACCATGCAACTACTTGTGTCGATAGTAATCATATAGACCTTACCTAATTATTAGTAATTATTACTGGTACATTCTGTGCTATAAAGTATTAACTAGAATTCCCGGAATCAGGTTTTTACTTGTGCTCAATATGCAAATCTTTGTTAATTTTAGGTTTGCCACTCCCTGAATTGAACAACTTGGCGTTAAGACATCTCATATATAAGATGATTTGTCGTAAATGCTACGGCCGGCTTGCACCACGAGCTACTCGCTGTCATAAGGCTAAGTGTGGCCGTACCACAGACATACGTCCTAAGAGGCAATGGGGGCGCACAAAAGAGTTATTTCGGCCCGCAAAACCAGAACCTAACATTATTTTTACTGACTATAAATTCTAACATTGGTTAGTTCAGCCAGTTTGTATAAAAACAATAACATAAATGTAAGATATTATGCTCACTAATGTTAACCTTTGCTATTATATGATTTTATGATTATGCACCATATCTATAGTTTTAACTGCCTCCCTGCTGTACCTATATCCTTGCTATACCTACCAAAGCGCATCACCGTATTCTAGTTTTAGTATAAAAACATAAATTGTGACTTGTATGTATAAAACGGCTATTCAGAATTTTTTACTCTCTCAACTCAACTCAAGTCTCAGACTGAATGCCCTAACAGTAATGTATTTTTTTAAATTTACTTATTTGGTTTGCCAACAATTGTTACATCAACACGCATTTTAGCTGGACCTTTCAAACTAAACCCAAATAGTTGATTATATTCTACAGTTTTCATTAATTACTGAATTAATTTTAGGCGCACCCACAAAATCCAAAATGCACATCTTCGTGATGACAATAAATGGAGACACCATAACCCTGCCAGACGCACCAAACACTGTTGAAGATGTTAAACGGCAAATTGAAGATACGGAAGGCATCCCAGTGGAATATCAGCGGCTTATATTTGAAGGCAAAGAGCTCGAACACGGTCGTGACCTTTCACATTACAAAATTCGAGATGAGTCAACACTTCATTTGACGATGAACTTAGATGGAGGTAGACATAACATACATATAAAATACGCCATAAATATTTTTGAAAGTTGTTTATATTCTAATAATTTCCATGGGGAAAACCGAAGAAATCAAAAAATACGTTATAGTTAATGGTGGTATCACGTAAAAGGAATTCCATTATACTGCAAATTTGGATCTTCGCTTGTTGACAGCGTTGGAACAAAAGCTGTTCATAATTACACAAAAGTAGCAGAAATGTATAAACACCCTCATTTCACGACTAATATTTTAGATTTTTACGTCAAAGAAATAATTTCCCGACGTCAAAGATATTCCACGTATTCTTTGATAGAACATTGTCTTTAAGAATGTGTAGAATGAAAACTAGGTAAACAGCAAGTGCTCTGCGGTCGGTAGACGCACTTCGTTATTTTGACGACGTGCGCGACCTCTAATAGCCCGTCGGCGAATGCACGTGAGCATTTACTATTCGTAGGTCTAGCTCTAGCCACTGGTTTTATACAACCTATGCCATTAGTATAGAGGCGTAATCATACGAGTATATAATACATATGTAATCATATATAATACATCATAGTTTGATTGAGATCCTGCGTCCGATTCCCGGGTCAAACAAAATGTGTTTGCGTCTTTTGTCTCATTTATGAGTATGTAGGTAATTGCGCTCGAATTTTTATTGCAAAAAGAAATGGCAGTAGGTGTTTGCACACCTTTGAGAATGCACTTTTAACTTAGCCCATTAAATTTACTGCGCGTGACTGTACGTTTATTAATCCAGTCAAATTAGGCGGTATTTTGCAAAAGAGTGGTAGTAATTCGCGAATGCGGGTTTTTTGTTTATTATGGTATAATATGCTTTTAGAATCATGTCTAACTCAATCCCAACGAGAGTATACCTCTGGAAGAGCGTTAAATCGAGTAAAAACTTTGAAATTGCATAACTTCATTCAGGAGTGGTGATCACTATATTTTTATACTATACTTAAGTATATACATATTATATACTATAGTTTAGTATTATACTGTACCTTCATAAGTTACTTTTGTACTGTTCGTTGTTTCACTAAGTATTTTACAATCAACTTTCAAAAACAGTTCTCAAGTCAAGGAGTATATTTTTTTATGCATACCTAATCAGGCAAAACTTTTTGCACATAAATACATTTTTGTTTGTTTGGTAATCGTTCGAGGTAGTCCCATATAAATTTTAATCAAATTCGGGACAGTCGGTTTTTGAGTTACAATCTAATAACTGAAAAGTGTTTCGCCTACTCGATGATATAAATTACGATATAATCGAGATAGAATTAACATTTTTCAGTTATTGGATTGTAATACAAAAACTTATTGTCCGGACTACCATGTACCACTAACATGCCAAAGAAAAAAAAAGAATTATTAAAATCGGTCTACTCTGTAAAAAGTAATGCGTGAAATTTTTGAGTCTAAACTCAAAAATTTACATTTTTATTTTATATTTAATATTTAAAAAAAATATTACTCGTCTTGAGAAAATCCTACTTTTTTTGGAAGTCGGAAGAAGGTAGAAAATATATGATCTTGCTTGCACATTGGTGCAAATTTAACTGAATTTTTATGATGCTTATATATATACCTAATAGTAAGTTTGCACCATTATTCATATTAATAACAAATAATCTGTACGTCGCACGTTTATTTAAAATTCATTATAGGTACATGAAGGAAGCATTTATTCATAAATACAATAAACTATTCCAACTTCTTTGAAATTTTCTGATTAACGGACCGTTAAAGTGTATACCTAATATTTAACATTACGTACTCGTAGGTGCTAGTAACGGTGCAAACCGGGGAGATACTTCTAGCTGTGTTTTCTAACGATTCCAAAAGAATCAACTATCAGATTTATGTCCATACCTTATCCTTGAATTGACTGGACTATATCGGTGAGGCAGGACCTTCAGCTTCAGAATGTCTAAAGAAATTAAAAATTGTATTTTCAGGTTACGTATCTTGTTACGAGCGCCATCTAGCGTTAAGTCACTTACTTCACAAGAAGATTTGCCGCAAGTGCTACGGCCGGTTGCCGCCGAGCGCTACTCGCTGCCGTAAAGTCAAGTGTGGCCGCACTACAGATATACGTGATAAAAAGCCATTATACAGGAGTGAAATTAATTTTTATACTAAAAAGTTTGATCAAGTGAAAGATCTCTATCGTTGGTAGGAGTTGATAACTTGGCCTCCAATCAAAAATTAATTGGAGTTGGAGAATTTGAAAATTTTTATACTTTCTCAACATTAGCACAACGTCGCGCTAGATACACACCATCAAGCTTATCACAGGAATAACTAGTGCAGCGAGTTTCTTCTTTATCTAGGACGTTCTACGATGAACTTGAAAGCTATTTTATATACTTATTAAGTAACTCTCACCTTGTGACCGCCCAATACGAGGTAAATAAAATCTTAAGCCTACCATGCCTTACATTCTGTAAATATGCCTGTTTGTAAGAAGATATAGGAATTACTTTAAATCAAATAGTGAAATTTATGACCAATACAGTATGCCAAAAAAATTATTCTTGTTACCCCAATAACTAACCTAAAAATAGTAGGACAAAGCCCATACTGTAGTCTAATTGCTATTAACAACTCGATACCTAATTGTTTGGATAATGACACAAATTCATCTATACATACTAGAAAATTTTAATATTTTTTAATTAAACAATGTTACTACGCCGTAGAAGAGTTTAAAAAGGACAAGCTAAAAGAGATAAATTGAAACCCAACGAATTTTTTAAATAAATTCTATAACACAAAAACTAAACAATAATTATTAGGTATCTAACATAATAACACACTGTATATTATTACTTATGACTTACAAATGTATTTTACCATAAGTACTACTTACTATTCTTTGTTTTGACATATGTATTGATATTAGAAATAATTATGCATTAATAATAATGATAGTATGTAAAATAAAATTATTTATAATATATTATTTATGTATACTATTGAAAAAGGTAGTTTTAATTAATGCCGACTATTATGTACGATTAATAAAAATGAATGTTTAAATTGCAACAGTGTAAGTAATAATTGACTATAAAATTGTAATGTATCACACCCACTGGCAAACGCCCTTG
Organism: Selenia dentaria; assembly: GCA_917880725.1. Taxonomy (NCBI): domain Eukaryota; kingdom Metazoa; phylum Arthropoda; class Insecta; order Lepidoptera; family Geometridae; genus Selenia; species Selenia dentaria. The sequence continues at coordinate 24,104,739 of OU862886.1, forward strand.
CAGGGCGCATGTACACACATCACCACTGTCTAGGGATATTAGATTTTTATTTTCATTTCTTTGGTTTTCAGAAAAACTACTCAGAATTAGGAAAAAGTTTATATGTGGGATTAAACCTCCTTGTTCCATTTTCAAACTGACATTGAAAAAAAAAAACTAAAACTTATTAAAACAAAAGAAAACGCGGGAACACGCATTTGATTCAGTTAGCAGTGCTAGTTTTGTGTTGAGATTTGTTTAGAAAACATTAATTAACTAACGCTATCAATTGTTTTAGTGATTTTTACTGTTTGTGTCATCTCGTTGGTGCCATGCAACGTCGACATTTGACGAGAGACGAGATGATAAGAGCGGTAGGAATGTTGGAAGCTGGCGCTATCCAAAACGTTGTTGCGGAGACTCTAGGCACCAGCCAGAATGTGATATCAAGGCTCTGGTCACGTTATCGTGATACTGGAGAAGTGGCGGAACGGCATGCTGGCAGAATTCGGATGACCACCCCTAGAGAGGACCGTTTTCTCCAAAATACCGCCAGGAGAGAACCTACTCTGACGGCAATGGAAATGGTACAGAGGCTCCAACAGGAGCATCAGCTGTTGGTTAGCGACCAAACAGTCAGAAGAAGGCTACATGAAGCTTATCTTCATTCTCGCAGGCCAATTCGTGTTCCTGCTTTGCGACGTGGCAATCGCGGAATGCGACTATTGTGGGCCCATGAACACGTGTTATGGGATAATGAACAATGGTCGACAGTGCTCTTTACGGATGAGTCTCGGTTTGGATTTCATCCAGATTCGCGAAGAACACGCGTTTGGAGAGTTCCAGGCAGGGAAAGCCGTCTCCGGCATCCACAAGAGGTTCATTCGTACCAAGCAGGAACGATCATGGTATGGGCGGGAATTCGTATAGGCGCGCGAACCGATCTCGTTTTTGTAAGAGGCAACATGAATGCTCAGAAATACCGTGATGAGGTGGTGGAACCTGTCATTATTCCGCATAGGGTGCAAATCGGTCACCAATTCGTACTCATGCATGATAATGCCCGTCCACACACGGCGAGGCTGGTATCAGCCGCCCTTCAAGACAACAACGTCACGGTAATGAGATGGCCTGCGCAGTCGCCCGATATGAATCCCATCGAACATGCGTGGGACATGTTGCAGCGAAGGGCTATGCACGCCCTCCCTCCAAATCTGGCCACAGAAGAGCAACTTTTGCACTGCACCTGCAACGAACCTGAAAACGCATACCACAGCAAGACATGGACACCTTAATTCACAGTATGAATAACCGATGCCGAACTCTAATTAACGTGAGGGGTGGCAACACTGATTATTAAGAGTTAAAATGTCTAACTTTCTGTTGTTATTTTTAATAAAATTATTAATTTTATTAATTAATTTCACTCGTAGACTTAGCGCCATTTTTAGTCTCTTTGTTATTTTTTTTTATTTAAATATTTGATTATCTAAAATGTTTTTTATTTATTTAATTAAGTTGGTCATTAACTGAGGTTTCATTCCATATATACTTCTCTGAACAAAATATTTATAGTTTATCAAAAAATTTAAGAAATACAAAATATCCCTAGACAGTGTTGATGAGTGTACTTACTTATCCTACCATAAGAACTTTGGAAATAATGTACTCGTACATGTATGCTATAGATAAATAAATATACTGGCATGTGCGATTCGGTCAGTAGTTCGCATCCAAGTACTACAACTCTTCATATTCATAACTCGCCTTCCTACGGTGAGTGCGAGTGAAAATTATAGTTTAGTGTATGGCAGTCAATGCTGTTAATATAAACTGAGGTAGATACGCCTTACTGCGCTTGGCTTGGCGACATCAACACGAGCTACGTGTCTTGAGTGAACTTAGTTCCAGCCTGTCTGGCAACGACGCAGCATGTGTACTATATTTAGGAAAAAATGCCTTCTTATGTGTTCAGAAACTGCAGAACATATACTGGAACAAGTGTAAAAAACAAGAATGATGTATCTTTTCATTTGTAAGTATTGTTTTTCTATGTTATTCATCAAAAATGGAAAATCAAAAATTTTATTTTAATTTAAAATAACTTCTGCGACGTTGCCGCTTCGCCACCCACGAGAATGAGACAAGTAGCGAGCGACAGAGAGAACGAGTCTGTCATTGGCGGTCGAATGGTCTTTCACAGGCGAACGTTGTTAATAATATATTGATCCCTTTCTGACAACTAGGATTCATACATCTTCGTGCTCTTTTAATCTTGTCAATGTAGTTAATGTCGTGGTGCGAGTTGTGTACTTTAGCTATAGGTAGGTATAGCATAAAATATTCCATGTTTATACTTCATATTCAAGGAGTAAAACGCCTCTATTAGTCAATCTCATTGATGGCAGTGCAATTTCTTACTCTTGAATCTTTTCTTGTGCATACTAATACAGATTTATGGAAAATATTTTGTATTGCATTTACAATAACAATTTCTGAAAACAAAACAAATACTTAGATAGTCAAATTGGGACGGTCCAGAGACGACTTTTTAAAAATACAAAATTAATTATTTTTATAAGTGTTGTTTAATCAAAGGATCGCTTAAGACTGCCTTAATGTTCTAACTTATTCTACCAACAGACCACCCGAGTCACATCCTTATCTAACGTGTTCTCCGAACGAACGTTTATCAGTGCTGAGTGCGCGCTATTACAAACGTTGGAGGACGGGACTCAGGTCGCATGACTTCTCCCTCCTGAGATTCGAAATTATCCTGTATTGGAGAATTTCGAATATTACATTTATAACCCATTCTTACTAACCTAATATATAAAATAACTAATCCGATAGTTGAAATAATCAAGTATAATAAGATCGTCCAAACGCTGACTCTGTATATTTTAACTTCACTTTTTTCACTTTGATTTACACTTTTTATGGAATTGACCAATAATTGCACAGTCTTCAAATCCATTTCTTTTAATTCAACAGGGTGTCTTCTTTCAACTTTTATTTCCCTTATGTGGGGGAGATTGACAATCGGTAGTCTTTCATATTCTAAATTTTCCATTTGATGTAATCGTAGTTTTAATGAAAATTTGTCTATTTTGATTTCACACATATCTTCCAGTGTAATTACGTATGTTCCTTGGATATGTTTTTGATCAATTTCATTTTCACAAATTCTCTGAACAAGCGTTCGTTCCTTGCAACACACAATCCACCGATTTGGCTGTATGTGCTGTAAGACAACATTTTCTATTTTTACTGGAATCAGGGTGCAGGAACTTATGTCTTTGGAGTATTTCATCAAATCAGAAATACATTTATCTTCTATAATCTGGGCAGTACTATCCTCAAAGCAGATAAAACTGAAGTCGCCTGATGGTTGACAGGGCTGAGCTAGTGGCTCTGAGGTAAGTCCATTCACTAAAAGATAGGGATACTTCGGTAGGATAATGTAAGTATTTTGATCATGGAATACGGGGATAGGATACAATTTGTAGTAAATATAGGTCACTTTACCAATCAATGGAATTTCCATTACAAATGTTAACTGATTTTCTTTAATGAACGATTTTATCCTAATACTCTGTTCAATTTTCACCAGATTTTCAAGGTTAGCAGGAAGAATTAGTTTGTCTGTTTCTTCTTTTTTCTTAAGTTCATTTAACAAAATGTCAGAAATAATTATTGATTGATGCAGAGTATTAAGTTTACAAAAGGCTATCGCTGTCTCGATTTCACTCAATTTCAGTGAAATACTTTGAAAATTGTGTAAACTCACAGAGTATATGTTAATAATCATGTTGCTGGTATAATGTACATTTTCTAATATTAATGCGTTTTCAAAATTTTCTTGAATATTTTTCAATTTAATATCGAGTTTCATTACATTATCTTTAATTGACTGTGTGACATTATAAAAACCTTCTAGAACTTCGGAAACCAGCGTTACCTTTTTATTTTGATAATTCTGATTTGCTTTTATGTCTTCAATAAGCTTGTCATATTTATAAACATATTTATTATCTAAATTTCCAGTGATTATCTTAATAATAGAGCCCAATGGGTTTATCAGACCCCTTTTTACCTTATATCTAGGAACTAATTGTCTATACTTAATGATCGTTTGATTCATTACATATTCTACTTGGATTCTAAAATTAGAGAAAACTATTTCAATTTAAGATGCATTAAAGTTAGCATTTACAATGCTATTTAGGTCTGTAAACTTAATAGTGTTGAGGTTCAGATCTGATCTTCAGATATTAAACTAAGATCTAATCTTTTAAGTAGGGTCCAGTTTTCGGAGCTGACGACCGCAGTTCCTTCTTTAATAGGTAAGACTCCAGGATTGCCCTCAAGAGTTTGCAGTTAAAGGGCCTGGAGTTGGGTTACTGCCATCTGGTGCAACACCAGGTGTCGGATGTTTCTGTGGAGGACGTTTGATATCTTTAATAGGAACCCTTAATTCGCGGTTTCTTGCTGTAACGGTGACTATATTTCTATCAGCTTCTCCTACTACTACACCTTTTTCATACCTGGGTTTATCTTTACTTCTCCTAATATTTGTTCCTTTAAAGAATATTATATCATCCTTATCGATTTGAAACTGTGTTTCGCCTCCCTTTTTATCTTTGGCCTTTTCCTTAGTCTTGATCATTTTATCCGTTATATTTTTATACAAAAATTTGGTTCGTTTCACGTGGTCGCGTATTAGTATCTGCATATATTTATTATCAAAATTTACATTAAACGGGCTTTTAGCTTCCGTGTGGTCAAAAACTACTTCGAACGGCGTGAAACCTGTTACAGAATGAATGCTGTGGTTGTAAGCCATAATGGCAAAAGTCATTACTGATGAGGCATCTGTCAATTTTCGTTCGAATTTGGCTAATCGGTATGTTTCTAGAAGGGTGGAATGGAATCTTTCTATAAGACCCATAGAATTTGGGTTATTAGGTGTGCCTAGGTTAAGTTCAATTTTGTAAAAACTCAATAGCTCTTTAATAAGCGAATTGTTAAATTCTGATCCTGAATCTGCACTTATTTTGTTAGGTGTGCCATAGATTGAAAAGTATTTGATTAATGCCCTTACAACTTCTGGTGCTGATGGATTAGATACCTCAAACGCCTGACCTAACTTACTGAATGCATCTATAATAGTTAGGAAAGACTTCCCTTCTATTTTGAATATGTCAATGAATAACTCTTCGAAAGGTCTGTTCTGTGTCTGTGTAAGTTGCAATGCTGGTTTTAGGGGTTTCCTATCATATTTAAATTTCTTACACGGTTCGCATGTGTTTATCACAGCAGCTACTGTAATATCCATGTTGTGCCAATAATATGTTCTTTTTATATGTGATACAGTTTCCTTAATACCGCGATGGCAATTTTTACCAATGTGATATTTTTGAATAATTTCTCTTTGTTCATCTTCATTTTCTACATGAACTACCCGTTCGGTACACTCAAAAATATTTACAGTCCCCTTCTTAAAAAGTGTTATTACTGCTTCTGTAAATCCAGCTCTATGTCTTTGGTCTTCAAAGTATATATGAAGTACTTTATTTTATTGCGTATATATTTCTTAAGGAAGTCGCGTATTAAGTCAGGTTTGTTTACAGGCATGTGGATTTCTAAAATTCTTTGTTTCTTATTTGAAATATCTTTGACAGCAGTCTCGTATCTAAACCACGTGTGTACCAATATCTGATTTGGTTTTGTATCAATCGCCTCGTTCAAAATGGGAATTCCTACAGTTTCAGTGTCACGCACGGAGTGTACAGTTTCAGAACCTTCATGAATCGATCCCGATCCTAAGACTGTAGCAGTTCCACTCGATAGTGGTGAGATTGAGTAAGGTGAGCAAGGACGATTAGCATTAGGTTCAATAATGCTGATTGTGCTTTCCGAATCCGAAATGCTTATAGTTCTTTCAGTATCAGAGGAAAGCGAGATCGGAGTATTTGGTCGTTTATTCTTATTTTTGTTTCCTAATTGAACTAGTTCCTTCGTTAAATTATCACAACACAATGTCTTTGTAACTCTAATTCCCTTTCGTCCGTGTTAACTTGCATTGATCTATTGTCATTATCATCTTGTCCTATTGCATTTATCTTAACCCTAGAGAGTGCATCAGCATTAGTATTTTGTCGTCCATTTTTATACACCACGTCATAGTCGTATTCGGCCAGTCTTAATCGCCATCGCGTGATTTTACTACTTGGTTCTTCAAACGAATGTAGCCAAGATAATGGTCGGTGGTCGGTATAAATGGTAAATTTCTTGCCATATAAATAGGGGCGAAAGTGTTTTATGGCCCAGATAATGGCAAGTGCCTCTTTTTCTATGGTACTGTATCAGCTTTCAGGACTATTGAGCGTTCGTGATGCATATGCAACTGGCCGGTCGCTACCTACTGTACCTTGCGACAAAACAGCGCCTATTGCGTAGTCCGAAGCATCCGTCGTTAGTATAAAAGGCTTATCAAAGTCAGGAAATTGTAAAAGGGGAGCATTTCTAAGTAACTCCTTACACTTCTCTAAAAAGCTTCGATAAACTCTTCATTAACTACCACCTTGTGATTTTTTTTGAGACATACAGTCATTGGTCGTGTCAGTTTTGCAAAGTCTTTTATAAACTTCCTGTAATAGCCTACTAAGCCAAGAAAGCTCTTAACCTCAGTCTGCGTTCTAGGAAGTGGAAATTTAAGCACTGCGTCGATTTTATCATTATTAGGTTTGAGACCGTCTTTTGTTATGGAATGTCCTAAGTAGAGCACTTCTTTACGAAGAAACTCCGACTTATCCAGCTGCACCTTTAAGTTCGTTTGTCTTAATCTGTCGAAAATGCTACGTAGTTTTTCTATGTTTTCCTGCAGGCTAGATGAAAAGATGATTATATCATCTAGGTATACTAAGCAGTGTATACCCTGTAGGCCACGCAGGATGCTATCCATGGCTCTTTGGAAGGTGGCCGGAGCCGTTTTGAGTCCAAAAGGCATACGCAAAAATTCGTAATGCCCTGTTTGAGAAGAGAATGCAGTTTTCTGCCTATCAGCCTTATCAATTTCAATTTGGTGATACCCACTTGCCAAATCTAATGTCGTGAAATAATTTGATTTGCCCAATTTATCAAACAGATCAGATATATTGGGAAGTGGGTATTTGTCGTCGATTGTCGTGTCATTTAAACGTCGGTAGTCGATAACCATCCTAAACTTCTTTTCTCCATAAGCATCTAGCTTCTTGGGTACAAGATGAACTGGAAAATTCCAAGGAGAGAATGACTCTTGGATGACGTTGTCCTTAAGTAGTTTATCGACTTGTCGGTTTATTTCATCATTTATAGCTTGAGGTTGTCTATACGGTCTTATGTAAATTGGATCCTCGTTAGTAGTTCGAATATGATGTTTTACTCTATTTGTGAAGGTCAATGGCAACTTGTCACAGTAAAAGATATCTCTGAACTCATAACATAAGGCACTGATAGCTTTATTTTCTTCCGTATTCATATGTTCTAGTCGCAATTTTTCTAAATTGTCAACCAAATAGTCGTCAATGTGAAGGTCATTATCAGATATTACATTAATGTCACAAACTACTGGTTCATATGGGATGACATTCATTAGTCGATTTATTTTTAGTGTTACTGGTTGTTCTAGCGTGTTTTGAATCACTGTAGTCGCCAGGCCATTTACACAGTTCACTAAAGCACAAGGCATTCGAATTCCTTCTTCGAACTCCTGATATTCCATAATATACCCGTACCATTGTTTAAATCAGTTAGTAAACTCACGCGAGTTTCCGTTCGCGGTTCCAATCGAACGTTAGTCTGGGGATTATACACGAATGGAATCACTGTGTCCTTAGTCCGCAATACTTGTTGTTTCATATCTATATTCGCATCCAGCTGTGAAAGTAGGTCGGAGCCTATCAATCCGTCATAATCTTTATCTACCTCATATACATAGAAGGTATGCGCATCCATACATTTAAAAGTTTCCAGAAGAGGAATGTGAATTGCCTGACCATGAGAACTCCTACCATGCGTGCTGATGACCTCGAATGGGATATCGAATTTGAAATTTTGAAAGAATTCATCTGCCTTCCGAGGACTGATAAAAGATCGTGAGCTTCCCGTATCTATCATGAATCTGCTATTTATTTCTGGCAAGTGGATGTAAGGTAATTTAGCAAAATTGTCACAGTTTAAATTTATTAGTTCGGCGGGTTCGTGTCCGAGGCAATCTGGTAAAAATTTTGATCATAGTTGTTGGTTTCGTCGATTATGTGTGTGTTATTTTGGGTTTCATAATAACCATAATAACTGCAACTGGCTTCATTATCATTTTCAGGGTCATAATACTCATGTTCGTTATTTTCAGGTGCATAGACCTGAATTTCATTATTGTAAGTCTGGCGCGCTGGTAATGCAGTGCGCATCGATACGTCTGTATTCAGAAAACCACTTGGTTTGTTCTGAGTAGTCTGAGGAATACCAAACTTAAACTGGTGCTGTGAGTTTAGTGGCTGCTGTCTTGGTGGTGCCTGACCGAACTGAGGTTTGTAACCCTGCGGCGCCCCAGTTCTAAAACCTTGACTATTGGGAATTCCAAATCTATAGTTCTGTTGCGGTTGCTGGAACTGGTGAGCTAGTTGGGGTCGCTGTGTGTTAGCATTAGGTATCCCAAATTTAAATTGCGGTGTCTGTGGGCTGCCGAAATTCAAGTTTTGTGGGATATTAGGTCGAAACTGGTTTGGAGTATTAAATCTAAAACCTCCTTGGTTCTGTGGGCTAGAGTTTGCCGTGAAAAATGGCTTTAATCCGAATTTTTCTACATACGGATTATGCGTAGAGGTAGGTAATACCTTATTTGGAACACCTTGTCTTAACATTTTATTACGGGCATTATATTGAAACTGAAAGTTGACTTCCTCTAACACAATACTAAAGGCCCCTTCTAGTGTGTTGCTACCCTTAAGCCTCACTATGCGAATGAGATCCTCCGGAAGATTGTAGAGGAAAACATTGAAGGCCATATTGTCGTATATTGTAATTTTACTACGTCTCACATGGTCATCTGCTATTACCTGACCTTGGCTGACCTTGGCTATTAAAGTACTTTTCACCTGCTGAATTCTATTACAAAAATCGACATATGACTCGTTGTGATTTACTTTCAAGGTCTCAAGCTGTATGGCTATGCATTCTTCGGAACGCGGGTCTCCGAAGTGTTGTGTCAACACAGATTTTAATTCGGCCCAAGATTCTATGTCTAGTCTTTCGCTTATAAGGTGCGCGGCTTTACCAACCAATTTACTGGACACTACATGAAAAACGTACAGATCTTGCGCCGGAGTACCTACCTTTTGGTAACATTTAATTACGTACTCACATTTTTTTATATACAAGTTAAGAAGTCTTTCATCTCCGTCAAACTTTGGAATAATGGAAGAGATCTCAGTAGGTACAGCATCAACCTTAGTTGCATTTTCCATTTTCCTAATGTAAATTAATTATTACTTATATAATTCACACAGTGGAATCACTTAAATTATTTCTGTAGAGCTTTAACAGTTATGATCTCTCTAAAATACACTAAAAGTAAATTAAGCTACTTAAAAGTATCGTGATCTGACTCTTATATTATAATATACTTAGCACAATATAATTACCGATTTTATTACAAATTAGACGAGGTAAAGTCTTGACCTCAAATAATTATACAATTTTATGGAAAAGGTAAGAGGAACAAGGAATAGTGATTTGGACTACTCACAAGCCGCCCATTATCCTCCGTCGATTGAGTCAGCTGCAGATCCTTCGTCCTGGTTCACCCGTCACGGAAGACGTATTTATTTGGTTCGTAAGGATACCCGTACAACTATTAACCGCACTTTTACGCCACCACACCGATTTTAGAGAAGCACAAGTACGGCAGTAGAACAGTTCAGGTATCCTACCGGCTGCGCCAGTCAAATGGGGACGGTCCAGAGACGACTTTTTAACACGATGCGGGACGCACGGTAAGAACCGTAGAAATTTTACCTTGTGATAGAAACAGTACGGGTACTGCCGTAAATATTTGAGAAGCTTATATCAGCGGTACGGTTAGCACAGTAGATTTTTGTATGTAAATCCTAACAAAATACTTCGTACTGTCGTATCACATCGATTTATTTTGTTCCGATCTAGCACTAAACGCACACAAACACAATAAGAAGACGTTAGTGTGTGCCTTTTTTTATAGGAAGGACTCGCGCGCACACTACGGTTATGGCCGTGAAGATTCTATGTAATGTGTGAAGCAGTGTCACGCCACGTGCGGTCAGTGAATGACGTGGATGCTGTTTTTCGCGCCAATTTTTGTGTCCCGGCATTTATCTGTTTACGGTTGGTATTTAACTGTTTTTATGATAAAACTAATCATAATATTTTGAAATTCGTTTGTTATTCCTATGTGGTATTTGACTGTATACTAAATTGAGTAATTTTGTTAACTAATGGTTGATGTTTTATTTGGATGGATCAAAAGGAAGATGAACGTATCAGGCGGCTTCTGGAAGAATGTTCCACCCCAGAAAGCAGTGAAAACGAAGTCCCATTTGCAGACGATGGAGGTGAATATGATTCCGACGAAGACTACCGTCCATCTACTGGACCAGATTCGTCGGAAGAAAATTACGGTGGAATATCAGCTCGACATCGTATTTCTTCTTCATCTAGTAATGGAAGTAATGTAAGTACGACATTGCTACAAAACATGAGTACTATAAATCCAGCACTTCAATCTCCAGCATCAGAAGAACGTGTATCTAATATAGAATTGTTAGTTACACGTAACAATTCTGAACCATTCAACAATATGGATTTAGAACTACAGCTACCTTTGTTGGAACAGTCTAGTGCTCGAGAGGACATACATTTTTCAGACCTCAATAACATGGATACAGGCCTTCAGACACATTTGGATCAACCAACTGATCAAGAGTTAGATACGAATACAGAACAGATTCAGGATGATGAGTGGTCTAAATCTATAAGACCAGTAACTGATTTTCATTTCGATTTATCCACTGTTGGTCCCAAATTTGATGTCAATCAAGTTCGATCACCATTAGACATAGTTGGTATTCTCTGAAAGCATTATTGATCATATGGTCGACTGTACGAATAAATATGCTGAAAAATTGACTAATAAAATCCGACCACAAACTAGAAATAGTCGTAACCAGAAGTTTCGGCCTGTGGACGCTCAGGAGATAATATCCTTTTTGGGCCTGTGTCTCCTGCAAGGACAATTGAAATTTCCCGTTAGGCGATCATTTTTTTCAAATGATGCGTTATATTACCATACGATTTTTCAACATGTAACATCTGGCAGACGATTCGAGCAAATTTTACGATGCGTTTGTGTAGCTGATGATCAAGCCAAGAGTGAACACAAGGTTCTAGATTTTATAAAATGTTTAAATAATAACTTTCAGCGTATATACATGCCTACAAAAGAACTGTCTATCGACGAATCGCTCATGCTTTTTCGGGGTAGAATTTACTTTCGTCAATATATAAAAGGAAAAAAGGCCAAGTATGGAATCAAATTCTTTGTCCTCACTACATCAGATGGATATGTTTTAGATATGATCATGTATCGTGGAAAAGATGACTCTGAGTCAGGTAAAAAAACCCAGAACTTGGTATTAAAACTACTCGAACCGTACTTGCTCAAAGGTCACCATGTGTTCATGGACAATTTTTATAACTCAGTTGAACTGTCAGAAAAATTGCTTGGGTTGCGAACCCATTCAAGTGGAACGCTGCGAAAAAACCGGAAAGGCAATCCCAAAGTACTAACAAATATCAAATTAAAAAAGGAGAACATCATTGGTGGCGGAAAGGGCAGGTCTATGTGTCGATATGGAAGGACAAACGTCCAGTTCATATGATAACCACTTGTAATCAGCCTAAGTTGGTAGAAGTAACAAACCGACACGGAAAAATTGCCACCAAACCCGCGGAAATTGCTACTTATAACGCTTTTATGGGTGGAGTAGACCGAGTAGACCAAATGACTTCCTATTATTCCTCCCCCCGCAAAAGCATCAGATGGTACCTTTCATTGCGTCGACGTCGCAGTCTGGAACGCTTACTATTTGTACAAGAACTTTGTGAAAAAAAATACAAAATACAAGTCTATTGAGTTTAGAGATGAACTTATCAAAGATATGTTGCATATCTCTGGTGGCATGAAAGGTTCTGACGTGATTAGAAAAGGTAGCATTTACAGTAGTCGAAGATTTAACCAAAATGTTGCTGAAGAAGCCAACTTCGGGGCTATGAAAGGGCACTGGCCGGTCGTGATGCCTGTGCCGACTACTACGGATGGAAGCAAACGCAAATTCAAATACCTGAACGGCAAATATTGCTCTAAATTAAAGAAACGAAAAGAAACCAAATATATCTGCAAGGGCTGCATTAAAAAAACACCCTTGTGCCCCGAATGTTTTGAAGAATGGCACCTTTTGTATCCAAATAATGAGTGAAGTGTACCTGTAACATGTTAATTTTAAATTGTTGACCTGATTTTATTGTAACAAACCATTAAAGTTGTGTGATAAATAAAAAATATTGTTAAAGCGTCTCTGAATGTATTCATTTATATACATACAGGGTTATTGGTAATTAGACCGGATCCTTTTAAGGGGTGGTAGGGAATGCCATTTGCAACAATATGACTGTACATTGTGATATCCGGAAATGAATCATTTTCTGTGATATTCTTTTTTTTTTATTTTTTTTTGGAAAATCCAGTTTTACTACTTTAAAATTCAATAAAAAAAAAAGGTATCAACCGATTTCAATTCTGTTCGCAGTTTTAGAGAAACCTTGTTACAGCTCTTAATAATAAACAATAATATCGTACTAATGTAGATCCATCCAAAAACTAGAGGCTTTTTCATAATTTTTATTTGATAATTTTTGTAAGATGCTTTACAAAAACCTTTATTTTCTCTACAAAAACGATAGTAAATTAAGTCTGCATTTTATTTAAAAAACATCTACAAGTCTTTAGCTATCCAACGAGGTAAAAAAATTAGCACTTTATTGCACAATTGCAGAAATAATGCGATTACAAAGACTCAGGTAGAGACATTCCGAGAAAGGGTTTTAGACAACGGTATCCATGTTGAATGCGCCGTCTCCCTCTCGCTTATGTTTGTTGAACGAGCAATGAGAACCCAGTTTGCTCAAGCGCATCGTACTGTGCAGACGCTCTTTGGCAACCCTTTATTACGATTAAATTTCGACCTTGATAACGTTATTGGACTTGTGTAACTTCTTTTTCTGTGATTCGGCTAGTGAACTGGACTTTTTGATTGATTGCTTACCCGACGACTTGGCTTGTACTAAAGGATCTGATCATGACTGCGGAATCCCACGACCATCTACCTCGGCTTCGAGAGTTCACAAACGAAGAGTATGCGGACATACTGTTTTGCTATGGTTTTGCCAACGGCGTCGCTACACATGCTCGAACGGAGTATCAGTCTCGATTTCCACAGCGCCGTTTACCCCATGTGAGTGTATTTGACGGAGTGTACCGGCGACTACGAGAAACTGGTCAAGTTCAAAGACGACAAAGTGATGCTGGACGATCTCGTATTTATCATTCGGATGAAGAGGAACAGATAATTCGCATGTTTGAGCAAGATCCTACGACTTCAACAAACATCATTGCACGACGTCTTGGCATGTCGCAATGGAAAGTATGGAACACAGTGCACCGCTTAAGACTCTACCCGTATCATTTGACTCCGGTACAAGTTATCCAAGACGGAGATCCTGCACGTAGAGTCGAATTTTGCAGATTCATGTTGAACACCGATATGGAAGATGCCAATTTTTTAATAAAAATCTTATGGACCGACGAATCCAAATTTGATCAGGATGGAATATCAAATTATCATAATATTCATTATTGGGCCCCGAAAGATGACGGTAACCCAAACAAGAAAAGATTACAAGGATCACAAAGAAGGTTTTCCGTTAATGTGTGGATGGGCATTATTAAGAATGAATTGATCGGCCCTTTCTTTCTGCCCAACAACCTCAATGGTGAAGCGTATGAATTTTTTTTGAGAAACGAACTTTATGAGCTACTCAGTGAAGTACCCCTTGAAACCCGCAGAAACATGATTTACCAACATGATGGTTGCCCCGCACATTTTAGTTTGAGCGTCCGTGAGTGGCTCAATCGTCAGTATCCCAATAAGTGGATTGGCAGAGGAGGACCCATTCCGTGGCCGGCCAGAAGTCCCGACTTGACTCCCGTCGACTATTACGTATGGGGTCACATGAAAAGCTTGGTGTACGACGATACTCTTGGACCTGTGGCAACCATCGAAGAACTGAAACAGCGCATAATAAATGCAGCAGAAAAAATGAAAATTAATTTAAATACAAGTGTTGTTAAAAGCAATTTACGCAGACGTATGCGTCTCTGCATTCAAAATTCTGGCTCACATTTTGAGAACGAACTGTAAAAATAATAAATACAGACTAATTACATCTACTCTTTTATTTCTTTAAAAGAAATTAAGTTACCTTAAGAAAGTATTTCTTCCATAGCTACTTCTCATGGACTATTCTCATTCCTTTCTCGGCCTTTTGTAATCGCATTATTTCTGCAACTGTGTAATAAAGTGCTAATTTTTTTACCTCGTTGGATAGCTAAAGACTTGTAGATGTTTTTTAAATAAAATGCAGACTTAATTTACTATCGTTTTTGTAGAGAAAATAAAGGTTTTTGTAAAGCATCTTACAAAAATTATCAAATAAAAATTATGAAAAAGCCTCTAGTTTTTGGATGGATCTACATTAGTACGATATTATTGTTTATTATTAAGAGCTGTAACAAGGTTTCTCTAAAACTGCGAACAGAATTGAAATCGGTTGATTACTTTTTTTTTTATTGAATTTTAAAGTAGTAAAACTGGATTTTCCGAAAAAAAATAAAAAAAAAGAATATCACAGAAATGATTCATTTCCGGATATCACAATGTACAGTCATATTGTTGCAAATGGCATTCCCTACCACCCCTTAAAAGGATCCGGTCTAATTACCAATAACCCTGTATATAGCTATTCTATTCCTCAGATAGGATTGCAAATTTGTAATACGGCAATACCAGTACTGCCAGTATACACATACTAAGAACTCAAATAACTAGACAGTACTGCTATGTCCGCATACGGCCATAACCGTGAAGTCAAAACTAGATACTTTCTATATACTTATTATGACACTACGGTTATTGCCGGTTTACGGTTCTAGCAGTGCTGACGACGCACCTGACTCCTCAGCGTTTGTATGTGACACTACGGTTGTAGCCGTGATGACAATTTGTATGGGAGATTTTACTGTCATGATACAAGATTTAAAATAACTGGTACTGTCCCGCATCGTGTTAAAAATACAAAATTAATTATTTTTATAAGTGTTGTTTAATCAAAGGATCGCTTAAGACTGCCTTAATGTTCTAACTTATTCTACCAACAGACCACCCGAGTCACATCCTTATCTAACGTGTTCTCCGAACGAACGTTTATCAGTGCTGAGTGCGCGCTATTACAAACGTTGGAGGACGGGACTCAGGTCGCATGACTAGGTATTTTTATTGGAGAATAAATACGAACGGTATGAAATTATTTTTTGGTTTAAAAATAGTAGTAAAATTTACTACGTTTGTGTAAACTTTATAATTATTATATTGCTACAGTTACTGTACACACGTATACTAATGTATTCATTCGTATACGTGCACGTATACATCCTCTGACAAAAAAGATATATCACTCTCATCCACAAAATTGTCCAATCTCCACAGAAAAATCACAATTTAGACACACAAATGATAGCCCCTAGTTGTAGTAGAAACATTAACGCTACTATTTACACACGAATATCAACAAAATATATCTCAATAATACTTATTTTCACTTAAATACGGAAAGTACAACGAACGACACAAAATTATTTTGATTTGAGGTAGACTTTTCTATCCTCTATGGATTTTAGTGAGGGGAAAGGTAATTCAAGAATGAACGATTAAGTGAGATTTGGGAATGAATGTGTTCATTTGTATGTTTTTTACCAACCTGTAATACAAAAAAAAAGAAAGCACAAGATTTTTGAAGTGACAACTTCTTTAGGCGCGTCGGGCATGGTTCAGGTGGGAAAAAAACATTGAACTCGCGACACCATGAATGTTACCGTACCGACAACTCTGTATATAAGTGTCCGTTTTCACTTCTGTCGGCACTCCCGGAGTGCCACTGTATTTTTTATTTTGATCAAGTAAGAAGCATACAATTATAATGGACAGATACTATATAAATTAGAAACTATTTAAATTTTACGCGACATAAAAAAATATATTTTTGCAGCAACACAATGACTTATGGGGGATCCCAATAATCTATCTATCCACGGTTTTCCTTACTACCGAAAGAAATTTGACATAACGTCCATACAAATAGTGTCAAATATCTAACTCTAGTAAGGTAAACCGGCGATAGATAGATTATTGGGACGGGCCGTTAAGGCGCGGTCCAATCCTAATTTTAAAACAATTTACGGTGCTTTACATAAGGTTGATAATTGCTTACCAGAATGGACGATTTAATGCCAAAATTCAATTGAATACGCGCTAATACTTTTTATATTTAATTCGTACAATCAAATGATTAAATTTTAATGATAAAGGAGTCCATAGTTCACTAGTGAATTTCATTGGGAATTCGAGTATTATACATTCGTTGAAATATATTTGCCCATAATTGAATAAAAACGCTTTTTCCCACGAAGCACGTAAGAAAAATTGCAAAATTTAGGGAATGTTGCCGATTTTTTTCTATCGAGCCAACTTTGCTCAATCGTCTTTTGGCTCCCATACTTCATAAGAACGTATATTCAATTTATACTACGTTATTTTTTCGAACGTCGGTTAGTAGGTTTAAGCGTCGAAAAACTAAGTTTTCGCGAAGTCGAATCATGAAATTTGGAACTTATTTCGCCTTAATCTCTCTCTCTTTCTCGTCTATTTTATCGATACGTCTTATTTGATAAAAAATAAGGTCGATTGTCTTAACTTAAGGAGGTGATCCATTAGCGAGCACAACCGCCGCGCCGGTACGCCAACGAACTCGCGAGCCAAAAGTCTAAACCGCCTAAAGAAATCAAGCACTTAAGAGGATTGCATAGCTAGTACTTTCCATGCTAAATTTCTTTCATTCTACCTCTTAACATTGTCCGATTTCAGTGATTTTTTTTCATGGAATCATGACAATGTTTACTATGCCCGTACGTTTAGATTTTTTTAGTATTTCAAAGTACTATAAATTCCCTTTTTTAGAACTTAAAAATACTGAAAAAATCAAAACGCTCAGACAAATTAAAAAAATCAAGACAGAATGTTGTGAACAAAGAAGTGAGGCCGGTTTTCTAAATTACATGTGCGTGAGTCGGTACTGGCATGATAATTCAAATTAAATTAAAATTAATCAATATTTAAATTAAATGATAATTAAAACTTTACGTGTTGCTTCCACGCGCCGCGATAGTTCGACTGACGAGCCAAGGCGTAGTTTTGTTGTAGGTTTTGTATGTAAATATGTATGGACACGCCGAGGTGTAGTTTTACCCGGCCACACATCTCTGTTCAAAACATTCTGTCTTGACTTTTTTATTTTGTCTGAGTGTTAAGAGGTAGAAAAGAGTTTTCTCTTTTAGCATGGAAAGTACTAGCTATGCAATCCTCTTAAAAGTCTGCAGACTTAAAACCGGCGGATTTGCTCGCTGGCTCTTTGTGCATTATTGATAATCTAAGTCTGAAATTCTAAAACTAATGGTTAAATTAAAATGATTCGTTTTGTTAAATTGCATATTTTAATACCTTGGGGAATGGTATTATAGTGTTAATGTCAAATTTGTCGTATAATATAATTTTTCTTGGTCAAAACTGTTCATCGCCACCCTAACCATCCTCTAAAACTGATTCATATGGTATCATAATACTTACTCGTCTGTTCTTCAGTACCTAATCCAGTACAGCGCAGTTAAACCACATAATATCATAATAGTACGACAGAAAATGTACTCCGTAAAATCACTAAAACGAATAGCGCCTCTTGCTGATATTGCGTGATATGAAATTGGACAGTTTCGAGCAGGTGGTATGAAAATCTAAAAAGTGTTTTTAAAAAGCTTTTTTGCGCTCACGGCAACTTTCCTAGCTATATAATAATTATAAAGTTTACACATACATAACCTCGCACTAAGAGTCCGTGTCCGGTTGCCGCCGAGCGCTACTCGCTGCCGTAAGGCCAAGTGAGGGGTGTAATTTCAAAAACCTAAAATCACCGTGATTAAATTTTTCACAATGAGATTATTTTAATTATGTTGCGATGACCTTAACGCAAATGGCAATATTTCGTATTAATTTGTTTGTCATGTCTTGGCAATCCTAAAAACCGTGGAAAATCTAACATATTAACGTGCATTTTAAATAAAATTAAAGATTAAAATTTACTATAGAGGAATTTGAAAGCAACTTTTCATTTTATCGGGTTTTGAAAATCAACGATCATACCATAGAGGGTTTTGAATCTATCCTTATATTGCTCGGTGAATGACGTTATGCAATAAAGTCGAAACACTAATCAGTAAACTTTGTTTACTATTGTATACCTTAGTTACCTAAGGTATAACTTCATCAAATGAAAAATAAAATGCTTATTACTATTAAAGTATTTAAATGCAAAAAATGTTTTTATGTTAATAAATACATACAAGTTCATCTTAATCCTAATCATCATCAATCTTTTTATTATTCCTAGTACTAGGACAGGCCCCTTCTCTGGAAAAGGGAGTGGGCTCAGTGCAGATTTGTGGATAGATACAAGTTAATAAAATATCATCGTGATTTTAATCACCAATACTGAATAAAGACTTGACGACATCTAAATATTATTGAAAATAAAAACAGTACCTAACAGTTTTTGGAGTACCTAGAGATTACACTACTACATGTTGCATAAAACGTTTCAACGAACTTATCTAGTTAGTTTAGGTACTTATGTATATATTACAGAACTTTTTCGCGCTCCTGTTCTCGTTTCCAAGATTGTGGATTGCGTGGACGTTACCGAGCATACTTAGAATCAAATTTTTTATGAACTCCACAATTTTTTTCCTTATTTCTAGTGAATTTCAATTAAAATCCGCGAGCAACTCTCAACAACACAACGGGAATCGCCATACTATTTAAAAGTCATCTGACTCATATATCGCACTGTCATTGGTCGATTTCATTTTAGAGGATTTTGATTGTAACACACGGCATTTTAGCGGAGTTTGCTACTAATATTACTTTTTAGAATGTTTTTACTGTTTATTTAAGTGGGTTATGAAAGTAAACGTATAGACACATTGAAAGTAACATTTAAGACGCGGTCCAACTCCAATTTTAAAATAAATTACGATGCTTTACGTAAGGTTGAAAATCACTTGTTAGATTGGGCGATGTAATGCGAAAATGCGTTATTTTTGTACGTTTTCTTTATATTTTTCGATATATACTAACACAATTGAAAAAACTGCTGGTTATTACTTTAGTACTATACGTTGGCTAAGAATTACCTAAAAAAAATATATAGTGTTATCGCTGAAAATTCTGAGAGTTTGGACGTGAAAGTTTATTTTTGTGGACCTATTCAGGATTTTTATCTGCTGAAAGAGAGTTATATTTATGAATTCTATTCGGTTATTACTCTTTTCCTATTCCTTTTCTAACCTTTGTATTTTTTTCATAATATACTATCGATCTGTTTCGTTACACTAGGTGTTTAAAAATTCTGCTTTTCTTTAATCAGGGTACGAGCGCGCCTTAAACCTTTATTTTGGTGCAATAATATGTAAATGTGTCCAAAGTCATTTTAGGGGGTTTTGAAATTACACCCTTTCAAGTGTGGTCGCACTACAAATATACGCATTAAAAAGCCATGGTTCATGAATCAATATAGGTTTTATTCTGAAAAAATTGATAAAGTTAAGGGCTTATATTCTTGATAGGAATTGATGCAACTTGGCCTCCGTTTCACTTAATTTTTTATTTAGTCAGTCCAATTGAGGGCAGTGCGTTTTAATACCTAAATATTCAAAAGAACAGAAACATCAACTTTACATTCTTACGCTTACAAATATTTGTATATGACGTTTTATTTGCAACTAACGAAAACAATTGCTGTGAACAAAATAGGTAATTGTATTGCAGAATAGTTAAACAAGCAGTTTGGTACTTATCAAACTTATATTTAGAACATTGTCTCACAACCTGTGTATAATTTCACTTAATAAAACAGTCAATAATACCTTAACAACATCTATTATTTAAAAACGTATTATAACAAAATACTTCCTTATAAACTATTTTTTTCGCGGACGGAGTTATCACGTTATTACAATAGGCACTAAACCCTTCTTCATTTAAACCATGCCTAGTTGGATCACTTTGATTTTAGGTGGTTTTTTCGAGGTATTTTCTGAAAATAATACAGATATTTTGTATTCATTTTTGGTTTGCAATGGAAGCAAATAAAATACAATTGACAAGGACCACATATACAAATGAGTACAAAGTAACATGCACAAATAAGATGCAAGAAGGTTCTTACCGCAGAGTTGCGATTTTGTCACCGCTGACCTTCATCTATATACAGTAGAATCCGTTTATTATGACTCCGCCTATATTGACCAACCGCTTATTATGAAGTAATTACACGGCGAAGTTTGGTTTTCACATAAACTTATTTATCACTTCGTCGGATATAATGACTTCGCTTACTGTGACCCATTTCTAACAAACTGCCCTGTTATAGTGACCGACATGACTCCTAACCTTCGGCAGTGTTCGGGAGAGTCACCCGACGTCTTTCGGCGCGTGCATGGCTTTTTTTTTAGTCTCAGTGGTATAAAAAAACTTAAGAATTTTTATTTAGTTAATCACTATTTTGTTTCTTTCTATTTACTTTACATACTAAAAATAAAAATAAAATACTCACTAACAAAACAGGAGATTGTTTATTTTCTACAGAATGCTTTGTATAACGTCCGCTTAGTATGATATGTTTGTTATATCCCTGCGATGTCATTATAAACGGGTTCCACTGTATATAAAAATTAACCCCTACATCTCCTGGTCACGCTATAACTTGAGAACGGATGGATCAATCTAGGTAATTCTTTTTTGTTGTGTTAATGAATGTCAGAAGGTTCTAATGAAAGAAAAAAACATGAAAAGACGGGAGGTTATGGCGAGGCGGGACGCCGAGCCTACTACGCGAACGAAGTCGCGGGCAGACGCTAGTATCAAATATTTACAACTCCAAACACACCCCGATTGTATCAGAACAACAGTCGTGCAATTTTAATAACGATTAACGTTCTTATAACTTAAATAAAAATATTTACACACTGATAACTCCGTAGTAGGATTCTGTGTCATGGCATGGGCACAGATTAACACAACACTAACATACAAGATCAAATATTCAGACACTAATATGTAATTTTTGAAAAAACTGGGACCAAATACTATAAACAAACTAACATGGTAGCCAGAATGTATGATTTTTTTTACATATTATTATCACGAAATTTACTTTTTGCGTGTGTCCGGCTGCCAGAACAGTCACGCGCGGAATATGCGAAGTAACGGCGGCTAACCTTGACGCTTGGTCGGGGTCCGGACACGGGAAGTATCATTTATCATTTGCGTCATTTATTGTGCATAAATATCTGTGGTCTGAGGCGTTTAAGCACTGCTTTACACACTGGGTTTGCGTATGTAAAGAGAACAATGGGCTTTAAAACGATTTATATTTCGCTGTAATTAGAAGGACCTTTGAATTGTTTTTATGTTACAGCACTTCTACTGGAGACTTTGCAAAGTCTATTAGAAACCGTGTTGAAATGGACCTTCAACCGACTCCCTAAAAAGGAGGAGTTTCTCAATTACTTAACTTAGAATACAGATTATTACAGGAATAATCTGTATTCTTTCTTTTTCAACTGACTTACGAAAAAAGGTGGAGGTTCTCAATTAGATGTTTTTTTTTGTTTCAGAACTTTCTACTGGGAGTACCGATTTATATGATTCTTGTTTGTTTCTAAGAATTTGTCTCTCTCTTAATCTCTGACCAGTAGTTTTTTTTAAACTACATAAATAACTAAACAAATACTAAATTTATCATCAAAATCGGCTATAATTGTTAAAAAAATAACAGCCCTAGGGGGGGGGGGGGTAATGTACGAGTGTGTGAATATTTACTATATTTATAATCTTATATTATTACATGCTATGAACACAACATGCACATTCTTTACACAGTTGAGATAATTTACAATATATTATTTACTTACATACAAAGGTCATGCAAGTGCATTATGAGTGCTTATAGTTATAGATTTTTGTTGATATTTGTGCGGCTGTCACTTAATAATGTATCTTCCTGTCCTGTCCAATGTTTGTGTAATGAATATGGGTGTGATGCGAAAGCAAAACGGTTATGATTGAAACCTGTAGATTACTTAATTATTGTTACCCTTTGATTATGTACATATTAGACATGCGGATAACAACGGGTAGTCGCGGGAATCATCGTGAATTTACTGATCTGTCACAAAATCGCCGGCATTTACAAATTTAATAGGCACATTTAATATAAAAAATAATTTACAATATATATACATAGGTATCCCTAGTATCAGCTCTTGTGGCTTCGTATGTGATGTGTTATTTTATTGCATCTACTACTCTGATTAAATATAACACTGATTTATGCAGTGCTAAGCGAGACGTCATCGACGCGGGCGTCCCGAACACTCCTTGAAAAAGACCACCGAATGTGGTCGAAACTATAGTCGGGCCTATCCGATAAATATTACGTGAGTAATCCCGTATTTCTAATTAAAAATGAGTGATAACCACGTTAGTTTTTATAACAAAACTGATTTATGCATTTAAAATGTATTAAAAATGAGATCAACCCAGTCAATAGAGCAAGCAAACACACAAAAGCCGAGAACAAAAACACATTTGAGCCAAATGTGACAAAGATATTCGTGTCATGTATCATGTATATACGACTCGATATGTAGTAGGTAATCAATTTATTCAGTTTATCAATATTATATCAACCGATATATATTGCGAGTGAAATAACATAAACTTTCGTTTTTGCGGTCGTTGCGAGCTGTCACTGTCAAACATGGATTCATAGGATTCTATCGATTTTTGACAGAAAATTTGGCGCGCAATTCGCGACCGCGTTTGTGTTCCACATAGGTTGGGCATTCTAGGTATTTTAACCAAAGGGAACGGCAAACCGGGGCGCAACAGTTGTGAGCGTTGATGGCACTTACCGGAACATACCTTAGTGAGAGTGGATGCAACGTTACTTTACGGGCGCGGACGTGTACGGGCCTTTGTATGTGTATGCTCTCTCCATCTCTGTGTGTGTGAGTTCCTGCGTTCTAAGTATAGTGAGAGTTGATGTCAAAACGTCATGGTGTGGGACGTGTTTGCGTTTGCTAGCGTGTGTATGTGTGTGTGTGTGTGTGTGTACGTGCATGCGTTACACTTCGACGTAATCGAGCGGAGTACCGGGCGGTGGATGCGGATGCGGAGCGAAGGCGGCGAGATAGGCGTGCGGAGGCGATAGCGGTAAGCTGTCGGCCAGCTCTCGTGATGTCTCCGGGTGAGGAGACTCCTGCTGGAAACGAACACAAAACAACTAAGTACTAAATACTAAACTATTATTTTGATCCCTAACGTGAGTGTTTTGCCGGTTAGTAATAATTTTATTAGTAGTTCTGCGAACAGTATACCTCGCGAACACAATCTTATCAGAGGTAGTTTTTCGCAGTGTGAGCTATCTACCAATATTATCAAAGTAGTCAAGTTTCTAACTTCACAACCTAGTATATCGGCAACCACTTGACCAATTATGCTCATACTCGAATTCCAAATTTCATCAAAAACGGTCGGTAAATAGCTTATTATAGGAAAAGTACACAAAAAATCGCCGTCAACAAAAACAAAATATTCATAGTGCATACCAAGTTTGGTAAAGATTGGTTGAAAAATGCGACCTGTACAAGAATACAACTCAACAAACACACGGACAGATGAATCAATTTGGCCAGTTAAAGCAGAGACGCTTCGCTCGCACATTCAATAATTTAAAAGTTCTGAAAACTAAGCTTTTGATGTGATGATAGTACAGAAGAAGTGCGAGTTGGTCGCCAATAGTAGATATCTTAATAGGATTAATAAAAACAAGTAGTATTCATTCACAGCACGATGGCAAGACGCTTTCTATTGCCGTAGGGCTATTATGAATCCCATTTGCAATCCAATGTTGATTGAAATCTTAAAAAATGGCGGCTCTATGTCACTTTTGTCAGTTCCAGTCATCAACTTACTAACATTTATTTATTACTGGAGTTGTCAAAACTGACATAGAGCCGCCATTTATCAAGATTCCTATCAACCTTTGACTGCAACTGAGATACGTAATTCCCCTGCAGATCAGGCTAGTTACCACCAAGTCAACAGTGAACATATTACGAAGCACTGACAGAGTGTTCCGGTCCGGCAGTTGTACTTGAGAAATAGTCCAATTCTGGGTCTAGTGATACACAATCTTTGACCACATAGGATACGTTCCGGTAAGCACCACACCCATTCCCTTATAAGCCTACGATCATCTTGAGCGAGCTCGTACGTCATCGATGACGTCACCGAAAACACTCACGTCGCGACCACAACGCCCACGGATCGAAGGTGGGTTTTCGCGGTCGTTGCAAGCTGTCACTGCCAAAGCATCAAATAACTACGAGTATATTGTTCATTCGATTTCTGACAGTAAATTTAGCGCGCATTTCGCGACCGTGTAACCGTTCCGTTTGGGTTGAACATTGCAAGCATTGGTCCGTAGCGGAACGCTAAACCGGGGCGCGACAGTTGTGAGCGTTGACGGCGCTTGCCGGAAAGTATACCCATAGTGATGTGGTCAAATGTTCAATTAAAAAAAATCATTACAATACGGGGGATGCCTATGTTAAGCAGTAGACGTCCTACGGCTGAGATGATTATGATAATGATGATGATGATATCAATACGAAATTACAAATGTAGAAAAGAAATTCTCTTGGATTGGTCATACAAGTTACAACAAAATGAGGAGATATTCCATGAACTTAGTAATTATTTTAAAAATAAGGAAACGACTTACACTACAATATAAGTAAAACATTTGAGACTATAATATTATGTAGATATGGACACTTTTTGGCATAGCCGACATAAACGATCGACCGACAGTAAAGTCTAGTAAAAATACACATGTCCACTTGAAAACCTACTCCTTTCTTGGAATCTATACTCGTACTGTATATAATATTGTAAAGAGGAAAGATTTGTTTGTATTGAATAGGCTCCGAAACTACTGGACCGATTTGAAAAATTATTTCACCATTAGAATCCTACATTATCCCTGATGAACATAGGCTATATATTTTGATTCACCATCATCATCCATTACCACGCGGATGAAACCGCGGAGCGCAGCTAGTACGGAATAAAAACGGAACTGACAAGTAGATCTGACAACACTGTTGACCACGTCATTGCACCTATATTGCACGTACCAAATGAACGGTCATGCCGCTCCTGCTTGTTTAATGTGAACGTCTCTGCACGATTTCATACAAATTTAACAGTTTGATTTAATCTGTCCGCATCAGAAAAAAAAATAACAATAGATTTATGAATGAAACTTGCCTCGAATGAGTCTTGCTGATTCGGCCAGATTAATCGCGCCGCGCCTACTATCGCTCGTGCCTATTTTTACTATGCGTTTGCGATTAGAACTGTCAACATTATTAAGTTAAGATACAAAGTCATGTGAATGCATTAAACCATATAAACAAACTTGCAGAGAGAATGAATTGAATTATTTCTTTGCACAAGTCAACAAAAAAAATGGTTGCCTGTAAAGTCGGTTTACGGACAATCATTTTACGTGTTAACGTCATAGGACAAATATCGTGCCTCTCTATCGCTTATACCGCGCTTGCACGCTCGCCTCCAGCGTAACGTGACAATGAGCCTTACATTTTCGTGGGTGCATCCGGCGTTCATCGATTTATAAGACGTTATCACGTCAAAATCAAGTAAAGAAATACACAAAACTTACCGAAACAACAGCGATCGTCACCGTGTCAGAAAACTTGACTTTATTCTTCTCTGTCCTCCCCTGTCTATCCGATACATCATTCCTGTAACCTCTTTCTCTCCCAGGGTAATTCTGGTATCGATACAATGTATTTGGGATATCTTCTCTTATATCCGTTTGAAACACGTGTTTGAAATTTGAAGAGTTCAAATCGTGGGATCGAGGTATAATGTCTATGATTGTCTTGTTTGGGTCGCTTCTAGATTTGTATGTCGGTAAGCCATTCTCATGCCATTTCACGTTCTGACTCAATATCGGCTTTAGTTCGGGCTTGTACGTCTTCTGTTGTGTATCTGTGTTCCATATAGTGTTATCTCTATCTAAGTATTGGTGCAAGTTGGGACGGATGCTGTGAAAGAAAAGATAATACATTTAATGGCAACTCTAACACATTCCAATAAATATTAAACCAAGACTGATTTTAATAATACCAGAAGAAAGTTTATATTGTTCGCAGAACTACTCCTTCTGATTTTATCATAATCAACCGGTAGATAGCGCTGCAAACAACTTTCCCTTTTTTAGGAAAATATTTACCCTTCAATTGGAAAAAAAACAGCTAATTAAAAAAATCTACGAAATCATAGAAAGTGAATACCGAATTTCGTCAAGATTAGATCAAAAATACGGCCTGTACGCGAATACCAACATCCGGACGGATAAAAGCAAATTTGTTGAGTCGTGGTAGGGACTTTGTTGGCTTCGCTCACTCGATCAATAATACGAAAGGACGTTACAACTATTTCAACCAATGTGTTACAAAGGCAAGACCTATGACTTATTGGATACTATACCGCCGTGCCAGACTATTGGTAATTGGAAAAGAAGAACTACTGTCTGTGGATGTCGAGCAGAAAGTACTGCTGTTCAGAAGAAGGCTGGGTGACATTGCAACTGTCACGGACAAGAGTGTCACTATGAAGGTTAAGTTCCTAGTATCTAGTACTTTGTTAAAAATAAATAACAAAAATTTTACTTTTTACTCCTTCTTTTTATAATTTGTCAAGTCAAATCATGACAAATTATAAAATTATAATTAGCTAGCCGACCCGTCAGCGGCTTCAATTGCTTGTTCTTGGAGTCCTGGGTGCAATACCCGGGTCGGACAGTTATTGACTAGGTAACAAATTCTCAATAGTAATCCGGAGTCTAGCGTACCATAGAAGTTCATGCGCGTTGACCAGTCAATTGAGACCCCAGTTTTATATAAGACCGTAAAGCACAGAGAGATCAAGCTGCCATCTTGGATTTATGGGATCGAACAAGATAAACAGTTTATAGTTGGGAGCTCCGGGCTCTATTCTATTCAAATACCAAATTTCATCGAAATCTATATGCTATACTTTTTAAGTTATGTGTAATGGTATGCAAACACACAGACAGACAGACAGACGTTTTTTTCAAAACGTCACATAAGAATGTATGAATGAACAAGAGTTCAGTAAGTAGAAAATATATGTTTACTAAACCAAATTTTTTTTATTCCAAGTACAGAAAATGGCCTCTATTTCATTATTATAAGTAAAATAGTTTGAACAATACACACCTGTTGGTAGACAGAGGCTCCGGTTGTGAGACTGGGACGGGAAGTAGGGTGTGGGGAAGAGAGACGCGGGGAAGAGGGGGAGGTTTGGTTTTCGCTATTTCTGATGAGGCGCTTGTTTCCGCCTCCGAATGGGTGTACGAACTGCAATCCGAACACGATTCCGAACATTCTGATTCTGTAATAAGAGAAGGGAATTAAAGGACACATCATGGAAGGATCTGCTCATGTGCAAGTTGTGTTCGTACGATAGACGTATAAGGAAACTAAAGCATAATGGAAGGATCTGATAAGGTGTAAGTTGTTCTTATCTTATATCTACCAATACTTTTACACATATATGTGAATATGACGATCCCATTGGAAGGGAAGGCGTGGATAATGCTACACTGTTGAACTTTGTTAATGAAAATTAAGTTATCTTTAAATAGTATAAAGTTGATTTCGGTTAATGAGAAGTTCACAACGGATTTTATTTAATTTATTTTTATTTTTTCTTTATTAAGGCACAAACAGTTTACAATATACTTAATATTACTTTTATAATTACAGTCAAAACCGTTTATGGCGACATCGTTTAGAACAACATACCGGTTAAATCGACCAAAATCAAAGGTCCTGGCTGAATGCTATATGACCGCCTTATCAAAAACATTGGTATTTACGACATTGTTTACTACGACATACCGCATTAAGCGACCACATTTGGTTAATATTTTCGGAGAATTATATCTGTAGAACGACCGGCTCAGGTGTATTCTAATCAATGGATAACAGTATCCACATCTGGCACAGTATAATGGTCAATGGCTATTATCGTAAAAGTAAACAAAGTTTAGGGTCTTTTGTAATTCTTAGAAACAAAGCACTTGCATGCCGTAGCCTCAAGGCCCCCTTCGTCATATCTCTTAATTCAGTTTGTTACTTATCTTTACACAAGACGCACCAAAACATATTGTTGAGTTAACTGTGAAAATTCTAACATGTAGCAAACAAAAAGAAAACAAATCAATATCGAAGAAAAATCGCGTATTATTTCAAAGCTAGAGAAAGGAATTCCAAACAAAGACCTGGCAAAAGAATATGGTGTATCACACTCGACAATTTCAACCATTTGGAAAGAAAGGGAGAACATTCAAATCCTTTATAACAAGATTTTTTTGAAAATGAAACGAGCCAGAACAACTCGGCATACGCTGATTGAGGAAGCTTTGTTAAAGTGGTTTAAATATCAAAGGACAAATAATGTGCCAATAAATGGACCAATTCTTCAACAAAAAGCAAACGATTTTGCTCAACGTTTTGGTGAAGATTTTGTTTGCTCGTCTAGTTGGATTCAACGTTTTCGAGCTCGACATGGCATTGTCGGCGGGAAAATGAGTGGTGAAGCTGCCAGTGTGGTTAAAGGTGCTGAAGATCAATGGATGACGCAAAAGCAGACGAGTTCATTGATGTAGATCAGTCTATTGCAATTTGTGCACCAGCTACGGAGGATGATATTGTACGTGAAGTTCAAGAGGAAAATAAAAACGAACAGGAAGACTCGGAAGAACAATTTACAGTGCCAACTTTGATTGACGGTCTCAATGCTGTTAGTGTATTACGAAAGATTGATCTTTTTAATGAACAGTTCCACATGCAGGGAAATTGTGACGATACGCTGATTAAAATCCAAAGTGAATTACAAAATGTGTATGCACGACAGAAGTGTTCCAAACAAACTAAAATTATAGATTTTATGCATACAAAAATTATGGAAAAATGATATTGTTATTTTATATTATACGTTTGTATTGAAGTAAACAAAATGTGGTTTAATTTCCTACATGAATATACATATGTATTATTTTTCCTATTAATACCTGTCATCGGTTGTTACAACTATCGGTTTTTACGACTAAATATGAGTAGTCCCTTCGATGTCGTTATAACAGATTTTGACTGTAATATACATAAACTAATAAAGCTGCCACTAATATATACATTATATAAATTTTACAATACAGTACTCGACAAGTACAATTTGAAAAATTTTATACCGACTTCCATTCTATTCAGTTGTTGATTCAATTAAATTTTACGGCTGACAACACAAATATGTCACAATCTGAGAATTGCTCATTAGAAGACTTACATGCTCTTGGTACGAATGAGTTAAGGTGCATAATTGATCTTACAAGGATAAATATTAAATAGTTTGATGCGGTATTCACCATAGTATTTTTTCACGGAAGGTTTATCTTATACAATTATAAAGGTGTATATTGTGTATTTGTTATTACTTCACGCTCAAACGGCTGGACAAAGTTTGATATATGTTGGTATAGAAGTTAGATGAGGTGCTGGATTAACATATAGGACTCTTTTCATAATCATCATCCATCACCACGCGGGTTAAACTGCGGAGTGCAGCTAGTATATAAAAATACGTAATAAAGCCTAAATTTAACAACGCGTACGGAAACAGAACATCTCAATACCTCATACCATTACTTATCAATAAACTACCAGTTCAAACCAAAGAGAAAGTAAACCCTAAAAATATTAAAAATATATTATTTAAGTATTATTTAAAGTGGAGCATCTTTCATAACGGGAGCGCGCTCACAACGTTAGACCGTTGTACTCGTACAGATCGCGCGGCGAGAGTTTGGCTTTGACCGTTATTGCGCAGAAGTCAAAAATTGGGTATCACAGGGTGGCTAGAGGGACGAAGGACTCTTGTCTCTCTCTGTCACATCAAAGACGAGGGACTCTTGTCTCTCTCTGTCACATGGCGCGACAGTACCCATGCGCAGTAATCCCCTCCACCCGAAGGTCAAAGCCAAACTCTCGCCGCGCGATCTGTACCTACTTATAGGTAGGGCCTGCGCGCCCGTAACACATGATTCCGGTCAGCGCGCTCGAGTGGGACGGACGTGCGCTCAAGTGCTCCCCGAGAATATTCCGATCGGCCTAAAAGTGCTTGCGCTTTTAGTGCCGGTTACCTGTATCGTTTCGATTGAAGAGGATTCAGTGTTGGACTTCGCTAATAGTGGACTTTCTGTGTGCAGATTCGACGTCAAGCCACCGCTTCGTGTACCGTTCGGCGCACGGAGGCGTTCGGCTCGGCTCGGCTCGCGTCGCGGAAGAAGCGCGCTCTTGTAAGAGCGCTTCCACACATCAATCACCTATTGTTCATTGTCTAATCAAAACCGCTCTTCTCAGAGCGAACTCTAGTTTCGATTTTTAATTTTTCAATTTTCAATTTTCAAAGTCGAGTCAAACAAATCCACGCTTCACGTGGTCTTCTGGACGATCCTTGCGGTGTTAACGCCACCCAGTTGGGCGCGGACCCGGTGCGTCAAGCCTTTCCCTCCTGAGCGTGGGAGGGAACGGCTAAAACCGGACGGGCCTGCCTTCACCGGCCTTGGGGTCTCCCCTCGCCGACGGCAGGTATCTCCTTCCCACCCTACCCTATCCTACTCTCCTATTCTCTGGGCAAGTGTTTGGTTGGAAGCCGGGTTTTACTCGGTCTTCTCTCCTCGCCCCCGGAGCAGCTAGGGCCTCGCGTTTAGGCACACATCCCACTGCACAATAAGACTGGCAGAGGGCACACAGTAGGGACACCTAGGCACTCACTCTCCCGCCTGTACCCGGCGGGAGTGTCACTCACCCCTCACTCGCATCTCGAGTATTCCCCTCGAGATGTCTCTACTATCTCCCTCCCCCGCTATGAGCCTCCCGCAAGGCGTTTCGCCTCAGGCGTTCGCCTCGTGGGTGTCAAATTGCTACCCGGACATGCTGTCCGAGTATCTCCAGTCCAATAGGGACTTTAAAGAGAGACCCCGCTTCACGGACTCCCAAATTCCCTCCTCCGGCTCCCTCCCTCCGAGGGCGCCCTTCGGTTCTTCGGCGTTCAAGCCGTTAGATAGCCCTCTCTCCCCCGACCCTGCGCCCTATGCGCCCCGCGCTCCCCGCGCACCTTTACCACCCCGCGATCGCTCTCCAGTCCTTCGGACTGAGTACGAACGCGCCTACGATTCGGCATCCAACTCGGAGAATGAGATGGATGTAGAGTTCTCCCGCTCCCGCGCTAACTCTGTTGGCAACATCTCCAACGACGGGTTCACTACCGTCGGAAAGAGAAAGCGCGTCCCCAAAGCCGCCTCAGAGGCTCCCTCCCCGCCACCCAAAGCGGCCTGCACCGCCCCGGGAGCGAAGCCATCAGGCTCTCTCGCTCCCACCTCCCGCGACCCTCTCGCTCACTCCGATGCTCCCGCAAGCATCGCCGCGTCTCAACGCGACGTCTCCTCTCAAGGAGCGTCAGTTAGACGCGAGAAACCGCCGCCGCCTCTGTTCCTTCAGGACAAGGCGAAGTGGGACATGGTCTCACGACTATTGACGGATCGTAAGATCCAATATACTAGCGCCCGCTCAACCCAACTGGGTATCAAAGTCCAGGTGCCGACCCCAAGCGACCATAGGGCGCTCACCAGAATTTTAAAAAACGAGAGTATAAGCTTTCATACTTATGCTCTCGAGGAAGAGAAGGTACTACGCGTTGTCATACGCGGCGTACCAAAAGAGGTGCAAACCGACAGTGTCCTCGCCGACTTAAAGGCGCAAGGCTACCCCGTCCGCGAATGCCACCGGATGTACAGTGGCAAAGATCGCAGGCCCTACGACCTACTATTGGTCATCCTCAATCGCACGCCAGAGGGCAAAGCGATTTTTAATGTCAAAACGGTAGTGAACCTCTCGGGGATCACCGTTCAACCCCCATTCCGAAACCGAGCGCCTGGCCAGTGTCACAACTGCCAATTGTACGGGCATGCCGCCCGATTCTGTTTCGCCCGCCCGAGGTGCGTCAAGTGCCTAGGGGATCACGGGACAGCCCAGTGTTCTCGCACAAGGGACTCGGCAGACCCACCTAGTTGTGTCCTCTGCGGCACACAGGGACATACCGCCAACTACCGCGGTTGCCCTAAGGCACCCCGCGTATCAAGTGGGCCGGCTAGGAGGCCTATTCCCCCTCCTTGCCCGGTCACTACCCGCTCACAAGGAAACGGCCCTAAGCCTAACCTTACACCCGCACCGCAGGCAACACCTGTTGTTCCCGCGCCCGCGCCCGCGCGCAACGCTTGGTCCAAGCCCTTGAGCATGGTACAAGCAAGCGCCCCCCTCACCCCCGCCCGCCCGCAGGCCTCTGCCAGCGCGCCGGCTCCTAAGCCCAAACCGCCGCTCTCTAGGCCTCCAATGGCTGGGCTCATGGACGCCCCAGGTCAATCTGACCTGGCGGCCGACATAGCCCTTGTCATGGACTACGCGATGGTCATAGACGTGGACGAAGTACGTGTATTCGCGCACAAACTTCGTACTGCCACAAACGACCAAGACCGCTTGCGAGCCACGCTCACACACGCGGGTTTAATCAGCGCAGTGAGGCGCTACGCCCTCCCCAGCGTTTCTTAGGTATCATCCAATATGGATAGTACACCGAAACGAATTAAGCCCCACTCAGTCACCGTAGCGACTTTCAACGCTGACGGCCTCTCTAGTCAAAAGGACGAAGTTCACGAATTTTGTAAGACCCATCAGGTCGATATCCTATGCGTGCAGGAAACCTTTCTGAAACCAGGTACAGCGAACCCTAGGTTTGCAAATTACCGTTTGGTTCGTAATGATAGAGTGGCCACCCCAAAAGGTGGCACTCTCATCTATTACAAAAGAGCTCTGCACTGTATCCCAATTGTTACTCCACCACTTAGAATACTAGAAGCCTCTGTTTGCTTTCTAGCGATGTCAGGTCATCAACCAGTCATCATAGCCTCATGTTACCTCCCCTCTGGTAAAGAACTATTACAAACAGACTTGGAAGCCCTCTTCTCTCTAGGAAGCTCCGTCCTTCTGATCGGTGACTTCAACAGTAAACATGTCATATGGAACTGTACTAGTAACAATAGCAATGGTAAAATCCTTGAAGGCTTGGTCAGCCACTTAAACTTTGATATTCTCTCCCCTCTGGAGCCCACAAGATATCCCTATGTTGACAACCAACGACCAGACATACTTGACATAGCACTTCTCAAGAACGTCACTCTCCGGTTGCGCTCTATAGAAGTGTTACACGAACTGACTTCAGACCACCGCCCTGTATTGTTGAAATTAGGCCCCGACCCGACGGACATAACCCCTATCACTAGAACGGTAGTGAACTGGAAGCAACTGGGGGAATCCCTCCAAGCTATCAGTTCACCCGCTCTCGATAGAATCCCCGATGACATACAGACAGTAGAAGACGTGTCAATTGCGATCGAGGCTCTCAGTGACCACCTCCGCACCGCAGTAGGTGAATCCTCAAAGCAGGTCCAAGTGGCGGATGGTCGCCGCTTCGAACTGCCCGAGGGTGCGAGGAGATTACTGACAGCTAAGAACGCCGCCACTAGGGCGTATGACTCGATGCCAACCCCAGAGAACAAAGCCACCATGCGCTATTTACAGCGTGCTGTAAGGAAACGCATGAGTGAGCTGCGTGATCAAAGGTGGGACGACAAACTGTCAGAGATTGAGCCAACTCACCAGGCATACTGGCAGTTGGCTCGAACTCTGAAATCTGACGGACAACAGACAATGCCTCCACTCATTAGGCCACCTCCCCTCTCCATAGCGTTCCTTGACGAAGACAAAGCCGAGTGTTTAGCTGATAGCCTTGAGGCTCAGTGTACTCTAAAGGTAGATCACGTCGACCAGAAACACCTCGATTCGGTGGAATCTGAAGTCGAACGTAAAAGCTCTATGTCCATCTCTGACCTCCCACTCCTCCCACCGGTAAAATCATCCGAGGTTGTGTCTCTGATCAAGAGCCTCAAGACCCGTAAATCCCCTGGTGCTGATGGTATCAGCAACAAGGTGATTAAACACTTCTCAGTCCCACTAGTCCATCTCTTAGTTAGCATCTTCAATGCGGCTATGAGCAACTGCTCCTTCCCAGACACTTGGAAGCATGCCATTGTCATTGGTATTCACAAACCAGGCAAACCGGCAGCCGAGCCCTCCAGCTACCGTCCCATAAGTCTCCTCAGCTCTCTGGGGAAGATTTACGAGCGGCTCATTGTGAACCGACTCTGGTCCCACGTTAGGTCCAATAACCTCCTTCCCGATGAGCAATTTGGTTTTAGAGCCAAACACTCTTGCGTCCAACAAGTGCACCGCGTAACGGAGCACATCCTAGGCGGTTTCAATAAGAAACCAAAGCCCCAAGGGACCATAGCTGTCTTCCTCGACGTAGCGAAAGCGTTCGACAAAGTCTGGCACAACGGCTTGATATTCAAGCTGTACCAACTGGGTGTGCCAGACCGTCTTGTACTCATCTTACAAGACTTTCTCAGGGATCGAACGTTTAGCTATCGCACCGAGGGAACGCTCTCCTCCCCGCATCCCATTCACGCAGGTGTCCCTCAGGGCTCTGTACTCTCACCCATTCTCTTCTCGCTGTACACCAGCGACATCCCACGATCTGAACCTAATGTTCAGATCGCTCAGTTTGCGGATGATACTGCAATCTACTCTACTGGCTGGTTCAAGGTCAGGCAGAGATGCGCCATCCAACGAGCCATCACCGTAATCGGTGCATGGTTTCGTAAATGGCGGATTGCAGTAAATCCTAGCAAAAGTGCAGCAGTGTACTTCACTGAGACCCGGCGAAATCTCATGCCGTCACCCATAGTCCTATTCGGCGAACCCATCCCTTGGGCTAAATCTGCCAAATACCTGGGCGTCACCCTTGATTGCCAACTCACTTTCGCGAAACACATCCAGATTGTTCGCAATAGGGCGGCCTTCATTATGGGTCGTCTTAATCCCCTCATAGGCAAAAACAGTAAAATGTCTCTTAGAAATAAGACGACTCTTTACAAACTTTGCATCCGCCCAATCATGACTTACGCATCTGTAGCGTTCGCCCATGCTCAGAAACACGACCTCCACAAACTTCAAGTGATTCAGAATCGCTTTATGCGCAGGGCAGTGGGCGCTCCGTGGTACTTGCGGAACGCCGAACTGCACTGCGATTTCACCCTCCCCTCTATTACGCAGTATATGAAAGACTGCTCCCGCCGCCACTTCGACAAAGCTCCCCACCACTCGAATCCCCTCGTGGTCGAAGCGGCGAACTACTCCACTGACATAACCGATCCCCACTTCCTTCCCCCCCGTCGCCGTCCAAGGCATATTTTGGGTGACCCGGACGACCCCATCGCAGCCGTTACTTCGGCAGCTTTAGCGTCGTCCCAAGGGAACCCCGGTAATGGTTGTAGACCCGACCAGGGCTGTGATCCCGATCGCATTGTAGGCTCCGGCCGAGATCTTCTTCGCAGCCCCAGTCGCAGTCGAGGTAATTCACACACACACGATTGTAGTCCCAGCCACGGTGCGGGTGGGAGTATACACCGCGGCCCCGGTCGCGATGTATCCTCCGGCCCAGCAAATGGCTGCGGACGAGGTAACACTGGTTCTCTAAGTAGTCCCAGCCACCATGGCTGTGGGCGAGGTATTACACTTTCTTATTGTAGCCCCACCCAAAGTACAGTCATGAGTGCACAACGCGACGATCCTGGTCGCGGTGTGGACCCATGTCGCGGAAATGGGAGGAGGCGAGGTACACAAGGTTATGATTTAGTGGTAAACACAGTCAAACACCGAGCTCGCCGGCGAGCTCGAGGCAAAAGTTATGTCTTGGTTAGATTCTCTCCAAATAGTCGTAGAGTTAAAATTCATAGGGCCCACTTTCAACGGTACACTTATGTACCGGGGCGATTCTCTCCTACTCCCCTCTCTCCTGGCGACGGCCCAAGCCGAGGTCCGTACCCTAGTGGTGCCCTTGAGCAAGTCGCCTACTCCTCTCCTTGCGGCGAAGCGTCTTCAACGCTCGCCTTAGGCGGTGCGCCCTCTGCGCCCGCATCTGGCTGAGTGCCATCTGCGCTCGCCAACCGTCCGGTGACGCTGTAAATGCCGGTAGAGGCAAACAGCATTAGTCCGTTCATAAAAAAAAAAAAAAAAAAAAAAAAAAAAAAAAAAGCCCGTAACACTCGTGCAGAACCGGTTAACTGCCCCGTTTTGTTTGTTTGTATCACTCACTTCTTATATTGTTTATTATAAGTAAGTTAACTGGTCGAGATCTTAGTGTCTAGACAAACCTTATTTAGGTTTTTAGGCACGATATATTCATTTCACAATTGTAACTGTTTGTTGATAATAATAAATAAATAAAAATAAAATAATGTAAGTAGAAAACGACAAACCTCACAAATTTTACTCTTTTACTGTTTTTTAATTACACCTGTGTGAAGCCGGGGCGTGTGGCTGGTTATTGTGTATAAAAGTTTGTTCTATTGTCCTTTAACGCAGTTTTGAAACCTGCGGATTTACTCCAGCTAGACACCAGTCGTAAAGTGATAAACAAAACGCGATCGATCGCAAAATGTCACCTGTCGTATGATCGCTGAACGAATTTGTGGACTACATAATAATGTGTGGTATAATGTTGCTGTTACGTTAAGCTTATATGTAGTAAACTCTAGGCACTACAATTAATACGTCATAAGTCACTGTTAGCCTCGGATCTACGATTGCTTAGATCCGGGGCAGAAACTTGATAGTGGCGCCCCTTTCTCCAGCGTTGCCATAATAGTAGTTTATGCAACTGTCATATAATAGAGGGTATTAAAACATGAGTGTAGTTTTTTCAAAATAACATTACACGAGTGTTTTAATACCTAATTATATGCAGTTGCATACACTACTTTACTTAATCTCATGACATTTTTGCTACTAAAGTTTTATTCAACAAAATATTACTCAAATTCGTATGTACGAAATAGCGCCAAAATGGAAAGTCTTCTTCTTCTTGTTTGTATGGCTTGTGCGGCGTAACCACAATTTTGCCAATATCAGTGGTTTTCCACTGTTATTGGTCTATTGGCTCGGAGCCAGCGCGTTGCGCGAGCAGCGCGCTCACCACAGATAATGTGTACTTAAATTTAATTGAAACCTCCTTGGTTGTACTTTAATAATTAAAAAATTGTTTTAAAGCATTGTTTTGTTAGGAGAATAATGCTTTAATTTAATTTTCTTAGAGAAGTATGTAAATAAAGTATGCGAATAAAAGTCTGTATTTCATTTCATAATTAGAATGTTACCGAATGAGATTATATAAATGTATTTTGTCTTTTCTGCGCTCTTTATGGTATATTATCAAATTTTTTTCGACGGTGAGACAACCATGCGTCCGTATGCTATGCGCTCTGTGGAGCACGACTGCCGCCCGGGGGGGGGGACCCGGTTTGCCCCCCCTCTCCTTAGATCCGGGGCTGGTCACTGTCTTGCTGATGATGGGACAGTTAGTAGTTACCTGGAGTGTCTATCTGTGCGTAATGCGAGGCTAGAGAGGCTGCTTCGTCCGCCAACGCTCTCTGACCGCGGCGCTCGGCGCTCCATCGCGCGTCCGTGAATAAGTCCCAAGCTGCCAAGTCTACGGCTAGACTTAGAGCTTTCTCTGTGCGACCCCGTCTGCGGAAATAAATTCAGCGAAAATTCTTTCTTTCTTTACTTCTATTGCACATCAAACACATTAGGGTATGGTATATAAATAAGTAACTAGTAGGTAATTAATTTTTATTTTTTCGGACAATATCCACAAAAAGGTCTTTCAGATCTCAAACTAGGCAGAGCCTGCACTATGGTAACCTGATGACAGACACAGTTCAAACACACATGTTCATGCACACAAATGTTTGACCTGTCCGGGGATCGAACCCGGGACCAGCGGCTCCGAAGGCAGGGGTGCTACCAACTGTACCAACCAGCCAGTCAAGTCAATTACTTTCAGGTTTACTACTAGTTTCGCGGACAGTAGACCTAGCGAGAGTAGCGAGCATTCTTATCAGCGGCAATATTGACCAATTTTGTTAAAATTTCATATGTTAGTACCAAATGTTCTTGCCGAATATAACCAAAAAGTCCAGTTTTTAAACTTCACAAACTTCTATCTCGGCAACCACATGGCCAATTATGCTCATAATAGAAATTCATCTTTAAAGTCAGGTACCTAATGAGTATAGGGAATTTAAATCCAAATTGGTCGGTAAAAAGCGTCGCAGCAAACTTTCCCCTTTTATAAAAAAGTATCCCACCCTCGTCAAGATTGGTTGAAAAATTCGACCTGTACAGAAGGGCCAATATACAACCTAACAAACATGACTGATGAATGTTAATTTGGCCAGTTAAAGCAGACGCTCGCTCGGTCAATTACAAATGCGAGCTTAACCCTAAAAAGAGTTTTCTTCCAACAAACCCTTGATGAAAGATAACTTATAGACAAGCAGTAGGTGTGTTTCATTTGGAATCCTACAGCAGAATAAACAATAATTGGTTGGGTAACACATAATATTAAGCTAACAGACAATATGCGAAAGTGACTTAAAGTCAGATATGTGTCATTTTCTGTATTGTTAACTATCAATACAACTTTTTTATTCAGAAATATAACAGCTTTGTACTCAACACTTTATACTATGTTTCTAATTTCAGTGTGTCATTGGCTTAGTAGGCCTCCTCTAATTTTTTCCATTGCTACCTGTCAAAGACAAATCTTCTCCAGTATGAACCACCAGGGCAATTACTATCTCTTCTTCTTCTTCTTGTTTGTATGGCTTGTGCGGCGTAACCAAATTACTATCTCATTAACAATCGGATGTCGATTCAAATCTCATAAAAACGCGGCTCTATGTCAGATTTGACAACTCCAGTAAGCAAAACTGTTACAGTGTTTAGTAAGTTCATGACTGGAGCAGATAAAAGTGACGCAAAGCCGCCATTTTTTTAGATTTCTATGATCATTTGACTAACTGATATACATAATAGCCTACCGCTGTCAGATTATTATCATTTTCCTCTATTCCTCCATCTAGGGTATGTTAAAAAATATATATACTTCATATTTACCATACTTCAAGACAATGACACCCGCCTCTTCAGTCCACTCGTGACCACGAACAATGCAACTTGATCGAAAGGTCGAGGTAAATAAATGCTATTACTAACGCGATTAAGTCCCGTTAATATAATATAAATAAGATCATTTAAATGCAGCGATTATCGAAGTGCAGAAGTGTTACGCGGTGCCACTGCCGGTGTGGTGCCAGACAAGTGCCTTGTGCGAACATATCCTGCGTCGAACATAATTACGGTATTGTTACTGAACGTTTTATAGGACTTACCTAAGTAAATGATGGAAGAACTTTCTAGCAAGGTCGTGTAATGGCGGCGCGAATCGGAGTGCAGAAGTGCCATGCGGTGCCACTGGTGCGAGGTAAGTGCCCAGCGCTGCTTGCGCTGAACATTCTTCTGCTATCGCTTCTAAAAAGGTCGTGTGATTTGCTTTTTTACTGTCACACTCGCATTACATTGGTATATATAATATCATATGTATACTAGTATAGCCAACATGTTTATTTCAGGAATAGTCCGTCTTTACGGACTATACCTACAACTAGAACCAGCATTGTGCTGAGTTGGAACCGGTTTGTGACAGAAAACTTAATTATTTAATTAGGTAGCAATTCGATGTATAATAACGTTAATTATATACCTATGTTTTCTGTGACAAATACATTCTATACTATTCTATACCTATAAGAAATACATTGTCAGAGAGGTAAACAAAAACAAATTAGAACATACTTAAAATACTTAACTCAAAATATTCGACAATGAGGCCTTTGAGTATAATTACAATAAGAAATTTTATAGTAAGTTTTTTAAGTACAACAGACTTTTACTTTCAAATGAGACGACGAGCAAGTCGTGCGGTCAATGGTTAGCGCCACGCAGTACCATGATTCGCATTGCCACCTAGGGCTTTAAGCGGAAGTTTCACGTGGTATTGCACTGCTATCGCAAGGCATTGCTATTTGAGCTGTAGGACTCTTTGTGAACGAGTTCGTCCAGGGTATTAGTGCCACTTTTCTACTGTGAATCTGTAATGTTCGCAATAATGCGTTTTGGTTTGAAGGTGTAGTTGCCGGCAAAATTACAGGCACATGAGATTTAACAACTCTAGAGGGTGATGTCCGCAGTGCAGGTCACTTGTGATGAAATGCATCTGTTA
Organism: Selenia dentaria; assembly: GCA_917880725.1. Classification (NCBI taxonomy): domain Eukaryota; kingdom Metazoa; phylum Arthropoda; class Insecta; order Lepidoptera; family Geometridae; genus Selenia; species Selenia dentaria. The sequence continues at coordinate 24,145,778 of OU862886.1, forward strand.
TAGGCAGGGGTTACGCTTAACACCACGTGAGCCTCGTGCTTGTACCATTTCCAAATAACATAGAAAAAATTGAAAATAAATTAGACTAATTCGTCCCACCCCACCTACTCAACCTACTAATGTAACTCGTTACAGATATTTCGTTTTATTTAATTTGGCAGGTCACTTGTGATGAAATGCATCTGTTATAGGCAGGGGTTACGCTTAACACCATGTGAGCCTCGTGCTTGTACTGTTTCCTAATAACATAAAAAAATTGAAAATAAATTAGACTAATTCGTCCCACCCCACATACTCAACCTACTAATGTAACTCCTTACAGATATTTCGTTTTATTTAATTTGGCAGGTCATTTGTGATGAAATGCATCTGTTATAGGCAGGGGTTACGCTTAACACCATGTGAGCCTCGTGCTTGTACTGTTTCCTAATAACATAAAAAAATTTAAAATAAATGAAACTAATTCGTCCCACCCCACCTACTCAACCTACTAATGTCGCTCGTTACAAATATTTCGTTTTTTTTTTAAATTTGTTTAGTTGTGTGTATTACTTAATTGACTCGCTAGCATGTAAGCACTTTGGATTTCCTACTGTATACGATATCGCAAGCCATAAACTGACCTAAAATGGTTTAATCTACACATATACATATAATTTATGGTCCTGGCTGATATGTCCGGTTACAAACCGCGGGGGTACTTGAAATTAGGCAGGTGATTACCGCCGAGGCCGCTGGCGGGTGTGCTAGTAGGTACCTATAGAAACACACCTCGATATATTTAGTTAATTTAGTGACATTTATAATCATAATAATAACAATGTATACACCTATTACAATATTACTAATGGTACTGCTTCATGAAATAGTTTCTACTGCTATTCTACTTTACGCTATCTAGTTATTAATAATCAAAATCAACTTTGATTTGATTTGATTTGATTAATAATGTCTACCTGCCCCATTCCGTAGCGCCGCACACACCAGCCGGTTGACGGCCCACAAACACTCGGTCCCCTCAGTTTCCCAATCCATGGCTTTCAGCAAAGCGACAGCGCTCGACATCCGCCGCGCTCGTATCCACGCCTAAAACATTATTGTACAAGTGGTGAGATCGACTAATTGTTCGCCTGAGTCACTTCTGCCAATGACAGTGCCTGTGTGATCCAGGTCTTTAAGGCCCGTTTTCCACAAGTACGCTAAGCAGTGAACCTAGGCTGGACAATTACAGGGGCTATTTTATATCTTAGTTTCAACCAAAAATTGAAACTGAGATACAAAATGACTGTTGAGATTTTTTTATTAAAACGTTTTTTACAGTCAACTTGAATTTTCCCTCTGTGAGCTCTGTTATGTATTGTACAAACGCATACAATTTCCTAGGAATGACATAATAGTCTTCGCAAGTCTCAAACTAGGTACAGCTATCCTATTTGTATTTCTAGTATTAAAAGGGTGGTGATCACTATTTAACTTATATTTATGTAATTTTTTTCGAACATATATATATTTTCAAATACATATAAGGAAGGCAACGTTAATATATTCATTTCTATAAATAAATCCATCAAAGATTCACGGGGACCCATTTCGTATATAGATCGAATAGCACATTTTGGTAGGATGAAGACGGTATCTAATCAGCCGCTGAACCCCATAGCAATATCCCATATGACATTACGCTGTGGAAATATGCAAAATATACTAAACGCGCCGTAGAAACGTCCGTTAGTTCTCTTATTTTACGCACCGCATATGCAGCAGAACTGAGTCTCTCAGACAGTGCATTTATATGAGGACCCCTTTGTAATTTTGCGTCAATTTTAATGCCTAGGAAGACTGTTGCCTTGTCCATTACGAGTACTCCATCAAGCGTAACGTTGGACTCCAAATATGGAACAGTAGGCAAAGGTAATAATGATATAATAACAAACAATAAAGAATTGATTGTAACTGAGACACAATAAGCCCTCTGATCTGTAGGGCTATTATGTATCTCAGTTGCTAAACTACGGCCGTTCAGAGAATGCGTTCCTGACACGTTGCGATTGAACTGACGACGTAACTTTGTAATGGCGTTGCAGTTACGATAAAAATATAATAATCAATTAATGTTATAATTTTGTGCCAAACTGAGTGTCAAATAACTTGGTAAACAATATTTTTCTAAATCTAATCTGCGCTATTACAAGGTTATGTCAGCGCTTTATATTTGTAGTGCTGTGCTAACAATAACAGGCAATAATAGTATCGTAATCTGTTCTTATACAGTTATACTTTATAAAATAATACGTTTTGTTTTTCTTTTTAAGAATTTGAAAATAATGGACTATAAGATAACTTTTATTAAATATAAAAATAAAACTACGACCAAACCGAACGCGCGAAAGAAAGTAGCATTTTATATTTAGGTTGAAAATGGTAACCCCAAATGGCGTTACTAGCATTTTTATACTTAGATTAAAAACGGTAACCCCAAATGGCGTTATGGGCCGCCATTTTGTGACGCTAAAACAGTCGTCTGTTGTCGTTTCGTGCGCATAGACCACGTTCTTCAAGTGTTTTCGATCTGTTTTTATTTTATTACCCGGCTTTCGTTTAATGGACTGTTTCTGCTTTTCAAACTGACATCGGCGCTAAATCGGACTTCGATTGTGATTTTGTGACTTTTGGTGCATAATAATGCCTAAACGTGGACAAACATTGAAAAGTGGAGCCCGTGAGTTAATCATCAAGCTGCAAGATTACTTTGAGCGGGAGCGGCAAAATGGCGGACCCCTGGTACCTGTCGAACAAGTACAAGAACGCGTCTCTCTGGCGCTTGGAGTTAGCAAACGAACGATAACAAATATTAATAAAGAAAAGTTCGGCTCTACTGGCATGGAAGATAATATTTTACGTACTCCGAAGAAAAAACGTAGAACTAAACCCGTGGCAGATATTGACACCTTTGACGCCGATGCAATCAGAAATCATATATAATGGTTACTATTCCATAAATGAATATCTCAACAGGAAGAAGCTTTTGGCATCGTTAAGAGAAGCTGGACGGTTTAGCGGAGGTAAAACTGCTTTAACCAAAATCTTAAAAGATTTTTTCGAAGTTGTTCGAAGAAAGAAATTTTTCGTATAAAAAAACAGACAAAAGAAAAATTTTATTAGAACGATACGACATAATTTTAAAACGGATAAGTTTTTTGAGAGAAGCAAAAAAAATTGATAACTGGGATAATGTCGTGTTCATTGACGAGACATGGCTAAACGCCAATCACACGGTTTCCCGTTCTTGGACGGATGATACACAAGCGTCGACGTTGAAAGTACCAATGGGTAAGGGGGCCCGTCTGATAGTATGCCACGCAGGTTCTGCAAAATACGGCTTTGTGGAGAACGCGTTACTGGCATTTCAATCAAAAACCACAAATGACTACCACGAGGAAATGAATGCCACTACATTTAAAGAGTGGTTCCAGAACGTGCTTTTGCCCAGCCTACCAGAGCCTTCTGTAATATTCATGGATAATGCCTCCTATCACTCGGTTCAAATACAGAAACCACCTACCCAAGCTAATAAAAAAGAAGAAATGGTGGCTTGGTTACAAGCAAAAGGCATTGACGCAAATATGCAGATGCTAAAAGCAGAGCTAATTAAATTAGTTAAAGAAAATAAAGCGGCAAATGTGCGATACGAAATCGATGAACTGGCTCTGGAGTACGGTCATCGCGTTCTAAGAATTCCACCGTATCATTGCCAATATAACGCGATTGAGCTAATCTGGGCTCAAACAAAAGGTTACGCCGCCCGCCACAATACTTCCCCGCCATTCAGCACGAAAAAGATGATGACCCTATTAAAAGAAGCCTGCGGGAAAGTCACAAGAGATGACTGGGCAAAGGTTGTTGAGAAGACTAAAAATCTGATTGTGGAAAATTTTGACCGAGATATCAGGATTGATTCTGTTATTGATAATAATATAATTATACATGTAGGCGAAGATGATGATGAAGACACCACCTCCTCAAGCGAATCGGAGTCTGATTAATATTCTGTACGCACATTCAATTCAATGTACTTTATTGCATAGAAATACAGATTGTAACTTTGTAACAAAGAATAAATAAAACAATTTTATTATATTAATATTACCCTTTTTTGGTTTCCACTTAAATAACTAAAATATAAATTTTAAATGATTCCGCCAATTTAAAACTAAAATAATCTTAAAAATAACGCGGCGGTTCATTTTGGAGGAACGGTAACTAACTCAGTGTTATGTTGTGCCCATCACTAGTCGTGACTAACTTATAGGTGTCAGGAACGCATTCTCTGAACGGCCGAACTTTAACAAATGTTGATTGAAATCGAAAAAAATGGCGGCTCTGTCACTTTGGCAGCTTCAGTCATCAACTTGCTAACGTTTTTGCTTACTGGAGTAAATAATTTATAATAATAATATTGAATAATACTCAACCTCTTTGAACAATTTTAAATCATTTATATGCTCTTGTGCTTACTAAAACCAGACTTTTATGCACTAGCTAGAGCATAAAAACCGTTTTAGTCCGCTTACATAGGGAATAATAAAAACTTTATGAAAAATATATTGCTACTATTAACAGGTATTCAATTTATAAGATATTAAAAGTACCTACCGTTAATAACCGAGGATGCGTAATGCGGAGAAGCGTCAGTGGTCCGCCGACGAATGATGCCAACACCACCGGACCGCCTCTCGCAGCCAGCGTCCCCAAGATTTGCATACGTCGAGACTCACTGAAAACCAACGCCGACACATTATTGTACAAGCCAAAGGGTACTACAGATTTATTTTATGGTAATATAGTTTAAGGCAAACATATTGAGCAAAAATCGGAGTAGTGGGGGAAAGTTGGCGCACGCACAAATTTCAATTAAATTCAAATACACTTTATTGAACACCAATGTAAGTAGGTACAACATAAAAAAACATGTACAAAATTGAGGCTGAACAATGGGCGTTTTATATCCTTATCTCTAGTAAAAACTTTAGTCAGACCTTTGCATTATTAGAATTTAGTGCAAAATTATTGCTTATATTATAATAATTTGTTTAATAAATTATTTTATCTACACTAATGTTGTAACATTCTACTTATGTTTCCAATACTTGACTTATAATTACTACTGTTATAGAACAGACAACAAAACACTCAATTTAAGCAATTTCACATGATGGTATAATATCCACATCGATATCGTAAAATCTCATTATAACATCAATAAAACGCGACCAATTAACGTAGCGAGCCTTATGTCAAAATCCTCATACAAGTTGTATAAAATTTTGATATTAGGCTGGCTTTTGAAAACAGTTGGGTTATACGTGAAAACTTCGTCGAAACTACTAAACTTACATACACAAAACTCTTTGGTAAGATCTTGTTCCAATTAAATAAAAAAAGAACAGCGCGCGCTCGCTCCTGATTGGCCCTGCGCGCGCAGCTGCATTTTAATGGCGGCAAGTTCACTGTGACAATAAATACGCGTGAATTTAATGTTTGTTTTGTTTTTAAAATACAAATTAAAAGTTAAAAATGGATAGCGACGATGATATTTGTACGCCTCCGGATATTCTAGAATTGGTATTCTTGTACAATCATGGTGAAAGTTTCGAAAACAAAAACGAAAATAGATCGTTCTTTCGTTGTGACGGGCAACTGCTATGCCGTATGTAAAAAATACATAGAACTTCGACCCACCCCCTGTCGAAACCCTGCCTTTTTCTTGAGCTATAGATCGGGGAAGTGCGTCGATCAAAGAATTGGTATTAATAAATTTGGTGCTCTGGGAAAAACTATCGCAAGTTTTTTGAATCTGCCTAACCCAGCGTTGTACACGGGGCATTGCTTCCGGCGCACCTCGGCGACCCTTCTCATAGATAGCGGTGGTGATTTGACCGCACTGAAACGACACGGGGTGGAAGTCTTCTACTGTGGCTGAAAGCTACATTGATGAGTCTTTAATGAATAAAATTCAAGTCTCAAATACGATCTTGAACAGTATAGAAAACAAGACGAATGAAGTAATTATAAATATTCCGACTCCGTCTACGAGCTCTACTGCTTGCCCCGCGACCGCTACAGCTGCTGGATCAATAATTAACATTAACTTTCAAAATTGTACCATCCAAAATTTGAACAATTATTATAAATAAACTATTGTCAGCTTTTACTCTTGTTGTTTGATTAATTGCATTAGTGAAGATAAAGTAGTGTATGCAACTGCATATAACACGGGTATTAAAACACTCGTTACTATTATGAAACTCGCTGCGCTCGTTTCATAAACTCACACTCGTGTTTTAATACCTTCATTATATGACAGTTGCATAAACTACTATTGCCAAACTGTTTGTATCCTTTTGGCTCCTAAACATGGAAGTAAATCTGAATCTTGATTTATTGAATTATTCGTTTCATTCCCAGTTTTTGTTCCATGGATGTTTATTGTTTAGGCTTAACTTTCCTTTAACGTCCGTCGAATTGTGGGTTGATATTTTTTTTACAGAAAGGTTACATTATTATAAGCACACACGCCAAGTTTCAATCTGCGGAGACGAGTAGTTTTGAGAAAAAAATATTGAAAATCAATTATTATTGAAATATTTACGTCAATACCTACCACGTCCGTCGAGTTGGGGGTTGTTTTTTTTTACAGATAGGTTACATTATTATAAACAAACACACACGCCAAATTTCAACATGCAGAGCCGCGAAAATTTTAAGAAAAACATAGATAATCAATTGTTTTTGCAATATTTACGTCAATACCTACCTACCACAAATCATATTGAATTCTCGCCATTGAACGTTTCGTTTTACGTACGGTTAAGTTGTCATTCGTTCGGTAACATTTTATATTACATAAATTTACGTTAATATATATATTTTGTAGTAATTTCAATAGTTTTCATGCACACATATATTTCACAGTAGCGGAGTATCTAGTCAGAGCAAAGTCGCAATAGGTGCGACGACGAGCGAAGCGAGGAGGAGCGTTAGGTTGAATGGTGACCACACAACGCGCAAACCGAGCGAGCGCAGCGAGCGTGCCGCGGCAGCGGCCAGCGTAGCGCCAGAATCAGGCGAACTTACACCTCAATAAGTAATATAACTTCCTCAGAATTAATAATTTAAAAATCTCGAAAAGGGGGGTGCTACGCAGTTTTTTCTTTGAATGGTAGTACCCCTCCCCCCTCTCAACTCGACGGACGTTAATGGAAAATCGTACCATTGTTTACAATCATTTTGTGGAAAATTGTTTCTTCTTTTAGAAGTCAAGATTGTACGTCTCTCTCATTATTTTCATCTACACACAACATTGCAGAGGCTGCGATCAGAAAACAGATTATCGTATAGAGTATTACTACTACTGCGTACCGTAAGCAAGCTGTAAGATCGAAGCACTTGGTGTGATGTTGAAGCAAAGAGAGGGCGCGGTCGAAACACTGCATTCGGCCGCCTTCCTCCGCTGCCACTATTAGCTCGTCAACCCATTGTATTTCTGTTGCTATCTGTAATTGCAAGGTTTTATATCACTTCCAAGTCTGAAAAATTGTGTATATTTGAATTAATCAGATTCTGACCAGCTACAACTTGTGAATTAAACTGAAATTAGTTAAATTAGTGTGTGCTAGGACAAATCGGTACTTGTATGCTTAGAATAACTACCTATAGAAACCCAGTACACGCGCTAAATGTAAGCCGTTTATTGGAAACCATATATGGCTCACTTTGCTTGAACCGTCGGTACAGCAGTATACGACTTTTAAATAAATTTAGTAAAGTAGTTCTTTGTGCTTATAATTTTTTGTGTAAGTACTTTTAAATCAATGTATGGGACACATTTTTACTAATCAACCACCCAATTTTATGGGAAAACATTTTACCAGATGATACAATGTTTGCATCTGTGTGTGTGACAAGGCAAGTAAACACAGCACACATAGCGAATTAGTAGCGTGCGTTTTGAGAAGCCGTTGTTTGTAAACCTAGTCTACCTTCTATAGGTAGTTATTCTAAGGATATATGTTACTTCAACCATAACTTATGGGTAGTGAAACAGATATTAAAGAAATTTTTCCAAAGGGTAGTTCGTGTGAATGTATTTTCTACCCGAATGCGACGAAGCCCAAAAGAAGGGTTATGTGTTTGAACGTTACTTTTGTTCGTTTTCTTGTTTTATAGGTAATATAAAATTTGATATCTCCGTCAGCTCGGTAGGTAGTGACCCCGCCGTTAAAGGAGGATTTCAGGTACAATCCTTGGCCGAATCAAATATTTGTGTGTTGAGCAATATCTTTGTTCTCGGGTCATGGATGTTGTGCTACGAGTATGTTGTTGCATGTGCACATGCCTCCCACCCCACGACACAGGAAATTTTACTGTGGGGGTGTGAATTGATATTGTATGAGTGTGTAACTTTAATTATAATGTGATAATGGTATGAAGTAAGATTACATGCGGTATCCTGCTGGTTAATGTCCTTTCATATATAGATAAGCAGATTTTCCATTGATTTGATAGCATACTCAGTTAGGGGCCTTTCTTTGCGCTATACTCACAAATCCAGCTTTAGTAGAGTGCGTAAGCCCCGCAACTTGATGTATAACATGCAGCGACCCATCAATACAAGCAACCAGTAGTCGCGAATCGCATGGAGCAAGTCGCACGACCCGAGCGGGCGCCGGGACCGAAACACGTGTTCCGCTCTCGCGTGTCGACAGTTTAGTCGCGCGATTCGAAGTCGGAATATCAGACCGCACCCATTCTATGCTGACTCCGTTCTGCAAATGTTATAAGTAATATAAGTGATTAATGATTATTGGAAAATTATTTTCTTACTCATTGCATGGAACATTTGTCAGGATGCCAACCTGGTCGGAAATGAGGCGCACTTCTAGGGTACCTACACGTAAGAAACATACTTATTGACTGGACGGTTCATACATATTGACTGGACGGTTGGCGCAGATGGTAGCGACCTTGCCTTCTGAGCCGCTGGTCCCAGGTTCCGTCTCTGGACAGGTCAAACATTCGTGTACATGACTAGGGTTACCAGATGAAAACACAAAAGTCCGGACAAAAGGTCTGATTTACATGGAAAAATCCTGAGATTTTGTTACAGTTTCAGAATATTTCCTCAACATACTTAACAATTAAAAAAGTGTTTATTATCGTTTTTATACACTGTGGATCTTGGGCGTCTCGCTCGCTCTCTCGATTGGGTAGCAGTGGCACCCTCCTCTCACGCATCGCCCCTCTCCACTTTAGATCAACTTTATTTAAAGAGAAAATTCTATAAATCCTGAGATTTCTTAAGATTTGCGCAATCCTAAAAAGGGTCCAAAAATACTGAAATCTCAGGACAAATCCTGAGATATGGTAACCGTTTGCATAACCATGTCTGTTTTGCCAGAGTCTGTATATATACTTATGTATGTGTATCAGGTTACCATAGTACAGGCTCTGCCTGGTGTGGGATCAGAAATATTTGTAATGACATGATTGTAGCACAACTTATAGCTATATAATAACATATCAACCTAATTCTGTGCAATAAAATTTAGATTAAAATTAAAAACTAATTAGCTTTAAGCTTCCTAACCACTAGATTGAATTCCATAACCCTAAAATCTTGTCCACCGAACGCCATTACATACCAAGGCTAGTAAAGGAAACTATTGAGATCTCGAAATGCCAGAATTTCAATCGAGGTGATGGTTTTCAACTCGCCAGTGCGTGGAATCCAGTATTAGGTTGTTTTAAAAATAAAAGTCCGCGTTCAAAATGTGTTCAAAATACTATACGCAGTGATACAGTGAGTGTGTTTTGTCGGGACTTAGGATCGAGTTCGAGTTCCAGTGATAACCGTAGCAAAAGACTAAGAAAGAGGGTAGATCGTTATGTCTGCACCTAACTTTTAAAATTTTTGACCAACCACCCGCATTCTTTCAGTCTTCCCGTGAACATGGTGCATGTAACTGCGCCGAAATATCGGGAGCTCATTCCACAACCTTACCACGGTAAATATCCCGTTAATAATCATATAACTTCTAATTAGCTTTATCATTCATGAAAAAAATAATTAAATAGGACATAATATTATAAGCGATTTGAAGTGGTTGTATGAAGGGTGTAGGATGTAGGTAAATAAATAAGTACTCCTTAAATTGGTTGGATTATCCACGTCATACATTGCAATTTATAATTAGCCTGTCCTACACTTACCTTTTGACAAGATATCTGCTCAACTATGTGAATCACATTCTCTTGTTTATGTGAAAGCTCAGCAGACAGCGTTTCATTTTCCAATTGGTGGTACGCAACCAAAGATATGTTTTGCCTGTAATCAGAAAAAGTTATATAATTTCCTTATATTTTTACACTGGTGACCTAAAATATCATGAAAGGAATGATAAAAAAATGGATATAAGTCTTGACTTTTGTTCTATAAGGGATAAGAAAGTACCTAATAAACTGTACTTTTGCGAGAGAGGTATCTACATAGGTAGAGTATTAGATACATATAATTAGAGGGATTACTAAGAATATGATCTTTTAGTAGGGTAGGTGCATTACTTTCCAGGCCTGCATGTATTTTCGCCGTTTTAAGGATCATGTCTCACTGAAACAGTGTAAACAGAGCATACATTGCTAAAACTCGTAACCTTGTAGCCACTTAGCAAATTGTTGTGAAAGGTAAACTTTATTATTAATAATAATAATAATAATAATAAAGCCTTTATTTTTCCGTTATTACAGGTTTTCTTTTTAACATTTATCTTATCTTATCTTACATACTAACAGATCCCTTTCGGGTATAGGCCTCCTCCAAACTCTTCCATTTTTCCCTGTCCTTGGCAATATTTATCCATTCTGGTCCAGCTATTTGTTTTATATCGTCTGACCATCTTTTCTTTGGTTTCCCCACTCTGCGTTTTCCTATTGGCCCCTTCCATGTTGTTGTTCTCAGCGTCCATCGCTTATCTTTATATCTGACAATATGTCCAGCCCATTTCCATTTAGATTTCATAGCAAAGTTTAGAGCATCTATGACTTTAGTCTTGTTTCTTATTTCAGTGCTTCTGATTTTATCTATCCTTTTTAGTTTTAGAATGCTCCTCTCCATTGATCTTTGGCATGTTGTTATTTTGTTTTTGACTTTGCTTGTATATACCCAGGTTTGGCTGCCATATGTTAAGCAAGGTAGAAGGTTAGTGTCCAGTACTATCTTTTTGAGGTTTAAATTATAGGGTCCTTTTAAGATCTCTTTTTGTGCCCAAAACTTTCTCCAGGTTGTATTGATTCGTCTCTCTACTTCCTCTTCATTGTTGTTTTCTTTAAACGATATTTGTTTACCTAGATATATGTACGAATCGACATAATCTATATTTTGGTTGTTTACTATGATTGGTTTTGTAACAGAATTTGTCATTATTTTTGTTTTGCTTATATTTATGTTAAGGCCGACTTTACTGCTTTTCTGTGCAAACTGGCAGGTCATTTCTTCTAGGTCTGTAGCAGAGTCAGCGAAGGTTGCAATATCATCGGCAAATCTAATGTGGCTCAAATATTGGTTGTGTATTCTTATTCCTTTTTCCTTCCAGTTTAGGTGGTGAAAAATACTTTCAAGCACAGCTATAAACAACTTGGGTGACATAGGATCCCCCTGCCTGACACCTCTACCAATTGGGAATTCTTCGCCTTTCCTTTCCAGTTTTACTCTGCTTGTACAGTTGGAGTAGATGTTCTTAATTATATTTATATATTTCTGACTGATTTTACATTCTTCTAATGCCTTCCATATTGATTTGTGTGTTATACTGTCAAATGCTTTTTCAAAGTCAATAAAAGCAATATAGATTGGCCTCTTGAACTCCATGTGTTTTTCTATTATTTGTTCAATGGTTTGGATGTGGTCGATAGTGGAGAATCCTGATCTGAACCCCGCTTGTTCGACTGGTTGTAAATTATCTATTTGTGGTGATATCCGACTAAGTATTATTGATGTAAATAGTTTGTACAAGCTTGAAAGTAAACTAATGGGTCTATAGTTTGAGATATTAAGTGGATCACCCTTTTTGTAAAGTAGGATAATATCTGATTTATACCACTGTTGAGGAATACTCCCCGTAACAAGGATTAAGTTGAACAAAGTTGTGATGAATGTAAGCAATAGTGGGGCTCCATATTTCAGAGCTTCATTTCTGATGTTGTCCGGCCCTGGACTTTTGTCATTTTTTAGCCTTTTTATATGTTGTAGTGTTTCCTTATCATTAATTGGGTCTATGGTTGGATTAGTAGTAATTCCTTCTTTTTCTTTCTCATCTTCGCTATCCAGGTCCTCTATTGGTCCTTTATAAAGTTTTGAGTAGAAAGCTGTTGCACATTTAAGCACATCTTTTCGGGTTTTTGTTTCTTTTTGGTTGTCATTTAGATTTTTTATCCATGTATTATGTTGTGTTAGTTCTTTAACCGAGCGTTTCGTACTTCTATATGTTCTAAGGTTTTTTTCTATGATTTTCTGTCTGTGGTTATTGTAGTCTTTATTTATTGCCTTGTTAGTTTTTTTAAATAGGTTTCCTAGATCTTTTTTATCTTTTTTGTTCTTGTTTTTCTTTGCTAGTAATTCTGAGCGTCTCTTTATTAAGTCCTTAGTTTCATTTGTTAAGATCTCTTTATTTTTGTTGTGAGGTTCGTTTTCTATTTTCAGACTCTTTTGGATGATGTCTTCTAAAGTGTCATAGTAATCCTGTACTGTTGTTTTGTCTTCTATTTTGTTATTCTTTTCAATGTTTATTTGTAAGTTTTCTTGGTATGTTTTTATGTTTTTTTCTGTTTCTAGCGATCTTGGTCCATTGTTGAAGTTTTTCCTGCTTAATTTGATTGACTTTAGATTGAGACTAGCTCTTACCAGTCGGTGATCTGATGGGAAGTTAAGTTGGTTTATAACTTCTACATTTGAAATCAGTTCAGGTTTATTTGTAATTATAAAGTCAATTTCATTTTTCGTTCTTTGGTCTGGTGATGTCCAGGTCCACCTGCGGCTCTTTCTCTTTTTGAAACAGGTATTCATTATCATCATTCCATGTTCCAGAGCATATTCTATCAGAGTCTCTCCTCTACCGTTTCTTTCACCAAAACCATATTTTCCCATGACTAGGGTTTCATGCGTTTTAGGCTGGCCAATTTTTGCATTAAAATCTCCTATGATTACTGTCGTGTTCCCTGTTAATTCCTGAGCTTTTCTTAAGTCCTCATAAAAGTTATTGATTTCTTCTTCTGTACATTTCTCGGTTGGTGCATATACTTGGATCAGAGAGATGTGTGTTCTTTCAAACTGTAGTTGTAGAAGCGCCACTCTTTCCGATATCCCAGTGAATTTGACAATGTTGTTTTTAAGGTATTTTTTTATGATAAACCCTACTCCATAGAGGCCTTTTGTGGTTCCAATGTAACAGAATATAAAGTTTTGGTGTTCTTCAATCTCACACCCCATTCTCCTTACTTCTGCTATACCGAGGATGTCATATTCTATTTTTTCTAAGGCAAGGTTGAGTTCTATTATTTTTTCATTTGACGACAGGGTTCGTACGTTATAAGTGCAGATTTTTAGTATGTTGCTATTCCGTGTTGAGTTGTTATCTATTTTTAATGGTTGAGTTGGAGGGTGGTGGTCTTCGCTCTCCCCACGGTGACCAGCCGGCTTGGGGATAGGTATTGTTTTATTTGTATTGTGGTTGTTGCATAGTTCTCTGTTCCGGTTGGCCGGCTGTGTTATCCTGTGCCTTAGATGCTGAGTTTGCTCTGGGGCGAAATATTCTGTGAACCTTATTTATCCTTTTGTCTTGTTTTGTATCGGATGGTGACTTAGAAGGCGACCTCTTCCTCTTGTTTTCTCTGTCTTCTTTGCTTTTCACGATGAGTTTGTCGTATCTTATATAAGCAATATTTCCTTTCTTCTGTTCTTCTTCTTTTTCCTTCATTAGTTCTTTCCTTTTCAGCAGAATTTCTTTTGGGTAGTCTGGAGTGACATAAATTCCAGAAGGGAAATTTTTGTTGTTTTTAAGCAGTTCAGTTTTTCTCCAGGTAAGAGTGAGTATCACCATAATTGGTCTAGTTTTATCAGGACTGCGGTTTCCCAATCTCCTTACGTCACTAACCTCCCATTCATCCCATTCCCGCACTTTTGTATTGTTACATATCTTGTTAAGGGTTTGAATGACTTTTTCCCTCAGTTCAGCACTATTTGTTTCTGTTTCAGTAACACCATGTAGTATTACGTTGTTTTTACGTATTTCTTTTTGGAGATTGTACATTTTACTCTGCAAAGTTTCTATTTCGAGTTTAAGTTGCTTATTTTCTTCCACCAGAGGTTTTAAACTTGCGTTTAGAGCACTTGAAACTTCCAATGAAAACTTTTTTGCAAGTTCTTCGTTTTCTTTCTTGAAGTCGACCTTCATCTCATTTATTTTATCTAATAATAATTGGAATTGAGGTTCCATCTTTTTCCAAAATTTACCAATTTGGCCCTCTTTCTTACGCTGGTAACACTTTGTAGCTGGCAACACTGTGCTAATTGTCAGTCTGACAGTTTTGATTGACACTTGGTTGTCAAATGGCGGAAGTTGACGACTCACGTTCGTTGATTTGAGGTTACCTTTCTATGTATAGTTGTTGATATGCTGTTTTCCACGGTTTTTTTGCGTGATTTTCAGCAGATTTTTCGAGTATTTCCAGTGTTCCACTTTTAAAAACTGTGTACCGTTAGCCACTTTACGTTTTTAGAAGCTCTAAAGTTTAAATAAATCACTTTTTCCCACTTTTTGTTGGTAAAATCGGAGGAGCCTAATAACAGTGATGTTTACTTGACAGCTGCCGAACCGGAAGTCTTATTATTATTAATATTAGCATATTCTTAATGAGAAAAATATAAATTAATAATTATTTTATGAATACATTTATAATAAATCAAATTACAGTTTTAGGAAATTCAAAGTTAGTTTAGAAAGATTACTGTAGAATGTCAACATGCGGAATTTTACAAAAACTTCATATAGGTATCTATTTTTTACAAATAACTACATGTTGTATTTATTTACCCATTGACTTCATACAGATGCAAGTTGGCCAAGTCTTCTATTATAGGGCTCCATGGTGCTGGTTCCACTGCTTTGACACTCCACACAAGAATTCTGGAGCCATCAGCAGTGTCACATGATGATAGATGTCTGTCTGTCCGCCGGGCACCTCCTCCCAGTTCTATACTCTTAAAATATAATGATTTGAACTGTTTACTGCGACATGCAGGTGTTATTGAACATGTTTTTAATTGTATAACATATGACACTGTAAGGGTATGGCAACAGTAGGAACAGAACAATCTAATTTTAATTTCATTTAATTTATCGTTGAAAACTTCATCTAAGGTATAATAACATTTTGATTCAAGTAACGATTTTAAGTTTTCAATAAAACATTCTACATTTTATACTTTTAGAGTATTAGGAAGTTAGAATAAACAAGTTTTCATATGCACTATATATGTTACGCAAAGTAGCGAATGATAAAGCGCTGTTAAATGCCTACCACGCGTATGTAGGCTCCACACTCAGGTATGGAATCCTTGTTTGGGGAAATTCTACGGAAAAAGAAATCGCATTCAAGTCGCAAAAAAAGTGTATCCGAGCAATGTGTCGACTTAAACCAACAGACTCATGTAAACAATATTTCCAAAAATTGAAACTTCTTGCTCTACCTTCATTATACATATACGAGTTAGCTACGTTGGTAAGAAATAATTTACACGATTTTGATACATTAAAGAGTAGGCGACATCAAAATGTGCTATGTAATCCAAACAGTAAAAAAGCTGTACATAGTAAAAGTGTTTTTGTGATGAGGGTAAAAATATACAACAAATTACCATCAACTGTTAAGGACACAGAGAATAATGACATTTTTAAATATAGATTAAAGAAGTTTCTGATCGACAAGGCATATTACAGCATTGATGAATTTTTTAAAGACAAACTATAATAGATATGACAGATAGGTAAATCAATTAATGTAATCATTGACTAATGGACTAATGAAATTGTTATTATTATTAATTATTGTAATTTGCACGCCATTATGGTAAGAATACGGAGCTACGCGTTGTTTAAATATAAGACCTATATACCAAACTGTATTCGAGCAATAAATGAATTTTGATTTTGATTTTATTAAATATTTCTATAGCCATTGAGTTAGGGCTTTATCTGTACATTTCTAGTTTGGACTTTGGTTGTATCAGTTTATGTCTATATCGTGATCTGATATTATTACGTAGTAGGTCAGCATATTTTTGGGATAAATTTGGGTGCTTTTTTACATATTTGCAAATTTCTGTTCTGTAGTTTACTGAAATTACAGAATCTAAATTACAGTTCACTTTTGATGAAATGCATCTGTTATAGGCAGAGGTTACCACTAAACCATATAAGTACAATAATAATATGATTTTCTTGAAATGGATGAGTTCATGGATGTTGACATAGATATACAAGATGAAGAATAATACATACTTACATGCAAACTTGGTTCTCTGTCAGAGATGCGAGATGGTACATTGCAATTTTTATTTTTACCAAATGTCACAAGCGTTGCAGTCCGATCCGTGTGCGTAAATAATAAGTGCGCCTTGCATAAAGCAACTGGAAAAAACGAAAGCGAATATAATATCAACAGTGTTACTTGAAAGTGAAAGAATTGTATTGGATTGTTTCATAGTGAAAGTTGATATAGAGAAAATATAGTCCTAGATGTGAAAAGGAAAGCAGTAGGTCAAACCTGGCTGTAAAATATAATAAAGAATAGAATCCACATTGAACCTTTGTATGATGTTTAGATATAAGTGATGGTTTAGATATTCTTAAAATTACAGAAGTCATTTTATTTCATTTAACCTTTTGTTAAAACAGACCTATCAGTCAGTTAACCTGATTTTTCTCAAAAACTCCTTTGTTTCAGTACTGTTGAAGAGGTACTTATCTTAGTTTATAACAAATTCAATAAATTAGCTACTGAACTAATATTTATTAACAAATTCATAGTAAGAATATTGGCCTTACTTATATTTATTTATAACATTGCTTAAATTACAATTTAGCACCATCCGCAGCAAAACTGTTGTGTGCAATGCATGTTACCAATAATAAAAATAAGTAAAAATTGGAATGTGTATTTCAATTTTTATAATGTAACAAACATAAATTTATAATTACAATTACTCAGGTTTTTCATTTGATAATGCAGTGAAGCTTTGCTTCTTGCCATATTTCGAAATTCTAGTAGTTCAATGGTTGTTGTTTACTGGTACCATAAGTTATTATATACTGGCAATAATCTTATTATTTAATTGTTTTTTAATGCCTTAGATTACTGTTGGTACTATTTTGATATTAATTTCATCTTAATATCTTTAACCCGTTGCATACACCATGTGTACATACAAAAAAGTACTATGCCATGTTGCATGTACACGTAATGTATACACATTTTTATACCTCTGGTTTGTAACTAATTTTATCAAATCAAATGCACTCTATCGGTATAACCTTGCTTTTAGTTGGTCAAACTATACAAGTGTAGTGTTTTTTATCTGAACTTTAATGCGTAGTTCGGAAAGACACTGAAAGAAGTAGACACTGGACGGGTCAATTGTTTCTGAGAAAAATGTATTGACAGAAAGACAGATAACAAAGTGATCCTAAAAAAGTTTCTTATCCTATGCATTCTTGAGGGATGGACCATAAACACTACAAAAAGTAGGTACTTTGCATAATTTAAATTTGCATACATATTTCAAATTGAGTGACCTCTCTCAAATCGATTTGCTACTGCATAATAGTTGTATTTGTAAACCAACCAGATAATTAATGATCGAAAGTTTATAAAAGAACAAAATTACTTACCATTTGTGACTATTTGTCCAGATAGTTTACCAACAAAATATCTATCAAACAAAATTTGTGTTACATCTAATGTGTTTAACTTAACAGTGAGGTAGGCAATAGCCCCAGAAGAGAAAATAATGGTCACGAGAGATTCTGTGGTCCATACGGCTTTTATAACAGTTTTATCGCGAAGTTTTGATTCTAGTTGCTTCAGCTGTCTACCGCGCGGCGCCCGCCACTGACCACCACGTCTCTCGCAATAACTTCTTTTTCCAGCATCAAATACCGACTGTTCAGATCTTTTCTTCGTCTCATATCTACAAAAAAAACAAAACGTTACAATAACCAGTTAGTTTTATTTACCATAACAGCGAAACATTTAGAAACTTACTTGAATGTTTTGTCTTCACAACTCTTCAAATGCACTAGTTCATCGCACGTTATAAACTTAACATCGTAGTCTATCATTATTATTGTAATGTCCTACATGGTATATTTATTTTAATTATTTTAGCTCTGGTTTTTTGTTCTATCAAATTAGAAATTATTTTAGATACAAGTACCATAGACCAGAATATATACTAGGAAAACAAGTACTATACAGTAGGTATCAATCTAATCTATGTATAGGTTAGATACTCAGACTACATAGCGGGTCTGATTAATCTATGGTATAGGTACGTAGTACCTAACCTATACATAGAGTCTTATGAAACTCAGTAGTTAGGTACTTCAAAATAAATGTTTGGAATTCACGCTCAGACTGATGGCGGCCAGTCATTTCCGTTCGTCATCTCTTTCTCACACCGAAGTGTCATTACACACGACATGATATTTTTGCGTGAGTTAAAATAATATAGGTAGGTAACTAAGGTAATGTAAGTCTAGGTAAGGTCTAAACCTTGCTTGCTCTAGAAATACCTCTGTAAGTCCTCCTTTTTTAGAGTTTTCAAAATAGGAAAGCAGAACTCCATCCAAATCATTACTATTCATACATGATAGTCAATCACATTTGCATTGTCAGTCATAAATATTATGAGGTAGGTACTCATACACTCATAGTCATACATAAATATTGAAATAGTAATTCTTAATTAATTCACTATCATAAGAATCACGAAAACCTAAGAAATCAATAAGTACCTACCTACCCATATCAACCATAATTTGTCTGTCTACTACATTGAGTTGAGCTACTATTAGCTAAATATTCTACTAAATTACTTTCATTATTTCAAATAATTACAGTTTGCATTCTTTCCAAACTGAATGGTATAATAATAAACTAATGGTATTTTTTTATTCATGTTAGTAGTATTCATTTCCACTTTTAGGTACAGTACCCAAAGGTTTCTTTTCAGACGGAAACTGTTTGTCATTGTAAGCAAACAATGTTGCCACAACATTGTCAGAGGCTGCCAAGGCGGTAGCTTGATTTTTACAGCATAGCTGACTAATCAATTGCAATATTATTTGTATCTGAGTTATAGTTGTGTATAATAAAACATTTTTTGTTTATAGATTTTTTTAAATCGGCAGTGGCAGTGCAAAAGATGCGAGGCAAGTCTGAAGGTTAATGACCCACAGGCAAGTTCCAACAACTATATCAGACTGCGTGAGTGGTGGCAAGATAAAAGATCCCTCACATTACCAACAATAAATCTATGTTATTTGGTTGACATGGCTACCAGAACTTTTGAAGAGATTAAATATACAATCTGTACAAAAAAAACCATTAGGTACCAAACTTACTGTTACATTTGATTAACGTTGATTACTGTTACATTGACGCTGACCAACTGTGATAACTTGTCATGGATATGTGAGGTACACAAAAATACTGTTAAATACCTTGCTGTTTCGCCTTAGTTAGGTATCTGCTGATAAGGAATGAATGTCATCGCATTAATCAGAGTATTGCAGTAGCAGAAGCATCATCTGCAGACAGGAATAAAAAAGATCAACTGCAAAGTATTGCAAAATAGGATACGGAAGCAACAGCCCTGCCAACTAACTAATGCTATCGAATTCATACATAGGTATGAAATTTAGATAAGTGTAAACATTTAACAGGATACTAGTAGTAATTAAAAAGTTACTGGAAAATTTTCTTTAATAGAAAAAGATAAAAAGGTAACCTATTTATGTTGTAATTAACAGAGTAATTAAAATTTTGATGACAGATTCTTCGCAAACTTTATAATGTATCCCTGTGTAAGTATGAGTATTTTATGTGAAGTTTATCAGAAACTGCATTTTGGAATGTATTTTAAAGCTACTTAACTTACCTATACTTCGAGTAGTATACCATACTAGTAAATGAAAATATTGTTTAAATCAATTTTCATTTATGTTTATAATGTATTTAAAGGCTGTAATACAACAGCTATGCCATAAATTATGGTTGTGCGTGATGAACTTTGTACTCTCAAATTCATATTTGATTCATCACTTTCTATCAGTTGTATGTACTGCTTGTCAAATAATTGATAATATGATATTGCCAAAGAAATTTGCATGCATCACATAATATTACAAAACCTTAATTTTAAGATACATTTGTGAGTTCTGGCTGTCTGAGACCCACGCTTTATTTGACTGCTAATATTTTTTAGTATGGTAAAAATTCAAAGAATTTGTAGAGTTGTAAATCCTTGTTATTTCGTTATGTCCCACCGTAATCTATCTATAACCACGTATCACGTACATCGGCTGATGTTATAGGTATGGTTGGTGTATGAATAAAATAAATGTGTATTATGTTCCTATCGAAGTTAGTAATAATAACTTATTCTGTAATCTTCCAAAGAAATTATTTTAATTGTAATTTATAGAAGGGGTATTTCAAATTTAGAAACATACATTCTGTGTACTAAATATCGGGAATTTGTCAATAAAACAAAAAATACAAATTATTCATCTAAATTTATTTTATCGCCTTCAAAGTAGGCCCCATCGCTTGCAATACAACATCTCCAACGCTTCACCCAGTCTTCCATACATTTTTCATAGGCTATTTGCGGTATGGCCTTTAGCTCATTCAGCGAATTTTCTTTTATGGCTTCTATCGACTCAAAACGTTTTCCTCGAAGTGGTAATTTTAACTTGGGAAATAAAAAAAGTCAGACGGAGCCATATCAGGTAAATACGGTGCTTGGTCGAGAACTTTTGTTGAATTTTTCGCTAAAAACTCTTTCACTATAATGGCTGTGTGTGATGGTGCATTATCATGGTGCAGCATCCATGAGTTGTGTTGCCACAAATCTGGACGTTTTCGGCGGATACTCTCACGCAAACGCTTCATGACGCCTAAATAATATTCTTTATTCACTGTTTCTCCCTCTGGAAGGAATTCGGAGTGAACCACACCACGGTAGTCAAAAAAAACTGTCAGCATCACCTTGATTTTGGAGCGACTTTGCCGCGGTTTTTTGGGTTTCGGCTCGTGTTCGAGACGCCATTCTGAAGACTGTTGGCTTGTTTGCATGTCGTACTCATAAACCCATGTCTCGTCGCCAGTTATTATACGTTTCATAAAGGTCATATCCGTAGAAGCTCGGGAAAGCATGTCTTCAGCGACATGCTTTCGCTGCGCTTTTTGAACAAAATTGAGCTCTTTTGGAACTTGTCGAGCGGCGACGCGTTTCATGCCTAAAATGTCAATGAGAATGTTGTGGACGGACTTAAAAGATATGTTCACCTCACCAGCCAACTCTCTCAGACTCATACGTCGATTTTCGAGCACTAGCTTCTTGATTCTGTCGATGTTTCCTTTGGTCGTAGCGGTTGAAGGTCTACCAGAACGAGGCAAGTCTACTACTACTTCCCGGCCTTCTTTAAAAGCCTTATACCATTCATAAGCCCTTGTTTTCGATATACACGATTCGCCGTAGGTATTTCGCAACATTTTAGTGATTCACCACATGAAATATCATTCGAAACACAAAATTTAAGGCACACTCTTTGTTCAACAATATTTTCCATTGTAAAAATCGCCGAGAACTCAAAACTATGACCAACAAAAAGTGTAGTTTAAAACAAATTAAATGACAGATCCCGCTCAAACTTTGCGCGCTAAATCAGTACAGTGCTACCAACATGCAGTAAAAAAATTAGAACGACCTCTTTTACACGGGTCTTTTTATTGACATATTCCCGATACTTTTTACACAGAGTAGTACATTTTAATCTTAAAACTATACTTGTTTTATTTACTTTTATTTATAAAATATTTATTAAAATTAAAATACTGAGCATTTAAGCGAAAGTTTCATGCCGAATTGATTATCTGTCGATATATTTCATTATCCGATTCTAATACTAGGTATTAATAATCGTTTTTTTGCCAACCCTTTATATTAATCGTTTACCCATCCCTTTAGCCGACAGATGTTGTTACTAGATTATGTTGGTAATAATTATTTTTTGTCGTGGTGGTATAGCTTTCGAGTCTAAACTGAATGAAATGTTGGCTCTACGTAAGTCCCGGCTCTTTAAACGTAGTGTTTATATTCTCTTTAGTACCACCGTAGTACAACGTAGAGTATCTTATCAGTGTTGCCGATGTCCACGGTCTGGATTACCCAAAAACCTGATTCAAAATCCCCAATTTTGGGGAAAATAAAACCAATATTCTCCACGTCTTCCCCACAAATGTTTATTAAATAAATAAAAGTATTGTTCATATAATTTAAACATATTTATTGCAAAAATGTTCCACTCTACTTTTTGCAGCTATTCATTACGCCTATTTTTTTGGTTAACATGTCATTTGTAGGAACAAATAGTAAGCTTCCTCAATTCTTTTTTATACCTGCTCTAGTTGACATTAGCGCTACTCCTAGTATATATATTTACGATGCTCTGTTTTTATATTCTTTATAACGCTAAATTTTCTTTCGACAGATGACAGAAACATTACATGACCAGCACTTTTTTAACACTGCCCAGTTATTTCAACCTTTCGATGGTCACCTATGGTAGTGCCATAAAATAAACTCTAAAATCTGCTGGATAAGATGAGTTAAGCTTGAATTAAATAAACACAATTTTGTAAGTAGTAGTATAGTTTACCTACTACAAGTATGAATACATTCTTCTAAATTCAGTTATTTTTGTAAATGTCTAAATTGCCCGCGTTTTTCCCACATAAACGCTCTCCCCACAGATTACCCAATCGGACTGAAAATCCCCGCAGTTTGAGGAGTTCCCCACAAATTGGCAACGCTGTATCTTATAGTCTGTGCTGTGCTACGTAGTTTTTTTATTTTATTATTTTGGCCATGGATTCTAGTCCTGTAGCCCGAGTACTATGTAGTACATAACATAAATGGGTCTGTGGCATGGATAAATCAGACTATAATGCCCGTTTTCACTAACCCTAGAAGTCGCCTAAATCGGATGCTTAAATATTTAAGAATTGCCTAGAGCAAAAAATCGTTTCACCAACCCTAAGGTGCCATCTAACAATGTTAGGCGTCACCTAAAGTTACGACACCGATTCGGCGGTGCGTAAACGCTACGCAACCCCTAAAATAGGTTTTAGGTATACTGACAGCCTCCGAGTTTAGGTTATAAACATTCAATTAGAAGTTTTTAACATGAATTCTGAGGAGTTATTAAAGTTTTTGGAGTTTTTATACAACGTAAATGACATGTAACTAACTGTATTTGCATATTAATACTAGACCACGAGTAATTCGACCTAGGATCTTGACTTTAAAAGATACAGAATGTCCAAAGACACGGTGTTGTTCATATTACATTAACAAATCGATTAATATTTGGAGTTTGTTAGTATCAGGTAAGTTTAATTTCTGAGGTCCAATTTTCATTACTACCTAATCTATGTGCCCTACTGAACAAAAGATTCCCTCTTGTAGTCTACCATCACTAAGATACCTATTTTCAGAGTACCATCGTCGTTGAAGTGCTTACTCTTTTAAAGAGGCAGTTGTTTGATAAACAAAATTATTACTTTTACAGAAATGAAAGTGTGGCCCCAGTACAACAATTATTAATAGCTCTCAGATTTTATGCCACTGGAACTCATCTTCAAGCCATAGCTGATGCTCATGGAGTGATTGTGCCCACCGTGGCTGTGGTTATTAAATATTGTGGGTCCTCCTATGTCTATAGTTGACCCAGCTCTATCACTAATGAAATAAAATCACTGTAGATGTATATCCGATTTGTATTGTCCAAACATTAACTTAATTACAATTTTAGTGTGCAGTGTAATTGCTCTGCGATACGGGAGACGACTGACGGCGGAGGGGGGCGCTCGGCAGTCGCTCTACAAAAATGCATAATTGCAATTTGTGTCACTACAATATTCCCCCCTTTTTTTAAAAAAAATATACAAATATTTTTGAATATAGAGAACAAAACAATAATAGTACAACGAAACACAACAAAACGTAAGTAAGTTACCATGCTAGTACACTCGACGCGATAAGGTATGACGCATCATGCAACGTAGAGTAACACTGAGTACATAACACTGGGCTGACGATTACCTATCTACTCATGCAAGTACACGACACGTTACGTCACGTCACTACTGCGGCTGGTATCCTGCGGGACCAACAGGCGCGGGGTTCGCGATACTCGCTACCGCTGCTGGTGCTGCCCCCGGCTGGATTACATGCACCTGTGGCGGAGATGCGCTGGCCATTATTTGTTGCCCTAACCACGATTTTACCCGGCTTTGAAATTGTCGCCAAAGAACGTACAGCACTACTACTATCAGGAAAGACGTTATCACCATCATTAAAATAGTCTGCTGCGACATGTGCGCCTCAACCTGACTTCCACTTTGAGCTATGATAATTTGCTCTTCGCTGTTTTCTTTACTTAGTGTCTTTCCCATTATGAAAACTAAGTATAAACACCGTGCACAGCTACTTGCAAGTACAAAAACATATAATGAATAAAATTCGCAAAACCCAGTTATAAATATGTTACTTGTTGCGTCATCCTCATTTCGTCAATTTTACAATAAATCATGAACTTCCTAATTTAATTAATTAAAATTACAAAATCATGTAAGTAATATGATACACGGGTACACCATAAAATTCTCATAACAAACAAAAGTATACGCTGCTACGCGGTCTACCTTATTCGTCTTTGCTGAGTTATCATTTCGCAAGCGTGCAGTTTTGTAATAAGTATGTAATAGTTATAACTAACATGCTTGTGAAATAATTACATTTGCTGATCCGTAACTCATAATAACATATACGTATACATATTATATAAGTTGCAACCTTATTATTTACTAAGTAATACAATGATATTTTTCGTTCTTTGTAAACCTATCTAAATATATGACTTATATTATCTACTCGTAACGTAAGTAAGTATACATAAAAAATCGTTTGTAAATACGATACACATAACGTAAACACTTAACTTTATTATCGCTTATACTCTGAACTAAGATATTTCGGGTACATTCAATATCTACTCATAATAATCTAGCTTATCATATAGTATGTTCAACTAATATGTACTAAACTTAACTAACGTTTCGTTTAGAAAGCGAGACGGTATTTTTACAATTCGACTACTCCTGGTAACCTTGGGCGCTGCATCGTTATCGTCACCTCCTGTACCTTTTTCATTATGCTGTACAGGGTTTGATGAGCTTCTCTGCGTATCGGTTACGTCATCGTCCTGGAGTACATATGCCGGTTTAAGACGATCGATCGAAATGCGCGCTATCTTATCATTAATTCTTAACACGAATACCTTACTCCCTCGTTGTACGACACGGTACGGACCGTTGTACGTCGGTTGAAAAGGTTTTCGTACGGCATCATTTCTTACAAACACAAAGTCAGTTGTTTGTAGGTCAGGATGTACAAATATCGAGCGTGAACTTTGTTGCAATTTAGCCACAGGTTTGTATTTCCGGATAGTATCCCTAATTCTTTCGACTATCGTTTCTGGTTCACATACGGGCTGTTTGGTGATGTCAAAAAACTCACCGGGCAGTTTTAACGCTTGCCCGTAAACCATTTCCGCTGCGCTTACTCCACAGTCTCTTCTGATGGCTGCGCGTAATCCTAACATTACCGTTGGCAGCTCTTCCACCCACGATGTCGAATCCAGCCGGGCTGCTAATGAGCATTTCAGAGATCTGTGGAATCTCTCAACCATTCCATTCCCTTGTGGGTGATATGGAGTAGTGCGTATTTTCTCCACTCCAAAGTAACGCATCAGCCGAGTGAACAAGGCTGATTCGAACTGTCTCCCTTGGTCACTAGTACAGCGACGAAAAATGCCGAAACGAGATATCCATCCTTCATACACAACCTTGGCAACAGTATCCGCAGTTATATCTATAACTGGGAAAGCTTCAGGCCACTTCGTACATCTGTCGATCATAGTTACTACGTACCTATAGCCTTGAGCTGAAATAGGTAAAGGACCTACTATATCAATATGGACGTGTTCAAGTCTGCCACACGATGGAAATTTTTGCAATTGTGACATCGTATGCCTTTGCACCTTAACACGTTGACATCGTATACAAGTCTTAGCCCATTTACCAACATCGCGATTCATGCCTGGCCAAAAGAACTTTTGACTTAACATTTTGCGTGTTGTACGTATTCCGGGATGACTTAAATTATGTATACTATTGAAAACTATTTTTCGAAAAGATTCCGGTACATAAGGTCTAACATAGTCAGTTGATACATCACAATACACTCTTTTATCGCAACCTGGTAAAGTTATGCATTTCAACTGAATGTTATTTGATACTTGCCCGTTCGTCACGTAGTCGTCGCGTGTTTGCGCTTGTGCTAACGCTGCATAGTCGACAGTTGTCGGACACTCGATAGCGTCTATACTGCGACTTAGTGCGTCGGCAACTTGATTATTGCTGCCCTGTACGTATCGAATATCCGTCGTGAATTCACTGATGAACATTAGCTGTCGGGTCCGTCTAGGTGTTTCCTTGTCGGTACCTACTTTCTTAAATGCATAAATTAAAGGTTTGTGATCGGTGTATACTGTAAGTAATCGTCCTTCATGCAGGTTTCTAAAATGTAGAACAGACATGTATATGGCTAATAGTTCGCGATCGTAAGCAGAGTACTTACGTTGAACTGGTGATAATGCCTTGGAGAAATAACCTAACGGCTTCCATGCGTTGTTGACATACTGCTGAATTACCGATCCAACACACGTGTCCGAGGCATCAGCCATAATAGCTAGCGGTGCATCCGGTACCGGGTGGAACAAAGTGCAAGCGCTTTGTAAGCTGTTTTTGCATTGTTCGAACGCTATATCGGATGTTTCAGTCCATTCTATTTTTGTCTTATCGTTCTTTTTAGAACCATGCAAGTACCTATTTAACTCTGACTGATATGATGCGGCTTTTGGAAGGTGTGAACGATAAAAATTAACCATACCCAAAAATCGACGTAACTCTGCAACCGTCTGCGGTTTCGGGAATTCTTTTATCGCTTTAACTTTTTCTTCCAAAGGTCGTATACCCTCAGTCGATACTTCGAAACCTAAAAATTCAAGTTTCTGCTGACCGAAACAACATTTTGACAAATTTATCGAAATACCATACTTATTAAATCGTTCGAAAACCATTTCAAGGTGGCGTTGATGGCTAATACTATCCTCACTAGCAATTAGGATATCATCTATGAAACAATAAGTAAAATCGAATCCCTGCAAAACAACAGTATCCATGAAACGTTGAAAAGTTTGCGATCCATTACGTAAACCGAAATTTAATTTTTTGAACTCAAATAGGCCAAAACTTGTTATTATTGCGGACTTCTCCACATCTTCCGGAGCGATGTCAATACAATGGTAGGCTCTATTTATGTCAATCCGAGTAAGTACCTTATTTCCTGCGAGCAGATACGTAAAATCTTGCAAACGTGGTATAGGGTAGCGATCCGGCTTAGTTACAGCATTTAATTTACGGTAGTCTCCACAAGGTCGTAACTCACCATTTTTCTTTGGTACAACGTGGAGCGGGCTGGCCCATGGACTCTTAGAAGGCTGGCAGATACCCATCTCCTGCATGACACGGAATTCTTCTTTTACCTTACGATACCGGTCCGGCGGCAAGGGTCTTGCTCGCGCGAACACTGGTGGGCCGGTAGTCTCAATATGATGGTATACCGAGTGCTTCGACGGCTCCTTGAAAGATGCGGGTTTAGTTATATCTGGATATTTCTGTAAAAGTTCAAAATACGGATGTAAACTGTCCACAGTATAAATAGGCGGGTCGCAATGGTCCACTATCGGCGCTATAACACTTAAACTAGTCACTTTGTCTATCAGTTTACGTGCACTAATATCTACTAATAGTTTATAATGTTCTAAGAAGTCGGCACCGAGTATTGGTTGCTTAACGGCGGCAATTACAAATGTCCACCGATAAGGCCTTCGCAATTGCAAATTAAGCACCATAGATTTTGTACCGAATGTCCTTATCACTGTCCCGTTCGCGGCGTAAAGTTTATAGTCCGAGCTCACATTGTCATTAAATAGTTTTTTACTTACGGGTAAGACTGACACATTCGCACCTGTATCCACTAAAAAATTATAACCGCTGTTACTGTCGGTCACACAAAGACGGTGGGAAGGCGAAATTGTGCAGACATCCACCATTGGCTGCACCTGGGCTAGTTTCCCGACTCTTTCCAAGCGCAAGGCTTTACGCATTTATTCGCACGTGCCTTGAACCTAAAATGATAAAAACATAGCCAATCTGGGCTTCTCGGAGAACGTCGCTGCGAAGTACTGCGTGCACGTGAAAATGAGCGATCGTTGCGGTTGTTCTCATTGCGCGGTCTTGACCTTGATCTACCCCTGTCTATATCGTCAAGTCTGGCATTGATTTTGGCAATTTCGGCCATTATTTTATCACTTCCGCTGGATGAGACCTGTGCCACTTCAATGACATTTGCAGGCCGAATCGTCTCCAGTATCTTGTCGGCTATAGCAGCTAAACTTTCCGGGTCAATAGAGTCTGTTACCGTTAATACCGCACGTGCTGCCTGCGGCAAATGGCCTTGCCACAGCATCAGCAGGGTCTCGTCCGGAACCTTACCCCTTGCGAGGTCGCGCATCCGGCGAAGCAATTGAGACGGTTTCTGCTCACCCAACTCCATCTCACCGATTAATTTTTGTAATTTTCTCGTTTCAGATTCTTCAAAAATGTGTAAAAGTCTACTACGCAATGCATCGAATTTATGACTTGCCGGTGGGTTTATTAACACATCCGTTACCTGTTGGATAGCATCTTTTGTTAGTTTTGACACGACGATATTAAACTTTGCTTCATCCCCCAGCTTCTGCGGTGACAAAATAGCTTCCGTGCGAATGAACCAAACACGGGGCTGGTCCGTCCAGAAGTCTGGTATTTTTGAACTGAGTGTAACTGCAGCTAAATCAGGTTTTTCATCTGTTCCAGAAACTGATATCGCAGGACTGGGTACGTTGACAGGTACAGTCGCGGTCGCGTGCTGTAGTTGTGGCATACTGGGATTCATTGTTGCTTGCGTAATAATTCACAAAATAAAACAAAACACGTGCCACTAAATGTCTGGGGTCACCAATGTGGGTCCTCCTATGTCTATAGTTGACCCAGCTCTATCACTAATGAAATAAAATCACTGTAGATGTATATCCGATTTGTATTGTCCAAACATTAACTTAATTACAATTTTAGTGTGCAGTGTAATTGCTCTGCGATACGGGAGACGACTGACGGCGGAGGGGGGCGCTCGGCAGTCGCTCTACAAAAATGCATAATTGCAATTTGTGTCACTACAATATGAATATAAAATAATTAATAGTTGTAACAACTAATAGTTATATTATATATATTATAATTTATTATAATTGGTAACTAAATTTACTAAAACAACACGACATGCGACGATTTCAAGAAGAAATATCAAGAAACCCAAGTACAGTCCGTTCACAGTTATTTTACCTCTGCTTTTGTATCAGAGTAATACTTATTGTATAGTAAGTAATAAGGGTGCTTTCAGAGGTAATATAACTGTGGACGGACTGTACTAATATTTGTCTGTCAATCGCCAGAATCTCAAGCTGACAACTGAAGAAACAAAACCATAGACAAGTATCGTAAATTTAGACAACTCATTATTTAGGAGTCACCTTGTACGGATGGATTGGTGAAACGAAAAATGATGCTTAGAGTCCATTTCACGAAAGAAGTCCCGCAGACGCAGCGCTGTATTCGCGCGACATAATGTTGCCACGGTTAAATTTATATGGTATGGGGAAATCAGGGGAAATAATTTATAGTTCATTAGTTTCATTTTATTAACTTCGTACTCGAACAGTTAGATAAGAAAAAAAATGTTTTTAATAGAATATATTTTTTATATAGGTACCTATTTGATGTTTATACTGCTAAGGTCAGATTAGTGAAAAATTAATCTTCCTGTAATTTCTAAAATATAAAATGGAAATATAGATGTTCAACCAACTTCAAATTAGAAAAATAAAATAACATTTAAAAAGTTTTATTCAAAGTTTTATTGAATAATTATGATCGGTCATACTATGTGTATCGTCATATCGTATTTTTCAAATCTTGCCGCTCAATCGTTTCAACCATTAGACTGTGTCACCGAAAGGCAATGGCCAATTACAAGCGCAGTAAAGAGCTGCGCCAACAGGCTTGTAACAATCTAACACAATCAACTAAAACATCCGCGCCGTGCGAAAAACTACCTCATCACTAGCACAGCGCCATTCAAGTTCTAACTGCGAAAACCCACAAGTGCTCTGACAATAATATTAACATTTACCATCAAAAGAACCACGTAGTGTGCCGTGTACGAAGGATTATATCGTTCTCCATCAGTGCAAGGACGTCCTGATTTCATCAGCGAGGAAAATCGAGGTAAGCCTGTTCATATTGTTTTTGGTTTGCCTAGTACGAGATTTTCAGTCTAATTAAAAAACGTTTGGGAAGACCTCCCATCCCCTGAAGCCCCTTCTTGCTTCACTATGTTCACTGTCAGAAGAGTGAATAGAAACAGAATCAGATTCTGTTTCACTATCACTAGCCGTAGATATAATAAATCGATCCATTTCTTCATCCATAAGACCATCATTTTTTAAATATTCTTCCTCCAAATGCTGTACATGTTTACATTGAACTGCCCAATCTTCCGCTGTAACAGACTCGAAAGCCTCTTCTGTTAGGCGTACAATTTCTTTTGGATCTTGGCCCACGTTTTTATCCGCTACCCGTCTCTTTACAAGGCTCCACATTTTTTCGATCGGATTGAGATCACAGTGGTAAGGCGGCAATCTTAGCAATTCATGAATGTGAGATTTTAATAATTCATCCACGGCATATGTAGGTGGACCTTTGTTTTGCTTAATTAATCCAAATAATACAGCTTTTGTCCAAGTATCTTCAAAATATACTCCCTTTCCTCGCAGCCATTCCTGCATGTCACGTTTAATACTTGACATTGTAGGTGCTTTATTTATTTGAGTGCAATGATACGGAGTGTTGTCCATTACCACAAGTGACCTTTCAGGTAGGTTAGGAACGACTTTCTCACTCATCCATTACAAAAAATTTGTTGAGTTCATGTCATCGTGGTAATCTGAGGATTTGGATTGGGATTTGAACATTAACAATGCACCATTAACAAAACCATTTTCAGTTCCTGCATGAGCAATTATCCAACGACTCCCTGATGACTCTGACACGAACACCCCAGGCTCCTCCTCACTTTGCCAGCAACTTTTGGCATGATAAGTGTTGTGTATATAGGTCTCGTCTAAATATACTACAGGTTTTTTTCCACATTGCGATTTCTTCGGATTCTCTCCAAATATCTTGAACGCCATGCAGTAATATCATAACGTTCCATTAGTAATTTACGTTTCGATTGGCATCGCTTATACTTGAAACCGATGCTATGCAATATACGGTGCAATGTTGTGATACTTCCTTGATAATTTATGTCTTCTCTCAAAGCTGCACGTAATTTAGCCAATGTAGGTAATTCCTTCTTCACAACATAAAAACTATGAATTTTTTGCCGTATAGCGCACAAATCAAATCCATCCAAGTCGAACTTTTTGGGATGCGGGCGACTCTTCCCTGGGGTGATGATAACTTTAGAAGTACTCGCCGCTGTTGCGCCTTCTTTTGTAACTCTCGTTACAGTTTTCTCTGACACACCTGCAATAAAATGAACAATTTAAAAAAAAATCTAACCATGACTATTTCCGTATCTAATTACATTATAGTTGAATATAACTTTACAAATTTTTGTTGTGTTGTGTTAATTCCTTTTCAAATTTTCCTTAATAAAAATCGTGCATTAAAAAAAACTTAACTCCAATCTATAAATCAATCGGGAAAAATATGTATAATATGGCAGCCCCAAAATTTACCTGTCATGGCGGCGACTCTTTTGCGAACATTGTCTAATGGTATTAAAACGCCGCGATTCTTGTGTTCCGCTTCACAGAACTCCTTCACCTTTAATATCATTTCTCGACCTGCACTTTTTACAACTTTTGGCATAGTAAATAAACCTTATAACGCACTAATCCAATAATACACTCACAAAATATCTACCACAACAAACGCACCTTGATAACATCGACAAACGACAACATGGCCGAACTCCCCATCTGTCAAATTTAGTTCCACAATTGTCCGCGGGACTTCTTTCGTGAAATGGACTTTAGGAGTTTGCTTACATTAGGAGTTCCCTAATTAGGCACTGCTTTACTCGTTGTTAGTGAAAACGGGCATTAGTCTATGTTGTATGTACAATTATTAAGGTAGTTGACACAGATAAAAATAAATTACAATGTAATGTTAACTTAATAGTAGTTGGAGCAAATAACTCAATAAATTAAAAAAAATATATTATTCTTTAGATACATTATTTGAATAAACAAAATGTGTACAAAAGTTTCTAAAAGTCACGGGACCAAAAACGGAAGTAGCTGCGGAAATGATGTCATAATGGCCAAAACATGATAGTGTCGTGCCTTATCAGATTGAGAATCAAGCAAGTGAAGAAAGCATCTAATATTATTGCTTTAAAACTAAATACATACTAGGTCAAAGGACAATCTGTCGATCCATAAACACGGGTATAACTGCAACCGCAAATAATTTATATTAATTAAATACCTCAGTTTATAATAATATTGAACAGTAAATTCGTTTTACTTGTTATCACTGTTGTGGATTTCACACATTTATGGATTTCAAATTTTTTCTTTTTAGGAATGAAAAAGACAGACAGACGAACAGACAGACAACAAAGTGATCTGATAAGGGTTGAGCTGTCCGTTTGAGGTGGACAATCCTACAAATTATGCGGCTAAAATGTAGGTTTATTTATCCTGTTCAAGTTCAAGTTCTAGTCATTTATTTCGCTTTAAATTGTGGTTACAATGAAAGATCTTATAGCGATAATGTTTAGTACAACACAACTTTTGCCTATTAGGCAAGCGAAAACTAAAATCTTAATCAAAAATTTTATTAAATTTAAGTTAATATACATCAAAATCCTAAGTTAACTAGGAAAAACCAACAAATACTATTTTAATGATAAACTAAAATTATACTTTATGTTTGATATTAGGATGGGCTATATTTATGGTCATTATTTGAAAGGAAATGATTAATTTGATAAAAGCTACAATCAATTAACCATCTGAAAAGTTTGACTTTGAATTTTGGGAGTGGAAGGGATTTTAATGATTCTGGGATTTTATTAAACACTCTTAACGCCATAATATAACAATTCCTGCGGTAAAGCTCACTATTAGGTACACTGCGGAAACAATAATCTGTTCAGAAATCTTGTGTAGTAGCTATGGTTATCACACAAGTTATTGAAAAGTTCAGGGTGTTTTTTTTATAAACTTGTTTTCAAGTAGGTAGTTAGAGTCTGCTCTAAGCTAAGAAATAAGTCAGTTGTTTAACTACTGTTTTGTATAAGTAACGTGGATTCATTACTAAAACTTGCTAACATGATTAACAAAAATATTAACAACCAGTACAATTTGTAAAATTTAATACCGACTTCCATTCTATTCAGTTACTTATTGTAGTAAACTAAAAGGAGTTAACTCAAAAAGTACTGGATCGAATTCGATGAAATTTAAATGGAACCACACGGCAAGTCCCAGTTTTAAAACAACAAAAATAATTTGAGAATTGGTTCACCCTATCGAAAGTTATGAGGTAACAAACATAAAAAAACATACAGTCGAATAGAGTACCATTTTGGAAGTCGGTAGAAAATAATGTTTTATGATTTTATACACTTAACTGACACTGCACCATGTTGAACATTTCATAACTTGAGAATAAACATAAAAGAAAATAAAGTACAAAAGCTATTGTTGATTTTTCTTGCCATCTGCATGTTCAAACAAGCAACCTAGTTATGTGCCCGTCTGTAGGACGAGTTATAACTATGTAAGCAGCAATGTGCAACGCTGCAGTCTGGTGCATGATTTCTCCGAATGTCGTTACTGATAAGCCCGTGACTCTGTAGCTCTAAGTTTTATTTTGAATCAATGAATAAACGCATGTCTTTCTGCGAGGACGTGTTTCTTTCACGTCCTTTTAAATAAAAAGTTAGTTTTTAAAAACATATTTTAAGCTCCCGCAAACTTATCTGGCGCAGCCGGTAGGATCACCAGTTACGAGTTAAGACTCGCTAACGTTACGTGTGTCAATTTCCACCGTTACTGCGAGTTTTCGTGCAAGAAGGTGATCCTGCGAACCAAATAAATATGTTAAGTGAGGCGAGCATGCTGATTGGTGGGTGAGTAAGATTTTTCACCATCCTTTCCTGCACCTTTTGTTATTTATGGAATCGAACTTCTTCCTTTATAACTGTTATCTGGTTTTCATTTTAAATCTTTGAAAACGTGAGACTTAATTATAGAGATAGAGATATTAAATATATATGAATTTTGTTTTATCTACCTGGATGAAATTATAGCGTTGAAGTATAATCAGTAATAAATGTTATCAAATTGTATGAATTATTGAAATTATTATTATTTAGTTTTGCTTTAGCGTTTCTCTTGTTATATTTTACTTGTTTTGTGTGTTATATTTAAGTGTGTAAAATGGCTCAGCCCCAGGCAGCAATTGTGCTTATACCGAATGAACTATTGAAACTAATTCCGTTATTTGATGGTGATAAAAGACAATTAAATCTGTATTTAAGAAAATGTGAATATATTATAAATAAGTACCAAGGCTGTCAAGCACAAAATGTGTATCTCATGCATGCGTTAACGAGTAGACTCATAGGAAATGCTGCTTCACTCATTAGCGAGCGCGGAGATGTAGAAACATGGTCTGAATTAAAGGAATTGTTAATACAACACTTTGGCGATCCTCGAAGTGAGGAATGTATCGCCATTGAGCTGGAATCAATGAAAATCGCAAATAATGAAAGTTATCTCGATTTTTGTAACCGAATACAATCTGTTAGGTCCGTTTTAATATCAAAAGTAAACCAAATAACAGATGCGGCATTAAAACAAAGCAAAATAACCATTTATAGTAATACGTCACTTAACGTTTTTCTATATAACCTACCTGAACACATGGTTAGGATAGTCAGATTGAAAACGCCTGAAACTCTTGAGGAGGCACTAAGCACAGTAATGGAGGAAGTAAACTTTCACGAACAATATTCGCTACGCAATAAATTAAACAATAAACCTTTCATAACACATGCCCCTAACACAGGCAGTGGTTTTAGATTCGGTACTCCAAATAATGCACCCATACAACCCACAGGGTTTAAACCAAATCTATCCCCACAAAAATTTAATTTTGGTATTCCACAGTACTCACAAAGAAATGTAATGCCAACATACACTTCTAACGGTCAGAATTTGGGTTTCCGAGCACCACAACCAACAGGCTATAGGCCCCCACAACCAACAGGCTATAGGCCCCCACAACCAACGGGCTATAGGCCCCCACAACCAATGGGTTACAGACCCCCACAGTTTGGTTTTACCCCTCAATATGCTATGCACCCTCAACAGTTTGGAATGCGCCCTCACAATTTTGGTAACGCACCCCCTCAATTCGGTTATAGGCCACATCTCGCAAAACCCCATAATAATCAAAACACTGATGTTTCGATGAGAACAGCACCGCCCATGAAAACGCAGCAAGGCTTCAAACTTAACGAGATCGAGTTAGATCAATATCAATCAGAATGCTATGAGCCTTATGCTCATGAGTATGACTATAACGAAGGTACTTACGATTATTCAGAAGTGCAGTTCCCAACCGACGACATCACCACCCCAAACGTTTTAGAAACGATTAACGAACCTAATGATACAGTAAATGAAAATGTCGAAAATTTTTACAAACAAAGCCTCAATCCACAAACGAAGTGATAGAAGTCAATTATTGTGACCCTAACCTAAAGCTACCATACATATATATACCTGAGATCGATGCTAAATTTATGATCGACACAGGTAGCATGCGATCTTTTATGAACCCAGAGAAAGCTTATGAATATTTCTCACATGCAGTACGACACGAACCATTCAACGTCATAAGTACGCACGCATCTAGCGCACACGATGAAGTTATAGAAATTCCCTCATTGCCATCATTTAATAGCGCTGAAAATCAAAAGTTTTATTTATACAAGGTAGATGCGCGGTACGACGGTGTATTAGGTGATGACCTCTTGCGAAATATGGGTGCTGTAATTGACCTTAAGCATAATATCCTAAAAATGAATACAATATCTATACCAATCATTCATAATAAAACCGATTATATAGTAAATTTAGCCCCAAGATCAGAACAACGTGTGAAACTTCCCACTAACATGTATAAGGGAGAAGGGATATTAGAATATAAGGAATTTTGTAAGGGTGTAAGAATGCCTAGTGCGATTGTAACATGTGACAATGGATATGCGACTACTATAATACAAAACACATTAGAAACAACTATGCAACTAACTGTAACAAGACCTTTTAAAATTATAGAGCATGAATGCAATGAATGTGTCGTTCATTGTATGAATGACGTAGAGATGAAGGATGTAGAAATGGACATTTTATTAGAAGAAAATCTGAAAAATAAGTTAAGAATAGATCATATGAATGAAGAAGAACGAAAGGCTATTTCTGAACTTTGTAATGAGTTCAAAGACATATTCTACTGCGAACGTTTACCATTAACATTCACGAATCAAGTAAAGCATTTTATTAGGACGCAAAACGAAGACCCGGTGTATGTAAAGCCCTATAGGCAATCTCCTGCACAAGCCGCAGAAATAAGAAATCAGGTTGAGAAACTTCTAAAAGATAATGTAATACAGGAATCTTTCTCTCCACGGAGTGCACCTGCTCATCTTGTGCCCAAAAAAATGGACGCTTCTGGTACAGTTAAATTCCGCATGGTGATTGACTATCGACGCCTTAATGACTTGACAGTTGACGATAAATACCCTTTACCAAACATAGTTGATCTTTTTGACAAATTAGGAAAAAGTACATACTTTTCAACGCTTGATTTAGCTTCCGGTTACCACCAAATTGAGATAAATGACGCCGACAGACAAAAGACCGCTTTCAGCACCGAATTTGGCCATTTTGAATTCTCAAGGATGCCGTTTGGGCTCAAAACGGCCCCAGCGACATTCCAAAGAGCGATGGACAATATCTTAAGAGGTCTACAGGGCATTCACTGCCTTGTTTACCTTGATGACATCATCGTCTTCTCAGCAAGCTTACAGGACCACATACAAAAATTACGCACAGTTTTTGACCGACTTAGACAGACTAACCTCAAAGTCCAACTAGACAAATCAGAATTTCTGCGAAAGGAAGTTATGTACCTAGGACATACAATAACCAAGGACGGACTCAAACCAAACAATGACAAAATTGAGGCCGTATTAAATTATCCCCTTCCAGAAACGACAACCCAAATTAAAAGCTTTCTAGGACTAATAGGTTACTATAGGCGATTCATAAAGGACTTTGCCAAGGTGACACAACCACTGACTAACTGTTTAAAGAAACGGAATAAAATCATCATAGATAAGAAATATGTAGCTTTTGAAAAATGTAAGGAACTTCTTACAACGGCCCCCTTACTACAATATCCTGATCATGACAAGCCCTTTGTGCTGACCACTGATGCCTCGACCGTGGCTTTAGGAGCTGTACTTTCGCAAGGTCAGGTTGGTTCTGACAAACCAATAGCATATGCGAGCCGAACCTTGAGTGACACAGAATCAAAATATAGTACCATAGAGCGCGAACTCTTAGCCATTATATGGGCCGTAAAGCATTTCAGACCTTACCTGTACGGACGTAAATTTATAATTTACACTGACCACCGACCCTTAGCCTGGTTATATTCACTGAAGGAGCCCAATAGCAAACTGACACGATGGCGATTACGCCTCCAAGAATATGACTTCCAAATTATCTACAAAAACGGAAAGCAGAATACTAACGCTGATGCTTTCTCCAGAATTAAAATTAATGCATTAGGTTCTGACGATGAAACTAGTTCTATGGCAGTTAACATTGACAAAAAGGAAAAACGACTACAAAACCATTTAGATGACATAACGAAGCAAATTGTAAGACTTTCCACTGAAAGACCCATACAAGACAATTCTGACACCATCTCAGTTTCTGATTCCTCAGCAACAGTATCAGTAGAATTTTTAGATATACCTGACCCAAAAAGCTACCCCTTGAGATCTGATGAAGACTCTACAATAGAAACAGTTCACTCGGCCCTTGACTTAGAATGTAAAGGTATCCCAATCCTTCAGGAAGCCATTGACACCAAGCCTTACCAAATTTTAATTTTTGAATGGTACAAGAACGATATACAGGTGAGTAACCTGTCGCGAGATAAGCAGAAGGTTTTAGAAGTTTTCTTACCTATTAATAACGAATATCTAATTAAACAATTTCTAAAAGAATACGTCAAACCCAAAGTTAAATACTTCATTTATTACGAAAACCCCGAACACAGAAAGCTATTTTCAAAATTAGTAATAAATTTGTTTAAACAAGGAACGATAGAGCTGTATGAATGTACTGAGCGAGTGATATATGTAGAAGATGAAAATGAGCAAAAAGCAGTTGTTTTAAAGCATCATGATGGAAAGACTTGCCATTGAGGTATAAAAGAAACCATGGCAAGAATAAAACGAAACTATTACTGGAACAACATGCAGGAAGTAATAGCAGCAGTTATCAATTCATGCGAAGCATGTCGTAAGATGAAATATGATCGAAAACCAATTAAACCTACCATTCAATTAACTCAAACGCAAGACGCCCCTTTTCAACAATTATTCATAGACCTTTTTACCATAGAAAACATATATTATTTAACGATAGTTGACGCATTCAGCAAGCTCGCGCAAGCTATAGAGATCAGTAATAGGTCTACTGGAGAGGTTGTAAGAGCTTTAATTAAATATTTCTCCTTCTACGGCATACCTCGTAAAATTAGTTGTGATCCCGGTAGTGAATTTAATAACGAGTTAATGCGAGAGATGGCAGCAATGTACAAAATTGATCTACACATATGCACACCGAATAACCCTAACTCAACAGGCATTGTCGAACGATTTCATTCGACCATCATAGAGATTTATCGTTTGGTCAGGTATGAGCAAAAATGTACAGATGCGGCTTCGGTTATGACGTACTGTATCATGGCATATAACAATTCTATACATTCGAGCACAGAATTAACACCGTTTGAAATAGTCTTTGGCCATACCGATTCCAGTAAAATGTACGACGTAAACTTTGAGAAAGCTTATACACAGCAGTTACTTAAGGATCACGCCAAGCGAACCAAATATTTGTATCAATACATAGCAGATAAAATGTTGGAGAGAAGGTTAGAGATAAGAAAGGAGGTGAAACCGATATAGAGTTAGAACATGGAAAGGTAATATTTGCGAAAGATGTTAATAAAAGGAAAAGTAAAGATAAACCGCGATATCAAAAAGCGATAGTGAAGGGACCTACAGAACGTAACATCGTACCGATAGAAATAGGAAAAAGAGGAACAAAGGTTCCTATTAAAAATGTCAAACGTCCTCCACAGGTGCTGCTGGATCATAATGACTCTCATGACCCCAAACCAGGCTCTTCATCATCAAAGAATTGAGCACAACCCTGGAATACTACCGGTTAAAATAGGACAGGCTTATAAACAAAATGATCAATGGACAGTAATTAAGGTATTAGATATAAGCGGTGTAGCTGTCGACATAGATTTCCACGTAATGAAATATGATGAATTTAGCAAATTAGTTGACTCTATAAGAATTTTGTTAAGGAATTTCTAGGGATTAGGACACAATGTGAATATTTACGCGATATTACTATTTTTAAGTTAAGTCAGTTGGTTCCATCTCATAGACGTAAGAGAGGGTTGATTAACCCACTTGGATCTTTAATTAAAGTTATTTCCGGTAATTTGGACCATGAAGACGCTATTCGTTATGACACTTTGATTGCAAAAATTAAAACGAAACAAATAGCTTTTGACAAGAAAATAACTATGTATACTGAAATAATTAATCACCTTATAAATAGCACAGAGACCTTATATGAGAACTCATTAATTTTAGATGAACGATTGAAAAGAATCGAGAGAATTGCTACATCGATAGCTGACAAAGAAAACAATTGTCTTTACACCACTTATGCTTTAAATATGTTCCATTAGTTCATGAGCGTTTTTAGAACGATTTATATAACACTAAATGAGATAGAAACAGCATTGAGCTTTAGTAAGGTATCTGTACTACATCCGACTCTCATTAATTCAACTGAATTGTTAGCTGTACTTAGATCTATAGAACAGGTTGATTGTGTAATGTATGAAGTCACCGAAACCAACTTGTTGAAATTAGAGAGTATTATTAGTGTCAAATCTTATACAAAGCAAAGCCAGATAACATTTATAATGGAAATCCCGTTAATTGACAAAGCTATATATAACTATTACAAACTTTATCCTATCCCAGTTTTTCACGATTCCCTGAATAATACTTTAGTAGTGTTTCCTGAATTTCCGTACCTTATGGTGAAAGACTTGATATACCTACCAGTCACAAAGCCATGCCAGAGAGCTGCCTCCGAGGATGAATTTCTTTGCACCGATGATAACGTTAACGTTAACTTCGCAGCACCAACATGTATAGAACAGCTTATGAAATTCCAAACGGATTTAACTTACTGTGTACCGTATGCTGTCGATATAGAAGATGTCAAGGTTCAGAGGATAGGTCTTGGCAGCTGGATTATATTTTGTAGAAAACCTACCGTTTTGACAGAAAAATGTGGCACTGATTATACCCGTGAGTCACTATATGGTACATATATGCTAACAGCGAAAGAAGAATGTCAAATATACATTGGTTCAGTATTGTTGAGCTATAAGAAAAGTATGCTCAACGAACTGCAGTTTCATATAGCCCCGATGACCTCCTTACCTGAATTTTCGCCAAATGTTTCCATAAACCTGAAAATTTTAAGCTCCCGCAAACTTATCTACCTCCAAACAAGCAAAAAGAATTATAATCACAACACTGTTTGTTTTTGCCTTAGTGACGTCATACGACGTATAGACCGCCATTGAATAATGTTCTAGCGCCAATTTTAAAAGTTGAAAAAAAATATCGTTTTTGTTTTTTAATTTAGAGTCTTTAAAAATATTAAAAATATGATGTGTATATTTCGGTGTCCTGATTTAATTTAACGTACAATAAAAAAAAAGGTCAGCAACCATATTAAATAGAAATGGACAGTGTTGCTAGACAACGTATGACAAGTCGAAATAATACCGGCTAAGTGCGAGTTGGACTCGCGCAACACGGGTTCCGTACATTAAATAACACTAAGAATTACCTATTTTATTACAATATATATTAAATATATTGTTATTTTTATTTTAAACTGGCTGATCTGCCAATAGCTTCGCTCGGTTGGTCTATGGGATACGAAGGTATCGAAATAATCATAATGCGCCTTAGGGGTGTAACTTTCAAAAAATGTTCTTTCGTAGATGCTTACAACATAAAAGGAATCTCCTACCCATATTTCAAGCTTGTAGCCCCCAGCAGTTAAGACTCTGCATTGATGAATCAGTCAGTCAGTCGAGACATATAAAGGTACATAGGTATAATGAAACTTTAACCAAAGTCACGTCCATACTTATGAGATAATTAGACAGAAGGTGTTCGAACAAAATACTTTTTTTTCTTTGCTTGTCTGTTTGTTCATCACGTCTAACCACTTAGATTATTATTATATGATTTTTTAATCACTAACGCCAGACTGTGCGACCAACCTAAGCGATTTGGACTCGCGTCTTTCGTATATAGATAGTATAGGCAGTAGGAAGCTTAATTGTCATGATTATTTTAGAAGAACGACGAATGTTAACGTTTTCTTATGGGATAGGTTGGCAAACGAGCAAATGGCTCACCTGATGGTAAGTGATACCGTCGCCCACGGACATCCGCAATACCAGAGGTCTCGAGGATGCGTTGCCGGCCTTTGAGGAAGGAAGAGATAAAAGGGGTGAAGGTGGAGGGGGAGGGGGAAGGAGAGGGAGAATGGGGCAAGGGGGAATCGGGCCTCCAGAACCTTCCACAAACCGACGAAACGCAATAGCTAGCTATGTTACTTCACGTCGGTGTTATGTGGGAGCGTGGTACTTCCCCGGTCGTGCCGGCCCATTCGGCTGTGGGGTTACAGCGTGGCACTACCACCGAAACGTGGTTACTAACTCGAATTTACGAACAAGATAATTGTGTGCCTGCAATCATGATATTTCTTACCCATATCTCCTACTCACTACATAATGGGATCTCATAATCTGATAACATCAAATGCTTTTTGTTTCACGGTTGGAATTAGGTAACAGGTAAGGGTATTAATATTAAAATTGGGTCGCGAGTTATACCTATTAAAGTATAGGTACGTAATCGATAAAGTGATATAATGGCCATCTGGCTTCGCTTACTTGGCGGTTGCCGTTGCCCTGAATTCTGATTCTTACCATTGGTTTTATATGACGTTACAGCAGATATTCTTAATCAACTGATTAATTTTGGGGAAATTTTAATCACCCCATATTTCGGCTAGAGTTAATTTTAAGCAGATTGGACGTTGATATATTTAATTAACTAAATTTAAAGATCTTGTGATTAGGGGTAGTCTATTATGCATTCGGCGGGTCGTCGGAATTCCAAAAGTAGGTAGGTACTGCGATATGGAGCAACATTTATTGCATAACCAATTTTGTTACAGTACTAGCTGCCCTCCGCGGTATCACCCGCGTGGTGATGGATGATGATAATGATGGATCAAATATAGCATAAATTACTCAGGCATAATGTAGCTTACTACTACTAAAAGATGTTTTAAATCGGTTAAGTAGTTTTCGAGTTTCCATTACAAACAAACAAACAGTCATGAAATCTTTATTCTTTATAATTAGCATTAAATACCTAGGTACCAATAATGTGGCATAGTTTGTACCAGCGTTACTATTGCGTATGTTAACGTGAAAAAGTAGTTATTGTGACATAACTGTAATAGTATATATATATATAGGATAGGGCACTGCAGACTTTTTTGTAGATATATAATCTCCTGTATAAAACTGTAGTACATTACTTTGCTCAATTGTAAATAGTTTTTCTTTTCGGCGATACAATTGCATATTTAAACATGAAAAAGTATTTCTGTCATAATAAATACCTTAATAGAATGCCTTTGACATAACTTTAAGTCAGATATTAAGATATTGCAGATATTTTTGTTGACCTGACGTCTTCTATAAAAAGGTAGTTCATCACTTTGCTCTATTATCAAAAGTTTCCGCAGCGTACGCTATAAGGACTTTTTTTGTATTATTTTCACACTTTGGGTTAAATTATCAAAGAATTGATACGTTACCCTATTTTTTAAACCTATCCTATAGCTTATGTTCATCAGGGATAATGTAGGATTCTAATGGTTAAAGAATGTTTCAAATCGGTCCAGTAGATTCGGAGCATATTCAATTCAAACAAACAAACAAATAAATTTTATCTTAAATGTTATATTATTAAATATTATATAAAAAGTGTAGACAGGCAGACCCAGTAGTAAACGATATTTTGTCATATACATAAAATCGCGTTTAAAAAACAGGGGTTGATCATAGAAGAGTGAAAATTTGAATTTGTTTGTATTTTTCAATGCTGAATCATAAAAAAATAAAAATATCGAAATAATAAAATAAATATTTAAGGGTGGGTCACCCTTATCATTTATAGTTATGAACAAGTATACAATTTGAAAAATTTAATACCGACTTCCATTTTATTCAGTTATTGGAGTGTAACTCAAATACTACTGAACCGAATTTGATGAAATTTAAATGGGACCACACGAGAAGCACCAGCTTTCAAAAAGAATTTTGAGAATCGGTTTATCCTATCGAAAGTTATGAGGTAACAAACATAAAAAATACAGTTGAATTGAGTACCTCCTCCTTTTTGGAAGTCGGTAGAAAATAGATGATGGCCGATTCCCAGACCTGAACATACACACTAAATTTCATACAATTCGGCCCAGCCGTGTCGGAGGATTTTGGTAGCAAACATCGCGACACGAGAATTATATATATTTGAGAGAGATGTACCAGTTAGATTAGGTAATATATTGCATTAAATATCAGCCGAGACAATGAGCGCATGTATACGACTTTTTAGTGCAATTTCTGGAAAAAATCGTAATAATAATAGGCATATTACTAGCTTCATCCCGCGGTTACAGTTTTACACCCACGTGGTGATGGATGATGATGAAAGAGTAG
This sequence comes from Selenia dentaria, assembly GCA_917880725.1. Classification (NCBI taxonomy): domain Eukaryota; kingdom Metazoa; phylum Arthropoda; class Insecta; order Lepidoptera; family Geometridae; genus Selenia; species Selenia dentaria. Next base: position 24,190,703 of record OU862886.1, read on the forward strand.
GTATCCTTGTGTATAACCAAGATGTGCTATGATACCAGCTGTATATCGGCGCTACATACCAAATGTAATTAAAATACATACAGCAGTTTTTGCCTTAAAGCATCCACAATTTCACACATACAAACTCTCGCGCTTATAATATTAGTAAGATTTAAATATCATAAAATAATTTCAATAAATTTCATCAAAATCAGGTTATGGCAATGTTACATGTAGTTACAAAGTGGTTGTAAGCCCATTCTTTCCATGAAACTCCTTTAAGAGGATTGAACATTCAAAACGTACGGGCATAGTAAACAATGTCATGATTCCATGAAAAAAAATCACTAAAGTAAATCGGACAATGTTGAGAGGTAGAAAAGAGTTTTCTCTTTTAGCATGGAAAGTACTAGCTATGCAATCCTCTTAATTAAATTAAAGAAGAGAGTACACCTTGAGAATACCTAATTTTCATACAGGTAGAGTAGGTACCTACATACGTGTAAAAAATCCAATAAACCAAATCGAGGCCACTAGGGAATATGTAGGTACATAAGAGATAGGTATTAAGGTAGGTAATATATCAAAAAGTGATACCATTATCACATCGTCTCGGAATACTTTTCGTACAAATGGCGTTTGGTGGTAATAAAAAAGACAAATCACGTGTGATATTCAATGAACTCTAAAATAATAAATTCGAGAAATGGTCTGTCGTGTAGGTATTTGTTACTAAAATACCAGCTTGTTTTTTCAAGTTCAGGCCCTGCATTCGATCCTAATTTCTACTATTATATAATTACTAGCTGCGATCCGCGGTTTCACCCGCATTGTGATTTGTGATGGATGATGATGAGGATGAATAAAATTATAGTGTATGTTACCTAAGCATAATGTAGCTTTATACTCGTTTGAATCGGTTATGTAATTTTACGTGCATCCATTACAATTAATTCAAATCAATAGATAGTGACATGTGTGCCTATCATGTATAACTGCGTAAGTGAAACGTAATGTGTCGTTCACGTCAAACAGAACAAACTGTAATTTATCTAAAGCAACTGTGACACAGATACTTCATAGTTTGTACGCCGAACCGTGACATGTTGACGTTTTCGATACGAATGCATTTTCGTAAATTGTTTGTGGCCTGTATGTACCGGCGTTACTATTGCTATTTATATTACTTGGGATACATCATTCATCAACACGCGGCTGGAACTGTTAGGTGCAGTTGGTTGCAAATAAAACTAACTGCCCAGATTTGCCATTGTCCAAAAAACTTGGGTACTTAGTACTTAATATGTAGGTAGGTACTTAATTATATTAAAACCGTTTAACTGATGCGCCACATGCCTGCTGGGTGACACTAATCCGGATTGTGCTCGTCTCTACATAAACTTTATTTTTTTTTATTTAACATCCACACAAATGCCTCCAGGTCCCAAACTAGGCATAGCCTGTACTATGGTAACCTGATGACTGATATACATATACACACCCAGACACAGATCAAACAGACAAGTTCATGCACACAAATGTTTGACCTGTCCGGGGATCGAACCCGGGACCAGCGGCTCAGAAGACAGTTGTGCTACCAATTGCGCCAACCGGCCTGTCATAGTTACCTATTTAGTACCTAACACTCGCCAGAACTTAATTTGGCAAAGTGCTCTTTAAGTATGAGTAGCTAGGTAGGTACTCTGCATGCATATTATCTAGTACGAGGCTGGGGTTGGCTTTAGAATCGTGACCCCTGAATTTGGTGAAACAAAAACTGTGGGTGGGTTGAAGGGGTTTGTATAAAGCGTATTTACAACATTTTAGCTGCCGGAGACACGCCAAAATAGTCTAAATAGTTTTTTAAAGTTTCAATAAAACACCGTAATTTTTATAGTGACAGGTGACATAAATGACATTAATGCGTAAAACGAAACGTTTCTAGGTAACTTTTAGACTTTTTTGACATGTACGTTGTATGTAAGTTCTTGAAACGGAACGCAAACATCGAAGATAGCGTAATGTCACTGTCGGAATACTCGCGTCATTCCGTTACTTCCGAGTGTACGTGAATGTTTTCTCCTGTTTTTCTGCGCTTTCTTTTGATATCTCAACGACTTTGCTACGATTTTGGACTCCGATTTTGCTGCTTTACTGTACGACACCTGCTTGCTCACTGGACACTGCGATTGCCTTTGGAAGATTTGATAACTGGTACCAGCTCGACGTGCTCATTAGTCATCGCGATGGCGTCTCCTGTGCCTGGACCTTCATCAAGGGCGGACTTTGTAGATGACGGACCCGTTTCGGACCGGCATTTGTACACGGAGGAAGTTGTACAAATGTGGAGCCTACCCAAAGTTGTGCGCGAATTGGGAACCATTGACCAGTGTCAAAAATTCGATGAAAAAACAACATGGTGCAACGCCAAAAAATGTGCCGCACGCATCGCACCCCTATGCGTTTATCGAAAACAAACAAATCGTTTGGGGCTTGGGTGTGCACCAAAGGCCAGTGCAAACAAAAAGGGAAAATATGCCGAAACACTGGGACATTTTTTGAAAATGGCAAGATCGACATAAGACATGTATTTTATCTCATATATGCATTTGCCCACAAATGGACTTTTGACTCGGCAAGAAACGAAGACCCTCTAAAAGAAGAGAAACAACAGTGCCTGAGTACTTCAACATTAAGTGATTGGTACAACTACTGTCGAGAGTGTGTAGTTATTTACCAACTTGAAAGAAATGAATATGTGGGCAAGATTGGAGGACCTGGAAGAACTGTACAAATAGATGAATCAAAATTTGGAAAGAGGAAGTTTAACCGAGGACGCCACATAGAGGGACATTGGGTCCTCGGAATGATTGAAGACGGGTCAGAGGATCTTCGATTAGAAGTGTGCCCAGACAATGTACGCTCTGCTGAAGTGCTGGTGCCTTTAATTAAAAAACATGTGGAAGAAGGCACCACCATCCACACTGACTGCTGGAGAGCATATGATTGTCTGGCAGAAAATGGTTACATCCATAAAAAGGTGAATCACTCTGACCCGGACAATCCTTTTGTAAGTAGTGATGGGACTCATACTCAACGCATCGAGTCCCAATGGAGAGCAGTGAAGCGTTATTTAAAAAAAGAAAATTATAATAATACTGAAAATTTCACTAACTCCATCATAGAGTATTTATGGAGAAGAAATGTGAATAAAAATAAAAAAAGACCCATTCATCGAAACTATAAATGCTATAAATTATGTCTATAAAATATAAGTTCTAAAAATAACAAATTGTTTTTCAATTTTAATTATCAGACCCATACTAGTAGGAATGTGTGCACAATAGTATATTAGTACCTAATGAATTGGCAATGTCACTTGTCTGTGACAAACCTATAGGTTAGGTTAGGTTTGAACTGTGAGGGGTGCTACGTCAGATTACCTCCTCGTGTGCCCGAGTGCTGCTGGTCCCCTTGGAAACGGTTTATGTCGGGGGAACAGCAGTATTTCGGGACGGTGCATCCTGGGCAGCGGTCAACAATTTCTTTTTCGCGGGATCTTGTTGGCCGTTGGCGAAAGATCTGACTCGGTGAGCTCCTCCGCGTGTCCCTATGAAGTTAGCATAGGGCGCAGCGGACGGGGCGGGCGGGCCCAGTCATGGGCTCCGTGAGGAAGAGGGGCGTGTGATTGCCCAGTGGACCTTCGTGCCGTGGTACGGCAGGCCTGCAAGGCCAGCGGTGCGACAGGGTTGGTCAACTCGGCCTCCCTGTCGGACAACATTGACGAAGGACTTGGTCAGCGTCTTGGCCTTATGCTAAGTAGCGGTGTCTCAGGTCCAAGGTAATGTCGCCTCCGGTGCCCTGGATACCCTGGGTAGCGGCGGTGCGAACAGTTACCGGGAGGGCTGATGTGGCATGGGCTGGAGCCGTCATTATGTTATTATGACATAAGGCCGGATCCAGCACAAACTGCACGAAAAGCCAGTATGGACAACGAGGTGGAAAACGTAGTAGGGGCATCAACAAGATTTTTTATCTTGTGGATGCCCTCACTGGGTATAAGAACCCCAATACTAAGGACACGCTCGCCGAGGGTATGTATGGCCGGGGGGTAACCGGTCGCGAGAGCGAACCCTGTGGGGGACCACACCCCCTCTACAAAAAAGGAATAAAACCATGAATAAGGCAGCTCCAAAAAGAACTACCCCAGGAGGGTACCGGAATGAAACCGGAGAATCCCTCAGTGCCGCTTCTGCAGTGCCTACGGGCATGGCTGAAGTGGCATTCTGCCCCTCGTATTCTGGGGGGGGGGGGGGGGGGCAAGAACTGCTGGACGGATGGCGATGTGGAAAGAGATAGGATGAGGAGTGACTCACGCGATGGAGGTAGGAGTTTAGAGAGGGCGTCCGATTCGGACATGAGCGTGAGGACGGAGGGATCGGCAAGATCACCCGTGATCGGTTGTCGATCAGGTAACCCGGCGAAAAGACGGAAGAGAGGGTCTCCGCCTAAACTCTCTTCCAGTGAGAGTGAATGCTCGCGGTCTGGGGCATTCCAGTCACCCACCCCTGTGGATGACTTGGGTGCCCCAATGAGGCGAAGGGAATTTCTCAGGGAAAATAAGCAAGAGGCTGAGCTCATGCTTGAAGAGCGGGCTCAAGAAACGTCAGTGAGCAGGGCAGCACTAAGGCTGCAAGTTGCGGGGGAGGACGATGCCGAAACGGCAGAAGCCCTCAACCGCACCATCACGAACGACGTCGCGTTGGTACTTGAAGTAGCGGCGAAGTCGAAGAACCTGAAAGGCACACTTCAGCGTGCCCTGAAGGAGTCGGCTTCGTCGATAATGGCGGTGACGGAAGTCCTCCTTAAGAGGACCTCGATTGACATGAACGCCAAACTCCTAGCGGACAATGTTCGCCTGCAAGGAGAGGTAGCGTCCATGAGGAAGGAGATGGCGGAGCTTAGCAAGGAAGTGGCAAGAGTCACCTGTGGCCGTGCCTCTTTATCCCAGCGACGACTGTCACCTGAAATAGTGCAGGTGTCAAAACCTGTACTCCCGCAAGGTGATGAACAGCTGGAGGAGTTGAAGCGTTCGCTGATGCTGCAAGTTGGCGGCATGCTGAACGCTCGATTCGCGGCACTAGAAGGACGTCTGCCCCCAGAGGAGCGACTAGGCCCTCCGCTTGCGGCTGATAGGAAGAATGCTGCGGCTGCAGCGACTACTCCCAAAGGCAACGCGGAGGCAAAAGCGATACAGCCACAGCTGGCTAATTCTACAGCCGCCCCGAAGCCTAAACGGGTTAAATCGGGCCCCAAGGGAAAGGCTGCAAAAGCCGTTCCCCCGAAGGCGACTCCCCGCCCCCTTCCACCTGCACCGGAGTCTATGGACGTACCGTGGACAACAGTGACAAAGCGGGGGGCGAAGACAAAGACAACGGCGTCAACGGTGGTGACATCCCAGTCGCAAACCAGAGCGGCAACCACGAAGCCCAGGAGCCAGCCGGCTCCGGTGAAGCTGCGCTCTCCTCGATCAGCGGCTATAGTTCTAAAACTTCAGCCAGGTGCCGAACAGAAGGGTGTAACATACGCCAAGGTGCTTGCAGAAGCCCGCCAAAAAGTAGAACTCGCAAGCTGCGGTATCAGTAGCGTACGATTCCGCAAGGCGGCCACCGGTGCCTGCATTCTGGAGATTTCAGGTGCAGATAGTGGGGAAAAGGCGGATGCATTGGCCCAAAAACTGAAGGACACGCTAGGCGAGGAGCTCGTGACCGTATCCAGGCCAAAAAAATGTGCAGAGCTAAGAGTCTCAGGCCTCGACGATTCTGTCTCCGCCGAGGAAGTAGTAGCTGCTATCGTACAGCGCGGAGGGTGTTCAGGAGAGTCGGTGACCCATGGAGAATTGCGGAGAGACTCCCAGGGTACCTGTACCCTATTCGTGCGCTGTCCGGTGGCCGCTGCCAAGCGACTGGGAAATGGTGGACGGCTTTTGGTCGGGTGGACTTCAGCGCAGGTCAAGCTGCTGGAACCACGACCGAGGCGGTGCTTCCGGTGCTTGCAAACTGGACACGTTCGAGTCCAGTGCACCGCAGAGGTAGACCGTAGCGATGAGTGCTATCGCTGCGGTCTATCCGGACACAAGGCGGTCAAGTGTTGTGCGTCTGCGGCTCATTGCTCTCTATGCAAAGCTGCGAACAGACCTGCGCAACACAGGTTGGGTAGCAAATCCTGCCATCCACCCAAACCAAAACGGGGACCGAAAGCAGCTGCCTCAGCTGCCAAGGGCCCAGAAGCATCCAGCTGCCCCCTCCAGCCCGAGGGAGGTGAGGAGGCGATGATCATTTTCTAATTTGATTATGGCTCATCGTTTTCTCCAGGCGAATCTCAATCACTGTGCCGGAGCGCAAGATCTCATCTTGCAAACCATGGCACAGTGTTTGATTGATGTGGCAGTGGTCGCCGAGCCATACTACGTCCCTCCCCACAATAACTGGGTAGGTGACGTGGACGGCTTGGTGACTATCATCACTTCGCCGGCTGCTGGACCCCTTCCAGTGATTGCGAGGGGCCGGGGGTACGCCGCGGTCAAGTGGAAGGGAACGGTCCTCATCGGGGTGTACTTCTCACCCAACAGGAGTCTCGCTGAGTTCGAGCAGTTCCTAGACGCGGTAGGAGCCCTTATAGGGCAGACTTTACCGTGTCCGGTGCTAGTCGCTGGGGACCTCAATGCCAAATCTCTGGCTTGGGGTTCACCTGCGACTGACGTGCGAGGAGAGACTCTTGAGGAGTGGGTCTCGATGGCGGGTCTCTCCGTTCTTAACCGAGGGACCACGAACACGTGCGTGCGACATAACGGGGGCTCTATTGTAGACGTCACGTTTACATCCCCTGCTGTCGCACGTCGTGTCCAGGGTTGGAGGGTTCTGGAGGATGTGGAGACATTGTCCGACCATCTCTATGTTCGTTTCGATGTTTCCGCGTCTTCGCACAGCTCTGAAACTCATCGTCGTCCAAGAAGGAACACCTCGAATCCCTCTAGATGGGTTTTAAGGAGTTTGACCAAAGAGGCGCTGGTAGATGCATCTATTGTCCATGCCTGGCAGTCCCTCCCGGACGAAACGGTTGAGGTAGAGGTTGAGGCAGAGCGATTCCGAGACGCCTTGTCGCAAATTTGCGACGCTGGCATGTCCTGAGCGAAACCTCGACCTCCAAGGCAACAGGTATACTGGTGGTCTGACGAGATTGCTGATCTCCGTGTTGATTGCATTAGGGCCAGACGCCAGTATACCAGACATCGGCGACTGCCGACTCAACGCCGGAACGTGGAAACTGAGAGGCAGCTGTACGAGGCCTACCGCGGTAAGGTAATCGCCCTGCAGCTGGCTATCAGCCACTCCAAGTCCCAGGCTAGGGCTGAGCTCCTCGAGACTCTCAGTCACGACCCGTGGGGGCGCCCGTATAAGACGGTCAGGGGGAAGATGCGTGCTTGGGCACCCCCACTTACTGTGACACTCGAACCTCCATTGCTGGAAGAGGTGGTATCAGCTCTGTTTCCGAATAGGGCGGAGTACCAGCCCCCAGCGATGGCCTCTCTGCCAGAGGGAGGTGGTGAGCAGAGGGAACAGGATGTCGAGATACCCCTTATATCGCAGGGAGAGCTAGGCGCGGCCATACTAAGGCTAAAGGTCAATAAAGCCCCTGGCCCAGATGGCATTCCCGGGCGCGCTTTAGTTATCGCTCTCGGAACCCTTGAGGACCGGTTCCGGCGCTTACTCGACGCCTGTTTAAAGACGGGACGATTTCCGTCTCAGTGGAAGACGGGCAGGCTCGTCCTTCTGAGGAAGGACGGGCGCCCCGCGGAGTCCGCCTCCGCATATCGCCCGATCGTGATGCTCGACGAAGCTGGCAAGCTCTTTGAGCGGGTCATCGCCCGTCGGCTCACGAAGCACCTCGGAGAGGTTGGACCTAACTTGTCTGACCAACAGTTTGGTTTCCGGGGGGGTCGCTCGACTATCGACGCAGTCGAACGTGTCAGGACCCTCTCGAATGAGGCGACAGCCCACGGCGGGGTGATGCTAGCGGTGTCACTTGACGTCGCTAACGCATTTAACTCTATGCCGTGGACGTGTGTCGGGGAGGCGCTGAAGTATCATGATGTGCCCCCTTACCTCTGCCGGATCGTAGGGTCCTACCTCTCCGAGAGGTACATTTCGTACTCAAGGCGCGGAGGTCAGGAGCAACGGCGGGAAATGTCGTGTGGCGTCCCACAAGGATCGGTCCTCGGGCCGCTCTTGTGGAACATTGGGTACGACTGGGTGTTGCGGGGCAATCTCAATCCGGGCGCCCACGTAATCTGCTATGCAGATGACACGTTGGTGACTGCCCGGGGCGAGACTGTTGAGGTGGCTGCCCGTCTTGCCACGGAAACGGTGGCATTGGTTGTCGGCAGGATAGAGATATTGGGACTCCAGGTCGCGCTCCATAAGTCGGAGGCTGTGTGTTTTCACGGCCCTCGCAGGGCACCACCTAGGGGTTCCTACATCTCTATCGGTGAGACCCGGATTCAGGTCGAGTCCTCGATTAAATATCTCGGGCTCTTCCTTGACAGCAGGTGGAATTTCCGCGAGCACTTCACTCGCATGTCCCCTCGGTTGATAGGGGCGGCCGCTGCCTTAAAGCGGCTGATGCCTAATATCGGGGGACCGAGATCGAGCAGCCGCCGCCTGTATTTGGAGGTGGTGCGGTCCATGGCCCTTTACGGGGCCCCCATCTGGGTGGATGCCCTGACGGAGGCAAACGTCGCCCTGCTGAGGAGATCTCAGAGAGTGATGGCCGTCGGGGTTATACGTGGGTACCGCACCACTTCCTGCGAGGCAGCGTGCGTATTGGCGGGGTCTCCCCCCTGGGATTTGGAGGCCGAGGTCTACGCGTGTATGTACGAGTGGCGCTCGCAGCACCGAATCCGAGGCGAGATACCCCCGCCAAGAGAAGTGCAAGCGTGGAAAAACCGCGCTCGACAGTCCCTTATTGGGAGGTGGAGGGAGCGGCTGGCCGAACCTAGGGCTGGCTACTGGACTGTTGAGGCTATCCGACCCATCCTTCAGGACTGGTTGGATAGAGAGCACGGGTCGCTGAACTTCCGGTTGGTGCAGGTCCTTACGGGCCACGGGTGCTTTGGGAAGTACCTGTGTCGCATCGCTGGAAGAGAACCGACAACGGAGTGTCACCATTGTAGCTGTGACGAAGATACGGCGCAGCATACGCTCGAGGAGTGCCCAGCTTGGGAGAGTGAGCGCCGTGATCTCGTCGCAGTAGTGGGGGACGACATCTCGCTTCCGTCATTGGTCAAGGCCATGGTGGAAAGCGAAAGGTCGTGGAACGCGGGCCTAGACTTCTGTGAACGGGTCGTGTCGCAGAAGGAGGCTGCGGAAAGGGAGAGAGAGATCACCTCTACTCTGTCGATCCGCACCCGGAGACCCGGGCGTAGGAGGAGGGCGTATCAAGCTCTCCTCCATCCCCCATAACAGAGGTCGTGGTGACGGATACGGGGGTGTCCGTTGCCGCCAATCTATGACCTCGAGGTGGCGCGCGTGGTGTTTCCGCGCGCCCCTTACATGTGAGGATGGATAGATGGGATGGAGTGACTCCTACTCCATCCGGGACGGGGTCCTCATGGGAGGGCCAACGCTGCCGGGACTTCGGACGATTGCAATAGCGTGCCCGTTGTCCCGATATAAAGGCGCCAGGAGAAACACCGTGTGGGTTTAGTCGGTATGGTCTGCTTGCTGCTATGGGTGCAGTTGGCGCGTAAAGGACGAGTCCGACATACCCCGTCAAACCCCCCCGGGTCGGACGGGGATGTGTAAACGCATTCCCCACACGTTAATAAAAAAAAAAAAAAAAAGGTTTGAACTGTGACCCACCAGGCTTCATCCGCTTCATCAAACTACTTTTGTTCCAAATTTGTGCACAATAGTATATCAGTAGCTATCTAATGAATTGGCAAAGTCACTTGTCTGTGACATACCTATAGGTTAGTTATAGTTAGTTAGAATAGGTCGAAGTCAGTGACAGAACCGACTCATAGCACCCCGATTTCAAGCAGTCTTGTCGGATTGCAGAGCCGACGCGGGGGTGGTAGTAGATCGAAATGCAGTAGGTACTTAACCTCAAAATACTTAAACAAACATAACTCGAAAAGTAATGGTCTCCGGCGGGTGGGGTTTGCGGGGGGGCACTACCCGAAATGGCAAAATGGCAATGGCAAAAGTACAATCGTACGAGTCTACAAAATAAAGCAAAAAAAACGTGATCCAGGGATTGAGACATTATTTAACTCCACCTGTTTAAACGCACCTTACGAAAGATAATATCAAACATTCTTCATAAATCTGTAAAAAAAATGTTCCCAGGATCGTGTGTCCAACCACTCAAATTGTTTATTTTGGAATGTTAGAACCAATGTTAGTGGTAGTCCATAATGTTTGCGGCCACTTTGCGGCCAAATTGGGTCACAACTTAGGCAGGTAGGTAAGTACCTAAATAATCCGTTATTTGCTCATGAAGGCCACATGTTCAGCTCATAGAGTACTTAAGGTACTTAATGATAGACCGGCAAGATTATTTTTATTACGAACACTCGAATGAATAAACTTTTTCAGAGGCACTGGAAATAAGAAAATGGGTAAAATAATTTGACTCCTTTTTAATGACTTATTTCTACTAGGTAACTAGATATTATTCGTTTTTTTAAATAACAACTGTCACGATGACGAAGGCGCCAGGGGAGCCAAGCATGAAATTTTAATAAATGCTAAGACGTGGCATCAGCTGTTTTGCAGTATCTGTTTTTAAATAGGACAAACACGAAAGCATGGCCATCTCTCACGGCAACGGTTGGGAACAGTGCGAGAGCGAGTGCCTTCCGCTTCAGACACGCGTTTTATTGTGCAAAGGTTGATAAACAAAAAAGTTTTCATTTCCATCTATTCGAAAAGCACGACTTGGTTCGCCTTTAAGTGCCTCCAAAGGTGGTGTTTTTCTATAAAAACCTTTTAGCGGATAGTACTTAATGAGTTTTTAATCCTCTTTATAAGTGCGCCGCAATTATCTTTACCGCGCACTTTTTGAATTTGGAACATCTTAGTGTTCAGCGCCAAAGAAATTGAAACGCAAATATTGTTTGAATAAAGCATAGGAATAAAATCTGGCTGGTACGACGGCCCATAGTCGCGCTGCCGCCGCCGGCTGAATAAAAAAAACAAATTGAAAACGCGCGAACTACCGTCCGGGTGTTTACGTAATTTTTTACGGATTGTTACTTTTGTTAGAAATTCATGATATCTATTGTTTTGATTAATAAGTTCTTCAAGTGACAGTGAAAGTATAGAAGTAACTCCTGAAAGTATTAGAACTGACGCAAGAAATGTGTTGGATAATCTATATACCTACCTGCAATATCCTGGGAGAAATATTATGAAAGCCTATGGTAATTTTATTGAACGGAGAAATGCGAGACGCGCCAAAAGTTTTTCAGAATCTGTGTTTCTGGCCTACTAACTACTACTACTCCCAGAGTGATTAAATCCAAACTTAAATCAAAGTGTTCTTAGTCAAAAACGTGCAGACATTCCTTAATGAGGCACCCAACAAAGTCTTTCTTGTCGTAAAAGTAAGTAACTAAGTATGTATACCTATGGTCAATTGGTGGATTAGTAAAATATAACCATAATGTTAAAATGAGCATTTTATTGTAACCTGTACTTCGATAGATACTTGACTTATTCACATTCGGTCACAGCGGTTTTGTTACAGGAGGCTTTAATTTTCGGAGTACATGGAGCTTGTCGTGGCAATTAACTTTTAATAATAACTGTTGATGATGTCGAAAATCACTCGGATGATTTACTGTTAGTAAAGCTGACTGACAAAAAACAAAAATTGACCGATCCTTCATAATCCGAGTAGAATACAAAACTATTGTACAGAAATACCTGGACCTGTGTCCTGCTGATGTGAAAACCAATCGGTTTTTCATCCGTTATCAAAATGGTATAAGTGCTTTAAACAAGTTATGGGAAAAAATAAAATTTCCAACATGCCACAAGAAATCGCTAGGTACTTATTTGAAGTTAGCAGTAGGCCGAGCACGATAATCTGCTTAAATCTACGAAGAAATAATAGTCAGGAAGCATAATTCAGAACAAATTCCACACAAAAAGTGGCCCTTCAAATCAAAACAACGTATGATTCCAAATACAAATTATTTCCGAGGTTACAAATAGACATGTTCGGTGATTGGTTTAAATTCAGAAGGAAATCAGGGATTGGTTTACGCGCGTGCTGCAACGTCTACAATGACAGCAGAGTCATAGCGGCGTGGACGATGTTATGCAACAAGTGGACTGGACCAACTTAATAATAAATCAATCGTAAATCTCGTATGTCTCGCGAACTATGATTAATTTATTAAGTTTTTGTCTAGAAGACATTAGAAGAGATTCTTCGCAATGTAGTAAAGAAAGATTATGAAACATTTTAGGCTTATACATTTTACCAAAAAAAAATAAGTCGTTATTTGCCAGCTGGATGTTTTTCAGTGGTCACAGAATACCTTCATTATCAATTTAGAAAATTCAATCAATTTATGCACGTAATTTGTATAATTACCAAAAAAAAATGGGCAGTACAAAAGTGTTAATACGTTGTAGATATGTAGTCAAAATTTTTTATTACTTCACAGTGAAATAATTATTAATTGTTAAAGTTTTCGAAAATTCCATCTAAAAGTATGGACACCATCTTGACAAAAATACTACATGCCTATGTACAACTTATTAATGAAAACACATAATTCGCGTCAGTGAAAAAATATCTCTCTTACTCTTTCTTACACCCCCCACCCGAGCGTTCGGTGTGAAAGAGATTGTCGAGGTCTTGCGAGAATGCCCGACCGCACAGAATGAATATATACTATAATATGTACTAACGAGCTAGGACGCGAGTTTGCCGAATGTTATGATTATGAATGATACATTTCTATGTAGGGGTGTTAAGTTTCATGCATAAACCGCGCGCATGTAGTATATCTTAATGAATAGTGGAAATGCCTAGAATAAAATTTGTAGGTGTGAATCAATCTAGACGTTTGACCAAATATTGATGATTATGTGGGTTTTTTTTTAAAGTAGTTTTAAATATTTGGTCCCATGTATGTATTAGGTACCAGCAGCATATAGTGCTGTTTTTTTTGGTAATTATACAAATTACGTGTAGAATTACTTTAGAAAAGCACTGTGTTGATATTACTGACAAATTAATTAGCAGCTCAGCTAAACCACTTTAAAATTTGCAGAGGGTGAATTTTCATTAGCTTGAGAAATTAAACGTGCTTTAATTTGACCAAACAATGAACTGTTTTTTTATTACTATATAGTTACCTATATTACATTCCAACTGTAGGCAATCGTTTATTGTTCATTGTCTGTAGTATCTCTTTAGAGCGTAAACGCTTTGGACGCGCCAATTCCCGTTTTGCTGAGTGTTTGAAGGGTCACATAATAATGATTGATATAGTAATATTATGTCAATTATTCTTACCCTATGTAATAGAACATTATTTCATTAACAAGTTCAAGTTCCATAGACTACATTTAGAAATTGTTTATTAGTTTGTTATTGCCGAGTGGTTTCTACACACACACGTTTTTAAAATCAATCATAAAACCGGTCGCGCCAGTCACGAATCGTCAGACGCGGCTGAGGCCTCTTAGAGAGAGGTCAGAGGACGTATCGCTCTGACGTCCGCACTTACACAACTAAATATTAGTGCGCTCAAAACTTCCTGATACTTATTGAGGTAACATTTCTAAGTGAGATTCTAACAAATAATTTTATATGACATCTAGTGCATCAAAGGTCAGACACAATAGAAATTTCATTGTTATAATGACATCGACCCTTGAGGGGCTAGTATTTTACTATTAACTAAATTTTTCTTATGCTTGTACTTGGTATCCATGCTGGAGCTGGAAACTGGTAACAGGAACTATGTGATGGTTAATAGTAGACACACCGTATTTGGGATCGTATGAATCGTCTTCGCGATACCATTTTTCTAGCTGGTGACCAGGACCTGATGAAACTGGTAGCAGGAACTATTTGATGGTTGTTTTATTTGCTATTCTCATCTCTTTTTGGTAGGTACATGAGTTAAATCTTACTTTTTTCTAGTCTATGCTCTTGTAGATAACATGTACTTGACTAATAATTATCATATTATGTTAATTAATGTCGATATTCAAAATAAAATGTGTCCTGCTTGATATTTTATTTCACCTTTTTGACCTACGTCTATTTGTGACATAAACACCAAAGTAGATAAAAAAGATCAAAATATTAATGTGCACTATTTTGCTCAAGCGGTAAGGCCACTGCCGCAGGGCGCGCTAGTAAGTAACTAGCTAATGTAAAATACCTAAACTCGCGCAGCGCTGCGCAGAATAAAGGCTCTTAAAGATATTGATTTTTCTTTGGGACAAATCATCAGCATAAAAATATAAATATGATATTTTATATAACATCATTTAAAAAAACAGTTGGAACTTACTGTACCAACTGGTAGGTAGGTACTGCAGTTTTGTGTAACATGGTCCATATTTTTTTTATATCTATAATTTTATTGTTTTCAGTCAAAATTAACGTAGTATAACTATGCTGGTTTTCACAGGCAGTCATACTCTTGTTTTTCTAGCTTGAGTGCAGCTAGGCACTTATTTTGCCGCATTGAATCGGCAAGCAAGCGAGAATAAAACATAACAAGCAAAACCATTGCACATTACATACATTTCAATATTTAGTCCTGAAGAAAAAAATACATCCTAAATTAAATAAAAATTTACTGAGTTTATTTTGCATAGTATTGACCATATCGATTTGTTAACGTATTTGAACATCTTTGAATAATTATAATTTTGCTATTATTTACTAGTAAAAGTGATCCCTGGACATTTTAATCGTGTATTGTTTCTGCACCACTTCACAACGAATGCTGGCATGATGATCCACAACTGAAGTTCACAATGATAAAAATGAAAATGTACGCGAAGATTTGAAGTGTGCTCACTTGCAAGTAAAATGTCCGACTGATGACGTACTGAACACGACTTTTAAGCCCCGCCTACTTGAACACTACTTTTGTTGGGTCATTTTTTTAACGCAGTTACAGTTCCTGACTATTATTTCTTCGTAGGCTTAAATGTATCGTTATCGTATCGTTTACGTATTTAAAACAAACTATGAGTTATCTGTGCCACTATTGTACTAGATAAATTACAGTTTGTACTAAACACGTTAACGATGCGATTATGTTACACTTAAACCGATTTTCATGCTCGGCCCACAGATATCCGGCTGTATACAGGACATTGTTTTCGTCGTAATTCCGCTACCCTTTTGGAAGATTCTAGAGCGGACTTAACTGTTCTCGGTTCTCAAGCGACATGGAAGATGGAAATTGAGTGCTGTAGCAGGAGGTATATAGAAGATTCCATTGAGAACAAGGCTAAAACATGTGAACAAATCATGGAAAAGATTAAATTCCATGCTAAATAAATTAAATGCCACTGTTGCCGCACCCATCTACATCCAAACAACGAGATTCACCGTCACGTTTTCCTCAAAATGAGCCAGATTCGGACATTATATCAAACACGCCGAATATAAAATCTACAACAATATCTATTGGTAATAAACCTGTACCAATAAAATTTTCATAATTGCGAAAATGTCTCAAATGTAAATATAAGTTTTTAGTTGTTTTAATATTAGACACTATTTAATGTAGTTGTTACTCTATGTTTAATTAAATAATAATGTTACAATAAAATACGAGGCGCCTTTTATTTTCTCATATATATCTCTTTATAGATAGGTGATACTCGTAAAAAGTAGAGTGTATCACTCGGGCGCAAAATATATTTTTGGCTCCGGCGACGTACTTTGCATCCCTCGCTACGTTCAGGGTTCTACTATAGAATCCCTCACTTCGCTCTGGATTCAAAAAAGCGCCATCGCCGTAAATATATTATTTTGTTCCCTTATGATACATCTACTAAGTAACCCTTGCCACTTACGGGATCGATTGTTATTCAACGTCAATGATGATTATCATCAAGATAGGCAAAGCACTTTTCAGATATTGGAGTGTAACTAAAAACTGCTTGACCGAATTTGATGAAATTTAAATAGAAGTATACTATACATAACAAAAAAAAAATATTAAACGGTTCACAAATGGGTGAGAAATGTGTTATTTTTCTACCGACTTCCAAAAAAGGAGGAGGTACTCAATTCGACTGTATTTTTGTATGTTTGTTACCTCATAACTTTCGATAGGGTGAACCGATTCTCAAAATTCTATTTTTTGTTTGAAAGCTGGTACTTCCCGTGTAGTCCCATTAACATTTCATCAAAATCGGTCTAATAGTTAAATTTCACCAAATTTGGTACAGTATTTTTAGAGTGACACTCCAATAACTGAATAGAAGCCGGTATTAATTTTTTCAAATTGTACTTGCAACTTTACTACTTTACAACTTTACTACAAATACAACATAACAAAATTGTCTCAAAAATTGACAAATATGCTCGAAGCCTACGTTTCGCCAGATATGTTTTTGACCTGTATATTCATCTGTCGAGAGACCCGCACTCAATAGAAATTTCAATATATGCCGGTATTAAATTTCATTGTTATATTGACGTTTGACAGGTGAGGGGATGATGATGATGATGATGATTATATAATAGGTGACGAGCCTATTTCCACCTACGGGACACTGTTCTAGACTCCGGACTGCTATTGAAAATATCTTTTCTTACCACTTACACGAAAATGTCCAATTACATATCACGCGATCTCGACGTAAAGCAAGGCATTACATCACCGGGGCTGTATAGGTATATGACGTTGTATGAAACTCCCATGGGCGTAAAGTGATTTGGATTTGGAACGTTATTTGTAGGAAAACACTTAGTGCGGAGATAGCATACAGATAAAAAGCGCGATTTTACTATAGGCAGTGTGATTGTTTGGGAGCAAGCGTTGCTATATGGTTAAACACGCCCCCTCTCTGCGCGTTCAAGGTTCATAGTTCAAGTTACGTGCCGCGATCTGTAATGAATTTGGAACAAAACACGGTGCTTGGAAATTTCCATATATTGTTAAAACTATTTGAACATGGTGCTTGTAACTGTGCCGAAATTTCGGGAGCTCCAAAAGGAACTAAATTGAGGTCTACATCGGGTGAGTTAACCTACGAATTATTAATTAGTTAACAACCACTAAAGTTTAAAACAGGGTTTGCCATAAAATGTTCCTTCCAAAAATATTACTCTGTCCATAACTGGACAAATGTGTCCAATTTCAATATTAACTATGAATTTGAGGGCAAGGTAGTGCCCCCACCAAGACGAGCAAAAAAGCGGCACGGCTGTACCATCCTTTTCTCGAAGCAGTTCAGGCCATTTTTGACACCCTATAACTTCGTTGTGGGTAAAACTAAAAAGCCTGAATTTTCCGGAACTAAGCAGACATTGTATAAACACAGTATACTTAACGTGACCATTTTTTTTCGTGTTAAAGTGGGACGCCCACGGAGTTTTGTATATAAATAAAAACATATGGTACGTCGGTGTACGATGTCATATGTAAGAGCGAAATAAAAATTATGGTTTAAAAACTGACATATAGTAATATTTTTTGTGGTATCTTACCGTCACTGGCACCTTAATTCTTACACCAACTTACCCTAAAAATGATATTTATAACAATTTCGCAACAAAAACTACTTTACTACAGCAAAATCGGTTCAACGGTTTAGGCATGAAACAACAGCCAGATTAGAGTTACTTTAGTATGTATTTTGTAATACAATAAGGAGTTGGGATAAGTAAGTATTCAGTAAGTTTTTAACTAATCACTTGCACAATAGATAAATTAACTATTAATACTCGTATTAATTGAATAAAAAGAAGATGCTGTTTTAAATAGGTGTTTATTTTATTCAAATATAAAGATAATTCTAACTTTTTCTTAAATTGGATTGAGATATTAAATTGCAGCTGTAACTGCAATTTAATATCTCAGTCCAAGCACATGTGCTTTGTATTTGTCGGCAGAGCAAATCATTTTTAAATACTTATCTGGTTAAGTTTTTAAATAGGAATATAGGTCTGCACATGATTTGTCGATGTTTATTATTGTAATTAAAATGTCTTTTAAAACTGCGACACCTTATAACTGTGTTTTCTCACTGGTCCATATTTTATTCCTTAATGAAAAAACTTCCGTTGAATTGAGGCCGAAATACGAGTACATTGTCGACTACGTAAATAACTCTTAGTCAGTACTATTTTCATAACGTTCAATGTATGAGTGTTCGTGGTCTTGTATCGGTTCGCGCAACGGTGCGATATTCTTGTTCGCTTCATTTATCGTCTATTGCATGTCAGTCGCTCACTCGCGTTTGTTCCTTACTGTCAACCCGTGTCTACGGTGCGCTGCCGTCTTTATATTAATGTAGGCAAGTAATTAAGAAGGTTTAAGGGTTTATTCGTAAAAGCGGGATATTTTTGTTCTCATTGGGGACAGCGGGACGGATAGCCTGAAAGCGGGACAATCCCGCCCAAAGCGGGACGTATGGTCACGTTAAGTATACTTCAAATTTCATTCAATTCGAACCAGTAGTTTAAGAATTATAAGTACTGAAAGCTTCTTAATTTTATCACTCACTAACTGACGGACCAATCATCAAAACTCTATAAGGCACTTCTAGCAGACATAGAAGCTTCAAATGTAGAATACAAATAGTGTTTAGTGTATAATTCAATGTAAAACTAAAAGATTTCGCAAAATCGGTCCAGTTGTCTAGATTTACCAACTGTATAACTTTGTATACCCATATATAGGATTACAAAGTTACATTTGCATTGAATGAATCATTGTATATGTATAATATAAAAGAATAATAGATCAAAGCCTCCGAGAAAACCGATAGAGACAGGGAGTAAGCTTTGAGAATAACTGTAGCTGAAGCTCAAGAAGTAACACCATAAAAGAAAAAGAGGAAGACTGCCCACAAAAATTAGAAAAGCTCATGAGACAGAGAGTAAGCTTTAAAAAATCCGTTATGATGGTACCGGAGAGGAAAAAAGTAGGACTATCTACAAAAAGAAATGAGGTGCCTGTTAAAATACTATACCTATACTGATTTATTGAACGTACTCGAATCTTTGTGTACGCACCCTTAAAGCGCTACTAGGCGGATATATAAGTCTGTGTAATTGTTTGGTGAAACTTATAATTATGGTGTTTACTCAGCTCATGACTCCTGTGAAATACACAATGCAGCAGTGTTATCAAAATCAAAACTTGTGAAAAAACAAGTCAACTCAGTTCTTCTAACGTAAAAGCTTGTGAGATCCATGTAATACCTAGTTGGTTAATTTATTCAGTACTCTTACTTAAGGGACCTCTTGTCTTAAGTTATTACATAATTAGCTAATCTAACATCTTATAGTGAACATATTAATAACCTTTTATGTTTTATATAAAATAGATTGACTTGGCAACTGCACTAAACAATCTTGTTTACCTAGTATAATATGGTGTTAATTGTAAGACACATTGTGTTTTCATGCGATGGCCAAGTCAATCTATTTTATTTAAAAACATTTGTGAGGTTAGCTAAGTACGCAATAGCTTAAGACAGAAGGTCCCTAAAGTAGGGACTGAATATATTAACCGTCTTGGTATTACATCGATCTCACAACTTTTTACGGTAGAAGAACTGAGTTGCGAGACTTGGTTTTTAACAAGTTTTGTTTTTGATAGCATTTATTTTAGTTTTAACTAATAACTGCTTTTTTTATTTAGCTCTGATATTTTATTGTCTCGCAGTATGTATGAAAACTAGAGTTCCTCGGGTTGCATACCCGCGAATCTAGAGCCCCCGTTACACTCAGGGTTCAATATGCCGCCCGTGACGTAAGATATTGCTTTACTCCTTCGGTGCATAGTGTACTATTCTTTCTCAGTTAAACCCAATAACTGTCCATCTGGGGATCGAACCCGGGACCTCGAGGTTCCAAAACGGCACTTCCACCACTCCCTCCGCGACCAGTAGACTACGAGGTCTACTGTTCGGAGAACTACTAAGTACATAAGACTTTAATACTTGTTTTGCACACCGTATCGCCGACGTGTAGTCATCGAAAATAGTGCGCAGAATTTGTACAGTTTCAATAGCATTAATTTTAAATCACTAAAACTTCTAACATTTTTACAGCTAATTAAGTAGAAATATCTGGTAAAGGACACAAACGTGAGTCGATATCACTTATAAGTTTTCACGTTAAATCAGCTACATTCAAGCTGAATGCTAACACAACAAGAAGTGTAATCAAATGTCGTTTCCCTTCTACAAGGGAGTCTCCCATAAGAGTAGAGCTATAGCTCTTGTAAGAAACAGACTGAATAATATTTTTATATGTGTTTTTATATTAGGTATGTTATTTTTTTCGTTTGGTTACAAACAGTGTTGTCATATCTACCTACTTATAGGTAGATCTACCTATTTTAGCTTGAGTCTACCTATCTACCACCCTAAGCCCTAAATCTACATATTTTCGATACCACGTCTTATTAAAAATAATGTTAACATTAAACTTGAGTTATGCGTGTAACAGAAGTTTCTACTTTCTGCACAGGATGCGAGCAAAGTAAAAACCAAAGACGTGGACGTGAGCATTCACTAAAAGTAAAGAACATTAACATCGCGTGACAGTTGATAATGTTGACAGTACAATTACGTTACACTTATGCAGATTTTCGTGCTGAATGTGAGAGTGTGAAGACCCACAGGTAAATCTCACGAAACGAAGGTGTCACTGTCAACATTATCAACTGCTCATGGTCATCATCATCATCATCTCAGCCGTAGGACGTCCACTGCTGAACATACGCCTCCCCCATGATTTTCCAAAAGGACCGGTTGGAAGCGGCCTGCATCCAACGTCGTCCTGCGACCTTTCTCAGGTCGTCTGTCCACCGTGTCGGTGGACGACCTACGCTGCGCTTGCCGGTACGTGGTCTCCACTCCAGAACCTTTCGGCCCCATCGGCCATCTGTTCTGCGTGCTATGTGCCCTGCCCACTGCCACTTCAACTGGCTAATCTTCTGAGCTATGTCGGTGACTTTCGTTCTTCTACGGATCTCCTCATTTCTGATTCGATCACGTAGAGAAACCCCGAGCATAGCCCTCTCCATAGCTCGTTGTGCGACTTTGAGCTTATCTATGAGGCCCATAGTAAGAGACCACGTTTCAGTGCCATAAGTCATCACTGGTAACACACATTGGTCGAAGACTCTTGTCTTGAGGCACTGAGGTATTTTTGACGAGAAGACTTCGCGAAGTTTCCGGAACGCTGCCCAGCCGAGTTGGATTCGACGATTGACCTCTTTCTCGAAGTTGGACCTGCCTAGTTTGACTGTCTGTCCCAGGTAGATATACTCGTCAACAACTTCGAGAACTGAGTTCCCAACTGATATTGGGGTAGGTACAACATGGGCATTAGACATAATTTTCGTCTTGTCCATGTTCATCTTAAGACCTACCGGTTGGGAAACTCGATGGAGGCCTTCGAGCATTGTACTGAGGTCTTCCATGGATTCTGCCATGACTACAATATCGTCGGCAAATCGAAGGTGAGTGATGTATTCGCCGTTAATATTGATGCCAAGTCCTTGTCATTCCAGAAGCTTGAAGGCGTCTTCCAATGTTGCTCATGGTATGTGCATGGAAATTTGACTACAATTTTGTTGGTTTACTTGATTCTGTGTTTGTCATTCGTTGATAATGACGCTGACGCTACTATTTGACATTCTACCAACTTCTACCGATTTTTAGGACTTAATCTACCTACCAATTTTCCAAAATGTGGGTTGACAACACTGGTTACAAATATGATGAAAAAATAACATACTCGCAAATTAAGTACAAGTAATCTACACGTGAATCTAATTAATAATAATAAATTTAAAAATTGGCGTTCACAAGTGCGTCTTTGATGCCTAAATAGAATAAATGATTTTTGACTTTGAATTGTGAATTTATGTACACCACATTGCTGGTGGGCATAAAAATAAATATAAAAGTTATACCTACTTATAAAAGATCACTGTCGGTCTAGCGCTTGATGAGTCAACATATCCTGAGGATGCCTCTTGTAGAGGCGAAACCAGCGTCGAATCGTTTTTGGTTGTTTTGTGTTTTGCTTATTCTTTATACTTCCTATTTGCATTTTTTGGCGGTGCACACTGCATACATAAAAGTGTTTAATTATATTTATTTACTTATAAAAACGAATAGTTGGGGTTCAACGCCCACCTGCCCGTCATCAGTGTTTTGCTTTTAATGAAAGAAAATGCTTAAACAATTGTATACATATTACAATATTTAATTTAATAAAATATACAGGTAAGTAAAAGGGGGAATAGTAAGTCTTTGTGAACTTGAGAATCATTAGGTAGTTACGATGCCGATATACAACTTATACGACAACTACAACACTTATAATATGATTTGTTATTATCTTTTCTACTCTTCACCACAAGCTGTTAGATTTTTCACAACTTCGAGAACGTTTACTACTAAAATCACTTTGTTTTAATAGCTGTAAGAGAATTAGTACCGATGGATTTTCGTAATTAAAGCCCGATAAGCCACGGTTTTAATTTAAGTTTATGGCGTTTCTTCGACGGTTTGGAAGCGAATCACGAAACGTAAACGTAATACTTCTAATGAGTATTTTATGGATATTTTTACTTGACCTTCTGGAATTAGCATAATCAATCCATTATGTTCTCACTGGTTACTTATTCTTTGCCTCTGCTGGGACACTTACTCTCGCTGAGAGAGGAGTAGGCCACAGATTAACTCATGGGTCCTAATCTAGGCCAGTATGATGCACCATAGACTCCGTAAGGGGACGGCTTAACCCTTACGCATCCGTCGAAATTAGTTTCATTCATAAATCTTTTAGGTCTCTAAACAGGATTCGGAGTTATTAAAGAATATTAAGGCTCAGTTTTCCATTGCCTGACGTCGGTTTGAGGGTTGATATTTTTTTCACAGAAAGGTCACGTTATTATATGAACACACGCCAAGTTTCAATACCAGAAAACGCGTAGTTTTTGAGAAAAAAATTATTGAAAATCAATTATTTTTGCAATATTTACGTGAATCCATACCACAGATTATGTAGAATTCTCGCAATTGAACGTTTCGTTTTAACTACAGTTAAGTTGTGGTACATTCGGTAACATTTTATTTTATATAAATTTACGTAAATAATTATATTTTGAAGTTATTTCAACTGTTTTTCATTACTTTTACGTAAATAATTATATTTCGTACTTATTTCAGCTGTTTTTCATTACTAGCTATTAAAATGGGTAGTATTTACCGTCTCTTGCCGGTTTGTGAAACGAAACGTAAAATTGACGCCATTTCGTATTGTCATTGTCATCGTCAGTCAGTCATCTTTTGTGTTCCTTGCAGTTGAGCGCGTTTTCGTACTCCTGTCGGTAAACAACATTTGACTACTAACATGGCGTCTCCGAAGCCCCAGGTTTCGTGTTCTGCCGTGCCGTCTGAAGAATCGAGTGTAGTGGAAGTGTTGGACTCTAATGAGCCACTTGTCGCGAGCTCTTCTTCAGGCCCCTCGTGTGGTGCCGTTCCGTCTGTAGAATCGAGTGTAGTGCTAGTGTTGGACTCTGATGAGCCACTTGTCGCGAGCTCTTCTGCAGGCCCCCCGTGTGTGCAAGTGTTGGACTCTAGTGAGCCACTTGTGCCCATGACTGTGCCATCAAAACCAGTAGCTGGTAGTTCCCGCGCCGTTCTCAGTACCGTGTCGGTACTGCCGCCTGCGTCTCCAACATCGTCTGAGAGCAGCGTGGGTGATGCGGAGCCTCGAGCTCCTGGGTCATCTGGCCGAAGAGTCCAATATAATTCCGATGAAATGAGGTTGGTTCGCAGTGTTTTCTTTAAAAGCCACATGTGTAAACTTCACAGAAAAAGCTGACGAGTAGAGCAGTAATTAGTTTTCTATAATGGTAATTTTTGTTTGTTTTAGGTCTCACTGGAATATGTTTAAAATCATAACCAGGTTCAATACCCCAGCTCAGTGCATTGCATTTGCTGAAGAGAATGGGCTCCTTCTTAGGGAAAAAATATGCTCACACCATAAAAAACCAATGTCGTTAAGCTCCTGCAGCAAGACCGGGCAGTTTGGCCTCTTCCGATGCAGGAAGAGCAACTGTCGCTCTAAGGCATTTAGTCGGGCAGCAGGAACATGGTTTGAGAATGCGAGGCTGTCTATCGAGTTACAATTTTTATTAATGTATATGTTCAGCCAAAAGTACAGTTATCATCAAGTAAAATTAGAGACTGCCCGTGAAAATAGAGAAAGTGTTTTATCAACAAGGACAATCGCAGATTGGTTTTCTTACTGTCGGGAGACAATTATTATTTATGAGTTGGAGCACCAGGAAATTAGTGGCAAGATTGGTGGTCCAGGCAAAATAGTGCAAATCGACGAATCAAAATTTGGAAAAAGAAAGTATAACAGAGGGAGACATATTGAAGGCCACTGGGTGCTAGGCATGATTGAAAATCGGAAAGATGATCTAAGATTAGAAGTGTGTCCCGATAATGTTAGATCTGCAGAAATGTTGGTGCCGCTAATACAAAAGCATGTGGAGGTAGGCACTGAAATCCATACTGATTTTTGGAGAGCCTATGATTGCCTACCTCAATATGGATACTTGCACAAGAAGGTCAATCACAGTGACCCCATAAATAAATTTGTGGCACCAGACGGGACACACACTCAGAGAATTGAAAGCCACTGGCGAAATTTAAAAGTGATGTTTGGTAGGGATGGTTATAAGGGAAACTTCACAGACTGGTTAATAGAATATTCATGGCGAAGAAAAATAAAAATAGCACATAAAGATGTTTTTGAAGAACTAATAAAAGCAATACAATATGTGTATAAAATTGATTAATAAATTATTAATTAGTATTTAATATGTTTTATTTTAACAGTACCTATTAGGGCAGATATCAAATAAAGGTTAGGTTCAACTTAAATCAAAGAACTGAATTGATTGACTCTCACTCTACTTGGTACGAGAATGTCCTACCTCTAGTGTTTTTATAAAGTCTGAAGCGCTTAGCTGCCTCTGCCTGCTGTTTGTTATAATTGTAGGCATCAGACGAGCCAGAGCCGCTGAGGCTGGTTGTCAAAGGTGACCAACAAGCTGAAGCTGCGGAGGTGATGGTCTTACCTTGTTTTTTACAATTATTATTAATTTTGGGTTGAATTATGAATTGACTGGCACAAGATTGATATTAAATGTTGTGGGGATGGGTAAGGGTTTGGTCTCTGATGGTAACAATAACCCTCTTATGCATATTTTACAAGAAAACAATATACAGAAATCTAACGACATTATAAATAAGAACACCACACGAAAAAAAATTAGGTTAGGTTGAAACTGCGACAACCAACGCGCGAGCCGAGCGAGCGAAGCGAGCGTGCCGCGGCAGCGGCCGGCGAAGCGCTAAAAAGTCAGTTACACATCCAACAAAACAATAAATTAGATCAGCGAAGTGTTAAATAACGTGAGGTCATGATTTTACAAAAATAAGCATAACTCAAAAACTATGCATTACCTTGTAATAAAAATGGTGAAAAAGGGAGGGGAGGACCCTATCCTTCCCCCCTTCAACCCCCTATTTCATGCCAATCTATTAAAAAATATTATCTTAATTTTAATCCATAAAATTAGGAAAATTAAAAAAAAAGTAAAAAAGGGGGGGTTCCCGTGCTTATTATTAGAAGAGGGGGGAGGGAAACCCCTCCCCCCCTCCCCCTCCCCCCTCCCCCCTTAATTCGGCGGCAGTAAATGGAAAGTCGTACCAATATTAACTCCACCGACGGGATGCGAATCGTAAGTGGCGAGGAAACCCGACTTACTCGGTGGTACCCCTCTTGAGCAAGAAGTCGTCTTGATTAGTACCACCGCAGTACCAGATAATCTACCGCGAAGCAATAATACCCAAGCATTACTGTGTTATGGTGTGTAAGGCACGGCACCAAGTTAAATGACTGGGTGAAAGGGACTCGATAGTCTCGGTCGACGAGCACAGTGCCACGTAGTACTACATTTCTAAGCTCTATAGGTGGCACTATAACTGTCATAGGGAAGCGTACTATAAACCAAATGCTATGGTTAAACGCTTCCCTCGACAGAGATTTGTTTGGTTACCTATTAGATGCACGACTTGCACATCTCGTCATGCATAAAAAAGGGCGGTTTGACTAGATAAACTTTACTTCCAGCCCCAATGTCTAGAGTTTTCCATCGATTGTTCTTCTAATACAACAACTAGGACCGAGCCCACAGATTAACTAACAGTCCGTTACTACTTAATCTCCAAAGCCTTCAATTGAAATTGCTACTAGCAGAAACATCCCAGTGGGGAACCATTTGATTGGGTGCTTAGGACGATGAAAACTATAGTTGATGCGTATATAACCACTATAAGCAAACTTAGCCATAAGAGGAGCCTTACGGTGAGCTTTAGAGATTAAAGAGTCTGTTATTACATATTGACTTTGCAGCTAGGAAAATTGAAGAAATGCAACAGATTTATTTTTGATTTGTCGCTGGAGCAAAGTGAAGAGTTTTTGAGTAGAATATTATTTTTCGCGAGCTTTAGGTTTTGCAAAGTATTATTAAATAGGTTTTATTGGTGCATATTGGCTTGAAGCTCATCAACAGCCAAAGAGATAAATGTACGCTCAAATAGAATACAAAAATTTGCTGTGTCAAAATGTGACATTACTTTATTTTCTGATGCTAAGCAGCTGTGTAGCGTAAGAAGTACTCACTTGTAGAATGCTTCTATTTAGCAGTAAGTGCATAACCCATCAAAAAAAAATCATTATTAAGTATATTTAGGATTTGGCGCCTAAAGAGTGAAACTGAACCCTATTTTTGTCACTTTGATGTCGGTGATGAATATTGAGGTAGATTTTAATTCAAGGTTATTATTTTTCAATTATTTTTAGTAATTTTGTTTACCTGTAAATTTTTAACGTGTTAGATTTAATTATGGTCAGTTTCCTAGAGTAACTACTAGTAAATGATGCTTATTTTAGAGGTTTAGTTTTTAAAATGGTTATACTCTTTCTACATACAAATTGACAGACAGTTGACAGTTGGTTTGTATACGTTTTGCCTTTCATCATTCGTTATGAGTAGGTGGAATCATTGGCCTATTTTTTTTAAAACGATGCCGTTTATAATGTGCCTGTAATTGGAGAGCGCTACAGAAACATGATTGCTGACTTCTTCGTACCTCAGTTGAATGGCATTGATAAGACAGAGCTTTAGTTTCAACAAGATGAGGCAACGTGCTACACAGCGGGCGGCACCATCCATTTTATGCGGGAAACATTTGTTGGGTGCATAATTTCGCGTAATGGACCTGTGAACTAGCCTCCACAACCGTATAGTATGTGAAGTCACTAGTCTATGCTGATATTGGAACATTAGAAAGTCTAAATTCGCTGTGTTATTTCTGATATATGAACCCTAGTGTCTCGATAAAATTGTGAAAAAATAGACTTCACAGTTGCGCTTCATTCGACCTAGCCGTGGCGCTCATATGCCCAAAATCATATTTAAACAATGATGGCAATAAATAAATATTAAATTAAACCAATCCAAATATTAAATCAAACCAAAATTAAATCATACACATAACATTTATTTTAAATTGTTTTTTTTCTATTTGAATGTGGTATACCACTAAAAACGGCTCAGCACCCAATCAATTTCTTCAGCCTGGTTTCCACTCGGCCCGAAGAAAATACGGTCTGATAATAAAAATTATGAATTAATATTGTTACTTATGCAGGCCAGGCTATTAATAGCTGTACTTAGGTAATTTATATTGAAAGTAAAAGTATCTATAGGCACCCTTAACATTATTTATTATCTAAGTATCTAATGTTACATCATTTATTCACAACTAGCTGACCCGCCAACGGCTTCGCTCGCTGGGTATTGGTGTAATGGTGGAAGCACCGCTTTAGATTCGCTAGGGTTCGGTACCCGGGTCGAACAGTTATGGGGTTTTCCTGGCAAAGAAATTATCAATAGCAGTCAGGAGTCTGAAACAGTGCCCCGTAGATGACAATAGGCTCGCCCCCTGTTACATGAGACCATAAACATATCCCTCTGAACATCACTGCCTCCGAGGGTATATATTTGTCATGTTGTATTTAAAAATAACATGTAGGTATTTCATTATTAACATTAAAGTTTATTTTCACCAAGTTTTGTATGAATCGCACCAGTATTTTTTTTCAAATTATAAATTTGTAAACTTTATTGCACACCTCTATGGATAGTTTAGCAAAAATAAAAAATACTACATGCTTATGTACTCATTATTATGTTATTGTCTAGTAAAGTAAACTGAAATGACTCGACTCAAGACCTATCGCCTATCGTATTGCGCTTCAGTTCCAGTAATATAACAGTACATGCTATTTTTATCACAAAACAAATAGGTACATAAGAGCATACAAAAGTTTTACTGACTTATATTAGAAAACAAAAACAAACGAAACGCTTATAAAACTTCAAAAAGGCAATGCATTGGCTGGAACTCAAACCATGGACCGTTGGCGTCTGACGCGCAAACTCGCAGCCTGAGCCACCGGGATTTGTATATTTTAATTGAATATTGTAGTGTTATACTCGTAGCTGTTCTGGCTTACACTGCATTGGTAACCTATCAGAATAGTGCCTAAACTAACTAAAAAAATTAAGTGGAAAATTAGAAATGAATACAGTTATAATTAATAAACACAAGTGCAATTTGAAAAATGTATACCGACTTCCATTCTATTACTTTGGTAAAAATCAGCTATTGGAGTGTAACTCAAAAACTACTAGATTGAATTTGATTAAATTTAAATGGGACCACACGGGAAGCACCAGCTTTCAAACAAAAAAGAATTTTAAAAGTTATGAGGTAACAAACATTAAAAAAAATACAGTCGAATTGAGTACCTCCTCCTTTTTGGAAGGCGGTAGAAACATGTGTTGAATTGACACTTCACTGTAAGGCCTGAAAGGTCAGTTCGTTCAGTACCGGTTCCACACGTAGAGGTTCCAGTCAGCTTCTGGCTTCGAGGGAGCCAGAAGCTGACTGGGTTTTAAGAACTCGTGGGATACTTTATATCTCTTGTTCTGCATTAAGAGTTCATTGAATGCCTTGCGCGCTTTGATTGCGTCGTGAGGCTGAGAGTACTCGACAAACCAATACCTCTGTTTGCTAGCAATTAACTAGTTCTTATTCATATTACACATAATTGGTGGGCGTTTCATCGGGTCCTGGTTCTCTATTCCATCCTTTTACCAGTTTTCATCATTTGCCTTCCAAACTACCCTTCCCTGGAAACACCAAAAATCGTCGCTCCTCTAGGTTTCAAATCGGATTCCTCGCTGTTTTTCTCCCATTCACTTTTTCATGTCAATCTAATCTTTTTTATTTTTAAATTTATAAGGCCAATTAAAATGAGGTTTAATACAAACCAAGAAAGGTTTGTAATAAATGTATGATATGAGTATATAACATATAAAACATAACAAGCAAAACCATTGCACATTACATACATTTCAATATATTATAGTCCTGAAGAAAAAATACATCCTAAATTAAATAAAAATTGACTGACTTTATTTTGCATAGTATTGACCATCTCGATTTGTTAACGTATTTGACATCTTTGAATAATTATAATTTTGCTATTATTTACTAGTAAAAGTGATCCCTGGACATTTGAATCGTGTATTGCTCCTGTACCACTTCACAACGAATGCTGGCATGATGATCCACAACTGAAGTTCACAATGATAAAAATGAAAATGTACGCGAAGATTTGAAGTGTGCTCGCTTGCAAGTAAAATGGGGTCGGGCCTTGAATCGAGTCGCCTGAATTTGAGGATTCTGCTACTGTGGAATGGTCAAGGGGCTTTGTCTTGACCCTCCCAATTCGATTTTGGCTGCCGGAATTACGCGAAAGTATTTTAAATTAATATTTAAAGTTTCTGTAATTTCACACGAAAAACATGCGGATGCGTGAAACGGAACGCAATATCAGGAAATATTGCATAAATTTGAACGTCTGCTATGTTTATGTTCGTGAAACGAAACGTTTTGATCGCTATTTTTGAGGTTAATTTTGAAAAAAATATAGAAAAAGGCACCATTATACACACCGATTGCTGGAAGGCTTATGACTGCCTAGCTGACCATGGGTACATCCATAAGAAAGTCAACCATTCGGACCCAGATAATCCATTTGTGGCCCCAGATGGGGTCCATACCCAGAGAATCGAATCTCAATGGAGAGCAGTGAAAAGGTTTTTTAAAAAAGACAATTATAATAATCCGTGTGATTTTAGTGATGCTATAGTTGAATATTTGTGGAGGCGAGATCTATTCAAGCAGAAAAAAGATCCCTTTGTCGAGTTGATCAATGTAATTAACTATGTTTACAAAATAAAATAAATACTCCTACATAGTTTTGTGAAAATTATTTTCCTCCCTTACCCACCCAGAGACCAACTCAGACCGGTTAGGTTGAAAGTAGTCAGAAAACCGACACAGAGCACCCCGACTCCACCTATTCTTGTGGCTACTACCCCTAGAGTGTTTATAAATAATGCGGGAGCCAGAAGCTCAAGGGAGGTCCTGACGGTTCGTTTCGCTACGGAGGTCGCCGGCTCGCTTCGCTCGCCAGCTCCCCCCTTCGCTCAACTCGACTTCATGCGGCGAAGCAACGTTCAGGGGCGACCGCTAGAGCTTCTGGCGGGAGCCCACCCGGAGTCCAAGTCAGACCGGTTAGGTCGAAACTAGTGACAAATCCAACTCTGACCCCCCCCCCCCTCTCCCCCCCCTAAATTTAGGTGTAAAAGTGTTAGTAGAGTAGACAAAATTATCTTTGATATTAAATTTTTAAAAAACTACGCGGTTCCGGCAGGGGGAAATGGTAGGGGGGGGTTTCCTGCCCCCAACCCCCCCTCCTACCCACTCCCCCTCCCCCAAAGTTAAGTGTAAAAGTGTTTAAATAGAGTAGAAAAATTGATCTTTGATATTAAATTTAAAAAAAACTACGCGATTCCGGCAGGGAAAAATGGTGGGGGGGTGTTCCCCCACCATTGTGTTGTGTTGGTGCTTATATGCTTGAAGCTCATCAACAGTCAAAGAAATAAATGTACGCTCAAATAGAATACAAAAGTTTACTGTGCTTAAGATCCGAGGTGTCAAAATGTGACATTACTTTATTTTCTGATGCTAAGCAGCTGTGTAGCGTAAGAAGTACTCACTTGTAGAATGCTTCTATTTAGCAATAAGTTTAAGTGCATAACACAACAAAAAATAATCATTATATTTAGGATTTGGTGCCTATAGGGTGAAATTTACTAGTTTGCAGACTAAATAATAGCATTATGTACAAACCTATTTGGTTTATGAATGCTATGTTATATTACTTCAAATATGTATGTACGTTATTACGTAAATATATATGTATATATGTATGTATTTGGTAAATAAATAATAAAAACAAAACTGGACCCTATTCTGGTCACTTTGATGTCGGTGATGAATATTGAAGTAGATTTTAATTCAAGGATTTTTCAATTATTTTTAGTAATTTTGTTTACCTGTAAATTTTTAACGTGTTAGATTTAATTATGGTCAGTTTCCTAGAGCGAACCAGTAGTAAAGGGTGCTTTTTTAGAGGTTTGGTTTTAAAAATGGCAATACTGTTTCCACAGACTGTCAAATTGAGAGTTGACAGTTGATTTGTAGCAAGGACCATAATATCGACGCTTTCCGCTACAAAGGGCGTAAACACCATTTTGGCCAAATTTACTTTTTAATGCGGTCTTATTTAGTTTTTCACGCTCTATCTATCTGTATATTTAAAATTGCACTACGGTGAAAAAAATGGTTTTTATTACCCAACATTTTCTTAACGCTAAACATCTCATTCTCGAAAAACCAAGTCGCAAAACACATTTCTTTTACATTACGACAACAAACTTGGTGTATCTACAAACAAACATATTTTCTTAAATGTAAATCAGGGTAAAACACAATATCAAAAACAAATGTGACTTACACCGTGTAAAAAAATATTCTGACAACTCTTGATGTCTGTAAAAAAGATGTATCTCACAAAGGTTACGGCAGGTAACATTTACGTCTCTGTCGTAATGTTTATAAACGTTCAACTTAGAGCGTATAACACGGTGATAATCTGAATTGAATTTAAACCCTTGTTGGAAATAGGAAACAAGTTACATATTTGCCAGGTATGGGTGGTAAAACCCCTCAATTAGAAAGTCTGTTGTTTACTCCCTAGACGGAGTTAAATAAACTTCGATTACTCACTACACCGAAGCGTTCGGCACGATGTCTGTTTAACGTGAGGTGCGTATCTCTCGTCCCGTTCTAGCCGTTCATGCTTGAGATCACAACTATCTCTCCACGCGCATCGAACTTGTCACTACTTGTTTGTATACATTACAGACGTAATTCAACCGGCACTCAGAATGATTAAGTTCGTTGCGATATTTTAGTTGTATAATTTACTGTAAGTTACTAAAAAGTGTTAGTTTCTTTATTGTGAAGTGAAAATGGACGAACCTGATAATAATCTCGACTCATTGCTTAGAAGGAGAAAGCAACTGCAGTCTATTATGGATTCTTATCAAAAGACAATAAGAAGGTAGGTAATTTATGATTATTTAATTATTCTTACCGTTTTCCTTGATGTTTTTAATTATGACGTTATCGGTAGTTTTTTTCATTCAAAAATGAACTTATATTACTCGACTTTAAAGTTGATATTTGTATAAGTTGCAAGTTTGTGTATCATTGATTTATGTCATCAAAATATTGGTGTTACAACCTAAACACCAATATTTTTGGTTTATACACCCTAAAATTCATTAAGAATAAAATTAAAGTATGGTTTTTACACCCTACAAAAAATGTCATGAAGACAAAATATTGTCTTCTACTACCTACGTGAGTTAGGTATTTATTAAGTATAATATAGGTTTAGAAGAAACGTAAACAGTTTTAGAATGGATGATTGTTTATGAAGGTGTTTATTTCTTTAATACGCTGTGTAGCCTAAACGGCTTGATGGATTATGAAATAGTTTCGATAAGGTAGATTCATCTTATGTAAAAGCAACTTATAGTTATCTGTAGTTATTATGACAGTCGTTATTTTAATTACTATTTTAACCGTAGGGCTTGTTAACGTTACAGGACAAGTCAACCAACAGTACAACCGAGTAAAGAAGAGGATTCAAACGGCATGGAAATCGAAGAAAACAACGAAGCAGAAATCAAGCCTAATAAGCGGAAAAGACACAGCACTTTATCGAAGTCAAATGACAGTGATACATCTATAATAAGCTGTACACCAGAGGCTAGTCCAGTCGACCTCCAAAAAACTTGGGCTTCAAACAAAAAAAAATATTATCTCTGTATATTCCAAACTTAAAGATGCAAAGTCGTTTATTATGCTCCCGGGTACAAATACACCAAAGCCGTCACTTTCTTTATTGACACCAACCATGACTTCCTCAATAGTGCCCAGCTCAAAACCCTGCTTGGAAAAAAATGAGACTTATGATACTTACCTACATTCCACCGAAGACCCGCTACTTGCGTCTCCCGCGACTGCTCCTCTGATTAGCTCAACACCCTGCTTGGAAAAAAATATAAACTATGATACTCACCTACATCCCGCTGATGACCCCCAACTTGCGTCTCCCACGACTGCTCCTCTGATTAGCTCAACACCCTGCTTGGAAAAAAATGAGACCTATGATACTCACCTACATCCCGCTGATGACTCGCTACTTGCGCCTATCGCGACTGTTCCACTGATCAGCTCAACATCCTCCACAGAAAAAAATGACACCTATGCTACTCACCCACATCCTGCCAAGGACCCGCTGCTTGCTTCTCCCGCGACTACTCCAATACTCAGCTCGCCACCATGCTTAGAAAAAAATTACAATGATGACACTCACCATAACACTCATCTACATGCCGCTGAAGACCCACTGCTTGTATCTCCTCCGACTACTCCACTGTTCGGCTCAACACCCTGCTTGAAACAACAGGATAATGATGCTATTCACTCACATCCATATGAAGAACTGCTGCTTGTGACTACGTCGACTGCTCCACTGCTCAGCTCAACATTCTGTTTGAGTAACAATGAAACTCACCTACATTCCACTCAAGATCCGCTGTTTGTGTCTACTTCAACTACTGATCCGCTGCTCAGTGCAACACACAGTTTAGAACAAAATGAAAACGATGATACTCACCTACATCCCGATGAAGACCCGCTTCATGAATCTCAAAAAACCGACGCTCGGTACTGCAGGAGAAGTTTAAAAAAAACTTATATAGATTTCCTCTCCGACACTGAAGAAAGTTTCCGTTTCCCGCGGATAGTTCAGATTATTGGGCTACCAATAATGAACATGACTATTCTAGTGATGATGGAAAGAATAAAAACAAACGTAGAAAGAAAAAAAAGACTGTACAAGAAGAAAACTATATAGCTATAAGGCTATATCCTTGATGATAGCCCGTATAAGGTTACGGTTATGGATCACAAAGATTTTTTTGGAAACTGGGAGGAAATAGCTGTCAAAACATTCACTAAGGAATCGCTGAAAGAATTTAAATATAGGGATTTAAGAATTGCCACATTTAAAAAGAAGACTTTGGATCAAATGGAATACAAATGTTCAATGAGGGAAGGTACTGAATCACATACATTGCAATTATTTGAAGAGACAAAGCGTAAAGGAAAAGGAAAGGGAAAAGGAAAAAGGACTAATAGAAATGTGGAATTATCTGCAGAAAACATGGAGAGACACAAAGGAGTGATGGTATCTAACTTACAGCCATTATATACAAGTAGCCTGCCTATTGCTACTGCTAAGTATAATGATCTCAAACGGTTGTGTGAAAATGGATCAATTCCAAAACGTTTTCATGCTGAATACTCACAACTACCCTATAAATCTCAGATTGTGGAAACTCTTCCTCAAACTGAAGAAGAGGATGAAGTTGAAAGTGATCAATGAGCACTTGAATACTATGAAAAAATGCAGAAGTTGTTGTTGATTGTTAAACATTTTGCTCAATTAATATAACAATATTTTGATTTATATACATTTAAATAATAACGTAATAGATAAATTAGAGTTATTAATTTGAATCATAAAGCCTGGTAACTTTTTCTTAAATTACTCGTTATTAAACTTGTTATTAATTACTTACTCTTTCGTTAAATTGTGATTGTTAATGTTGGGTTAAATTAGAAATTACTATTAATAAAAACTTTTTGAAAATAAACCAACTTCTAAAACAAATACAAAAAAGTGTAAAATAACTTTTCTTTCGGAAGTCGGTGAATTTGTTTTTATTTCATCGCCAGTTTGCCACCGACTTCCGAAAGAAAAGTTATTTTACCCTTTTTGTGTTTGTTTTAGAAGTCGGTTAATTTTGTTTTCAAAATAGTCCTTTATTTATCCTTTTTATTGGGTACAGGCGTGTTATTAATGTTGTGTGATTACTGTTTGATTCACGGGACCTGTAACTTACCATTTGTGATTTAATTAAGTGCCAAATGTTCCTATTACATTATATACAAGTAAAAATAAATAGATATTGATTTTTAAACCGTTTATTTCATTTTTACTCAACTAATAATTATTTACATTATAAATACCTCCAATGTATCCTCATTAATTTAATTATATCCATCCTTATTGATAAAACTGCTCTTATAGTCATTGCATTAGTATTAATAACAGGGTGTATCTACATATTTTGTAAAAAAAAATGGTCTTTACAACTACAAAAATTACCTTTGTATGTGCTTAACTGGTATTTACTGCAGACGTTTGTTCCCAGGCCATTTAATTATGGGTTGTATCTACATTTGTTTTTTTTTTTCAGAGGTGTAACTCCATGCTAACTTCGTCAATAATAGTCGGTGACGATTGTAATTAAATGAGGCAAAGGACGGGCAAAATTTAAGAAACTTCTTCCTAGAACAAAAGTTTATACGTATAAAAACAAAAAAGTTATTGAAGAAAGTTTTTTTATTTTTTTGTTTTTTGCTTATTGCCAAAAGTATGGAATTTGGAGTTACGCCCTTTGTAGCGGAAAGCGTCGATATAATAGTATCTTCCTTGTTTGTAGTCAGTACGTTTGTAGTCAGATGGAATCATGGGCCAATTTATATTGGGATCAATCATCATTATTACATGGATTTATATTGGGCGGGTGGAACACCGGTACTTAAAGTCCTTCAGAAGCTCTTTAATACCGTCTTACTCGAAGGTTCAACGCCAGAAGCATGGAACAAAAGCGTGGTGGTGCGATTCTTCAAGAAAGGTGATAACACTTTACTTAAAAAATACAGACCCATCTCGCTTTTGAGCCATGTTTATAAGCTGTTTTCGAAGGTCATAACGAACCGTCTCAGTCGCAGGTTTGATGAATTCCAGCCTCCGGAACAAGCCGGTTTCCGAAAAAGCTATAGTGCCATAGACCACATCGCTACGGCAAGTTATACAGAAGACCGAAGAGTATAACTTGCCTCTTTGTTTAGCGTTTGGGGACTATGAGAAAGCCTTTGATTCGATCGAGACGTGGACAGTGCTTGAGTCTCTCCAGCGGTGCCGTATTGACTATCGGTATATTGAAGTGCTGAATTGTTTGTACCAAAACGCCTACATGTCAGTCCGAGTACAGGAGCAGAGTTCGAAAGCAATTCCATTGCAAAGAGGCGTGAGACAGGGAGACGTTATATCTCCGAAACTGTTCACCGCTACATTGGATGACACCTTCAAGCTTCTAGAATGGCAAGGACTTGGCATCAATATTAACGGCGAATACATCACTCACCTTCGATTTTGTAGTCATGGCAGAATCCATGGAAGACCTCAGTACAATGCTCCATCAATCCAAGGCCTCCATCGAGTTTCCCAACGGGTAGGTCTTAAGATGAACATGGATAAGACGAAAATTATGTCTAATGCCCATGTTGTACCTACCCCAATATCAGTTGGGAACTCAGTTCTCGAAGTTGTTGACGAGTACATCTACCTGGGACAGACAGTCAAACTTGTCGTTGAATCCAACTCGACTGGGCAGCGTTCCGGAAACTTCGCGAAGTCTTCTCGTCAAAAATACCTCAGTGCCTCAAGACAAGAGTCTTCGACCAATGTGTGTTACCAGTGATGACTTATGGCACTGAAACGTGGTCTCTTACTATGGGCCTCATAGACAAGCTCAAAGTCGCACAACGAGCTATGGAGAGGGCTATGCTCGGGGTTTCTCTACGTGATCGAATCAGAAATGAGGAGATCCGTTTCTACGGATCACGGAGAACGAAAGTCACCGACATAGCTCAGAAGATTGGCTAGTTGAAGTGGCAGTGGGCAGGGCACATAGCACGCAGAACAGATGGCCGATGGGGCCGAAAGGATCTGGAGTGGAGACCACGGACCGGTAAGCGCAGCGTAGGTCGTCCACCGACACGGTGGACAGACGACCTGAGGAAGGTCGCAGGACGACGTTGGATGCAGGCCGCTTCCAACCGGTCCTTTTGGAAAATCATAGGGGAAGCATATGTTCAGCAGTGGACGTCCAACGGCTGAGATGATGATGATGATGAGATAGAAGTACTCGCACCTAATAAGGGTGCGAGTACTTCTATGAGTGTGTACAATTCACAATCATCATCACACGTAATAAAACTGTAGAGGCCGAATTTTTGTACAATGAAAAAAATGCGAGTCAGTGGGATGTAAGGAGTGAAATCGAATTAAATATATTTTTTTTCAATTTTTTTTCTGTGTATCTGTTTGTATGGGCTCATCTCCGAAACGAATGGACTGATTTAAATGAAATTTTGTATAGTGGTAGCCTATATCCCTCGTCAACATGATACATTAGATCCCGGTAAATTAAAGAGTTCCCGTGGTATAGGTAAAAGCTGTAATTAACCGTATCCCGCAAGCGAAGATGCTGGCGGGTCAGCTAGTTTTATTATAAGTTAGTTACGTTTTCCTGTAATTACTTTTCCAGTATCATTGAAATTATTTTGTACAAGACTATACTTTTTGTAACAGTGTTTAATGCGGACAATAAATATAATACATAAACGAGTTACCTTATTAATTCTTAACTTCTGGGTTACTTTCTGGGCTCTGAGCTTTAAGTTGGGTTTCTGAGGTACTTTTATTTTAACCCTAGTTCTATCTATTCGTTACAGTTATTTGAAGGTTTGATGTAGAGAAAAATGTAGTTTCAATAAATTTTAGTGGTAGTGGAAAACGACGATGCGGGCGAAGGAAAGGCGCGTTTACCTTGAAAATGTTTACTTACTCCTCGGAGCCTTAAATTGTCTAATAAACTCAAAGCTAATACTTAAGACAGGCAATTTAATTTCTTGGACTATTCAGAAAGTAGACTCAGTTAAGTGGCTATGCGAAGTTAACAACTTTGTGTTGTTTTACTCAAACTCAATTATTATTCACAGTAGATATATTATAGGTTTACACTACATTATAGGTACCTATGTTTTCAAGGTTACAAGTGCTATTGTTACTAGCTGCGACCAACGGTTTCACTCGCGCTTAAAATAACTATTCCACAGGAATATTATCCCGGGTAAAAGATATCTATATGTTAATCCAGGGTATCTTATTCCAAATATTATTTAAACCAATTGGGCAGAAGTAACTAACATACACATATTAAAGAATGTCCCATTTCTGATATAAGTGTGTTTTTTATAATTTTGGACCGATGATTCTTCTTTTAACCATACCTGCTGAGTATTGATCCTGTAGACATAAAACTAGCAAATAAGAGAAAAATTACGCCCTCGGACGAGATTCGAACTCACATTATCTGACTAACCGTGTACGAGATTGATTGCAAAGATTGCTTTCAGTAAGTGAAAATCATCAGCTAAAATTGCTGTAAACATCTTGAGGGTGGAAATTTGCAGCACGATGGCAAGATACTTCTAGCACTCGCTAAGCCAGCTCCTCAAAAAACCTGTCGCGAAAGATCTAACGTGTGTTCCGGGAACAATTATTGAGAGCCAGTTCCTATTCTGGGTCTATTATGTGCTACGATATGTGACTTCATAATGACTTACCATTACAAGTAAGAATTATCTTATTTGAGCATTAGCTCAAATACTAAAGTAATCAAAATTAGACAAAACACAAAGAAACCTTGTAGCACGAAAACCTTACACATAAATAAATACACAAAACGAAATGATATAATTTCGTCACACTAATAATGCTTTTCTTATTATTAAATTAATAATAACAAATCATGACGACCATAAGCATATATTCAATGATGTCTCTGTGATCAGCAAGGTGAAAACCGGCAGCGATCAGCACACCGTAAGAGGTGCATTAAATATCAAGGCCAAACTTGAGAGGTTACGTCTGGTGAAGTCTACGCTCCGCCCAAATCCAATACTCCGAAAACTTTAAACTGGAACTTCAAAACTGTTTCCAACACCTATTAGCTGAATGCGACACAGAGGATGAGTTGAACAACGGGTTGGTGGAAACTGTCCGAGTGGTTCGGTCCGAATTCTGTGAGACAAAACGCCGCAGGAAAGCTCAAAAACTCTCCAATAGAAACTCTGAATCTAATAGTAAAGCGGAGCGACATGAGACTGCAGTCTGCAGTGGATATATCGGACTACGGTAAAATCAATAGAAGAATTTAGAAGTCCATGCGACACGACTTGCGTGCTTTTCATACTGCGGGTATTACGACCGACGAGATTAGAATGGCTCTCAAACAGCTTAAGAACGACAAGGCGCCAGGAGAGGACGGAATTACGACTGAACTTCTGAGAGCGGGTTGGTAGACCGATACTTTTAGTCCTCCAGAAGTTATTCAATTCTGTCATCTTCGAAGGCAAAACACCGGAAACGTGGCACAAGAGCGTGGTGGTGCTCTTCTTCAAAAAAGGTGATAAAACCTTATTGAAGAATTATAGGCCCATCTCTTTCTTGAGCTACGTTTACAAGCTGTTATCAAGAGTCTTCACGAACCGTCTCGCACGCAGGTTTGATGAGTTTCAGCCTCCCGAACAAGCCGGTTTCCGAAGAGGCTTTAGCACCGTAGACCACATTCATATACTACGGCAGATTATACAGAAGACCGAAGAGAGTATATATATGTGTGTATAATCAGCCACTGTGTCTAGCGTTTGTGGATTACGAGAAAGCCTTCGATTCTATCGAGAAGTGGGCCATACTGCAGTCCTTGCAGCGATGCGAGAAATTGACTATAGGATTATCGAAGCGTTGAAGTGTTTATACAGCAAGGCCACTATGTCAGTCCGATTACAGGACCAGAGTACGGAACAAATTCCATTGCAAAGAGGTGTGAGACAGGGAGACGTCATCTCTCCGAAACTGTTCACTTACGCATTGAAGGATGTTTTCAAACTTTAGGACTGGAAAGGATCTGGCATCAACATTAATGGCGAATACGTCACTAACCTTCGTTTTACCGATGATATAGTCATAATGGCGGAGTCGCTCGAGGATATCAGCACCATGCTCAACATCCTTAGTAGAGTTTCCCAACAGGTTGGTCTTAAGATGAACATGGATAAGACGAAAATCATGTCCAATGTCCATGTTCCACCTATACCGCTAATTGTTGGAAACGATACACTCGAAGTTGTAGACGAGTACGTCTACCTGGGACAGACTGTCCAATTAGCTAGGTCCAACTTCAACAAGGAGGGCGCACGAAGGTTTCAGCTCGGATGGGCAGCGTTCGGGAAGCTTCGAAGTTCGAGTAGTCATCAATGGCTGTTCTTCCGCCCAATTGGCTATAAATGCCGGAGTCCCCCAAGGGTCAGTACTCTCCGCAACACTTTTTCTGCTGCATATTAATGACCTGCTGAAACCCGGTATTTTTGGTTACGCAGATGACAGCACCGTTGTGGAGAGTTACACATCTAACGCACGAACCAGTGCATTACAAATCCAGTCTCATAGGGAAGCGATGGTTCAGCGCTTGAACTCTTCTTTGCAGGCAGTCTCCGATTGGGGCGATGCCAATCTAGTTAATCAATGCTGCTAAAACCCAGGCGTGTCTTTTCTCCGCCAAACGGAGCCCTTTCCAGCTGGCTCCTACTTTCAGGGAT
Organism: Selenia dentaria; assembly: GCA_917880725.1. Lineage (NCBI taxonomy): Eukaryota > Metazoa > Arthropoda > Insecta > Lepidoptera > Geometridae > Selenia > Selenia dentaria. Next base: position 24,232,153 of record OU862886.1, read on the forward strand.
GTGTCCGTGCCAATAAGTAACCATTTCGAGCTTCTTGGCATCTCATTAACACCAACTCTCAATTTCGGCTCCTATATTGAGTCCAAAGCCCAGCTTGCCTCAAAAAAGCTTGGTGTTTTGGCTAAGGTGAGACAATACTTCACACCGGAACAGTTGCTTAATCTTTATCAAGCCCAAGTCCGGTCGTGTATGGAGTACTGTTCTCACCTTTGGGATGGTTCTGCCAAATACATGGTGGAGACACTGGAAGCTATTGAGAGGAGAGCCAAGAGACTCATTAACGACGACCACCTAGTACGCAAGAGACTCCAGAGTCTCGAGCATCGTCGCAAAGTCGCTTGTTTATCGGTTTTTTTTCGGATACATTTCGGTGAGTGTGCAATGGAACTTCACAATTTGATTCCGCCATCCCCATTCTATAATCGGACATCCAGAGATACTCACAAGCGCCACCGCTTTATGGTGGATATTCCATTTACCCGGACGAAACGATTTACTTCTTCGTTTATCATACGAACCGCTAGGGAATGGAACACCCTCCCTGAGTCAGTGTTTCCGGTTAAGTACGATATGGGGGTCTTCAAAACACGAGTGCATAGGTATTTTCTGGGTAAGCGCGCTCCATCATCGATCGCATCATCACTTAGCATCAGGTGAGATAGTGGTCAAGTGCTACCCAGTTCGTTATAAAAAAAAAAAAAAAAGATTTGATCCATCTTTTCGTCCCCAATACCTCAGAGCCTGAAAACCAAGGTTTTCAACCAGTGTGTATTGCCAGTGATGACTTATGGCACTGAGACGTGCAACGTAGCAAGTTGAAGTGGCAATGGGCAGGCCACATCGTTCCACAGAACTGATAACCGATGGGGAAGGTTCTCGAGTGGCGACCACGCACCGGAAGGCGTAGTGTAGGCCGGCCCCCCGCTAGGTGGACCAACGACCTCATCCGAGACGTCATACCTAGTTAAGTCAAAGATTATTGACACTCAGGAAAAAAACAATCTTTGAAAGCAATGTTCCTTTAGTGCCCTTCCATTTGATAACTCTGCTAAAGTTAGTTTATGCTGGCTGTCGGCTGCTAGCTATCAGCCACTGAACCACAGAATAACTAATAGTAACATAATTACAGTGTCACTAATAGTAGAAGGAACAACGTTTATTAATTTCCTAATTTCAGGGAAAAATAGCCTTATTAGTAAATTGTTTTTCATACCACCTGCTCGAAAATGTCTACTTACTTACATATCACGCAATCTCGAGGTAAGGCAAGGCATTACATCCCCGGGGCTGTAATGCTGTAGGAAACTCCCATGGGCGTTAAGTGATTTGGATTTGGAACGTTAGTTGTAGAAAAACTCTTAGTTGTAAAAAAACAAAAAAGAAAGGCGAGATTGTAAAGTATTAGAAGTGTGATTGTTTTGGAGCAAGCGTCGCCGCGTTGCTATGGTTACGCACATCCCCTCTCTGCGCATTCAAGGTAAGTTACGTGAACGTGGAACAAAACACGGTGCTTGGTGTTATTTTAACAACTTCCATAAAATTTTATAATTTTGAACATAATGCATGTAACTGTGCCGAAATATCGGAAGCTCCAAAAGCAATTAAATCGTGGTCTACATCCCGTGAGTAGTAATATTATAACATAGCGAAAGTCTAAAACACACATATCCATAATATGTTCCTTCCAAATATATTACTCTGTCACTCCATAACTGGACAAATGTGTCCAATTTAAAGATTAACTATTAGGTACTTAATTTATTTTACTTTTAACTAAATAACTGCTTTTTTATATACTTAGCTCTAGTTTTATTGTCTCGCAGTAGGTGTGAAAAGTAGAATATGCATCTCCAAGGATAAAGCCTGTCTTCGTCTTGGGCGGCTCTAACCCCTCGCTTTACTCAGGACTCTACATAACTAAATTTTAATCTCCTAGATTAGCTCTAGAGTCCCCGTTACACTCAGGGTCCAATATGCCGCCCGTGACGTAAGACACGCTACTTTAATCCCTCGGTGCATAATCTACTATTCGACATGATATGATCAAATGCAAACCCCTAGAAACATATCATAGAAAACAATGGAATGAAGTAGGTGTGTATGCGTTGACATACTTCTGGAATTTTGCACAGTTCGACGAGTTCCGTTTCCGTACTGTGGTTCCGTAAAAATACCCGTAGTTTGTTATCACAGCTTATTCTAACAATTTATGCGACATTCTCAATGCTATAGTTATTTATCTATGAAGGTTAAGTATATTTTTAAATCTGTTAAGTTTTAGCATTATACTCAAATATTGAACTAAAGATTGAAAGAAACAATTTAATTTAATATTGGAGGTGCAGTGTCAGGTGCTAACTTCCTTAGTTATTTGTGAAACAGTCTCTATTGCTTCAAAATATTCTGGCTCCAATAAGTATAGTGCAGGCATAGTGGTATGAAGAGCACTGTAGGTACGATAACCAAGTAAAAACATTGGCCGAATGAGACTAAAAAATGAATGTTAAGTTTTTTAATAAAATTAAGTGACAAAGGCAAGTCGTGTGGCTGATGGCACGTACTACAATTCCTCATGACAGTTGCAGTGCCATCCAGAGCCTACAACGGTCACCAGACGCGGACGGTCACGGAGACATTGGTTCGAGTCTCTATCACTCAGTAATTTTACTTCATGCAGTGCCCTATCCCCGGCATAGTAACGCTTACACAATATTACTTCGCGGCAGAATAGCTGGCACTGCTGTGGTATCAACCAAGACGGTAGAGCAGAGCCCTACCACCTAGTAGGTCAAGTTCTTAGCCTCTTACGATTTGCTTCCCAACGGCGGAGGGAATATTCTACTGTGTCTTCTCACAGAGACTGCTAACGTGACACAACGCGTTCCGCTCAATCCACAAATTATGTAATTAAATATACGAGTATAACTCTAAAAATAAGAGTGATGTTACTTTATTATTCTAATTCTTAAAGTGACTCTACAACTAGTGGAGGTTGGTGATCAGCGTGATACAGTCCATCTTGTTTTTGGTTCGGCGGAACAACTCAGCCGCCCCCGACTTTATTATTATAATTTGCAAAGACAAATCGAAGCTTCTAGAAGCATGTTCTAAATTTGAAAACATCGCAAAGATATCTCAAATTGTTTAAAATTGGAACAATAAATAAATTAGTTTTGATTGGTCGCTGAGATAGCCTCACCATAGCTTTAGATGACGTGGCAGACTATGATTGGAGGCTGAGATAGAGTCAAAGCGTCTTCAATCTAATTCAACCAGGATTGTAAAGAATTGCATAGTAACTAAGCCATCAATAAAAAACGATATTAAAAAATATTTTGTGACACTTCCGCTGACAAAAACAATGATTTTGGCCTATTTGGGGGTGTGCACCACCCTCCCTCCCGCATAAACTGCTAATAGGAAGAATACGAAATAAAAAACACATTATTTTGTTTATTTCGGTTTTCTTGTGTGTTTTTTATTGTGTATTGTCATTGTTTTTGTCAGCGCAAGTGTCACTAAATATTTTTTAATATCGATTTTTGATAATGGATTTCCGCAAAATAACGCCAGAATCAATAAATTATCTAAGCCATCATTATTGGCATAATAGGCATTAGTTACAAGACGACGATTCGACGAAGTGAATTTAAAAGCAAGCAAGATAAGCGCAATATAGTGCCATTCAAAACTTCAGTACTGTTTATCTCTGTAATTATTATGGTCAGATTTAGCAGAGCAAGGCTGCGTACCAGCAAGCCTTAGACCGAATAATGTCTGGCCAAGATTTGATTGACCGTTGCTGGACGTCACTTTAAATTATCTGTCAAAAACGAGTTTGACTTAGATGTTAGCTTTGTTTTTTTAGCTTAGCTTTTTTAATTTCATTATTAAGGTTTCATAATTTGATGATTTTAATTACCTTCTACCTGTCAAGGAATTGTAGTTTAGTACAAATAGATAAACTTGTCCATTCGTCGTGAAAATGAGACAAAACACTTTGTCACTGTCAACACTCTGTCACTTTTGACAGCCAAACATGATTTGGCTCCTCCAAACGGTAGAAAAATTTTGGCCAGCTGGGGCAAAATTTGTGCTGACATGGTGTCGTAAAACGGGCGTGATCAAATCTTGATCCGTGAAAATTTTGGCCAAGAGGTGCCGTGGACGGGCTGTTTTGTCATATTTTGGCTTGTTCTATTGCTGCAGGAACGCAGCCTGAGGTAGCATTACAGATTTAGTATGCGGTTCTTTACATACTTTACGGTATAATCCAAAGTTACCGCTGAAAAACCTGGGGCGAGAACGTAAAGCTGGTTATTGATAACGCCGAACCCATATTTTGGTATAGATAAAATTCATCCTGTAGAGTGTAGATCTTAGAGTTATGAATCATCCAATATAGTACCGATAATATAACAATTTTCTTTTAGTTTTCCTTAATAATTTAAGATGTTCTATGTAGTCGAACCAGTTCCATTAACTGATATTAGATCCTGGTAAAAAATAATGTTCGTTCGATATAATAGATACCTTAATCACACATACATACTCGTATGTATGTATACCTATAGTACCAATTGGATATTGGGATACTCGGGCGGTTTTCCCGTTTGCACAACGAAGCTATGGTTTTACTATGTGTATTGTAGGTACTGATATAAAAGAAAACCATGATGCTGGAGAATAAACTTGAGAAAAGTGTTGATTCTAAAATATTTGCGTGATAATATATTTTATTAAATGACCCGCCAGCAGCTTCGCTCGCGTGGCCTCGCGGGATATGGTTGATTACAGTTTTTTAACTTACCCACGGGAGTTCTTTAATTTACTAGGATCAAAAGTATCCTATATGTTGACAAAGGAGACAAGCTACCACCATAAAACATTTCATTTAAATCGGTTTAGTCGTTTCGGAGATTAGCCCGTACAAACAGACTGACGAACAGACAAACACAACCAGGGAAACAAAAAAAATTAAAACCTTATATTAGTTCGATTTCACTCCTTACATACCTCTGACTCGGTTTTTAGAATGTTTTTTGATTGTACAGAAATTTGATCTCTACAGTTATATGTACAATGCCCTCCCGGTGTTAAGTTAAAGTAATCTCTGCCTATAACAAATGCATTTCCTCACAGTGGCGAACTGCACTTGGCCCGAAACTTGTGCCTGTAATTTCGCCGGCTTCCACTTCAAACCAGAGCGCAGAAATATACTCTGGTCTACTAACTACTGGACTACTGAGGGAAATATACTCCGGTATATATTCCTCGGCTCCCAGTATAAGGTCCCTGCGCCTCAAGAGTTACACGGGAGCGAAAATCCCCAAATTCCTTCCAAACACCCTCTTCCTGGTCCACACTCAGGTGGAAAAGGAGACCCTGACCAGCCAGGGCTATGGAAACGGCGAAGGATCACGCACCCTTACCATTCACGAGGCGCAGGGACTGACGTACGAGTCAGTCGCGGTAATAAAAACTAAAGGCAAAATGAAGCTGCACGAGAGCGTCTCGCACGCATTCGTCGCGGTTTCCCGGCACACTAGGACCTTTGTCTACTACGCCGACGACGAGGAGGATGCCATCGGACGGTTTGTGAGGCAAGCGATGGTTGCGAGCGAACAAACCATCTATAGCTATAACCTGAAGATGGCAATCAGGGATCGAAACAGCGTGGTGATGGAGGCCCTGCTTCAGCGCAAAGTGGGCAATGTGGGCTCACAATAACCTGTAACTAGCGTTAAGTTCTCATATAAGTGGTGTAAAAATTGTAACTGACAAAGAGACGGTGTGGGCATTCAGAGCAGACATGCTCAGGGAAATGTGTTGGCAAGCGGTGGCGTGTGTGGCGGGTCGCCATCTTCCCTCAGAAATGGTTGAGGAAGGCGATGGCTGGCACATGCGTCAACTCGTGAACGGGTGCTGTTTGCAAACACTGGTCTGCTGTGAATGCTTACACCAACTCAGAATAATCTTAATTGTGTTATATGTATTAGTTAATAAATTTAGTATATAATATAGTAAATAGTTAGTTAGTTTAATATGTTCCCCATGTATGTATATTTGTTGAATGTAATAAATTAATCGTAAGTAGTGAAAATCCCAAAAGTTGTAAAAAAGGCACAGACCCTGGTGTCTGTGGAGTGAAGTTTATGAGAGAAGTGTGGAGTGAACCAAAAAAAAAACCAGAGCGCAGTAATAAGAACATTACCGTTGTGCAGAAATAGCTGTATGGTGGCAGGGGGCAAGTACTTCACCGGACGAAAAAGGCAAACCAAAGACTCTGAAAATCAAGAGTTCCGTTAATAACTCCTCAGTCTGCATTTTATATACTAAAAGTCCTCAGCGCCATGCTGTAAAGGACAGAAAAATAATAGTTATAGAATATTAGCATGTATAAACCGACCGACGTAAATACGTTTAGTCTTGTAGGTTCCAAGCACCATTTTGTCAAGTGTAAAGTGCAAAAGTCAAACCAAATTAATAAAATATGTTTTATTATTGTTTTCATACCGCCTGCTCGACAATGTCCAACTTCATGTCACGCAATCTCGACATCCCCAGGGAGGTAATGTTGTATGAAACTCCCAAGGGGTTAAGTGATTTGGAGCGCTTGTTGTAGGAAAACTCTTAACGGAGTAGATACGGGCATTGTGAAGAGAGTTTATTCGAAAACCGAACTGGTCACCACAGATAGCGCACAGAAAAAACAGGAAAAGAGACGCGATTGTAATGATGCCGTCAGTAGTGAGTGTTACAAACTATTTCTACATCATAACCTTTTATATAATCTAAAATATGAAATGTAACACTTGACTAACTGCTATGTGTTTTAAAATTGTAATAGTGTTCTTGTATGATCGATCATAAATCATAATAAATTCGTAAAACATAACACAAAATACAAATCTTAGAGGGCGGCTGCAATAGATTATAATATTATTATGACCTATATCGTACTGGATGTCGTTTTTATGGTTTTCGAGAGTGTCGAAGCCTATAGTGCTCACAAAATCGAAATCTAAGATGGCTTCTGAGCGAAATTATCAATTTTTTCGTCATGAGTGTCGTTTTTATGGTTTTCGAGGGTGTCGAAGCCGGTAGTGCTGACAAAATCGAAATCTAAGATGACTTCTGAGCGAAATTATCAATTTTTTCGTCATGAGTGTCGTTTTTATGGTTTTCGAGGGTGTCGAAGCCGGTAGTGCTGACAAAATCGAAATCTAAGATGACTTCCGAGCGAAATTATCAATTTTTTCGTCATGAGTGTCGTTTTTGTGGTTTTCGAGGGTGTCGAAGCCGATAGTGCTGACAAAATCGAAATCTAAGATGTCTTCTGAGCGAAATTATCAATTTTTTCGTCATGAGTGTCGTTTTTATGGTTTTCGAGGGTGTCGAAGCCGATAGTGCTGACAAAATCGAAATCTAAGATGGCTTCTGAGCGAAATTATCAATTTTTTCGTCATGAGTGTTGTTTTTATGGTTTTCGAGGGCGTCGAAGTGGATAGTGCTGTCAAAATAGAAATCCAATTAGGCGTCTGAGCGAAATTATCAACTTTATCGTCGTGGGTCTCATTTTCATGGTTTTCGAGGGTGTCGAAGTCGATAGTGCTGACAAAATCGAAATCTAAGGTGTCTTCTGAGCGAAATTATCAATTTTTTCATCATGAGTGTTGTTTTTATGGTTTTCGAGGGCGTCGAAGTGGATAGTGCTGTCAAAATAGAAATCTAATTAGGCGTCTGCGCGAAATTATCAACATTATCGTCATGGGTCTCGTTTTCATGGTTTTCGAGGGTGTCGAAGTCGATAGTGCTGTCAAAATAGAAATTTAATTAGGCGTCTGCGCAAAATTATAAACTTTATCGTCATGGGTCTCGTTTTCATGGTTTTCGAGGGCGTCGAAGTGGATAGTGCTGTCAAAATAGAAATCTAATTAGGCGTCTGCGCGAAATTATCAACATTATCGTCATGGGTCTCGTTTTCATGGTTTTCGAGGGTGTCGAAGTCGATAGTGCTGTCAAAATAGAAATTTAATTAGGCGTCTGCGCAAAATTATAAACTTTATCGTCATGGGTCTCGTTTTCATGGTTTTCGAGGGCGTTGAAGCCGATAGTGCTAACAAAATTGAAATCAAAGATTAGAAAGGCAGCTGGGCAAAATTATCAAATTTTTTTTGGAGTCAATTATATGTAATTTATGAAAAATAAAAGTATTTTATATCTAATGTTTTTTTTTAATTAAAAGGTATCAAACGCATTTTTGAGGTTGAAACGCAGTACGGTTCAGCCCTAAAATGCGTGACAAACACCTGAAAACAGAGCTCATGAGCACTGAACCCACAGCGCCACTTGCAGCGCCTACCACGCGCCCAACCGCGGCTCACGTACGCTCCCGTCAAAACTTGTAAAAGTTTATGATAAGTTAGTGTAGTAAACCTTCAAAAAATCCTAAGATCTACAAGTGGTTGTGTGTCAATATTAAACTGTTTTCCGTATTTTAAACTATCAAGATTAACCGACGCCATGATACACTTACATACATTTTATTTGTAAACTAGAATTAACTAGATTTAATGTCTACAGCAGAACAACGAATGTTTTATATGAAAAAAAAAAACAATACCTTAAAACATTAAAAGTGACAACCCTATGGCTTCAATGGGGCATAGATAATTTTTTTATCAACTAGGCTTAGTTTCCATACTGTTGCATCTTTATACTGTGATATTACTGTGTCCCTCCAAAATTGGACAAATGTGTTCAATATTAACTTTTAATTTATTTTACTATTACACAAACAACTTTGTTGGTAACGATTTCCCATGTTAAATTCAAAATAAACGTTATGATGCCATGATAAGTATTTACCCCCACCTCTTTTCGGGTATAAATCGAAAAATATTGATCATACGACAAAAATATTTAAATTGTAGAATTTTAATTCAAAACAACTTTGTTTGCAACACATTTTCATGTAAAAATACTGAGCTAAACAAATAGAGCAGCAAACTTCATTACCATGCGTCAAAAAAAGTGTAACCACTAAATAGCCGCGAAGACGTAGCTTTGAAACAACTAAACAATTAAAGGAAGCATATATCTATCTCGCTTACACAAGTAGCAGGAACATTACCGGCGCTGAGATTAGATAAAGATCGCAATATTAACATGCAATGGCGGGTTGGTGTTGCCTACCGTATGAATATTACCCTAAAAAATATGAAATAAAGGTAAAGTTTTTTTTAATCTCCCTATATAATAAAATACATTTATCAAACCATTTAGTTATGCACTTATTTGTTATTGTAACGCAGTTTAATAAAATAATTTTAGTAAGACATTTTCTCTTTCAATATTTTTATTGTGCTAGATACCAAAAATTAAACTCCGCTATGAAGCATCAGTTTCGTATACTTTTTGGCTACTTTTTGTAAGTTTGAGTGAACAATTTTTTTTCATCAATTGAACTGTTTTCGTTTTAGCTGCATTTCTTATTCTTGACTCAACATACGATTATTTCTAGTCTTCTATTTTTCTGTGATATATTTTTTATTTTCTTAGTATTCCAGTAGATACAATTTTCAATCGGTGAATATTTTTTTCTCGTTTTGCTCTTTCGCGGTTTTTCAGTTATTTCATCTATTTATGCATCGGTTTCCACAGCATCATGTGCATATCAGAGTCGTTCTGAGCAATATACATTATATTGTAGTGGAAAGAGCACTATAACGCCTAAACAATAGGTTAAAAATAACAATTCATTGTACTACACAATCAAGTCAGTCGTATTAAAACAGTTGAACTCGCGCACGAAGGGTTCCGTACCATTATTTATAAATCTCCCATGCGACACTATCAAGGTTCATGAGATATACCCTGGTGACAGACGGACAGACAGACAGACAGACGGACAGCAGAGTTTTAGTAATAAGAGTCCCGTTTTACCCTTTGGGTACGGAACCCTAAAAACACTGACTGCACTCGCGACTTAATCCGTGTGAATTTTGAGCCAAATCGAACTTTGACCGTTGTCCGGCCAGTCTGTCGGTTTATTCTCTTGTCTGATATAAGACATGTATTTCTCAGTAATAATATTGCAAAAGTATTTGAAATAATTTATTCGAAACGAAGTAACTTACTCCATAAGCTTCAAATTCTCCAATTAATGTGGGAAAACCAAAAAGAGATTTTAGTGGTAACACTGAAAGTAAATTTTTACATTCGGTGTTTTATTTCAGTTTTTGTGTAATTAATGATAATATAATTGCATAAACAGTAAACTTACGTGAGAAAAGTTATTCCGCTTGGTTTATTTTGTTTTTTTTTACTTTGAATTGCACTTTTTTACTCCACATTTACCCATTTTGGAGATCGTTTTTGTCGCGTGTCACTCGGTTGTCATCGCGCTGAGCACTAAACTGATGTTAGCTAGACATATGGCTGTGGCCATATGTGCAATGGCAACGATTTGGCGCGGTAAGTACTAATCTAGTGTAACTATAAATCAATGTGTAAAAATGGAAAATAAACTAGTTACTACTAGGCGCGGTCCAAGACCAATTTGTTTTTTTTTTATACAATTATGTACAAAATATTTTAAAATAATTTACGATGCATTACATAAGGTTGAAAATCGCTTGTTAGATTTGACGATGTAATGCGAGTTAATTTTGTACGTTTTCTTTATAACTTTCGATATATATTAACATTATTGATAAAATTGCTGGTTACTATTATAGTACTGTACGTTGGCTATAAATTACCTAAAAAAAGTGTTATTGCTGAAAATCTGAGAGTTTGGACTTGAAAGTTTATTTTTGTGTATCTTTTTAGAGTTTTTTCTCAAGAAAGCGAGTATTATTTATGAACCTATTCGGTTATTATTCTATTTTTCTATTATATTCGGTAAGTATTTTTTTCATACAATATTATCAGTCTGTTTCGAAGCACACGATATTTAATGATTCTGCTTTTTACTATTATCAGGATACAAGCGCGCCTTAAACAAAAATTCGCCCCCGGTTTTCGGTATAAATCGAAAACAAAACTATCTTAGGAAAAAAAATAGTATGAATGAAAATTGTGGGATTAATTTAATTTAAATTTAAATTTAATTTAATTTTAAACAACTTTTTTAAAACCGTTTTTTGTGTTAAATTGAAAATAAACAAATCGTTCAATAAACAAAAATTGACCCTTAAAATCAAGATGGCTTCTGACGCAACGGATCGAGTACCACGCTAAACAAAATCCCCAACGAAAACTGAAGGAAAATTGCACTTAATATTACTATTGAAAACATTAATTTAGCCAGCAAATGTCCGATAATTATCCACTTTTTGAAAACAAATTGCATATCTTTGACTAGCTGTATCGCTGCAACTAATAAACCTAGAGAGCTCATGTTGGCTTATGCTTAAATTATTTAAGCTTAACCACACACGATGCAGTTCCTGGAAAAGTAGGTAGATATCTGCGAAATCTATTGGATTATTGGCCAAATATGGCAAACCGCCATTCAACGGGTTAAGGTTTAGGTCACAAAAAATATACCTGAAACACGTTTCCTTATGGTAAACATCAATAATACTAAAACAAGAGCCAGAATTGCGCAGTTTTTCGAGCACCATGGGAGTAGCACAAGGTTTTCAAGGTTGCAATTATCGGTATGAACTACTCTTAAGAGGATTTCATAGCTAGTACTTTCCATGCTAAAAGAGAAAACTCTTTTCTACCTCTTAACATTGTCCGATTTCAGTGATTTTTTTCATGGAATAATGACATTGTTTACCTACTGTGCCCGTACGTTTTGATTTTTTCAGTATTTTAAAGTACTAAAAATTTAGTTTTTTCGTTTTTTTTTTATATATCACCTGAGACTAATAGGTACGTATGTATTGTAACGGTCCGCAATGCGTTCCGCTACGTTCACAAATATATAGATACATCAGTATGATGGAAATCTAATCTAAGGGCATCTTTTGGAAATATTAAATATCTAAAAAGTTATATCTCAATAGACTAAATCTCGACTATCAGACATAGATCATGGAGCTATAGAACTTCCTGTCAATGAAGTTAATAAGTCAGGATTTTATGCAAAAGTATATCTAATAAAAGCAAAGTGAATGTTAAGAGGTTTTATGCAGTAACTAAGATTCTTAATATTCCCACGATTAGCAAACTAACGATTCCATTTCTATGTATAGATTTCCAATATGTACTAGGAAATGATTAAAACTAACAGATTAGATCTAACAAATTAAATAATTAACTAACTAACATAATTCAGAATCACGGCAGCTGAATGATGTAAATAGGCTGAGAACGCTTGGGGACAGGTTCCAAATTCAAATAAAACTCATAAAACAAAACAACATATCATAAATATTTAAAAAAAGGAACGTAGGTTCAAAATGTGTATTCAAGGGATCTGATTGGTTAGGTCGGAGACAAGATGAGGACAGCTTGCGTACATTATTCTAAATTCAAATAAATTTAAAATTGGAAAGCTAATAATGGCTCATCAATATTTGAAAATAGAACGAGATTTCTATTGGACGGAATGGATACTCAAGGAGTTTGATTGGTTGAGTCGGAGACAGGTTGGAGACCAGATACGGACACTTGGGTAGTATAAAAAGGGGACGAATGGGCCGTCCAAACCAGTTACCGTCTAGAAGCCAAAGTTGCTGTCCGCGATAAAGTGAAAAGTGAAATATTCAAAGTGAAGTGTCTGTGAAAACTGAAAAGTGAAGTGTAAGTGCTAGTGAATTGCCACCTGCCAGTGGGGATTGGATTGATTCTGTTGGACGAGTTTACTCACGTAAGTCCTAGAATTTAGGCATTTTAGACTTTTTCCGGATAGATGAGATGTCTCCAAGATAAATGTTAAACTTAATAAATTATTCTTCTAAAATAATGGAGTTATGATTGATGAAATTGATCATTGAATAGAGACATTTGCTCTTTGGATTTCTCGTAGACTAAAAGACGGTTTAGAGATGTCCAAGTCATTGGTTAATATTATCAGTTATCAGTTAATTGTTCAATAAATATTTGTCAATTAATCATGTTATGTTGAAGACATTTATCTGTCTGGATATTGTGACTGTTTTATAGAATTTAAGATAGTCCTACAAATAAAATAAGGAGGTGAAATGAGACAAAGGAGCAACAAATTATTTATACAGAAACAAAATAACAAGGCTTAATTAATACATCTTAGATAAAATATTCTTATCTCAGCATTGTGTTTCCAAATCTTATTCAGCGTTAGTAATAAGTGCTAAGGGGGGTAATTTGAGCTAGAACAGTAATGGAGAGTGTTGTAATTACGTCAAGAGGCCTCATTAATCCAGCTTATTACGGTCACAAGCCCGTAATGTTGTCCTAGCTCTGGTTATCTACAATGATAAATATCCGTAGAATTCTAATTTTTAGGTGAAAACATGAAAATAATTACCTTTACTGAACAACATTTGACCATCATAGATCAAACAAATACAACTATGGATATTTACATTTAGTTATTAACAATAATTAACTAATTAAGTTTATGATTTATTATTTTATGGTATGTGATAATTTTCTGTGTCATTCCATGTCTTAGGTACAAATGTTCTGCATTTAAATATTTGATTTTGTGTTTACTTGAAGTTATTTACTTGAGGTTATTACAATCTATGCTTTGCGAATTTATAGAAATCTTATGGCGAAATATAATCTCTAATAGTAACGACAGGATTGGGGTCAAAATGGTATAACAGAATTAGGTCATTTTAATTAACCCTTGCAGTAGGAATAAGGTTTGTCTTCATGTGCTTACTAGGTACAATTTTATCGTTATAATAATTTATTTCTCTTACAATTAGGATAGGATTGTCTCAGTATTTCCTGAAAAGAACTTGAGTTACCTACCACGGTTCATAATATTCGGTCCTACCACTATGAGCTAGACGTTCACACCTTGGCCATATATTTAATCAGATCTTCATTCATTAGTATAGATTTATTGTCTGAATAATGTTAAGTTATGATTCGAACTAGTTATTTGTACTTATTTATCTGAAAAATTAAAAACGTAGGCCGGAATCATCTAGATATTATTAGCTCAGATTAGGGGTAGTTACAATTGGTAGTACCGTTCCCAGGATTAGAGCTTTAGACTACAGGACGAGTTGGCTAGTTACTTTTATTACAAGAGTTAGGATAAAAGGGGGGGTTACAATTTGGTGCCGTGACCATGGATGGTTACAAAGTGGGTGCAGTGACCATGGATAGGCATAGGATAATTACAGTATTGTAGCCGTGATTAGGATTCTATTAATAGATTTACCATCAATTGAGTGTCAAAATACAGTATAGAATATGAGTAAGATTGTTACAAGTTAGTGACGTTACCATGGATATAGATGAGCTTAGTTACAATTAGGAACCGTAGTGACCAAGGATTGGAAGGCTCTTCACACTTAGGATTCCCATGCTAGTAAATACCAGAACAGATAAGCGACTTGTTACTACGGGTATAGTGCCGCAGGAATTGATAATAGAATATGTACTTTATTACAATGGAAACCTGGTATCGTAAAATCAGGATTCTAAACAATGTTGATAGCAACTACAGCGATTTTGATGAAATTTTGTATGTAGATGAAGTACGGTTATTAAGCTTTATTGCATATCTGATTTTCTAAAGAAAAGGCGCATAGAGCTTAAGTTTTAATAAAACGCCATCAACGAAAAATTTTGCTTAGGACTAAATAAATCTAAATTAAAACTAATCGGTGGTCTCGGAGTCGGCGGGGTTGATTTTCATTTTTTCTTGTATGCGTGGCCGAGTAGGGATCGCTTGTAGATCAAATCTGAAAATAAAAATAAAGTTCGTTCAGAAAAGAAAATTAAAATGTTACAGATAGAAGGAAAAAAAAAAGAGCGGTTTGGGAAACTTGATTGCTTGTACTTTGTGTTTGTATATGAAAATTAATGAATTTTCCCGGTGAAATAAAGTTCTAAAGCTACAGTGTGCTAGATTCAATTTCAAAATTTTCCCGCGATTTCAATAAAGCGCCATCTACACGTTTTTAGGTTCATTATGATAAACAGTATAGAATGTTAATAGCTTCCTGGTATAGAGTGACATGATCCAATTAACCAAAGGTACAATTAGTTCAAAGCTTAGCCAACAGATGGAGCCAGGGAAAAAAATTGCTCGCGATATAGAGTCGAACCAAGCCGCGTCGCGTCTGCTAATATATATATATATATATATTTATCTTAGGAAGGAAATCAATAAACAATTTATGTCAATATGTGTGCAATAGTTTGACTGCAATTCTTAATAAATTATTAGCCCAGAGCTAGTATAATACAAAATATATTTGACACCTTTTAGTGATGAGATGAAACTGGTGTTGTCACTAAGTTAGGTAAAAGTAGTCAAAAATAGTTTCAATTGCGACAAAAGTATTAGTATAGATTTATTCTTATGTGTCTGTGTGTGTGTATTATTTTATGGAGGAAGTACTTACGGATTAGGCGAATACTGTTTCGAAGAGTTGCAGCAGTTGGTAGACAGGACAACCCGTAGAACAAAACTTGTATCTAGCAGTCAGGAGTCAGGACACTGAAAATTAGTTTTAAGAAGTCTTGTAGTAGGTAACAATGATGTGAGTTTGGTGTTGGATTGGTTACAGTTTTATGTTGAATTAAGTTTATAGATTTGTTTTATGTAGTGAAGTGTGGATGGTGGTGAGAAATGTTTAGGCATATCTCGCCACAATTTGTTGCAGTGAGAATGGACAGGAATCTGAGACAAAAGGGTAGTACATTTTGCGTTTATATCAATATGCAGTTAGTCACAGTGTAAAGTACAGAGTATCTTGAGTATGTGGGTTAATTACTAAATAAAGGTTTTGCATTATAGACATAGACAGTTATTGGAATATATGATAGAAATTTATGAAGACTTGTTAGCAAATTTAAAGTAGATTGTATATTATATAGGTTCATAAGAAAACTTTTAATTATTTTAGTGTAGGAAACTAGTTCAAAATGGTGATTAACTTGATCATGATTGTTGGTGTTAGGCTGCTTTGTGGGCAGAGGGCTGGGTTCGATCCCTACTAGGAACAAAAACTTGTGTAAATAACATAAATATTGGTGTGCTGGTCTTGGATGATTATGGTGTTATTATGTGTGTGTCTGTTTCTTGAAACACAGGAAAATGGAACAGTATGCGATGAATTTACTTTAATTATTATTTTATTGAACTGCAAATCCTAATTTGATCAGGGACGGAATGCATAGATTTTCTCAAACAGCAAAGTAGTGAGGTTAGATTGATTGTTCTAGGAGAATTGTTGGAGAGATATTACAGGATACATTTTTATGTTGAACCAATAAGATTTATGGTTATGCAAATATGTAAATAAGTAAATAGCCTTGTAATGAAGGAACTTACAAACTAGAATAAAACACATTGGTAGTAATTCGCTTGTTCAGAACACCAAACTAAACTAGCGAACTAAAATCTATTTTTAGTAAATATGTGGTAGTTCTTATTCTGTTCATGCTTAAGTCCAAATTCGTATAATGCTTGCAAGTGACAATTCTTAAATTTGCCGTTTCTGTTTAATTGTGGGTATGTTTAGTGCAAATTTAATCGTCATCCAAGTTCGTGCTCTCTAAACTAGTCTAAACTGATGTAAAACTACCCACAATTCAATAGAATAATCATATGTTTAGAATTATCATTCTAAGTGTTACTCGAATGTAGATATTAGTATTAACACAATAAGAACTACCATGGTTTAGAGAATTTTAGTTTAGTGTACGCACAAGCGAATCAGTGCCAATGAGTAGAGAGGCGATTATATCATCATTTAGTAATCCAAAATTGAATTAAATTTTCCCTATGGTGAATGTATGAATTAGTCTTAGAAACACAATTGCACTATAGTTAGTCGGTCTCGAGAACCGAAGCAGTTTTAGGCAAGGGTGATTCTGGCGTCACATATAACAAAAGGATATTGTCCAATTGTCATGTTGTAAGAGTCAGTATGTTTCCACCAAATGAAACTAAATTCCAAGAAGCAGAAACATTGTGAAGGTATCACTTGGGAGACCTGTTAACCGTCAGTATAATTGAAATGTAACTGTGGAGAGTAAGGCAGGTAGATTTGTGTGATGTTCGCATAGTGAACACTAGAAACATTTACATTTGTAAACGGAACAAAATGCGACCATCGTTTTTTGTCTGTAAGTGCGTGTACTAGCATTTGAAGTGTCCGAGCTATCAATATTTAGAATACGTAAATCATGATAGTATCACCCTTCAGAGAAAATGATGATGATATGAGTATGATATTATGATAGAAGAAGGAATTGTACGGTGAAATACATAGTTGTTTTACGGTGAAATCTTTACGGTGGCCCATGGGTGAAAATCTTGCCTAGTCACTTACTTACATATTTTGTGTACTACAGTGTTCAACAAAAAGTTAGTGTTAGAAATTATTTAGGCGGGGGGTCGGGGTGAAAATCTTCGTTAAAATTCAAGTGACCAGAAGTGAAAAGAAATTCTATAGTACTGTCCTACCATGTAAATATCATCCAGCACTAATTGATCTATGTTGTGAATAAAGATACTAAACAAAAGGTATATTCCTTAAGAGTATTTGACAGTAGGAATATGTTACAAAATGTAAATTAAGATTACCAGTTATTTGACAATATGAGGAATATGATGTTATAAAATTTAAATAATAGATTGGAAGCAGCAGGAAAATTAATTAACTTAACTTGGTTTGAGGTTGGAAATTGGAATAGACATAGGATACACGGGATTCAGGTTTAATGTAGGCTTGAATAAGTTTTGTCTTGGACTCTGGAACTTGGTCAGGTATATGGTAGGATTGAGGCGTAAGAAGCAAGATAAACCTGGAATAAAGGAAAAGGAAACATAAAAAAAAATTATAGTATGAAACAGTTTTCCAGTTTTGTTGTGTCGAAGGCAGAAAGTATTACTATTACAAACACTTGGTTAATTAATACCCAATTATATGTAGGACAGCAGGTTTGGAAGATTGTTCTTCATTAGAGACTCTATGACTATCTTCTAATTTATAGTTAAATTGGAAAAAAGAAAAAATGCTGAACCGATTTTGATAATATTTTTTGTTTGGAAAATAGCCAATGAGGAAACAAGAAAAAAAAAATACTCCCATATTGATCTAGACATCTTTAAGTAAAGTGAACATTCCTATAAAATATACATACTACTTAAATCTTTTTTCTGAAGTTGGTTAAATATGTTACAAAACTGTTAGAAGTTTACATAACATGCTGAAAAGGTAATTCTAATTACAATATACTGGAACTTAGGAACACTTGGTGAAAAGCAGTTCATTATACAATCTTGTCTTGTTGGGAGTAGAATGATATAATAAAAAATATTAGAATTGATGTGCAGGAATACAAATGTTTGAACATTAGGCTCATAAGTTATCATAATTATGTCCTGCAGTAAGGGGTATACTATATAGTTAGCAAGCTAGCATGGGGGGCATTAATCGGTAGATTTGCCCTAAATAAATCTTTAAAATGGAAAGTTAGTAATGAAATGTATCTATTGCAAATCAATAAAATCTTTCATTAATAAGGCTAAATTAATATTGGATTGAATCAGTTTGCATTATTATCATACAAATTTACATAACAGATTAGGTAGTAGAAAATTAAACTTACCGGAAATAAATAAGTAGATTGGTTGCATTGTGTGTAAGGCCTATTTACTGCAATACTTCGGTAGTGGATATGTGATGAGTCCCAGAGTGCCGGGAATTTATAAATTTTCCGATTAAATATGTGGTCAGTCATGGTTATGTCCTAAAAAGAAAACGAGAACGTTGTAACACAGGCTTTGCACAAAAATTCAATTTCTAACACTTAAAAAAACTAAGTAATTTCGTTAGCTCAATGCGAGTTGATATGACGCCATTCTTTCTTAGCGCGAAAATCGCAGCAACACAGTATATGCGCTATCTATGCCGGGCGATATGTCCCATATCATTCAATCTACGATTATATTCATGTCACTCACCTTTTAAAACGATTCAACACAATAAAATAAGGGTATTGTTCCCGATATTTAATTAAAACAATATGTGTTAGAAATAATCTTTGCACGGCGTCACTTTACCACAAATCACAATAGACCAGTATGTCATATGTGCTCTATGATTCAGTGTTGC
Source organism: Selenia dentaria (assembly GCA_917880725.1). Taxonomy (NCBI): domain Eukaryota; kingdom Metazoa; phylum Arthropoda; class Insecta; order Lepidoptera; family Geometridae; genus Selenia; species Selenia dentaria. Next base: position 24,251,409 of record OU862886.1, read on the forward strand.
TAACTTGAGTTGCCATAATTACCGTACGGTTGGGAACGCTACGACTATAGGTCCGGTCCGATTAGCGATGTCGCATCTACTTAATCTGTGTCAATGATGTTCCTTTCGTAATAATTGACTAATTGAAATTTTAGATAAGGCTCTATGGTACCGTAATAAATAAATAAATACAAAATAAAAAGAACTCGTGTTCTTACCCAGATAGTCGTAGAAATAATAATTACCGAGGAGGCGTCGTTACATGTCAGCTACATTCCGAATCATTAGTTTTCCAAGTATTCGATTATCTGCATTCGATCTATAGCGAGAGTCTTTGCCGGTTATTGCAATTCTAGGTTGTATGTGAAATTAATGCGGAAGTTCCGAAATCTGTTCCTCGAATTTTTCACAAAATAATATTTACATAAACATGATATGTTTTTGCGGGAAATGTTCCACCCTAAGATTATTTTTATAGGGAATAAATTTGTGATAGAACCTTATATGGTATGAAACTCAACAGTTAAATAAACCAAACATTTTACAAGATATTGTAGACGTTTTAAAGACCAAAGACGAGCGAGAATTAAGTGGAAGGATTCATACCGTATTTTCCGATTTTGAAGAAGATGACCCACAAAATAAATATAAAAATTATAAATCGGAGGTAGAAGTTCAAATATTTGAATATGAGGTCATGGGGTTAGTGGACACAGGCAGTGACATTACGTGTATTTCAGAGGAATTTTGGCAAAAGCTAAAACAACAGGAAACGCGAAACATACCAATACTTCCCATCAAACCATTCCAAATAAAAACCGCGGTTGGTCATAAAAGGGTTGAAGTTAGAAATATAGTTCTACTACCTGTAAGGTTAGGTACCAAAATATTTGACATAGGGTTCGTAATAGTTCCGGGACTAGTTAACCATCTCATTTTAGGTTTTGATTGGCTCAAATCAAATGAGGTTACCATAAGTTTAGATAGCAAGCAGTGTGGGTTATTATTCAACATTGGTAACGAAAAACAGTTTGTACGGTTTCATGATTGCGCTAAAGTAACTGGGGAAAATCAGGGACTTTTAATGAGAAGAGAAATAGAAAACAAATTAGAAGGATTGGACGGAGGACAAATAACTGAAGCAAGAAAGGAATTAGAAAGTTTATTGAGGAAATTTGACAATTTATTTTCATCTGAGTTGGGGAAAGCAAATTGTTACGAACATAAAATAAAAATGGAACCACATTCACCGATAGTTAAGAAGTCTTATCCAATACCATATGCTTATAGGGAGAAAATGGCACAGAAACTAGACGAAATGGAAAGCCAAGGTATAATTAGTAGAGCTTCAACTCCATATTGTAGTCCACTTACTTTCACTTTGAAGAGAGATGGCTCCTTAAGAGTATTATTAGATGCTAGGGAGATTAATAAATTCATGGTAGCAGAGACGGAGAAACCCCCTTTACAATTGGATGTTTTAAACTCATTTCATGGCGCAAACTATATAAGTATAATCGATTTAAACAATGCATACTTTCAAATTCCAATTTGTGAGGATAGCAGGAAGTATACAGGTTTCACATTTAACGGCAAATCTTATGTGTATAACGTTTTACCGCAAGGATTGAAGACATCAGTAGGAAGTTTTAGTCGGGCAATGGATATGATATTAGGTCACGAAGTTAGAGAATACTGCGTTAATTATTTAGATGACCTTGCTGTCATAACTACTGGAAGTCTAAAGAAGCACATTGAGCATTTGAATGTAGTATTAGAAAAGTTAAGTTCCGCAGGTTTAACGTGCAATTTACAGAAGTGTGAGTTCTTTTGTAAAGAAGTGAAGATGCTAGGTTATGTAATTTCGACGGAAGGTTTGCGCACTGATCAAGATAAGGTTAAGGCTATACAGGATTTCCCCGTACCAAAGAAGATCAAACATGTCAGAGCTTTTTTAGGGTTGTGCAATTTTTACAGAAGATTCATTCCTGGTTACAGTTTACATATATTACCGTTATGCGAACTACTAAAAAAGGAAACCGAATGGAAATGGGGAGTAGGTCAACAAGAGGCATTTGAAAGTATTAAAAGTTTGTTCATTAACACTATATTACTACATCACCCGGATTTCAGTAAGCCATATTACTTGCAGACTGATAGCTCAGGAATTGGGTTGGCTGGAGTACTTTATCAGTTGGACGATGAAAGTAACATGAGAATAATTGGGTTCCATAGTAAGGCTTTAAGGGGAGCGCAGCTGAACTGGACGGTCACAGAGCAGGAATTTTTTGCGGTGATAAGTTGCCTAGAAAAATTTGAAACATACCTGCGAGGGACTAAAGTTACGATAAGAACCGATCACAAGGCGTTAACATTTGTAAAAACCTGGAAACTATACAATGCTAGGGTAACTCGATGGATAAATTATTTAGAAAACTTTGAATATGAAGTTCAACATATAAAAGGGAAAGATAATATAGCGCCAGATATTCTATCTAGGTATCCTCCAGAAAGTGATTTGTTACAAGAGGACAAAATTAAAAATCCTGAAATTTTGTACATGGGCGTAACAGTTAATCAAAGGTTATTGGAAAATTTAGCTAAATTACCAATCTTACAGAAGGAAGACAAAGAAATAGGAGAATTATTGAAACGTATGCAAATGGGGACTAAACAGCTAGACAAGAGAGACAAATTAGTAGAAAGATGTATAAAAAAGAATGAGGTTTTATATTTTAAACCAGGCCAAGGGTTAGAGCCAGTGATATATTTGCCGGAAATCTTGAGGATCGATATAATAAATCAAGTTCATGCAGAAATGGGTCATCAAGGTGCATACAAAGTGATTAAATATATTAGAGACAGATTTTATTGGAGGGGGTTAACTCGGCAGACCAAACGGGTAATAAGAACATGTCACGACTGTCAAATAACAAAAAACGAGACAGTAAAATATGTAGGGCCTTGCCGCTCAATAATTACCGAAAATATAGGGGATCTGGTTATGGTAGATCTATACGGGCCTTTACCGGCAGGACAGTTTGGAATGAGTTACATTTTAGTCATACAAGATTCGTTCAGCAAATTTGTAAAGTTTTATGAACTAAGAAAAGCAACAACTACAGCAGTATGGGGTCGGATGAAGAAATTCTTTGACATAATAAAACCAAAAGCCGTTATGTCAGACAATGGTTCACAATTTGCCAGCAAAGTATGGAGAGAGAACATGAAAAGAGAAGGAATTAACGTTGTCTTCACAAGCGTCCGCAATCCTCGCCCAAATACCACAGAGAGGGTGAATAAAGAGTTAGGCCGGTTATTTAGAACATATTGTAGACTAAACCATAAGGGATGGGTTTCAGCATTACCAAAAATAGAAGAGTTATATAATAATACCTTACACAGTAGTACTATGTTCACACCTTGCGAAATATTATATGGGAAACCGATGAGATTAGCAATCGATAAAAGTATAGACAAAACAGATGTGGATTTGGATGTTAGTAAGGTTCGTGAAACCGTTCGAACAAACCTAGTTAAGGCAGGAGAGCAACGCAGATCTAAGTTCGATCAGAGATATCGGATAATTAACTATCAAATTGGAGATTGGGTAAAAATTAAAAGATTAAACAAATCTGATGCAATGCAGAAGTTAACAAAAAAGTTTTCACCTTTATATGAAGGGCCATATGTAATAGCAGGAATCCCATATCAAAATGTGTATATTCTAGTTGATCCAAAAACAAACAACATTAGGGGAAAATTTAACACTATACACTTATCAAAATATTATAAATAACTTGGTATCTATTAGTGGGGCCGAAGAAATCTCTAAACCTAAGTAGGCTGACTTGGGAACGACTGATATTAGATTAATACCTTTTTGTAAGCATTAGTTGTAAGCGTAACATGTAAGTAGCTGTAAGAAACAATATAATAGTAATTGATGTTGTATAATATTAGATATAGTTATTTGAGTATTTTATTAATAATTTTTCTTTAAATTTTTGAACTTTTTATATACTTTTAAATTGTATTTCCTTTTTTAATCTATAACTTGTAATCGTAAGAGTTTTGTTAATTTAATATTATCTAGTGTTAAGTTTGAAATTGGTAAGGGTTTTGAATTATATAACGATTGATGCAAAGTGAATACATAACATGTAATTCGAGGTTGGATTAAATACACAGTAGTAGATGTAAAAATTAGCTTCTTGGCCTGACTTAAACTCAGTCTAATGGGTTTCAAATAAAAGTAATTGCCTTATAAAATACTATGTAAGTTTTCTCTGGTTGGACATCATAATAACTGTTTTTAAAATAGATATTAAAAAGGATTTTTTTTAGACATAAATGCAATAATTATTGTAAGTATTTGTTTTGTCGAAGTTTGTATAGAAAAATATACCAAGGTTATGTAATAAGTCATTTAAATTCAATAAATTCGTTTATGTAACAAATATTTAAGATAGTATATAAAAATATATGTAAAAAAAAAAAAAAAAAAAAAAAAAATATAAAAAAAAAAAAATATGAACACCAATACATCAACCACAGGTGGTAAGGGAAAAGCCTACCCAAATCATTGGATATAACTATTTAACTAAATATAGCTAATTTATAAGAAAAATATTTATAAATTCTTAATAATATATTTTCACACAATGAATTTACAATCATAGTAATTATAAATCGTACCGAAATGGAATATGATTTATAATAATTTTATAAAAAAAAGGGGTTACATCTAAAGACTTGGGTAGAGGGGGAGAGTTGGCGGCTTTTCAAAAAAAAAAAAAAAAACTAATTTGGTTGGTACTTATGTAATTAATTTTAAGAAATGTCTGTAACATCGCAATAAATAAAAAAAAAGAGAAGCGATGAAATAATAATAACTTGTCATGATGGGAAAGGGGAAAGACCCATCTATGCATATCCGAGTAAAGTTTAACGGTAAAATTTACAAAAAAAAAGAGCAAAACTATTGATTATTCAATTCTTCCAAGCGATTGAAGTTTACCCACATATACATAGATGGAGGGGAGTGTTGGCGGTTTTTCCAAAATTTCGGTTTAAAATCAAGCCAATGTATCATATTTTAAAAATGTTTGGAAGTCACTGTCAAAAATTTTGTAAGGTTGTAAATAATTGACGCTGTTAAGGTTTGGAAACGCTGTGTTTAGATGGAAACAAACAAACAAAAAAAACAATGCTAAGGAAACACAATGCTGAAATTAGGGCAGAGATAACCAAATCTATTATATGCATTTTCAAGTTAATTTTAAGGATGATGAAATGCAAATTATACTATTTAATTATTCTGAATGAACCGAAATATCGTACCCATTGGGGGAAGTAACAATCTTCTTTTCAGGAATAAGAAAAAGCTTGAGGATGACTACATGAAAATGAGCCAAACATTGGCATAAGGTGATACTAACTAAATAACACTTTTTAAAATAATTAAAATGAGTCAACTATGTGTCAATTGCCAATAAAATATAGAAAAAATATAAAATTTGCCAAATAAACATACAATGCCATAGAGAACATACAAAACATTGCCTATTTAATATGATTTAGTCTTGCTATAAGGGGGTCGGGGCACATATAAACAGTAAAGAATTTAAGGTATACGCGTTCTTCTTAAAGTCCTTAGACCTATGTAACCAAGGGGAAATGTTCAGTCTTATTTGTATATTCTAGAATTGAAAAGAAATGAGCGGGGTCTGTGTCGTAATAAGGAATGGGGTCGAAGAGCTTTGATTGAAATTGATATAAACTATTACAATCACTGTGTAATTCGTGATCTTATTGCCTATATTGGGGGGTTGAACTGTTAAGTGGCGTGAAAAATCGTGGAGTTGAGATTCTGACAGGTGTTTGGATGGAGAGTATTAAATGATTTGTGAAGACAGAACTAATGGAAGAGATGATTGCATAAACTGAGTTGTTCAAGTAAGCAGGGCTTAGTAGTTTAACAGACTAGTAGGCATAAGACGGCTAGTTCGTGTTTGAATTTGAACTGGTTAGTCTTTTATTTTTCCTTTTTGTTTGATAGACTAACTGACACTCTACAATTGGTTTCAATGAAGGAGTTACTTTGGTGTTAGGTTAGGTCTGTTGACAATATTACGCATCAGCAGAAGCTGATTTCATTGGGACCAATACTGCACACGAAGCTAACACTGAAAACTCGGCAACTACACATACTCCCAGTCGAAAATGGATTTTGCTTTGATGTTCACGTCTGAGTGTGGTGTTGCGGCTTTGGTAGATTAACATCTTTCTGCTGTTAACGGAATCTGTAAAGAATGGGATGATGTAGCTGTGATTCTTGGCAAACGAAAAGTTGGTTTGGATGGGAAGCATCTTCATCATATCCTTCTGATAGATTGGACTCACAACCCAATTTCCCCGTTCGAAGTAGATTCCCTTGTGGGGGGTGATTTGATATCAAAGTTAAAGCATTAAAAAGCTCACATTGGGACTCGGGGAATGTTCATTTTCGGTTCGGTTTAAAGGACTCACCACACGATGTAGGGCTACATTTACATTCGATTGTTTGAATTCAAATACTAATTACGCTAGAATTACACAATGCTATATTTTAGGAGTTGTATAATTATTATTGGTTTATATTTGTGAACAGTTTATCAAGGGTGAAAAATTTCCTCCGGTTGCATATGTTTGGGATTTTCGCAAATTTTTCAGGGGTCGGCTGTAACGGTCCGCAATGCGTTCCGCTACGTTCACAAATATATAGATACATCAGTATGATGGAAATCTAATCTAAGGGCATCTTTTGGAAATATTAAATATCTAAAAAGTTATATCTCAATAGACTAAATCTCGACTATCAGACATAGATCATGGAGCTATAGAACTTCCTGTCAATGAAGTTAATAAGTCAGGATTTTATGCAAAAGTATATCTAATAAAAGCAAAGTGAATGTTAAGAGGTTTTATGCAGTAACTAAGATTCTTAATATTCCCACGATTAGCAAACTAACGATTCCATTTCTATGTATAGATTTCCAATACTAGGAAATGATTAAAACTAACAGATTAGATCTAACAAATTAAATAATTAACTAACTAACATAATTCAGAATCACGGCAGCTGAATGATGTAAATAGGCTGAGAACGCTTGGGGACAGGTTCCAAATTCAAATAAAACTCATAAAACAAAACAACATATCATAAATATTTAAAAAAAGGAACGTAGGTTCAAAATGTGTATTCAAGGGATCTGATTGGTTAGGTCGGAGACAAGATGAGGACAGCTTGCGTACATTATTCTAAATTCAAATAAATTTAAAATTGGAAAGCTAATAATGGCTCATCAATATTTGAAAATAGAACGAGATTTCTATTGGACGGAATGGATACTCAAGGAGTTTGATTGGTTGAGTCGGAGACAGGTTGGAGACCAGATACGGACACTTGGGTAGTATAAAAAGGGGACGAATGGGCCGTCCAAACCAGTTACCGTCTAGAAGCCAAAGTTGCTGTCCGCGATAAAGTGAAAAGTGAAATATTCAAAGTGAAGTGTCTGTGAAAACTGAAAAGTGAAGTGTAAGTGCTAGTGAATTGCCACCTGCCAGTGGGGATTGGATTGATTCTGTTGGACGAGTTTACTCACGTAAGTCCTAGAATTTAGGCATTTTAGACTTTTTCCGGATAGATGAGATGTCTCCAAGATAAATGTTAAACTTAATAAATTATTCTTCTAAAATAATGGAGTTATGATTGATGAAATTGATCATTGAATAGAGACATTTGCTCTTTGGATTTCTCGTAGACTAAAAGACGGTTTAGAGATGTCCAAGTCATTGGTTAATATTATCAGTTATCAGTTAATTGTTCAATAAATATTTGTCAATTAATCATGTTATGTTGAAGACATTTATCTGTCTGGATATTGTGACTGTTTTATAGAATTTAAGATAGTCCTACAAATAAAATAAGGAGGTGAAATGAGACAAAGGAGCAACAAATTATTTATACAGAAACAAAATAACAAGGCTTAATTAATACATCTTAGATAAAATATTCTTATCTCAGCATTGTGTTTCCAAATCTTATTCAGCGTTAGTAATAAGTGTTAAGGGGGGTAATTTGAGCTAGAACAGTAATGGAGAGTGTTGTAATTACGTCAAGAGGCCTCATTAATCCAGCTTATTACGGTCACAAGCCCGTAATGTTGTCCTAGCTCTGGTTATCTACAATGATAAATATCCGTAGAATTCTAATTTTTAGGTGAAAACATGAAAATAATTACCTTTACTGAACAACATTTGACCATCATAGATCAAACAAATACAACTATGGATATTTACATTTAGTTATTAACAATAATTAACTAATTAAGTTTATGATTTATTATTTTATGGTATGTGATAATTTTCTGTGTCATTCCATGTCTTAGGTACAAATGTTCTGCATTTAAATATTTGATTTTGTGTTTACTTGAAGTTATTTACTTGAGGTTATTACAATCTATGCTTTGCGAATTTATAGAAATCTTATGGCGAAATATAATCTCTAATAGTAACGACAGGATTGGGGTCAAAATGGTATAACAGAATTAGGTCATTTTAATTAACCCTTGCAGTAGGAATAAGGTTTGTCTTCATGTGCTTACTAGGTACAATTTTATCGTTATAATAATTTATTTCTCTTACAATTAGGATAGGATTGTCTCAGTATTTCCTGAAAAGAACTTGAGTTACCTACCACGGTTCATAATATTCGGTCCTACCACTATGAGCTAGACGTTCACACCTTGGCCATATATTTAATCAGATCTTCATTCATTAGTATAGATTTATTGTCTGAATAATGTTAAGTTATGATTCGAACTAGTTATTTGTACTTATTTATCTGAAAAATTAAAAACGTAGGCCGGAATCATCTAGATATTATTAGCTCAGATTAGGGGTAGTTACAATTGGTAGTACCGTTCCCAGGATTAGAGCTTTAGACTACAGGACGAGTTGGCTAGTTACTTTTATTACAAGAGTTAGGATCAGAGTGGGGGGTTACAGTATCTCGATGCACACAGTAGTCGCTCACAGAGGTAGCTATGCAACAAATACCTATTATCATTAATAATTATTATTATCAGACGTTTACAAGCACACAGACAGTCTTACACTTTGAAGGGTACTTATAACAATGCAATCAATGGACTGATGAAATGACCAAATAGCGGTAGGTAGATATAGGTATGGTTGTATTAAATACTCAGTGTACATTTTCAAATATTTTATTTCATTCTATTTTTTATAAAAACTATCTTAAGATTTTACAATAAACTGAGTTCACTAAAGTATTTGAATATTAGCTGGGATTACACACATTTATTTTGTTAAAATTTCTTCCAAACAAACTGAATGGAGTTTATTAATTCCATCGACGACGGGAACGTCCTCAGGGGTGTTTTTGAGCGAGTTTAAAATTTTTTCTATCCAGCCAAATTTATTTAATCGTGTATCGGTGAAGATATTTTCAAATTGGAAACCTTTGAAAGGGACTTTTGGACAGTATTTTTTAATGTGTAGGTAAAACATTTTCACTAAATACTTTATGCTGATAAATTTAAAAAAAATGTCAATTGGCCGTTTTTAAAAGGTCTACATTTAAATATTCGTGAGGAACAATTGTCTAATTGGAAGCACTGGGCAGCATTGTATCTATGCTTGACACTGTGTCTATGATACTGATCATAAGCTCACATCTCACCAGGTTTCTCACACGGGTTATAGGCAGGCATTGCGTCTGAGACAAAGATTATGACTATCCCTTCGCCTGGTACACTTGTTCAGTAATACATGTAACAGGAAAACATGTTCAGTAATGGATGTTACGTGTTTCATGATTAAGATAGAACCATTAGATTTGATATATAGTCTGTAACAAAAAGATGTAGTAATACTGAAAGGTGTACATGTATGTACCAGGTGTGGATTACATAGCAAAGTATCAAAATGTTAATACCTTACAACTATTTTGATACAAATTTAAATAAATACTATCCTAAAGTTTTTTGGACCGCCATATAAGATATGCCTATTAATGGAGTTAGTTGCAGTAAATATGGTCACGTTGTAACCCTATTGGGTTACCGCCGAATGGGCCGGCACGACCGGGGAAGTTGCTATTGCGTTTCAGTCGGTCTGTGGGAGGTTCCGGAGGCTCAATCCCCTCCCCGCAGTCAATACGCTCTGCAAGCCCCACGCCACCTATTCGTTCACCACCAAATCCCCTAACCCCCTACCCTATGCGCCATCTCCACACGCCGCAGCCCAGCTCAGGCCCCGCTTATGCCTCTTGTTTACCTAGTCTACGTTCTGGTGGTCATTGCCGTTTTTGGACTAGTTTTTCAGGGCTGGACCTGCTCGAGTATTAGAAAAAGTTTTGGTTACTCATAACTCGTATATTTTGCTACTTCCTGGGACGCAGTAGTAGGCCCCAATTGTATGCAAGCTTCTGCGTGTAAGATTTTCTCATCATTGCACTTTTTCGTTACACGCTGTATATTTCTGTTTCGAATCGTTACGTATAAAACATTACATAACTTTTAATAGGGTCAGTGTAAAGGATAAAATAAATTAACGATGTCCATGAAGTTCTAAGCGTACGAACTCGTAAATGGTATCATATTATAAGTTTGGGCTTAAGTTTCTGGGTTTTCAGTTAGAAACATGAGTGGCAGGATTCTGCGTAGGTACATAGGTACCTAGCTCGGATAATAACTTAGTTTAATAATATGGTAACATTATTATCCTAGTGTAGAGATCAGGGTTTCTTTCTAATATTAAGCAATATACCTACACTGGAATTGAGAAAATAATTGTGAAATCTATACTTCTATACTATTATAAAGAGGAAAGATTTGTATGTAAGTATGCTTGTAACGAATTGGCTCAAAAAGTACTGGACCGATTTCAAAAATTCTTTCACCATTGGAAAGCTACATTCACCCTGTGTAACATAGGCTATATAAAATTGATCATCATCAACATTCATCACCTCGCGGGTGAAACCGCGGAGAGCAGCTAGTTAGTTATAAGAGTGAAATCGAACCATTTTGTTCATTGAATACATTATTATTACAATATTAATATATTGGTACTCGTACATCGGGTTTGTTGCAACGAGTATTGTATCTTATTTTATCTACTCTGATACTATAATACAAAGATTATAAAACTGAAAACAAAATTCTTATGACAAACATTACGTACAGGCCAAAAATAATAAAAAAAAGTTTAATTACGATACAGGTCTTGTATGGACACCTGTAACATAATATAACTTTTTAATCATAACGATACACCTATACAACCTCCAGCTGGACCAAGGAGGTTGAACCTCTACTTTAAAAAAAAAAATGGTTTCAATGAACGAGTCCGCGACGACGCAACACGCATGCGCAATCGATGTTTGGGCCTTGGCGCCAACATTTGACATTTAAAAAATCTTTTCAATATTTAAACAAAGTTTGGTTTTGTTTGTAAAATACATAGGTTTTTGTGTAAAAACATGTCTCAAAGCGGGGATAATGGTGATTGTACACCACCAGACATTCTGGAAGCTGCGTCAAACATGACCATGAACCTGTTGCCGGCGAAATCTAGGAGCAACTATAATAAATGTTACCACGAGTTCATGGCATGGAAAATAAATAAAAATGCTACATACAACATTTTCTGAAAATGTGTTGTTAGCGTACTTTCAAGAGTTATCTGAAAAATATAAAGTGTCAAGTATGTGGGTTAAATACGCCATGATTAAAAGTACACTCAATATTTACAACGAAGTTGACATAACTAAATATAGCAAGCTGATTGCATTTTTGAAACGAAACTCACAAGGATATAAAGGGGAAAAATCCAAGACTTTTACAGCAGAGCAGATAATAAGTTCTTAAATGTAGCCCCAGACACATTATATCTCTTCACAGAGGTATTTTAGTTGTTTATCAGTTAACCATGTACATTTTTTTGTTAATATTGAGTTAATTTGCCGTAATACAGTTGTTACATGAGTTGTTACAGATTGCGCACAAATTTTTGGTATAAATTCAAAGATGTTGAAGTCTTCGAAACTACACTATTGATCAAAATAAGTAAAACTAAAACCAAGACGGACCGCTCTTTTACCATTACTGGGAAATATTATGAACAATGCAAAAAATACATAGAGCTACGACCAACTGAGTGCAGCAATCCCAGTTTTTTTCTAAACTATATTGACGGAAAATGCACGACGTAGAGAGTTGGCATTAACAAATTTGGAGCTTTAGGCAAAGTTATTGCCAGCTATCTTCAAGTTACCGACCCCTAATTGTACACAGGACACTGCTTTCGCCGAACATCTGCGACCTTGCTAGTTGACGCTGGTGGAGATATAACGGCACTAAAGCGACACGGTGGTTGAAAGTCGACGACAGTTGCAGAAGGCTATATAGATGATTCAATGACTAACAAGATCGCTATATCCAATTCAATACTTAACAGTATTGAAAATAACAGAAATGAGGTCAACATTAACATACCCTCTCCGAGTACCTCCAATAACGCTTCCTGTCCGATTCAAATTCATTTTCATAATTGTAATATTCAGAACATCAATAATTATTACAAGTAAAAATAAATTTGTTGTTATATTCAGCGTTTTATTAGCAATATTGTTTTACGTATTATAGTATGAGAGTAGATAAAGTAGTGTATGACACTGTACATAACTTGGTCTTATAACACTCGTGTGATACTATAAAAAAACTCGCCTACGGCCTAACCTACCTAAAATAGCAATTTTTAATACACCTACACTGACGGATTATTTTTTAATTTGAGAGTGCACATTATTTTTTGTATGATTTTTTACGAGATGCGCTTGCTTCATTTCAAAGGAATAACGGAAATGAAAATGAAGCGCTGAGCTTACAGCGCCTTAATGTGACAGAGCTTCAACAAAATGACACAACATACAACACAACGGGCGCCACCATCAATTTATTCCTGAAAACATTTTAGTTATCGCGTAATTTCGCGTAGGTACTTGACTTGTGAACTGGCCACCAGAATCTTGCATTCTCACACCTTTAGATTAATTTCTTTGGAGGTATGTGAAGTCACTAGTCACACTCTATGCTGATAAACCAGAGACGTTGGACCATTTGAAAGTCAACATTTGCCCTGGCATTGCTGATATACGGCGCTAGTTGATCGATATAGTTGTCGAAAACTAGACTTCACGATTGTGCTTCATTCGGAGTCACGGAGACCGTGAAAGGCTAAGAACTGCCTTCAAGCATAAGCTGATATATTTTTTAAATTGAACTTAACCAATAATTTATTAATAAAACGATTACACATTATACATTATTATTATCACTATAATTTTATTTCAAGAATTTCATCCGGTTATTTACAAAGGCTTAAGTGGGGCAGTAGCTAACATTTAGAGGCCTGCTTGGTATAAAAATACAACGTAGTATAAAAAACAGAAACATTTTGGTTGGACGTGGTATATCTTTTACAAAAATGGAGAAAATGGTAAGACTAATGACATGAACTTAAAAGTGATAACATATTTTGGTCAGTCGGAGAACCCATTCGGGTCGATTTTCGAAACTTAATATAAAGGGCTATGAACGAGACTGCAGCACCTGCCAATTTCAGTCTCATCCTTAATATAGACAGATGGTGACTTGCAACCCACGGGCCATTCGAGTCGGTCATCGGCATCAAGTCCAAGGGCGGTTTGAAGCTGCACGATAGCGTTCCCCATGCAGTAGTTGCAGTTTCGCGACACACTGGGACCTTTATATACTACGCAGACGACATTAATGATGCCATTGGAAGATTCGTTAGGAAGGCGATGGTTGTAAGACCAAAGACCATACGTGAATATAATCTGAAAATGGCCATCCGAGATAGAAATAGCGTGGTTATGGAGGCCCTGCTGAAATGGGATGCGGGGAAGCAGCCTTCTTGACGTCAAACACAAAAAAAACCGTAATATCCGTAGTAATGTAACGGGTAAACATTGGCATTCTGACCAGTCATGCTCACGAAGAGGTGTTGGCAAGTGGCGGCGTCGTGTGTCGGGTCGCCATTTTCCCTCAAATATGGTTGAGAAAGGCGATGGCTGGCATATGCGTCAACTCGTGAACGGGTGCTGCTTGCGGAGACCGGTCTGCTCGGAATTCTAACGGATGCCAAATTTTTGGTTTTGTTTTTCTGTTATTTTACTTCTTATATAATGTTACGTTTAGTATATTATGTTCCCTCATTGTATGCAAAGATGTATATTTAAATAGTTGATTAATTAGTTAAGTAAATGTAATAAAATGGCACTGACCCTGAAGCCTGTGGAAGAAATATTAAAGTAATAAAAAAAACTCCGGGCCCCCATAAGTACCGCCATATTTGGCGACGAAAGGGGCTACGTTGGCGTGGGTGGCTAAAGGGTGTCGAGAGATGTGTTGCGGTTTCACTAGAGCGCTACTTCCGGCGTTATGCCCTTGCCTATTATGTTATGCCGTGCCTAACACGTTCCTTGGAGCTTTTTGTTGTTTGCTCTTGCGTCTCCACCCCCGGACAGCCCATTAAGGCAAGTAGCCTTAGCGAGAATCGGGGTTCACGGTGTCGCCACTCACCGACGCCTCGCGACAAAGCTGCCTCTGCGGTTATTAAGATTAGTTATTACTACTGTTATACTATTACTACTTAATCTAAAATAGAAAATAGTCCACAGCACCTCTATTTCAGCAGTGATAACAACGCCAAGTGTGTGCAAAGTCGAACAGAAACTTCATAACATAACTAGGTTGTCTATGTCGTATGTTTTACAGAAAAATATTTTTAAGGTTTCGTACCCAAAGGGTAAAAAAAGTAAACCATTAAAACGGAATGTTACAATACAACAGATCTCGGAACATCCGTGGCATAAATCATGTACATTTTGCTATGCTAAAGAGCGAACGATTTCAATCAGTGCCACATAGTATTGGCTCCCATGTGACTTGATGACACTGCCAATATCTTCTTTCCCTGCGCTGGTACCAACCGAGACGGATTTCCTCGGCTTTTTCACCTTTGCGGAACGGCGGAAGGAGAACTTTAAAACTAACTATTAACTTTTATAGTAGATTATGCACCAAGGGAGTAAAGCAGTGCCTTACGTCATGGGCGGTAATGACTCTTGGGTTAATCCCCCATTAAAATTTAATTCCCGAGCGTAGCGAGGGAGTTATGTAGAGTCCTGAGTGAAGCGAGGGGTTAAAGCTGCCAAAGACGAAGACAGGCTTTATCCTCGAGGTGCGCACTCTACTTTTCATACCTACTGCGAGACAATAAAAACTCCAGAGTTGTAAAAGAGCAGTTATATAATTAAAAGTAAAATACACTAACAGTTAATATTCATATTGGACACATTTGTACCGTTGTAGAGGGACAGAGTAATATTTTTGGAAGGAACATTTTATGGAAAACACTGTTCTAGACTTTCGCGGTTGTTAACTAAGTTATAATTAGTACTCACGAGATGTAGACCACGATTTAGTTGCTTTTGGGCACCCGATATTTCGGTACATTTACATGCACCACGTTCAAAATTATAACATTTTTTGGAAGTTGTTAAAATAATACCAAACACTAGAGGGCACGTTACTTGAAGCAATCTATGACTTGAAGTATGACCTTGAATGCGCAGAGGGTCCGTGCGTAAATTACGCATGCGCGTTGCTATGGGTTACGCAGCGTAACCCATAGCAACTCGGCGCACAACATAACACTCCATAGGAACGTTCGCTTAGCAATAAGGGCATTGGTGGTGTTGCTATAGTTGGCCCTTTAGTTAAATCGTTCGTAAAGCTCAATCTTGGTGACAAAAATAACTCGTTTTTAGCTTTTCGAACGCTGAACAAAGAGAGCCATTAACGACATTTTTACCCATAAATTCCCAATTCGAACGCCCTTGTGAGCGTTTTTAGCGTTATTTTCGCAAACTTAGGGCTATTCGAACGCACTACTAATAGTACAATCATTTCGCGCCTTTTTTTTCTGTATGCTGCTCCGTACTATGAGTTTTCCTACAACTTACGTTCTAACTTTGCTCCCCAGTGAGTTTCATGCAACTTTACAGCCCCGCGTATGTAATGCCTTGCTTTGCGTAGAGATTGCGTGACATGTAATAGTACAATTTCGAACAGGTGGTATGAAAACTTCTTTACCTATAATAAGAACGGCACACTTGCCTTTTGACAAGATCTGCTCAACATGTGTATGCTCAACATAACAATGTCTAATGTTAGCTGATATGCATCTCGTCGGCGGAGCCATATTAGCTGTCCAGTTTTTGTTAGTATGCAACACTTTTCTTCAGTCTTTTATAATGAATTTTGTCTGTAAAGGTATATAAAAGGCAATCGTTACTGACTCTCTGATCTGATGAACACACAGCTCAAACCACTGAACGGATTGCGCTGCTATTCGGTACGGAAAAAGTTATAATGATGAAGGTATCTGCTAAGAAAGGATTTTTCATAATAACATCCCCTAAGGGGGTAAACTGAGTGCAAACGTTTGTTGTGACAATTTCTAAACTTAAAGTTGTGAAAATTTCTATTTAAACAATTCATTTAAAAATAACAAGTAGTTTTCCTATTTTATGACAGAAAGGCTAAGGGGGGTAAAGGGGGGGGGGGGGGAGGCGGGTGAAACCTTGTATGGAAAATTATTTGTTTTGACACTTTTTGTATTGAAAATTTTTATTTAGTTAGAATTCAGTTTAAAATGAGAAACCGTGTATTTTAAAATTTTTGTCATTTGTTGTTGTTGAGTTGTGGAAATTTGAATTTAGATACTTAGTTAAATTAAAATAAATAATGATATTTTATTGAGGATATTTTTATATTGACTAAGGGGGTGAAATGGGGGATAAAACTTTGATTAGAAAATTAATATTTAATAAACTTATAACAATGGAAAAGGGAAAGAAAAAAAAGGGGAAATTTATGCCGAGACATTTTTCGAACTTCATCTTCATTCATCCTCAAATCAGGATCGGAACTTTTCAAGGAGAATAAGAACTATCAGAATTTTGTACCTATATATTCTGTATCAACAGTTGAAGAACTTAGAGGTAAAATGTATACTGATGTTAAAATATTAAAGATGCACTGATGGAGTGAACCACAATCGCTTAATACTATGAAAGATATTTGATTCCCAAAAACGACCAAGCCGCTGTTATCTTTATAAGATCATTCAAAGGTGAAGAAACGACGTATAATTCGATTGACACCAACACCATGATCGATGTGGATGAGTCGGTAAATTATCCTGTTGAATTTTAATCTCTTTCAAACCCGCCTGGCCTTCCGTATTACAGCTTATGTTGCGTGTAGCTGCTCCTGTGTTCTATGTTGCTTAGACGTAACGTGAACGTTAACGCACTGCCTCCAAAATTGTGCAATGGATCTTGACTCCAAGTATAAGCTCTCCGCCGCAATGTTATTGAGATCAAATTTTTTTCCTGATTCAGCCAAAGGAGAAACAGTTTTCATGCCGCGTGTACATGCAACTGATCCCAAATTATCTTCCGTTTGGATAAGATTATAGTTCCTAAATAAGGCTTCGCGACGACGATTAGTAAGTCACAGACTAACTCTGAAATTTACTGGAGTTGATTTGCGGAAGGACTGTTTGGAACGGCCAATTTTATTTGGCATGCTCTCGTGTCATTTATCCAATTAGCTTGGTTCCTTTGATGCCCGCTTCCGAATTAGTGAAAAAGTATTGTTTATAGAAATACTGTAAAGGACTGTACTACTTGATTTTTTGTCAAATATCACAAACAAGTGGGAAGCAATAGTCATGAACAAAGCTCTATATCTATTACTACAATAATTAATCATCATCATAATCAGCCCATTTTGTTCCCACTGCTGGGACTCGAGCCTTCCTCGCATAGAGAGGAGTTGGGCCATAATCCACCACGTGGGCCTCGTGCGGCTTGGTGGATAGTGGCTAACCCATGTCAAAGATTTCAGGCCGCCCGAAGTCCTTCAGCAAAGCCTACTGCTATTACTACTAATAATGACTGTTGTCCTAAGACAAACAACCGGGACTGACTTAACGTGCCCTCCGATGCACGGTAGCGCTCAGTTGAATAATGCCACTAGCGGCTTCCAAAATATATAGAGCCAACTAAGAAGAAGCGGCAAGAAACTCGGGGCCATTCTTTTTATAGATGTTTACAATGTTTCTACTTAGGTACTACAAATATTACATTTTACGGGTGGCAGAGTGACAGCTTGCCAGAAGTGGAGTATTCCAAGCATCTATATCTTCTATATAATGTCGGACTTTATAATAAGCTTTTTTTATTAAAACGTTTTTACAGTCAACTTGACTTTGCCCTTTGTCAGTTATGTGTTTTGGGATTTTATTGTAAAAACGCACACAATTTCCTAGGAATTACTTTTATTAGTCTTCGCGAGTCTAAAACTAGGTAGAGCTATCCTATTTGTATTTCTAGTATTAAAAGTGTGGTAATCACTATCTAACTTATATTTATGTAATTTTTTACGATATAATCGAATAGAACTGCTTTGTAAAACATTTTCTGTCTCTCCTAAGGTACTGCAATGAAATTGTAAACAAGTACCTCGTTAACGAAGATAATAATAAACAGAAAAGCAAAAGCGCCGATCTCGTTGTACGAGAGTATGCGTTTTGTATTACAACAAAAAAGAGAACAAATATGCGATTTTGTAGCGCATGAGCTAAATTCTTAATTTCTGTAAGGTACAGGCATTTAGGTTGTATAACTAATACCAGTATAGAAAAAAATGCTCTACGCGGATGAAGTCGTGGTCGAAAGCTAGCATTCTATATAACTTTATTTTTAATAAATTAACTCAGTAAACATTGTCTTGTCCCATAAAAAGTTTCCAGACAAGTCAGCCAATTTTTCATTCCTTAAAAAGTTATAATTCTTTCGGATAAATGTTTACCTTTTTACAAACATTTCTTAAATACTATCCCTTGTTGTGCAGCTGTTCTCGTGTTATGCATTTAACAACGAACATTTCATTTTTTTATAATTATATGTATAGAAGATATTTACTTGCTGGTTAGCGCATTGCACAGGATAAGTAATAGTAGAATTGGTAGCAACTCTGTCATCTGAACTGCTGGTCCAGGGTTCGATTCCCGGACAGGTCAAAAATTTATGTACATGCATAAATGTCTGTTTGGTTTGTGTCTGGGTGTCTATAAGTGTATATTATAGTTATGTATATCAGACATCAGGTTAGTATAGTACAGTCTCTGTCTAGTTTGGGACCTAAAGACCTTGTGTGGATGCTGTCCCATATTATTAAGTATTTATTATTTACTGGAATGTATACTGCATTATAGTTGCTGGCAATAAACTTGTTTTTTTTATATTATTGTTTAATTATCTACAAAAAATAAGAACATGAAGGTGAACGAATGATTAGGTATTTTTTTATTTCTTGGTTATTTTATATTCATATATTATGAATTCAAAATAGTAACGAATATTAATGAATGTGTTACAATTCATCGGCGCTTCTGTTCAAATTCCGAGGCTAAATGCAAGGTTGGCCGGTTCAACATTTATATAGTTTTAAGTAAATTTTATTCACCTTATTAACTGCTTGTGCAACTTAGTACTGCCAAAACAGTCTTCTTACTAATATGCTATATATACTTTTAACATAATGTATATTATAAATACAAATGTTTGGAACTTTGGATGAATGAAGGTTTGTTACTCAATCACGCCAAAAAGGATTGATGAGGCGTTGGATTAATACATAGGATACTTTTCATCACCATCATTATCAATCATAACGCAGGTGACACCGCGGGGCACAACTAATATTAAACTAGTAGTTCTGCGAACAGTAGACCTCGCGAGCTCATAGTCTTATCAGCGGCAATTTTTCGCAGTACTTCACAACCTATTATCTCGAAAACAGCTTCACCAATTATGTTCATATTTCAGATTCCTCTTTAAAGTCAGATACCTAATGTGTGTATAAAATTTTATCAAAATTGGTTGGTAAATAGAGCCTTAACAACCTCCCCCCGTTTTTTAGGAAAAGTACACCCCCGATCAAAAATCACCGACGAAAAAAAAACTCAATTAAATAGTACAACATACATACCAAGTTTCGTCAAGATTAGTCCAAAAATGCGACTTGTACAGGAAGTCAAACGAACAACCTAACAAATATACGGACAGATGAAAGTCAATTTGGCCAGTTCGCTCGCTCGGTCAATAAGTTTCATGACTAATGTCTAGATCTACGTACCTTCTTACTTGAACAATCAGGTAATCACTACGGGTTCAATTGAGAGTCATGGGATCATTGACGAGTGTCTGTGAAATTTCAGTACGCGTTGCAACTTGATTACGACCAATTACGACCACCGCTCGGTCCAAAAGGTTCAGCCTTTTCAGGCGTGATTAAATATTACCAATCTATGCTAATATTGTAAAAAGGAAAGATTTGTATTGTATGTTTGTAATGAATACATTAAAAAACAACTGCACCGATTTAAAACATTCGTTGACCATTTTAATGCTACATTATCCCTGACTATAAAGCAACTTTAATTAAGGTTTTGTTTTAAAAGGATTGCTCATATATTTTATAAGTAATCGCAAAGTTTATAACTGATTTACATAAAGATGAGAGTACGAAGTTATTATTCGAGGTGCTAAACCTGCCGAAACTGTTACTATGTTATAAAGATATTCTTTCGGTGAGATACTTAGTTACCTGCGATCTTAATATTAACCTCTGAATTAACACTATTGAGAAAAAAAATATCATTAAATTCTTTTTTTTTTGTGTTGTTCAGATTTTTTTTTATCTTATTAATGAGTTATCTTATTATTATTATCACCACCTGTGCCATCGTCTTGGTCGCTTGATACAGATTTTAAAGTTCTATACCGTAAATTTAAGTAAAATATGAAAATATTTTACACAACTTCAAAAGTAGTATTTAAAATTATAAAGACCCAATCGTTACCCGCTTTCTTTGTGGCCCAGTGTATTATATTGCTATGAGACATTTCAAACAGACGTAGTACACACGGCAGAGCAACAGTTAAATTTTTTTGTGAAAAATAAACATGTTTAACATACCATTTTTCCATTTTTTACAAATACATGAGGTAAAACGTGCATTATGGTCAAACAGTAAAAAAACGATCTCTTCGTATTTAAAATATACATCCGACTTGATATGGTCTTTATTATTAGACTTTATTGCTGATACTAAACAATAATTTTTGATTATGGTCTTAAAAAAACCTTAATATAAGGTCTTAATAATCTAATATTTAGGTTTTCATTAAATAATCAACGAGACTGTATTCCGAAATGCGTTTCGGGGTAAGACCTATAGATAATTACCTAATTATCAGGCGGGTAAGTAATAAAATTCCCTTTTTTTCATACTTTGAAACTACCCTTGTAGTAGGTACCTTAAGAACAGATTGCCTTGAATTTACATTTCACTAAATTAATATTTATTTTCCATAGATTTGAGCTAAATATTTACCAACTTCAATGAAAAACAAATACTGGCTGGTTACCACGGAAAAATAATCATAATAAGGCGGGAAAGCGGCACTTCAATCTTCAATTGTTTTATCAAGTGCTAATTATTTACTTATATAAAATGTTGTTTGTTTAATTTACTTTCCTTATATTATAAATCAAAAGCAGTGGGCCTAACATGAAAATTTGTGTTAGTGTAACGTCATTGTATCGTTGATGTATACAGTACAAACTATAATTTATCTGTGTCACAGTTGTACTAGATAAATGACAGTTAGTACTGTAAACTTCAACGATACGATCAACTCACACTTACGCAACTTTTCGTGCTAGGCCGACATAGTGTTTAGCTCGGGTAGAAGACCTATCTAGACATGTGCTGTAGTTTGAGTGCGTAAACATTTCCTTTCAACTCTTGTGTAAAATCTACTATTAAAACTAGTAAAAATTAAACTAGTGAGTTTCAAAAAACACAATATCTAATACGACAAATAACACTGAAAAATATAACCATTATAATTTCAGATGGTTGATATCTAAACGACTGATTTCGACTTAAGTATGATTGCGAGCTGCACAGCTGGATATCGGAACAGCTGGCAGCCGGCGCCGGCAAACAGCATTACTACCGAACCGGACCGGCAGAGCGCCGGCAGTCGTAAGCAAACCGCCCACCGCCCTACTCGTGGCACCGCCGCCGAGTTCCAATGATTGAACCGATCGCGCGTACGGAAGTTCACACTATAATTAATTAAATGTTTCCTAAAGTAATGCTTACCTGTGAGGTGTCGAATTGTCGTGAGTGATGACGTCACAGGTTTACGACGACTGGGATAAACTGTGGAACGTGTCCTGGACTTATTCTGAAAGTATGTATTTAAAATTAGTTGTGGTGTTATTTACGTACGCTCGTAAAGCCGGTATCGTATTGATAAGTCTTGTTTTAATTAAAACTTGAGGAATGTAATTAAAAACAAAGTTACAAGATGGATAAATTGTTAGGTTTGATAGAACAAAATTCGATCCTATTTTAAATACACTAAAAAATTAAATTTGCATAATAAAGTGATTTTTATACGCGATGAGCAAAATTAAACTTAAGTACCTAGTATTTATTACTTCTTATACCTACTTAGGTCTACATTTGGAAGCAATTTCTTGCTCGCATAATTTGTCTGCAATGTAGGTAGTTTGTTACCTTATGCATAATATAAATGGCATTTACCTACATGATAGTCAGTTTTTTCTTCATCATCATCATCATCTCAGCCGTAGGACGTCCACTGCTGAACATAGGTCTCCCCCATGATTTTCCAAAAGGACCGGTTGGAAGCGGCCTGCATCCAACGTCGTCCTGCGACCTTCCTCAGGTCGTCTGTCCACCGTGTCGGTGGACGACCTACGCTGCGCTTGCCGGTCCGTGGTCTCCACTCCAGAACCTTTCGGCCCCATCGGCCATCTGTTCTGCGTGCTATGTGCCCTGCCCACTGCCACTTCAACTGGCTAATCTTCTGGGCTATGTCGGTGACTTTCGTTCTTCTACGGATCTCCTCATTTCTGATTCGATCGTTTTCGATTTCGTTTTTTCTTCACTTCACGAGAATTAAGCTTTCAATTATTGTAATTATTTTAATTAAAATACCTATAATATGTATCATCATCATCTCAGCCGTAGGACGTCCACTGCTAAACATAGGTCTCCCCCATTATGTATAGGTAATGTAAAATTATTTTAATGCTATGCTCTATCATGCGGTGTAGGCAATATACTGTTATTACCTGCACCGAAATTGAAGTACAAAATTATTTTTTATATAAATACGAGAGATACTTACACTTCTGCTATCGATAGCGATTACAAAACAATAATACAGACAATACATTTAAACTGCGCCATGCAAAAATTAAAATTTTAAAACATTAGTTTAGATAGTAATGATTTCTTAGGCTTTCGCGATTCTAATACATTGAAATTATACATCTTTAAACTGACTAAATCGCGTATAATTTTATACCGACGTTTCCAACACTTTTCAGTGAACATGGTCACGGGTAGATTAGAGTTAAAGTTGCTTAATTTCAATTAGTTTAGTACCTACAAGTAGACACTTTAGTTCTTTATAGACTTGCTATGAAAGTCTTATGACCACTACTTGTGTTACCTTACCATCGGGCGCTCGACCAGCCCGTTTCATCAATGGTTAATTGAAAAAAAAAAAATACAATACTGTACTACTCCGTGCTGAAGTGTTCAGAGCTTAAGGCGCTGTCAATCCATGACGTCGATAAAAATAAGGGGTTTTGAAGCAGTATTTAGTAAGTATAGCAGTTTATTTCGTAAGCAGGGATTTTCTTAGTTACAAAAAATAATATGACATTTGTAAGACATTTAAGTACACATTGACGGAATTAAAAACATATTTTAACATATTAGTGTAAATAAAAAAAATCAAACATAACACCTAATTTCACATTTGGAACAGTTTTGCTCTTTATTCACAATTGTATTTGTCACTAAACACATATCATAAAATAGCAATTTTTAATACAATGACGGATGCAGTTTTTATTGAGTAGTGAACATTATTTTCTACCGACTTCCAAGAAGGAGGAGGTACTCAATTCGACTGTATGTTTTTTATGTTTGTTACCTCATAACTTTCCAATGGGTAAACCGATTCTCAAAATTCTCAAATAATTTTTTTTTTCTCAAAGTTATAAAGCTGGTGCTTCCCGTGTGGTCCCATTTAAGTTTTATTAAATTCGGTCCCGTAGTTTTTGAGTTGAACTCCAATAACTGAATAGAATGGAAGTCGGTAGTAAATTTTTCAAATTGTACTTGTGTTTCGTTGAATTTATTTTATGAATTTTTGTACGTTTCTACGAGATGCGCTTGTTTGATTTCAAGTGAAATTAATTGAAATAATTCAAGCTCTGAACTGACAGAGCCTTAATAGTTTATCTTGGCGCTGTACTGCACTCCCTATACCATTGGTCTCATTGAGCCTCTGTTGCCCAGGAATTTCACTTGCTACAGTGCTCTTTAGACAGCAATTAAAGCAAAAAGCAAAAATGGTATACCGTGCTTGCTAAGCACGGTATACCATTTTTGCTTTGCGGTAGAATAAGTTCCCAACAGCCTGTGTATACACATCATATAACTACCACGTCGGTTTCTTATACTTTGTTCGTCTTTGTAATAATCTGCACGTCTCGATTGGTGCAGTATCGCAGAGTGTATACTTGTTTAGAGTCTGTCGACTCAAGGAGTCTCAATTTGTCTCTAGAGTTAGTGCAAAATAAGAAGCGTCTTAAGAAATAGTCGCGTGTGCGCTAAGTTACTGTCTTAATGATAGTAAATAAAAAAGTTGAAAAAAATTGCTGTTATTTTACTATTTTATCGTTTTATCTAGTTGAAGTTCACACTTGACATTTGCCTGACGGAACTGATAATAACAGCCGTGCGTATTCTCTATATAGATCTTAATCGCACGGCAGAACACGTAGTACCTATACTTAAGCTGTTATGATGCGGCCTCACCCCAACTTTAAATACTTATCAATAAAAAAGGGCAAATCTACCTAATATACTTACTACTTATATATAACTTCCCAAATTTATGATCATTTTGTAAAAAGTTCATTGATACTGTGACACAGAATAAAGCAGTACACAAATAAATGATACACATCTAAACTCTTTCATATGAACTTGTACTCAATGATATAATAGGTTGTTGAAATTCTCATGAGTTGATCTCTATAATTAAATCTCTCTGTACAACAAACAGTGTATGTTTTTGTTACTGTCACAACAAGTACTTATTACAACATGCGAAGAAAACAAAATAATAAAAAAAAGAGTAAACTGGTGCTGACGATTGTCCTTGGACGCTGGCAGAAAATAAAAAAAAATTAAAATGTGGGTGGCACTGCAACTGCTGTAGAGATGGCGTAACTCTTTTAAACTGAGATGAATGATTTGATAATTATAGTTTTGTGCTCTATGAAGCTTTCCGGTATTTTCTACCGACTTCCAAAAAGGAGGAGGTACTCAATTCGACAGTATCTTTAAAAAAAAATGTTTGTTACCCCATAACTTTCGATAGGGTGAACTGATTCTCAAAATTATTTTTTTTGAAAGCTAGTGCTTCCCGCGTGGTCCCATTAATTTTTTATCAAATTATGTCCAGTAGTTTTTGAGTTAAACTACAATAACTGAATAGAATGGAAGTCGGTATTAAATTTTTTAAATTGCACTTGTAGTTAAAATAAAATAAGTATGTTCATTTCACACTTTATTAGTCTTTAAAGATCTTTTAATTCAATCAATCATGTTGATTAAATAGTTTCTCAGGAAGTGGCTATGTAAGTTTATGGCTCCTACCAGCCGTCATAAAGATTTTTTTTAAAATCATATAGCTAGGTACGAACTTGTGTGGCAAAGACGAATCCAATATATTATATAAAAATCTATCACACCATTTAGGCTGTAAGATGATCCAAAGAGTCGTACATACATACGCCTTAACATAGCCCTCCTCTGGCAGTCTGCTAAAAATACCCGAAGAACTGTTTGGTTCTGATATGTTTAGTTTACACTACAATGAAGGCATTCTCGATCCTAGAGTTTAAAGTTTTGTATCTCTATAGATACAGCATTATTCACAAAGGAACGAAAAGGTAGAGAAAAAACGACGCAAATGAAACGGAAGTAGCATCATCAACAATCTTTTGAAAATGGTATAATGATGGTAAACACGTTATATGATGCTATATGTATACCCCACGGCGTCACCCACATTTTAGTTATGCCACAGAGACATTTTTCTGCGACAAAAGTATCCATTTGTTTTTCCGAAGCCCTCGAACACATTTCACGCAGATCTTGCATTACGATAAGAGTTTGCGAAGGACGACTTATTTAAAGATTTACCTCAAGGAGAAAAGTCTAAGGTTAAATGTAGAGTTTAAGGCTTAAAGACATTTATTCTCAAAAATACTTATACTAACGTATTTTTCAACAAACAATTCGAAACCTTTACAAAATTATAACATCGTCACGTCGTCTGTGTACCTCATCCAGTTTATTAATTTGTTAAGTAATGATCTATTAGATGATGGGCAAGTTTTTAGAATACGTTGACTAGTTTTAATTGAAGTTTTATGCGTAAGGGTATCTGATATATAGTTGTGCTACTTCAAATATTAGTAAATTTCGACGTAGTTCGTTCTATAATTTGGCAGGACCATAAAACTAGCTCGCCGGGTACAATACAATACAATACAAAAACTTTTTATTACCACCAAAGAAATCACAAAATAATAAAACCACTTATAGGCACAAATGAGCGGCTTTTTCTAAAAGCGTGTCTTACAGACAACCTTTGGATGGATAGCGAATACATGACTGATATGGACGGTGGTGCAACATCACAAAGAAATATGTTATTACCTAGTATTATATAAGATAGCGTACTTAAAACTACAAAACTACGTACCTATACCAAAAATATAAAAGACTGAATTTTGTTCCGAGCTTGGCGTTCAAAAATACATACCTACATTATTAAATAATAATTGCTTGGCATTCATTATTTTGATCTCTTTGTAAATTTTTGAAGTGGATGTTAAAAATGGATAATTAAAATGCATATTTATTGTTTTATTTAACCGGTCAAGGTTGTAACATATAATAATTTTGTAGCAAGGTATCATATAGTGACCATCATATAGTAGGTACCTGAACTTGAGGGGTTTATTAGGTAATTTGTATTTCAGCTAATTTTGTTTTTGAGGGCTACCCAATATTCTATTAAGTTTATTAGGTGCGGTTTAAATAATGCGTTCCTAGATGCTGTATCGAAGTCGGTGTGGAATACATCAAACTACGTTACCGAATGTGCCATTCGCCTGATTATTATAATATAGACAGGGAGTCATAGAGTCTGTGATCTGTGCAGGGAACAGATGCTAGCCTCACGTTTTTTTCATATCCTGCCTAAGCCCTTGAGACCTATGGGCACACGGTATAGTAATGTAGTATTGAATTCTCTATTGTATATAATTATTTGTAGATAATATTATAATCTAGTTAATCTGTAGTAAAACAAAACGTTATCAAAAAGAAAATAATTATTGAAGGGTTGTGATACACTGTTATTTCACGGTTCATTGATCGCCTTTCAAATGTAACTTTAGTACGAAGTTAATTACTGTTCATTGGTCGCTATTGAATAATTGTTTTGTCTCTTATTAGATATTAATAACTAGTTGACGCGCCGGATTCTCTCACCACCTCAAGGTGACATTTTCAAACATCCTTCTTATGCTTACAACATAAAAGGTATCCACTGCCAAATTTTAACTTTGTAGTCTCAGGGGTTTAGGCACTCCGTTGATGAATTAGTGAGTCAGTCAGTCAAATACGAGTAAGTAATGATATAATTTTATATGTATATAAAAACCAGATGTTCCAAATTTTATACATACTTAGTCGTTTACCAACAACCCAAATCGCTTTATGTTTATACTACGCCAGTTGACTCAAGAGAGCTTAACCAAAAGAGAATAACCATATATTACACAACTAGATTTTCGTACAGAGCTTTACTTGTGCCTAAACTTCTAGCATCGCTAAACTTCGTGGGTTCAACGTAGAGTTTTGGGCCATATATTTTTAACAGACCTCCAAAACAAGAGGAGCTTATCTAATGTCGTGTACCTATATTTTTATGTATTATTAGTATTGATGATTATTTCTTGTTCGGTAATTTATACTTTTAAGTTGTTTTTTTATAAAAGCTTTTAGCATAAGTTAGCGAGTTTACCATAATAGAAAAACAATTGCTTATCTAGATGATAATGATAAACAAATTACGTTAGCTGCAGCCGAAGGACTTAAAAAAAACCAAAACTGTTGGCAACTAATTTATTTTAAAATATAATTATTACAATTTAATTAATTAACTATTGCTAAACTATGCTATGTACTCCGGTCGAGGTGTGTACCAAGAGTGACGCAAACGCCGCTCCGCTCGTCCGGTGTCGGCTTCGACACGTGTGCTGAGTCGGCGCCTCGTGTTGCACTTTGTGCCGCTTGTGCGCAAGTAGGTCGCAGCTACGCTGCATTTCGTATAATATTGCAATATGTAATTCCTCCACCCGCAGATCAGCAACTATTTTCCAACGTTTAGTGAAAATGTTGCTGGAAAAGCCGCAGGTTTTTCAGGATCTTCATATACATGCTTCGGAGATGTTTGGTCATCTTGATGTTGAGGTTTGCTGCGTTTCCACAGGTTGAGACGTCGTAGAATCATGGTGAGTCCAAGTGCGGATGCACCGAATAGTACCACATAAAAAGGTAGGGTGGTATGGTAGAGTGCGTCATCTGCCGTCGTGTCTCGTTCTAAGTTCGGTTGCATCATGGCTTGGTTATAGGCTTTATGTAGTTTTCTTAAATCCATAGATTGCAGAGATATCTTATGTGAGCGCACAGATTTCTCCTTGAAATTATATGAGATATCCGTGATCAGAAGAGGATGGCCGGATATTTGGTCGTTTTCGTTAGCTATTGTAAATTCTGACGTCATCAGGCTGTAGTTAATAGGAACGGTGATTAAGTAGCTCCCTTGAAGTTGCTTGTACTCTTCTCTTCCGCATCGCAGGTGGGTTCTTGTAGTGCGAGGAAATGTAACGACGTAGTCCTTGTCGTCCAGTTGCTCCATTGCTTCCTTCTCCAGGATGACAGTGGTGAGGTTGCAGGCTGCTCCCAACGCATGATTGATGACGAGTTCTCGGGTACAGTCATGCTGGTTCTTGATTTGGTTTATGGTGTCTTCTTCGCAGAGGTACTGCTTGTCTACCTTCGGGCATTCTGCCTCCATGTACGCATACGCTTCCTTATTGGTTGCAAGGAATGGAAAAGGAGGAATAAGGACTTGACTATACCTATTCGGGGCTATTGAAAGTTTGTATAAATCAAATATGTCTTTGCTAACAATGGGTACTTTGAAAACTATGACTATTTGTCTGTCAGCATAGTATGACCCAGGCTTTATAATACTATAATAATCGCGTAAATCTAAATTTAATATTCTACTATCTCCATAGATTATATGGACTCTATCTATCATATTTCTTAAAGTATTTACGTCTACCATAGAATGGTGCGTGCTCGATGCTCGCACTAAAGCTAAAATATTTTCTATCCTAAGTAATTCCTTAAATAAATCATCAACATTTTCCGTTATAATAGTCAATAGCTGAGCAAATCGAGCATATTTTAAGAGGCTAGTATCTTTATAAGCATCGCTGTTCAATAGAAGCTCAAGTGTAGCATTTATAAATTGTTGGTTCTTTACTAATTGGTCAATAACGTCGTTGTGTTGCTTCATCCATTCTTTACCAAGGCTTATATGGGAGTTGAACTCGGCAATAATTTTATTCTCATTGGTTTTCAAATTTTTAATCGCGTTATCAAACTTAATTGCATCCTGATAATCCAAATTACCAGTGAGACTTTTAATTACGGACCCTAGACCATCAATTAGACCTCTCTTTATCCGGCTAGGCTCTAAAATTTTCAAATGATTTAAGACCTCAATTTTCTGCGATAAATAGTTAATTTGTAGCTCATATAAAGCGTGCGTATCATTATTTAATTAAAATTTAAAATCCATTAGCTGTTTCCTAACCGCGAGAGCCTTATTCTCTATGTCATTAATCTGAATGTACTGTAAGAAACTATGATAATGAGTTATAAGACGAGTTTGTCCGAGTTTATACGGTAGAAGTCCTGGACCGTTGTTAAGACTTTCAAGTCTTATCTCCTGCGTTCGAACAAGATGCGCCATGATCATCAGCAGAATTCTGAAACAATTTATTACTATTAGGTACTCGCTTAAGGCGAGATTTAGCTACGGGACCACGTTTTCGCGACGTATATATATGTATGGGCAAATTGGCGAGAACTTTGTCCTTAGTGTATCTCGGCGCTAACTTTTGTCTGCTAGCTAACGGGTTTTTTATGAAGACTTGCTGTTCAGGATCGTATTGAATTTCAGGTTCCCTATCCTTATTCCTATTTTCGATTAAAACAGTACGATTATGCAGGGCTGATTCGTTTATGATATCATAAACTAATTTCATTTGATCTCTATGACTTTGAGTATATTGTTGTAGTAAATGCTGCGTCAAATCTATTGCTACGGGATCCCTAGGGTCGAAATGTCCAGTAATTATGTCAAATGGCCTGCATTTAGTGAAACTGTGAACTGAGCTATTGTAAGCGATTATCGCGTATGGTACAAGATTTACCACTGGTTCGTCTTTACGTTGTAATTTTAAAAGTCTCAGATGTTGAAGTAAAGTCGAGTGAAAACGCTCTATGTTGCCGTTATCGTTAGGTGAGTGTGGGAGAACTTTATGATGGTTCACATTGTGTGTTCGTAAAAATTCCGAGAACAATTGGTTGCTAAATTCAGTTCCATTGTCTGTAACAATAGTTAGTGGTAAACCATGGTGTGTACAATATTTAAATAATGCTTGAAGAACGCTGATGGCGGTTCCATCACGAAGATGATATGCTTGCCCGTACTTAGAAAATACATCTACAAACGTAACGTACTTTTCGCTGTCTACAGTGAACAAGTCCATATGAACTATTTCTAAAGGCTTTTTAGGTGGTGGAACGATATTGAACCGCGGTTGTACGGGATTACGATCGTATTTCCCTTGGCCACATACAGTGCATTCGTTAATGAATTTCGTTATATGGTCCTTCATTTTTGGCCAGAAATATTTCCTTGAGAGGGACAAGTAGCACTCATTGATACCTCTGTGATTAGTTTTTCCTTCGTGGTAGTGCTTAATTATTTCCTGCTGTCTGAGATAAGGTTTGACATTCTCGAGTTCAATTTTAGTTAACACAAGATTCATAGATGAACTCTTAAAGTGATTCTGTATGATTGGGATTATGGAGTAGAAACCTAATGGAGGGTCAATTAGAAGTCCTGTTTTAACTTTTGGGCTAACAAATTCTTTTATGGCATTAATGATGTCATGTTCTAAGTTAGATTCGGTAACTTGTACAGATACGCGAGTATGTGTATCAAACGGTTTTGATACCACTGGTCGCCTTTTGACATCACTAACAATCGTAAAGACTAACTGACGATGAAATCTATTTAGCGGGTCGTCGGTAATAGGAACTTCCAATATTGGATTTTCGTGACTGGTATGAGCTGTCACAGTCGCAGACTCGTCATCTGGGTCGGGTTGCTCCGAGCGATTTACCATGAGGGAGTTGGTTTCCTCATTATAAATCTCTACACGAGATAACGCGTCGGCGTTAGTATTGGATTTTCCTTTTTTATACAACACAGTGAAATCGTATTCGCTGAGTTTGAGACGCCATCGCGTGAGTCTCGAATTGGGCTCTTTCAAGCTCATAACCCACTGCAACGGTTTGTGGTCTGTAAGTATTTTAAATTTCCTGCCAAAAAGATAGGGTCTAAAATACTTAGTGGCCCAAACTATTGCTAAAAGCTCCTTCTCAATGGTGCTATAATTTAGTTCGCTGTCATTGAGTGTACGGGAGGCGTAGGCAATCGGCTTGTCGGAACCTATGGGACCTTGAGATAGAATAGCGACATTAGAAGCGTCTGTTGTAAGGACGAATTCCTTATCAAAATCAGGGTACTTAAGTATCGGGTCATTTGTTAACAAGGTTTTATATTTTTCAAAACTCTTGACGTAATCAGGGTCAAAGGTAACTTTCTTGCCCTTCTTTAGACATTGAGTCAATGGTTTTGTAACTCGTGCAAAATCCGGTATACATTTCCGATAGTACCCTAATAAGCCCAGAAATTGTTTTATCTCTCTAGGCGTTTTGGGAATAGGATATTTTTCTATCGCCGCTATTTTGTCAGGATTGGTTTCACTCCTTCACTGCTAATAACATGACCTAGGTAAGCTGTTTCCAGCTTCAAGAACTCGGACTTATCCATCTGTACCTTGAAGTTGGATTCTCTAAGTCTTTGAAACACCTTTTCAAGATTGGTCATGTGCTCCTGCAGCGAGGTGCTGAATACGATAATATCATCAAGGTAGACCAGGCATACCTGGTTCTGCAGACCTCTGAGGATATTATCCATCACCCTCTGAAAGGTAGAAGGTGAGTTCTTTAAACCCATGGGCATCCGAAGGAACTCAAAATACCCATGTTCAACATTAAATGCGGTCTTCTGGATGTCAGAGGGTTCCATCTCTACCTGGTAAAACCCACTGGCCAGGTCTAGGGTTGTGAAGTACTGGCACTTCCCTAACTTGTCCAGAACATCCGCTATGTTCGGGATGGGGTATTTGTCGTCTATGGTTTTTTCATTGACCTTACGAAAATCAACCACTAGACGCCACTTTTGTCTACCCGAGGCATCCGCCTTCTTTGGAACAATCCAAATTGGTGAGCTCCACGCGGACTCAGAAGGGCGTATGATACCTTGAGTCAACATTTTGTTAATTTGGTCGCTAACCTCTTGTCGATGAACAAAAGGGTAACGATAACTCTTTGTATGTACTGGGATATCATCGGTAGTTCGGATACGATGTTTTATCTGATTTGTGAAAGTTAAATTTTCGCCATCAATATAAAAAACATCTGCATACTTTGAGCAAAGAGCCATCAAGTTAGCCTTTTCTTCCTCGTTCAGATGATCCGTGCGAAGTCGCGATAAGACTTCATTAACACGCGCGGGCCATTTTTCAGTGCGCGCGCACTCAACATTAAACAACTCTGCGTGAGCAGGTTGATCTAATGAAAATACAACGTCGTTGTTGTTTGGATTTTCTATTTCTAATATACCTCTGTTCTGAACTACGCTAGTAATGCATTCATGAATAATACAGTTACATATGAATTGTTCCGGAACGTAAACTTCACTATCTTGGGTGTCTATAGGTATTCTGACTAACTGTATGCCGGAATGATATCTTCGTATAAATTTACATTTCGTAAGTTATACAATAAGATGGGATTTACTGCTGACTTAGTACTTAAACATAGTCTCTTTAAGTCAATTTTAGCTTCCCATTTAGTGAGCAGATCAAGACCAACTAATCCATCAAAATGATCGTGAAACTTGTACACGAAGAGTTTGATCGGTTCAGGGTCATTTATTTCTGAAAAACAGGGAACTGTAATAGAAAAATCATTCTGACTGACAGCATGAACATTTGTGACTTCAAATGGATCATAATCTAACTTTACATGCGAGTAAAATTTCTCTACAGCATCCGGGCTGAGAAATGACTGGTTCGCGCCGGTGTCTATGAGGAGTTTTAAGGGTGGATTACAAATCTGAACAAAGGGTAGCTGTCGTTGAGTTTGCAGATTGACCTCTATTTTGGCTTGTCTGATATTAAGGCCTTCTGAAAAAAAAATTCCTGACTAGTGGAAGGCTGCGGCTCTTCAACCATGTCATGGACATTATAGTGTTCGTATACTTGAGCCGTTTCCGGCCCGTAGTTCTCGTGGTCAACGTACTCGTACGCATAAGTCGGGTATTCATTGTAATCAGGACAGTAGTTAAAGTCAGGCTCATAGTGATAATCATAACCATCATTTGTACATTCATTGAAGTTCATTTCACGGCTTCTAAAATAATTTGTAGGTGGTGGGTTGCCGTGCTTACTCCAGTCGTGTCCAGTTAGTCCAGTCGGGGGTAAAGCTTTAGGGGTGAAATGTTGTATACCGCTCATAGGCTTAGGGGTAAAATTTTGGGGTTGATTACGAGGTTGAATTCGAAAAGCGTTACTCCTAGCATTATAGTTTGGTGGTGGTGCACTAAACATTTGCTGTGTTCGAGTCGGCATGCGGTATTGAGGCTGGTTTTGTGGTCCTGCATTAAATTTAAATTGGTTCTGTGGCGGACTAAATTTAAATGGTTGAGGCGACATGAACGTATGCCTCTGACTAATAGGTGCTAACATCATAGGTGGTTGATAACCGTGCCTTGGTGCAGGAGGCATTTGAGTAAGAGGTTGAGTTCTCTGCTGATGCTAAGCTCTAGGATGTATTTCATTATTTCGCTGTTGCAAGTAAAGTATATTCACTTCTTCCTGCACGAATTGTAATGCCTGCTCTATCGTTGAAGGTCTCATACAACGAATTCAAGAACCTAAGGGTTCCTGTAGACCTCGTACAAAAGCTTGCATAGAGAGCTTCCTATATAATAAACGCTTAGATTCAATCGTTGTGGCGATAGTTTCGTGCAATGAAACGTATGTCATAATCGTGCTAAATAACGTTTGACAATGGTCATAAAATTCCTGTGTGGTCCTGTGACCTTGCGTGGCTAAGGAGAGGTCATTATACAATGCGGTCTCATCTCTTTGGTCAGCGAAGTTATTTATTAATGACTCGCGGATCCCTAACCAATTATCAGGAATGCCATTTGAGTTTATGATTGTGGCTGCGGGCCCAGTTATTTTATTTAATATTCCATTTAATAGACACAAGTTACCTAATTCATTGCCGGCCTCAGCACTCATATAACATGAAACAAGTTGATCACATATTTTTATAAATCGTGTGAGCACGTTCGGATTTCCATCGAAATCTGGCGCTGGGCGTAAGGCCTTAAAAATGACATCAGGGTCATAAGGCATTTTTAATGAATTTATATCTAAATCTAAATCTATTTCCCTAATACTATCTAATTCCCTATGACGGTGAGACTGGCGAGATACAGTCTCTCGATCACCCCGATTCTTAGGATGAAAAATCTTGAAAAATTACAAGGATAAGTAAGGACTAAAAGGAGCAACACAAAAAGAAAGTTTTTGCGTACTTACAGTTGCATTCTGGTTTCTTCTGCGTATCAATTGTCGGATATTGGTCCCCGGAGCTGCGGCCACGTAGATTCGGATATTAGATGAAGACTTAGGAGCTTGCCAGCGACTATCGGAGCCAAGCCGTGCAACGATTTTTGGAGCTTTTCGAGCTTTAGACCGCGCGCGCTGACTCTAATATCCTACCGACTGCGCCAATCACGTGAGCTGCAGCCGAAGGACTTAAAAAAAAACAAAACTGTTGGCAACTAATTTATTTTAAAATATAATTATTACAATTTAATTAATTAACTATTGCTAAACTATGCTATGTACTCCGGTCGAGGTGTGTACCAAGAGTGACGCAAACGCCGCTCCGCTCGTCCGGTGTCGGCTTCGACACGTGTGCTGAGTCGGCGCCTCGTGTTGCACTTTGTGCCGCTTGTGCGCAAGTAGGTCGCAGCTACGCTGCATTTCGTATAATATTGCAATATGTAATTAACATGTAAATAATAAGATAAATAAATAATAAAATGATAAAAAAAGAGAAAACTCTTTTCTACCTCTTAACAGTGTCCGATTTCAGTTTTTTTTTCATGGAGTTATGGCATTGTTTACTATGCCCGTACGTTTTGATTTTTTCAGTATTTCAAAGTAACATTAATTTCTTTTTTTAGAACGTGAAAAAACTGAAAAAATCAAAACGTACGGGCATAGTAAACCATGTCATGATTCCATGAAAAAAAAATCACTGACATCCGACAATGTTAAGAGGTAGAAAAGAGTTTTCTGTTTTAGCATGGAAAGTACTAGCTATGCAATCCTCTTAATAGTATGAACTTCATTGTGGATTGACATACATCCGCATTCAGAGACGTTTAAGGCTTCTCTACTATAAGCATTTTTCAGCGGAAGTGTCTATACCTTTTAATTTAATATCTTTTTTAAAGTTCAAGTAATTATTAAACGTCTGAGTGCGAGTGCAAAAGTCTTACATCATTGGCGTTAAGGCGCGGTCCAACCCTAATTTTAAAATAATTTATGATGCTCTACGTAAGGTTGAAAATCGCTTGTTAGATTGGACGATGTAATGCGAACATGCATTAATTTAGTGCGTTTCTTTATATTTTTCATATAATAACACATGACAAAACTGCTGGTTACTATTTTAGTACTTTATATTGGCTATGTATTAACTAAAAAAAATTTAGAGTTATCGCTGATAATTCTGAGAGTTTGGGCACGAAAGTTTATTTTTGTGGACCTATTTAGGATCTTTTTCTACCAAAAGCGAGTTATATTTTTGAATTCAATTCGGTTATTACTCTTTTCCTATTCCTTATCTAACGTAAATATTTTTTTCATAGTATATTATCGATCTGTTTCGTTACACTAGATGTTTAAAGTTTCTGCTTTTTACTATTATCAGGATACGAGCGCGCCTTAAGTTTATCGACGGGAAATTTCGTCGTGTTAATAATTTATAAGTTTATCGTTGAAATGAACACAATAACATATAATCAACATGCGAGTAGGTATTTTATTACATAAATTTATATAATATATTACATTTATATTTTCCGCCAGAGCGCCTGAGGGCTCTCTACCACCTACGAGACTATCATAAAACAGGAGCATTTTGTTTTACGCTTAGAATAATCATAATTAGAATAATACTAACCAACACAGAATAGAAATGAATAATATTATTTTAATACTAAGTATATAACATAGGAACCAACAGTAATTGACCAAGCGATGGAAGCGTCTCTGCTTTTAACTGGTCAAATTGAGTTTCATCTGTCCGTATGTTTGTTAGGTTGTACGTTGATCTTCCTGTACAGGTCTTTTACACGCATTTTTCAACCAATCTTGACGAAACTTGATATGCATGTTCTACTCTTTAATATATTTTTTACGGTCGGCGATTTTGAGTTTGGGGTACTTTTCCTAAAAGGAAGATAGTTTGCAGGGGCGCTATCTATCGACCGATTTTGATAAAATTTGGTACACACATGAGGTACCTTAATTTAAATAGGAATTTCGAATATGAGCATAATTGGTCTAGCGGTTTCCGAGATAATAGCTTGTGAAGTACTTACTGCGAAAAATTGCCGCTGATAAGACTATTTGCTCGCGCGAGGTCTGTTATTCGCAGAACTACTACTATTATTTATTATTTACTCTGTGTAAAAATTGATTGAACTATTTGTAATGACGTTATTAAAACGTCAAACATAATCCATTACTATATTATTTTAAGCCTGCTATATTGACGTACCAAAGTTAGAAGTGGTAAGTTTGAAACATGACTTAACCTTATAAGGCGGCAGTAAGACCCCTGGAGCAACAGCAGCTTTTCAGTGTAGGTAATATGAAAGTTATTTCAGTAAAACTTCTTTCGATATTTGCATAACTCTATACTGGCCGATGCAAATATACCCAGATAACGATCGCTATACCTATCCGCCTAACTGCTAACTACTTACTTACTTACGGAAGGAAGAGTTTTTGGGCGTATAAACCCGTTGAATGGCGATCCGCCATATTTGACCAATAATACGAGTACAATAGTTTTCGCAGAAATCAACCTACTTTTCCAGGAACTGCAACGTGTGTGGTTAAGTACCTGCCTGCTATATACGTGAACTCAGTTGATATTTTAGTGCTACTAACATTTTTCTAAAATTATTTAGTAGCTTCAATTCTACCTTACATTCTTTCTTTTATATAACTGGAATAGTTTATGCGGTGTTATCTAGGAAAGGTTTAAAAAGTAAGTAAGTATAGATTAGGCGTAAACGGTGTGTGCAAGCGTGTTTGCATATGAGTGTGTAAAGGTGTGTATGTACACCAGTTACATAATATCATAACCTAAATTCATAACCTAAACCATAAAATATATACATATATATATATATATTTGTGTGTAAGTATGTTTGTAATGAATTGACTTAAAAAGTACTGTACCGATTTCAAAATTTCTCACCATTGGAAAGCTAAATTCACCCTGATTAACATAGGCTATATAAGATTCATCATCATATATAAGATATATAAGATTCACCATCATCATCCATCACCGCGCGGGTGAAACCGCGGAGATCAGCTAGTATAAAGGTAAATTACAAGAAACAAACTAAAATAGAATAACCCAACTTCGAAATAATTATCCCGCACATTTTAAACTTATCAGATCCGCCCTCCTAAAATGTTTCGCAGTCAGGTAATCATGTACCCAGTGACTATTGCGTCATCAATGCGAATCCAATGACGTATCATTTATCAAAATCGGTTGAGCCATCATGTAGTTAAGAGCGAACATAGGGACGGCCAAACATACATACTCGTACATAAAAAGTGAAACACATAACCCTACTTTTGGGCATCGCTGCAGTTCGGTAAAAATATGCAATCTTTTACGTTCTAGGTAAGGCACTTACCGTTCAACCAGTTATCTAACAAAACTTAGTTGGGGGTGACAAACGATAACCGAAAGAAGATGAAATATAATTTATTGACGCAGATATCATCCTCAAACCTATTCAACTCTGCCGCCTTATATTGTCTAACTTGAATGAGAATGAAATGTCACTTTATTGTCATTCCCATTGATGGTTCCAGCCTTGGCTTGCAGGATTTCTTCCAGAATGGGATTCAAATGTCAAGATGAAACCCATTTCCATGCTCCCAAGATCGACAGTAAGACCGGATCGGAGAACTAAATTACCTACATCTAAAAAGACGCTGTGATTTTAATAAAGGCATATTTGACGCATGGACCAATTATTATTATCCATAATCATTCATTAAATACAATGAATTCATTCAATTTTACGGTTTCCTTACGCAAAGGGTCTAATATAAGGGTGTCTAAGGTTTTAATAATGCTGCGCGTCCTTCCATCCGTACAAACCATCTGCTCTAATTTCTAAGCAAAATAAAACAACAATTTTGATCTTATCCTTGACTTGGTTCTAACTTAATGCCATAAAAATAAAACTGAAGTGGCTGTGGAGGGCCAAATCTGAAACTACGATGAAAATGCGGAGGTGAATTTATAGGTGGCGTGGGGGTTGTAGAGTGCAATTTAGGTAATAATTTTACGATTCAAATATAAGAGTATGAAAAATATTATTTTCTCGATATTTGGGCACTATTGCAAGTACAATGATCACGCAGCTTACGCCAAAATATCCGAAACATTAACAAAAAGAAGCAAAAACGGGATAATACACGGTAAATATCCCGTTTTTAACTCTAAGTGATCGTGATAATTAAAAAAAAAATTATATACTTACTTTTTTGACATAAAAACTAACGTGGTTTTCAATCATTATTAATTATAAAATACGGGACCACATTCGGTGGCCTTTTTCAAGGAGTGTTCGGGACGCCCGCGTCGATGACGTCTCGCTTAGCACTCAAAGTGCTTCCGATAAATATTACGTGAGTAATCCCGTATTTTTTAATTAATATATAGAGTCTGTGCGGAAAGAGAACCGTCATAAAATTTGAGGGCGCAACTGTGTTTTTTTAACGTTAGACATAATTTTATGCAAAATTCACTTAAAAACAACACAAAACAAAGCTGTATCCGTCACGTAAATACCACGAAGTATAGTTTGACATTTGACAGATGGCTGGGCTGGGCTGCCATATAATAATCAAAATCATATTGTTTTGTAGTTCCATTTTTCGCCACGACGGTTCTCTATCCGCACAGACTCTACTTACTTTTATTTTCTTTGACTGTTAAAATCAGATATATAGTTAAAATTGGATGCTTGGACGGTGCATCAACACGGATTATCCGAAGACGCGGGTTCAAATCCCGCCGATGATGTTTATTTTTCTCTATAGAATTGCATAGCTTGGTCTCGCTTAGCAGGCGTTTAAAAGCAGGTGCTTTAAAATTATGTAATAAAAATTGTTAAGGGTTGCGAAATCGATATCAAAGTAGTATTTGAAAACCCCTTCTTTCACTTGGATAATTGCTGTCAAACTGTTCAATAAATGTTGCTTTGCTCCCAAACGACGAATAAAATCACATAAAGAGTAAAACATAGATTCTCGGACGGCGTGCCTCGGTGGTCATGGCGTCTGACACGGATTGTCGGAAGACGCGGAATATAATCCCATCCGAGTATGCGTCTTTCTTTCTCATAAATTATAAATATTATAACTTGAGGAATGGCAAATGTACAAACGTACGAGTCCACTAATAAAAGAGAAGAGCACGTTCAGATGCGGTGCAATTATAAATACAAGGTGAGTTTATTTGGAAAATCAACAGGTTTCTTTTCCGGTTACATACTCGTAAATCATTTATCAAAAACGTAATAATCCTCCGGTTTGATGGGTATGGTTGCCGGTGAAATTACATACACATGAGAACAGCTTAAGTGTGAGTGATGGGTGCAGTGCTGTTCGACGAAATGTTGAAGGTCTAATTTTGAACGTCTGAAACTAGTTAAATTATTTGCAGCCTCTGAGTTCTTAAGTTCTAAGTCCTTAGAAGGCGCGCTATGAGCAATTTGCTCACACAATAATTAATTGAGAAAGTTTTTGGTGTTCCTGACCACATAATATGTTGGGAAATATTATCGTCCCGAGCTCCTAGGTGCCTTCCCAACTATTAAACCCCTGCCCCCTCGCGCAATTCACGCATCGCTCAGTCTCGTCTCGTTGCTTCCGCGCAGTGCAGCACTTGTGAAAGCCCCGCACTATCGTGCGGCAATTTGCTCATCGCGCGCCCATCCGCGTAAGTATTTATTTTTCATATAAAAAATATGTTATTGTGTATTATTATATTAATTTGTATTAAATTATCAAGTACTCTAAAGTCATATTATAATGCTAATGTTTTATGTTATCAGCTACAACACACGTGAAAAATGTACGATCAGTATAATGCACAAAATCTTCGAAATTTCTTCGTGGTTGGAAGGGGATTCTAAACGAGAAGAGAGGAAACTTGTATATTACTTAATACAACAAAAATGTAAACATTGTATACATTTTTATATAGGTTTGGTCTGGTATGTTTTTGGAAATAGATTATTATTGTTATAATTATTTCTTTATTTTCTCGGATTTCATCCAGTCCTTTAGAAAAAGCATGCACTTCGTGCAACCAATTACTCTGCACCGAGCACATAACGTATGTATTATGTTCAATGTGTTTTGAGAGGCACACTTGTCCTGATCTCATGGAAGAGTGAAATTATTAAATTTAGTTTTCAGTTTTTTATTTATCGGGATTTTTTTAAGACTACCAATGATTGTAGGCCCAAAATTAATTAATTTGTTATTTGATGTAGAAGTTCCTTTTATTTTTCATAGTTTTAATTAAAACTCTTGTTTTATATTAAATAAATGTTGTTTTATTTATTATGGATCCATTTTTAGCCAATTATACTAATGTTGCAGAAATATAAGCATTTAAAGTAGTGTGAGCTATTTGCTCGCGCGCGTCTATCCGTGTAACAACATTAGGCGCGCCCAAAGAGCATGGCGCGCCTTCTCACGGGTTAAGTAAACTATATAAGTACAAATTAAATTATAGATCACACGGTTATGGAATAAAATATTATGAAACCACTTCCGAATCGATCTTAATTTTCCAGCAGAAACCATTTCGTTCGATCATTATTCATTTAAACAGTTTGACACACATTTAAATTATACGGAAACATATTTGGAATGCCAAGGTTTTTAGTTTAGTTATTTAATATGTTATAGCTAATTTAATAATTATTTATTAATAATGTGCCTATTCTTGCAATTGCCATACATTGTCTGTCCCGAAACTCAACGATAACCTGGTACCGGGCGAGAGGCCAAGGTATACCAGTTGTGAAAAAATAAGAAATAAATCCATGCCACTGAGCCAAGCGATACTAGAGATTTTTCGAAAAAGATGAAAAATTATTACAGTGATTTTTAAGTAATGTTATCTCAAATAACAGTGCTTTTATTCGCAACCACAAATCTAAGTAATAAACATTGTTAACTAAGTACGAGTAGATAAATAAACTTTTGACGATTTATGGTTTACAAAATTATTGTCAGGTAACGTTGACACTCCATGTTGGAAAAAAATGTTTTTATCTTGTTTTTTTCAGTACTGGTATGCCTTGGCCTCTCCCCGGTACCGGGTATTGTTGAGTTTGGGGCACTGTATAGGCGTCTGTGTCTTGGTAACAAATAGTTTGTAACGCAACTGTGAGTTTTATTTCAATAAAATGTTCTAATTTCTTCTATCAACTACTCAATTGATGAACTCGTTCACCTTATCGCGTACAAGTTATTTTATTGAAAAATATGAGATTTGTGTATTATTATTTATTTATTTATGTATTAATTGTCGGCTATATTTTCGTCCATATCCGGTGGTACTATTCGAGAACATCACCGCGGGCGTCCAGAACACAAAGACCACCCCGACAAATATTACACCAGTAAGTCCGTATTTTTCAGTATAATGGGTCGCTACCCTTAATTAAACACATATTAACCACGTTAGTTTTATAACAGAAAAAAAACACTATTATTTTCATTATACATTTTTAAACACCATGAAATTTAAAAAAAATATGCGTATTATTTTTGGAATTAGCTTTTGTTATTATATATTACTATAAAATAGCAATAAAAATGTTATTTATTGCTTTGTAGCAGTAGTAGGTAAAGATGTGTTATGATTTAGTTTTTGTTGAGTATCTATCTTATAATGTATGTTAATATTCTCTGGTGGTTAAATTTTATTTATTATCACAAGCACTTAATTACTTCATTGTAAACTTTTTATAACCTAATGAGAATAACTGCCAACCTATATCTACTTAGAGATATTAATTATAACATTACACAAATAATGTATAATTTAGTGTTTTTTTTATTATTTCTCAGAATAATGTCTTTAAAATGTAAAACACGGAGAATAAGATTTTTTTGAACGCTATCCTATCATACACCATATAATGTTAAAAAAGTAACATAATATCAACGGTACATACCATCTTGGGCGTTTGTGTTGCAGCTTTTATGAGGTCTGTCAACGCGTCGGTGATCTACCGCTTGCCTTCTACTTGCCCCTGGACTACGAGTCGTTCCATGGAGTTTTCATTTCGAACAATGTATCTGAAGTATTTGAGGATTCGTATTTGCACAGTCGAAGATAATCTCTCCTTGATTTGTAGTTCCTCCAAGATCGAGATATTGGTCCGAGACGCTGTCCATGGGATACGCAGCAGTCGCCGCTAGCACCACATTTCAAGTGCTTCGATTTTACGTCGGTCTCTGAGGCAAAACGTCCATGTTTCTGCGCCATAAATAAATATCGGAAACACTAAAGTTTTCATTACGCGGATCTAACCTAATAAGCGGCTGTTATTATTACAGCTACTTTTTTTATTTCTTTGATGATTTACCCACTTTATACATTTTCAGTCATGATAGTACCTACAATATATTTTAAAAAGAGTAATTAATTATGAACCTCGTCATATATTTTGATAGTTTCTATATTAATTAACTATAACGTGGAAGAGCTGTAAATACAGCAACGTTCATAATCTGACGAGTATTGGTACGTTTACCTTACGCATAGTTTTCACTTTAAATATATTGAGCTACTTCAAAATATTGATGCTTTGATGCATTGAACCCTACCAGGCCAAATGTATGTATGCTGTCGACGTAAAAACGTAACACGTTAAAAATATTTAGCCAGAAAACGGAACCAACTTCAACACCAAAAAGTGTGAAATAACTCGTTGAAGTCGGTACCATGCTATTTTAAATGTACCCATTATCACAATATTGTGTACATGGTACCGACTTCTACAAGTTAATTCACGCTTTTCGGTGTTGAAGTCGGTTCCGTTTTTTCAAAAATATGTTTTTCTTTCGCCGTTTTTCCGATCCTTACTAATTACGGGATCGATTGCCATTCAGCGTCAATTATGATATCATCAAATCGTCAGAATAGGTGAAACACTTTTCAGTTATTGGTTTGTAACTCAAAAACTGCTGAATCGAATTTTATGAAATTTAAATGGGGCCTCGGAAATATCTACATAAGAAAAATATAATTTTGAGAATCGGTTCACAAATGGGAAAGAAATTGGTAATAAAAGTTAGTCGAA
Source organism: Selenia dentaria (assembly GCA_917880725.1). Lineage (NCBI taxonomy): Eukaryota > Metazoa > Arthropoda > Insecta > Lepidoptera > Geometridae > Selenia > Selenia dentaria. The sequence continues at coordinate 24,295,996 of OU862886.1, forward strand.
CATATTATAACCTCCTCCTTTTTTGAAGTCGGTTAAAACCATGTCGTATAACTCAACCAATGTTTTTCTGTGGCATCATATCCTGTAACATCCGCAACCGAAGTCGCGGACTGACTATAGTTATTATATAATAAATCAGCTTGTTGCGAAGTACTACAAAGTTTATTGAAGACCGTAGCAATAACAATAATTCTTAGGTTAAAACTCTACCTTAAAGAATTTAACTTCACAATTCGATCCGAAGTTTCGATAGCTGCAGGAACTTATTTCACTGTAAGTTTGAACTTAGTACTGAGTTTGCTATGCATGATCAGGCTGTTTGTCTTGCCTTGCTTCTCACCAAATTTCATCTAGTAATATTTAGGTGGTTTTTTAATGTAGAGTACATTAGTATGTTAAGATTATGTTTTTAAGTCCATTATAAATGTGTACTTAAGTCTTACACCCGTATTTATAAACAAGTAAAAGTCATTACTTAAGCAAGGATTTTAATTCTATTGACAAGAATTTGCCTGAAGTTTGAACTATCAAAGGCTAGAACTCTAAAAGCTTATTAAGACCTGAGCGCTATTCGCTACCGCTGTGGGTAGCGAAAAATAACCACGCGGAACTCGATGGGTAAATAGTATGAAGTTCCATAACTGCAGCGAAACTTGTACCGCCTAGTGAGGCGGTATTTTCTCTTGTTTGGCGAAACTAGTTCCGCCGGGCGATGCGGGAGCAGGTTGCAGCAAAATGCTTCCTGCCCTCGCCCCGCTAACCGTTGCCAACGGATATCTCTACCGCGCGCGGTAGCGATATCCGCTCTGGTGTGAACAGCGAAATTAACGCACAACCTTTCAGATTTCTCTATCGCTCGCGGACGCGAATAACGCCTAGGACTGAATAGGCCTTTAGCCAAGTTAAGTCACCATTTCCTTTGCTTAAGCAATGAGAACACGTAAATTTCTCGTTTTTATTGCACAAGTGAAGTTGTATAAAAACGACATAAGCACACAAGTCTGAATTGTGAAGGATCTATTATGCTGTAAAAATTAAAATCCCATGACAACAACCTAATACTTACAAGTGTAAAAAGATACATCCAATTTCGATAGGGTTATGTCATGCATTTACTTTAGTACCTAAGTAACTTTCATTGCTCGAGTATAGAATTAAGATTGTATGTTTAAGTATGATATAGTCAAGTGCTTACTGCATTAAGAAATTGCTTAGAAACAAGTAATTACTTATTTTGAAATACGGCTGTTAGAAATGTCATATAATTATTAGTAATTTTAAGTAAATCGCTGCTTAAATCCCAAAGAGCCCACGATGGCCAGACTTAATTTATAGAGCTGATTTTTTTGTGTGTACCCTGTCAGGTAAAAACGACCAGCGGCTATAGAGTTTGGGTTGTGAAAGACAAAGAACACAGATAAATTTCAGCTTTTATAAAATAACTAAGGTCTGGCTGTCGTGGCCTCTAGCTCTATTATGAGATAAACTGCTTCAAAAACCCTAATTTTTATCGACGTCATGAATTGACAGCACCTTTTAAGCAGTTATTTGTGCTAGATCCAATGATTATTATTTGGCTTTGACTTTAGTTAGAAGCAATTCGGTATGTAAAGTTTTTTTTTGGTATTTTTTTAATATTTTTATTTCGTAGATTAGGTCATTATAAGAAACTAATTTCAATATTTTTGTTTTATATTCAGTAGTTATTTTATAATATTTTTTTGAAAATTTGAATCCTATGACGTCACTTTTTTGCACAAATATGTAGTTGCGTTGAGGAGCCAAGAAAAGCACGCGAGTAAAAAAAAAGAAACTAGAATTTACTTTGACAGATAATAAAATGCAAAAAAGTGACGTCATTTAGAGGTCAATGAAAGTCGAATTATTTCATCGTTTTTTGTTAAAATAAATGGCATCTTATCGTTTTAAAAGGTCAGAGTAGAAAAATAAGGGTTTGTAACATAAAATCTCGAAATGGTTTCGGAATTGGCATAGGTTAATTTTTTTTAGCATACCGAATTACTTGCATATAATGTTGGTTTTATTTTTTGTTCGTTAAATAGTAATTTCATAGACGCACAACTAATAAACCTGTTTGTTACAGTTGCTTAATAAGCATGTAATTCCTAAAATAGTTTTCCATTAATGCACATAGGTACTACTTATAGGTAGGTATATGCACATAGGTAATTTGATTGCGTCGTAAATATGCAGTATTGAAAACGTAGGTATGTAAAATCAATGTCGTGGTTGGAAGGTCACCTTCCACCTTCCACTTTAAACGAAGTACAACAGTTGTTAATTATTACACATAAGAAATAATAATGTGTAAGGCAAGTAGAAGAAAAGCTGTGCATATTCAAATTTGGAATAAACAAAGCTTGTTTTTACGAAATAGGTGTTCAAGCAGGTCAGTAAAAAAAAACCTCAAATGAGATCCTACTTACTTCTAATACCTGCTACTCGTATAAACGCGAAAAATTGTGAGTATGGATGTGTGGATGTGTGGATCTTAGTTACTCATTTACGCACAAAAGGCTGGAGAAATTGTGATGAAATTTGGTATGAAGGTAGATGAGGCGCTGGATTAACACATAGGATACTTTTACACATAGGATACTTTACGCACGCCTGACGCCTGTACTACGTTCGAAGCTGCCACTCCGGGTGAGACTGATGATATACAAAACGTATATCCGGCCAATACTCACCTACGCCGCCCCGGCGTGGTACGCCCAGATAGCTACCCACCTACGCACGAAACTACAGAGCCAGGAAAACCAGACGCTGCGCGCTATTGTTGACGCCCCACGCTACGTCAGGAATGCATAGCGATCCTCAAGCAAGAGACGCTACAACAATTCGTCGAGCGACTGGCGATCAAAATGTTCGCCAAAGCGGACGAATCGAGACTGCCACACATCAGGGGCATAGCCCCCCATCATACCCGACCCCCCGATCAAGAGGGCAGAAAAATGAAGCCGTATCCCAGGGACCTACTTCCCAGAGAAAACCAGGACGAGACAACAGAAGAGAGTATGGATGCCACGGCTGTATCAGTGCTGCCCCCAGTGGCCAGCGACTGTGTAGCCGATCGGTCCGCTGGGCTTCACCCGTGTAGGCGGGGGTTCCACCCGGCGCGGCCTTGATCGCTCAGTTACCTTTTGGTCACTGGGGTGGCAGTACAGTGAGGCCGTGGTAAACCCAACCAAGAGACCCGCCCACCGTTGTGGACGGAGACGTGCCAGGGGCAGAGGGCATAGCCTTTCACCACGCCTGTCAAGGGTGATGAAATGTGGGTGATGAAATGTAGGTAATGCAAATAGCAATTGCGTTTGACCTTGTACGAGTATATAGTAGTTATGCAACTGTCATAAAATAGAGGGTATTAAAACATGAGCGTAGTTTTTTGAAACGAGCCGCAGGCGAGTTTAAAAATAAGACTACACGAGTGTTTTAATACCTAACTATATGCAGTTGCATACACTACTTTATTTAATCTCATGTCATTTTTGCTACTAAAGTTTTATCCAACAAAATATTACTCAAATTCGTATGTACGAAATAGCGCCAAAATGGAAAAGTCTTCTTCTTCTTCTTTTCTTTGTATGGCTTGTGCGGCGTAACCACAATTTTGCCAATATCAGTGGAAAAAGTCTGTTATTGGTCTATTGGCACAGAATAATAAGTACAAGTATACTATTGGCTCGGAACCAGCGGGTTGCACGCAGAGCGCGCTCACCACAGATAATGTGTACTTAAATTGAATTGAAACGTCCTTGGTCGGGACACATTGTACTTTAATAATAAAAAAATTGTTTTAAAGCATTGTTTTGTTAGGAGAATAATGCTTTAATAAAAAATTTAAATTTTCTTAAATTCTCGTAAATAAAATATGCCAATAAAAGTCTGTATTTCATTTCATAATTAGAATATTACCGAATGAGATTATGTAAAATGTTTTTTTTATGACTATTTGGTATATAGGTAGATATGGCCTTAGAGAAGATAATAAGATACTCGAAATACTAATCCTGTGCAGACGTAGTCGCGGGCACCAGCTAGTAAGAAATAATAATGTATAAGCCAAGTAAAAGAAAAGCTGTGAATATTCAAATTTGGAATGAACAAAGCTTGTTTTTACGAAATAGGTGTTCAAGCAGGTCAGTAAAAAACCTCAAATGAGATGTATGATAAAACAAACTATTGTCTTAGAATATAAAATAATTTAATTTATTATGTTTTATCCAACTAAGACCCGAAAAAGTGTTGTTTTAAGGTGTACCTATGTACGTAGATATATAAGTTTATAGTTTTATTGAGTTTTTATGATATGTTTTAGTTTATTATGATAACTAATGAGAAGTCCATGCCATGTTGCTAATTTATAATATGTATAAAGAGTAAAGTTTTGTATTTTTGTATGTTTGTAATAAATAAATTCAAAAACTACTGGTCCAATTTTAAAAATTCTCTCACCATTAGAATACTGCATTATCCTTGAGTAGCTATAATAGGCTGACATATTTTGATTACTACTAGTTGCTCTCCGCGGTTTAACCCGCGCGTCTTTGGATGATGATGAATCTTATATAGCCTATGTTACTCAGGGTGAATGTAGCTTTCCAATGGTGAAAGAATTTTTGAAATTGGTCCAGTACTTTTTGATCCAATTCGTTACAAACATACTTACATATAAATCTTTCCTCTTTATAATATATAGTATAGATAGGATTGACATATTTTGATTCATCATCTTCATCCATGACCACACGCGCAAAACCGGGGAGCGCAGCTAGTAACAATTTAAATGGTGTAGGTGCTCAATCTACCTAAATATGAAAATCCGTTTCTTTGAAATGTCAGTTACTAAACCAATACTAGGTCTGATCTGGCTCGCTTTTCAACAGCGTTTAATAAAGCAATATACCGGATACTTCCACGTTATTATAACTTTTCTTCAACACGAGACCCAAGAAAATTTTTGCTACCCCGCAAGATGTTTCCGTTAATAACGTCTTTAGAGTCTCAAATTCCATAAAGGGCGGCAAGTACAAAGTGTAATATTATATGACATGATTGATCATGTTTTCAAATAAGTCTTTTGTGGAGATTTCTCGTCTTATATAATCTAGCTATATTAGTAGCTGTGAAAAAATAATTTTACCCGCCGATTTATTATGAGCGTGCAAATTAGGTACTGACTTATCTTCTAATAGGAAGCTGGGACACGGTAATGTTACGGTACTGTCACATCACCGTGGCTGAGACCTTCTGGCTTGCCATCACATCAGTTCACACTATCCCACTATTGTTATTAGTAAGCTGCATTCCGTGGATCTGACTATGTGGAAAATCACTATTCCACATGATTATATTATTAAACGATCATTCTATTTTATCAAATAAACACGGGATTAAGGTGAGACATATTTTTAATATTAAGTAGATTCCTATTTTCAGTGATAGATTATTTCTGATGTATTTTTACCACCGCTCAGCATTCCATCCACCTATATTTAACATTTCAGTCAAAATTAGAGCAATCAATGCATTTAAAATGTTGTGTGAGTGACTTAAGAGGATTGCATAGCTAGTACTTTCCATTTTCCAGTGTGATTTCTTTTTCATGGAACCATGGCATTGTTTACTATGCCCGTACGTTTTGATTTTTTCATTAGTTATTAATTTACTTTTTTAGTTTATTAATTTATAATATTAATTTCCTTTTTTAGAACTTAATAAAACTGAAAAAATTAAAACGAATGTGCATAGTAAACAATGTCATGATTCCATGAAAAAAAAACTGAAATCGGACAATGTTAAGAGGTAGAAAAGAGATTTCTCTTTTAACATGGAAAGTACTAGCTATGCAATCCTCTTAAGGCCTATTCAGACCTGAGCGTTATTCGCTACCGCTGTGGGTAGCGAAAAATACCACGCGGAACTCGATTGGTAAATAGTATGAAGTTCCGTAACTGCAGCGAAACTTGTACCGCCTAGTGAGGCGGTATTTTCTCTTGTTTGGCGAAAATAGTGCCGCCGCCCCGCTAACCGTTGCCAATGAATTTCTCTATCGCTCGCGGTAGCGAATAACGCCCAGGTTTGAATAGGCCTTAACAAACATTCACGTCTCCTAAGAAAGACAAATAGGTACTTTAGAGATGATTAATATTACGTGTGATGCGAAAGTAGTATGTATGTTTGGATGAATAGATAAAGGATGTTTGCTTAGTTTTTTCAAAGATAATTCTTCCTTAATTTATCTATGGTTTTGGTTAGAAATAGTACTTTCTTATCAACAGTAAGTACATAGCTAAACAGCTGAATTTTTAATAAACTGTACTGCCCACCCGAGCCTAAAGTGCAGTAATAGACATTTGCTCAGTTTTAAGCTAAATACATATTCTGGACCTCCATTTTAAAACCTATAAATGAAATTAGTTTTTTTTTTTGTAAAACAGATTGAGAAGTATTTTTTTTTATATTTTTCGAACACCGAAATTGCAAAAATATGACCAATTTATTAAAAATATACAGTGTTTACCAGCTGAATTGCAGTAATTCATCATACTTTGTAACAATATAAGTGGTAGTTTTATCTAGAAGATTAAATAAAAAACATATTAAAGTGCAGTATTATTTGCCTCCATACAAGTTGATTATACTGCAAACAAAGCATTTTATTTTTTCTTTATATTCCCAATTAAAGTGCAGTATTAGTACTGTACATACAGCAAATACTGCACATTTACTTGTGTGGAGTTTTATAATACCTGTACAAAACCTAAATAAAATGAAGTGTTTATAGTTTATACTGTAGTTTAACTTGTTAGTATGTAAATTGTACTTTGTAAAAATCTAAGTAATTTACAGCGTTTACAAATTTTACTGCAAATTAGTTAGTTTACTCCATCCGATTCATACCACCTAATGTGGCTAAAGTCAAGTAATATTCCTTTATAATGCGTTTTAGTTGGTAACCTTACGAACATAATTGAACCGAGCTTGCTCAATACTGCAAAATAACATTACCATACGATCGCTTGCTTCGTTTTTTGCACCAAAAAGGAAAAGAACATCTCTAAATGAAAAAAGTAGACTCAGACGTGTAAAGGACTTTTTAAAGTATCCCTTGAAGAGACCCTGTCAAAACTTATGAAAGAAAATTTGCACCGTTACTTTTTCTGAAACAAGACATTCATGATTATTATTGGTCTATGGACTGAGAAAATCGCGGTATTTTTATCAAAAATATAGTTGCAGAAAATGATTGTATTTATACAAAAGGGATTGACAAAAACTACGAAAAGAAAACGTCAGGTCACGTACACGTATTATTTTCCAAAAGATGATGGTAGAGTTGAACTATGCAAAACATTTGTTTGGGTACTTTAGGATATGCAAAAAAAATGATAGGCATGTTCTCTCAGTTTAAAAAAAATCTATAGTTGCACAAAAAGATCAAAGAGATGGGCGCAATTTAAAATTGAAAACTGTCGACAAAGAGTTGTGTTCATCATTACAGAAGAGCTCATGCCCCTAACAAGCCTACTAGTACTTGCCTAGCGACCTTACAATTACAGATATGTACAAAAATTTTTCGGAAACCCATCCCAATGTGAAATGCAGCATAGAAACTTATAGAAATCATGTGACAAACGTAATGAATATTTCTTTTGCAAAGCTAGAACATGAATAAATGCGAGATGTGTGAAAGTTTTATTTGCATTATACTGACCATGTCAAAAATGGGTACGACCCTTCGTGTGAGACGTGCAATTTACATTTAAACCACATGCGTAAATACTCAAAAGCACGAGAAACTTACGACAAAGATGCAAAGAAAGAAGATGAAGATGAAGTTTACGTATCTGTAGATTTACAAAAAATTATAATGCCACCACGCATAGACAGCTTTAAGGCTACTATATTTTGCCCAAGACTGGTAGCTTACAATAAAAATTTTGTGTCATTGGGTAAATTAAAAATAGGGAGAGTATTTGCCGCAGTTTGGCATGAAGCGATCTCAGGAAGAAAACAAGAAGATATTGTGATTACATATTATAACTTCAAATCATGTCACGCACAAAACAAAATAAAGGATAGTGACGGAAACAGGGTTTACTTGAAAGACGAGGTTGAAGTTTTGGTACAAAAAGGAAAGTATATTCTATAAAAAAGATTTCGACGAAACTTCATACAAATAGATGTCTTGCCTAAAATCAAAAACTTTGCCTTTCTTCACACAAAAACGAACCCAAAAGGCATCGATTCGGGAAGGAAGCAAAATGTACTAAAACAATTAGGTTATTTAATGCCTGAAAATAGGTTGTTGTTTTGGAAAATCTCCCTATTTCCAAAACTGATATAGATACTGAAATTTTTGAATTTGACGGAAACGAATAAGCCAATGACTTAATAGGTATTGTTACAAGTCAATAATATAAAGACTATAATATATACTAGACAAATCCTATAATTAACCTACCAAAAGTGATATTAATTAGTTTGTTTTTAATTGTGATAAAGTTAAACTTTAATGATAGTTATAAATGTTGATGTATCTAAGTGGATTGTAACTTTTCTAACGCTTATGACGTTTCGTTATTCAGATTGTTAGATTGTAAGTTAATTTCCTATTTTAATAAATTGTTTTGTTATTACAAAAGATACTCATAAATACATAATCAGAATTATTAGTAATCACATGCATGCATGTTATTGTGAGCGATACTGATTATTTTGTTGCATTGTTAAGATTGTCAAAAAGACTGGTAATTTTAAACGTATTAGGTGTAGTTTCTTATATAGGTTTAAGAACAATGTTTCGATAAACAATTTTAGTATAATAATAAATAGCACTTAAGTTTCATAATTATTGTCCGAGAAATACATATTTTTACAATATTTAAAGGTAGTTTTCTATTACTACACATACATAACATGAGAATTTTGTTATAAAAAACCTATTAAACTGCAGTATTTTCATATTAATACTGCACTTTATTAAGTAAAAACTACAGTTAAATTATCAAAAGTGCAGTAATAGCAGAATTTACTGCATTTTAATTGGATTTTCTAAAGGTTTTTTTCTTCAATTTCTTGTAGTAAGAGGTACAAAAAAATTGTAATGGCTATAATTATTGTATTTTAAAACAAAAATAATGCAACAACATAAAGGAATATAGTTTTTTGCATTTCGTTTCACTTCGCATTCAAGATTTTATCTAGTAACTTCTAATAACATATTTTATTTAGTTTATTCTCTTTACGCGCGTTTTTCTCAAAACCGTGTATTTGCTGTTACTGCACTTTAAGTTCGGGAGGGCAGTGTAGTACTTACATACAGTGGCCCTAGCACGAAAACTGCGTAAGTGTAACGTGACGATTCGTTTACGTCAATCATGTCACAACACAAACTGTAATTTATTTAGGGTAACTGGCACAGATAACTCATAGTTTGTACGCCGAAACGTGACGCGTCGACGCTTACGATACGAATACTTTTTCTTAAATTGTTTGTACGGCCTCAGATCGATAAACAGATAAACATTAATTGGTAATTATACAATTACAGGTCATATCCACATTTACGTGGGGCATATACGTACAACAGGCGTATTATTACAAAACATCAATGAATAATAAGATAACTCTTATTAATTTCTATTGTTAATAATTGAAATATTATATCATATAACATTATTTCTACAGTTATAATATATGTCAACCTATTATAAATAAGTACATGAATTTAAAACTATTCAATTACTAAAGAGTAAGTGTGTATATTATATTTTACAGTATGTAACAATTTACCTGTTAAATTCATTATTAATGCCATTTGATCTAATAAATATGATAACTAGACTGGAGGAGTTTTGGTGCGAACGCGGAAAAGTCAACGTTTTTGCATTGTATTATTTATCAAAACTTATGCTTTTTTCCAGTGTTAATGTTTAAAATTGGTGACGTTTTACTCATTAAGTGCTGTTTTACGTGCATGAGTGTGGGCAAGTGATATAATGTGGTGAAACGTGTTTTTCCGTATTGTTTCCAAAACTCCATAGAAGCTGATGGTAAAGTTGCCACCACTTTACTAAAGCATGACTTAGATGACTTAGACTGACTAGACCATGACTGACTGACATTTTGGACTCTGACTGACTACGACTAATATCACCAGAATATTCTACTAAAACTGTGTAATACAAATAACTTGACACTGGCAAATGCGTGAGAAGTGCGGGACCATAACCCTCTAAGGAGGGAAAATGAAAAAAAAAAAACTAGAATGGACGATAGAATACTTCAACATAGAATCTTATTCTATAGTCGAGCAATGAACGTTAAAGTAAATGCTTATGTAAGAAATGACATAAGCATAACCCTCATCAAAATTGGATGTATCTTTTTACACTTATTTTAGGTTGTTGTCAGTGGATTTTAATTTTTAAAGCATAATAGATCCTTCACAGTTAAGGCTTTTGTGCGAATGTCATTTATATACAACTTCACTTTATATAGCAATAAGAACGAAAAATGTACGTGTTCAGGAAATGCCGATTACTAAGGCTAAGAATAGCTAGCCTTTGATAGTTACATCTTCAGGCAAATATATATATATATGGCAAAAACTGGATGCGAGAAGCCCAAGATAGACCTAAGTGGCGTGCAATTGGAGAGGCCTATGTCCAGCAGTGGACTGCTACAGGCTGATGATGATGATGATGATATATATATATATATATATATATATATATATATATATATATATATATATATATATACGGTGTTTGGTAGAGGGACCGACATACCAAATGAGCGTGTTCGGGGGCCCACTTGGAGAATACAAGTTGGCCAAAAAAATCCCAGATCCCCCAATTTTTTTAAACCTTTTTATGTGAATTTTCCCTTTTTCTCCGAAATCGTACCTATTTACCCCCATAACATATGTAAATCTGTTTTAGACAGGATGTTTTTGGTTAAATTTGGTCTCTATACACCTTCAGGCCAATCCAATTCAAAATCCAGGTATCTTATTTTGCTTTGCTTGTGTTTTGTCCGTTATAAAACGGACTTTAGGAATATATATGTTTTATGTTTCTAGTCATGAAGAGGAACATAGAGCAATTAAAAACATGCATGTATGTAATGGGCTTGTATATTTTTGTTAAGGCAAATCCTAGTTATTTGAATACATTGACGTCAATTATACATAACATCTGAAAATGTATTACGAGTATGTGAATTCTGACAAATAAAATATTTAATTTGATTTGATAAAAATAATGATTCATAACGAACCACTGGATCGAGTTGCATAGTCCTCAGATACTTTCGATAGAACGACACTAGATACCAAGACTGGTAAGAAAAGCGATTCCCAGTTCAAAAGCTTTAAGCGGGAGGATGGTTTTCAGCTGTCGAATATGGAATCCAGTAGTACGTTTATGTAAAAACTATGCTATTCCTGGACCTCTTGATGATGATTGAAGCCAGTGGTGCGTGCCGTGAAAGGGTGAGAAATTATAGTGCGAACAATAGTAGTGGTGTATTTCGTAATAAACCGAGTACGGAAGAGGGTAGCTTCGTCTGCTCGTAAACATTCAACCCACCCACCCGCAACTCCTCAGTTCTTCCGTGATCATGGCGTTTGCAACAGTGTCGAAATATCGGATACACAAACCAAATATACATGTGGAACATTCTGTGAATAATGTAAACATTTCTGGACATTAAACATTATATAATGATGAATTTTTAAAAGCCAATTATTACATAATCTGTGTTCAAATTGAGCTTTGATATTTCACTTTTTCCGTAATCAAACTCAGACTAGAAAATTATAAATTCTGTCAATCCTATTATCGACAGATAATTTGAATGACAACTGTTTTAATTTACATAATAAATAAGAGCATAATCGACATGTTTAGTTATGAATTATGAACGATAATACAATTATATTTTCCACGTAATTAGATAATAACTAGTTAAACCTATAGTTAAGCCTACAATGCATAAAATTTAAATGAAGTTGATATTGCAACTTTAAATCTCCTTGTAAGACTTGATTTTTTTATAACAAAAAGCAGCTTGTTTGTAGAAGGTACATAATGTATAATCCGCGCAGTTGTTTTATTTTAGTGTTAACTTATTTGTTACTCAGTGTTAATCTTTATATGAATATAAATTGCCTTTTTAGGAATACTGAATAAGTATATACTCCGCTGTTTACACAATTTATGGGACAATATCTATACAACTTTCTACTTTCTACTAAAACCCCTCGGTGGCCTTCCTAGCTGTCTTACAGAGGGCCCTAGGACCACCGGAGGAACACACCGGGACCATACTGACACTGCTCATTGGCTCGTCTCAGAGCATTCCGCATCTCTTTTCTTCTACCTCAATGAAAATGGAACGGCATCAATTACCACACCATGACACGATTGGTCTTTCTCGATCTCGTGGGTTTAGGTCCCCACACCCAACTTCACACGACCTCTTTGGGTCTCCTTTTAATCAGATCTTACGACAGGCGGGGGTTACCGTAGTAGTAGTACCTCATTCTTTAAAAACCCGGGCAGTTTTTTTTTTTTTCGACCTGTAAAGGTCGAACTGGGCAAAGCTTTATTATTATTTTTTGAGGTGGGTAAATGCTGTCCACTTCCCTTCCGCCACGAGGATGACCTCTCCTCCTCGCGTCGTATTCCTCATTACTGAGGGTCGTGACTCCCTTGCTGAATAATTTTCTTATGGACTAAGTCCCTCCATCTGTTCCGGTCTTTTGCTTCGTGGAGGGCTTTGTGGAGATTAGTATTTAGCGCAGATCGAATTTGATCCGACCACCTCGTTGGACTGCGGCCTCTTGGTCTTTTGCCATCAACCTTGCCTGTCACCATCAGCTGTTCGATGTGTTGACCGTCTTTGCGTGCTATGTGTCCGAAAAATTCTAATATTCTGCGACGAGGATGACGGAAGGGGGTAAATAGGGGGTCAGACCCAATAACCCCAGTGAGCAAATATATATACCCACACTCAGGCACAGGTCAAACAGACATAATATGTTCATTGTTCACGCACACAAATGTTGGCCTATCCGGGATCGAACTCGGTACCAGCGGCTCAGAAGGTAGGGTTGCTACCACAGAAAAGCTGAGTCTGTCTTCTTAGTTTTTTAGGACTTAGTTTTTTGTAGTTGCTATACCTGTGCCTACCGGCCAGTCAAATGTCTAATTCATAAAGTAAATCACTAACTTTTCTGCTTATTAGTGCATTGTTCAAAGCATGATGTTAGCACAACATGTTTTCAATTTTTCTCTTTATTGTATCCTTTGGCAAATGAGAGCAGAATTTATGAAGAAAAAAGATTCCGATTTCTTCATGAATAAACTCATAGCTAAAATTCTTGATGCTTGATATTGTGATATTCTTTGAGTAGGTACTATACAGTGACGTCAAGAGACAAGTTGAATGACTGTGTCGAATGAACCGATAAAACTCGGGCGGAGTAAAAATTATTATTAATGTAATATTGGAGCAAGTGTTATTAGCGTATTTTAGCCAATCCCCAAGTCAAATAACGTTCAAGGTTTTGATTTTTGGCACAAGGTCCATCAAATCTTCCTCGTTTCGGGTGGTGGGTTATGTTTCACTCACCTCTCTCAAAAAATTAAGCTAATGATCGCCTGATGCTTTACCTTCAGGCTCGAATTCCAGAAGAACGCTCAGGAATGTAGTGAACGTATACTTACATCTGCATTACGTATCTCAATTGCAATCAAATGTTGATTGAAATCTATAAAAAAGCGGATTATCTCACTTTTCGCAGCTCCAGTCAGCAATTTACACACATTTCCGTTTACTAATGCTGTCAAAACTAACATACAGCTATAATTTTTCAAAATTACAATGAACAATTGATTGAAACTGACCTACGTTAATACGTAATTGCCCTGTTCAGTAAATTGTGTGTCGCATTTACTGTCAACTATCCATTCAAATCAAGACTCACAATTACAGAGTGTCTTTCTGCAATACCGGCCTTACTTCACTAGATTGTAGCCTACAAGATGGTAGAAGTTCAGGAGGAATTATTTAATTATAATAAAAATGTTTACAATTGCAAAAATGTTAATACACTCACACCCACGCATTAGGATACCTACCTAAACACACACACACGCACACACACACTCACTCACTCACTCTCTCTCACACACACACACATACATACACACACACGCGCGCGCACGCTCACGAACACGCACGCGCACCCGCGCACGAATTGATGATTATTATTTTCTTCTGTTCCTCATAAATTTATTATCTTATGTAGTCCTGTTTAAATTTGATCAAGATCTAACCAGAAGCTTTTTTTGATAATTATTTATCATCAACATCGGGTAGAATATGGAAATCGGTTACAAAGTAAAAAAAAAAGTAGTTTAGAAGAAAAAATTAGTAAGTAAGTCGTTTTTTAAACTAGTTTTAGTAAAGCGGTGAACAGATTACTAAAACTCTCTCATCTAATACGATTAATGAGTAGACCACAAAAACAACGTTCCATCATTTTGTACACTTTGCTTATAATCGTGCACTGTCAAGGTCAAGGCTATTATTATAAAACTCGAAGATACCGAAGTCGTTAGATTTTTTTCTCCGCCATTATTGCATTTATAATATTATAGAGTGATCTATCTTACCATTTCAAACACATAAAACGTAAAATACACATTTGAAGAGTATTACTCGTTATTATAGTAAGTATGACTATAAACCTATTAGTTATAATGGTATTGGTAAATTAATTCGTACGCTGTCCGTTTGTCTGTGTTACCATAGGCCGTAGCACAAATAATTTACGAATAAGTATTCATTCGTATCGAAAGCGTTAACAAGTCACACTTCGCCGTACACACTATGAGTTATCTGTGTCACAGTTGCCCTAGAATAATTACAGTTTGTACTGTTTCACGTGAAATACACTTACGCAGTTCACTCAATATTATATTAGCGGGTTACCTAAAACCATAGAGAAGGGGCTGGTTTTCTCTATGCCTAAACCATAGGTACCAAAACAAGTACAATTTGAAAAATTAAATACCGACTACCATTCTATTCAGTTATTGTAGTGTATATCAAAACTACTGGACCGATGAAAATGATGAAATTTAAATGGCACCACACGAAAAGCACCAGCTTTCAAACAAAAAAAGAATTTTGTGAATTGGTTCAACCTATCGAAAGTTATGAGGTAAAAAAGACAAAATAATGAAAAAAAAAAATACAGCAGAATTGAGTCGATAATCATATCTCCTCCTTTTTGAAAGTCGGTAGAAAAATAAACGCCTCATAAACGCATAAAAATAAGAAGATTATTTACAGTATAAGTCCTTACATTTTCATGTTTCAGCAACGTTTTATCGTAAAAACTATAAGACAAACATCAATTTGAGGCAGTCATATTGGAAACTCTAAAGTATACAAACAAAAAACAAAAACTTGCCAAGTGCGAGTCAAACTCGCAGTAAGAATTGCATAGATAGATAAAAAAGTATTGAATTGTATGGTGGTACAGTAGTAAGGAACCTACGGTGCTCGAGTCGATTCGCAATTGGCCGGTTATTCTCTTCATAACTAATTTTGAGAAGCTATTACTCCGTTTCGCTTACGCGCCATCTCAAATTCAGAAAAAACTTCTCTCACATTTTGAAATAATAATATACAAAAGGATTTAGGATATAGAACATATAGTTAAATAAATCAAAACGAAAATAATACAATTAAAATAAAAATGAATCATACGTACTGTATAACCACTAAAAAGTCATTACATAGGTTGAAAAATTACATACGCTCTTAAACAAGAATGTGTACTGGCAACACATTTTACTGTAATCATCTTTTGATTATATGATCGAAGACTTTACCTATGTTTTAGCGCAAGAATGAGTATTTAATTTCTTACATACTTCACAAGTGATAAAACGATAAAGAATCAAAGTTACAGCCAAACGAAATTGCCCCTTTGACGGATAACCTTTCCCGACCTTATCCTTTCAAAATCCTGACCCCTAAAGCATGCAATTCTGAGGCAAACGGATCCCATATCCGCTTTTGTGCTACCTACAGAAATACATGCCTAAGTGGCAACATTTTTGAGACCCAAACATAAGTGCACTGTGACACCGTAACACAATGATAAAAATGCCAATCACCCAACAAAAAGGTTAACAAAAAACTTAAAAACACATACATTTCTGATATTTCTATATGACATTCTCCAGGGTAACTTACTTGGTACCTATAC
The DNA here is from genome assembly GCA_917880725.1 of Selenia dentaria. Taxonomy (NCBI): domain Eukaryota; kingdom Metazoa; phylum Arthropoda; class Insecta; order Lepidoptera; family Geometridae; genus Selenia; species Selenia dentaria. The sequence continues at coordinate 24,312,317 of OU862886.1, forward strand.
ATAATACAGGAGTAACAAAAACTGTTATTAAGTTGTTTTTTAGAAATGTTATAATGATCATTAATTTTTACAGATAACTGGTACATAAACATGGTATAAATACCAAAGGCTTGTCCACCTAGATAGTAATCATAACAACGAACGTAATTGGAATAGAAGGTAGTTCATGAAATCGCTTAGATACTGTCTAGTGTAACAAAAATATGACTTCATTTTCTTGTCGATTGCTCCAGGCTCCAGGGGAATTCGTGTCCAGTATTTGTGTCGCACAAAAGTTTCTAATGAGAAAGTGTGCTAAAGCAATTTTATCAGAGAACACAAGACATTACTAAATACATTGTTTTTGTTATACGGAATACTGAGCTAGAACAAAAGGTATTGGGTTGATGTCTATCTACATTAAATATGTAGGTACGTACCTATGTTGTTTCTGTAAATTATTATATTAGGTTACATACGTTTTAGTATACCTGCCTAAAGTTAAACAATGTGTGTGAAAGATTGAATTAATAATCTTGATATTACTTTGGTTGGTTAATGATGGGGTTAGAATATGAGAGGTTAATTATTAAATTATGTATAAATACCTATCTAACCTATTTACCTATTAATCTATACTACTCGTATTATATAATAATATTATAATGTTAAAATATGATAATATTATTAAGAGGAAAGATTTGGATGTATGTAAGTATGTTTGTAACGAATTGACTCAATAAGCACTGGTCCGATTTCGAAAATTCAACCATTGGAAAGCTACATTCACCCTGATTAACATAGGCTATATAAGATTCATCATCATCATCATCCATCACTGCGCGGGTGAAACCGCGGAGAGCAGCTAGTTTTGCATCATTTTGAATTTTATTGAGAGCAAATTTACATATTCTAGGGCGGGATTGGATCCATTCCAGCACGACCACTTATCAGAATTTTCGAAACACAGATCCAAATGGCGCCGCCAACGAAACTTTTTTTCAACCTGAAATAGTGATAGAGAACAACCGCAGACAGAGTAATATTCCACATCGCTTATATGTAGTTCCCTTTCATATATTACTAAACACCTATTAGGAAGACATGGACTTTCTGTGTTTCGTTCAAAATGTGTAGGACAGTGAAAGATTTGCCAAATTTGGCCAATCTCGACTCTGCAGGTTAAAATCAACTAGATAATAAACTCGATTCTCTAACCACATCTGCTTTTGAAAATCATATAATAAAAAATACAAACCTACTTCAATGCTGTACCTTTGCTTATGTCTTTAGGTTAATTATTTGCAACATTCGTATCTAAAGATTCCAAACAATGAATGACACAATGACATGACTTCCGTTAATGAGGAAAACTTTTCGCGTTAAACTTTGCTCAGTTATTTAGAGTTTTTGTAGGCGTTTCTTGACTAGACAACCAGGAATCCCTCGAAGATATTTGTTAGTAAAGAACCTAAATACAATTGGCTTTGGGTGTGAGAAATCCAGAGATTCGTTTTCGTTTACACGCTGTACATGGTTATACTTTATTTTTAACATTTGAATTGAAAATACATTCAGTATTTAGCGTATGATCACTATGTTTATATTTTATTTATTGTGGTATTATTAACTGTAAATAACTTTACTTTAAACATGTAAATATGAAAACAAGTGGGAACAACGCCCATCATATAGTACGTAAAATGTAGTTATTTGTTTTCCAAACAAATAATTAAAAAAAAAAACGATATTAAAAAATATTTTGCGACACTTCCGCTGAAAAGAAAACAATGATTTTGGCCTATTTGGGGGCGTGCACCACCCTCCCTCCCGCATAAAATGCTAATAGGAAGAATACAAAATAAAAAACACAAGAAACCCCAAATCAACCAAAACCGATTCGACACGTGTTTCGCCTCTACACGAGGCATCCTCAGGAGATGTTGACTCGTCGAGCGCTAGACCGACAGTGTCTAAAATAATTTTTCCTGGTTAAAATGTTTAAAAGTGTGAGTGAGAAAGCTGCAGAACTTGAGATTTCTACCACTTATTGTCTAAGCTGCAGATGGAGTAAACGCAAGCATTAAGTACCTAAGTAAAAGCAAACACGATCGGAAATCCATGACCTTTTTGTGACTTTTACAGGAATGTTAGTACAACCCGATGATGAACGATCTACAGTTTAATATTTGTGTATGTGCCTTAAAGTGCTGTGTGTAACTAGTGCAACTACATATTACTCAGTGGGTAACTAACATACGAGTTTAAAAGTTATTTGACCAGCAAAACAATATAAAGAAAGAAAGAAAGAAAATACATTAATTCAGCTTAATTACAACTACACAATGAGAATAAAAACAATGTTATGCGGTAAATAATTTTGTAAGTTAAATAATGTTGTCCTTAAGCGCTACACTGTAACCTATAATTACTCGTATATGCATATTTTTGATACTTTTATTATGTAGTGTTTGCGGACTTAATAAAACATTTTTCATTTTCATTTTTCCAATGATAAACAAAAATTAAAAATACTTAAAATAGAAACTAGAAATAGAAATAAAACATAAAATCAGAGAAAATGTATTTCTAATAGTTAGTAGTTGCTGAAAAGGCCTTTCTCAGCACAAAATGTTCAGCAGATCTGAACGCTGATTTTCAGATAGGCCTAAAGCGGGTATTGGACTAAAACAAAAACTATGACATAATTAGTAAACAAAAAAAAAAAAATAACTTATAAAATTTTTAAAATGGTTACCAATTAATTTAAAAAGTACTCAAATAAACAACAAACCCAAACACAATAAATAAATATTGGCTGAGTCAATAAAATTAAAGTTCTAAAAGGGTACACTACTAAAACCATACACTGTACAACACACAATCTACAATTATTTTTTTAGTTTTTATTTTAAGAACGAACACTAATTAGAACGAATATTATTATGTACTTTTTAGAACGAAACATTTGAATAGGAAAAAGGTTCCTCGTGTGACGAACTTCTTCACTGTTAGAGAAATCTTTCGCTGAAATCTAAAATTTATACTACTTCGTAACCAGCAACTCGCTTATATTTGTTGTAATAAGTAATAAGTTAAGTAAATTGAGACAATAATCGTAATATGCATTAAATATTAAAAACCTTTGTATATTTGCACTGCGTTGATCACCCATTGGTATAAGAATAGATAAACAGGAGGAAATGCCATAAGGTTTTGAGTTTCATTCGCCCAGTCAATTCATTCGCTAAAGTGCAATGTGTCATTTGCACACTTGTGTTTGGAGGCTAAATATCTGGCACTGCGGGCAAACCCAGGCGAACTGTTGCACAAGAGTGCTAAGTACCTCGCCTCTCATAGAGATACCAGCCAGTTTGTAGACGACAAATTCGTTTTCATACCACCTGCTCGAAAATGTCTGCAATATCGACATATCACGTAATATCGACGAAAAGCAAGGCATTACATCCCCGGGAGTGTAATGTTGTATGTAACTCCCTCAGGCGTAAGGAGATTTGGATTTGGAACGTAAGTTGTAGAAAAACTCTTAGTACGGAGACAGCATACGGAAAAAAAGAAAAAGGCGCGATTGTACTATAGGGAGTGTGATTGTTTGGTCGCCTTGTGTTATGGTAACGCACGGCACTTCTCTACGCATTCAAGGTCATTGTACAAGTAACGTGCCGCAATCTGTAATAAATTTAGAACAATACACTGTATTTGGTGTTCATGTTCATTCATTCAAAAATGTTCATTCCAAAAATATTACTCTGTCCCTCTGCAACGGGACAAATATGTCCAATTTGGATATTAACTATTAATTTATTTTACTTTGAACAAAATAACTGCTTTTTTAAAGCTCTGAGTTTTTATTGTCTCGTAGTTGGTATGAAAAGTAGAGTATGCACCTCGAGGATAAAGCCTGTCTTCGTCTTGGGTAGCTTGAACCCCTCGCGTCACTCAGGACTCTACATAACTCCCTCGCTTCACTTGCGTATTAATTTTTAATCTCATCATTGCGTTTAGGGATTAACTCAAGAGTCCCCGTTAAACACAGGGTTCGTATCGTGACGTAAGACACTGCTTTACTCCCTATGTGCATAACTACTATAAACGATCGTTTAAATTTGCAAGAACATCAAGCAAAATAACTAAACGATCATGTTTGTATAGATTTATTCTATTTCTCCGAGACATAAAATAAATCAATTCAATCGTTATTTTAATAAGTTTTGAACTACGTAAAAATAATCTTTCTTTAAAGGTGATTTTGAAAAATTTTATATAATTAATTATTTTATAAAAAGAAAAAGATAGTTCTGGTGCTATGCCAGCCTAGGCTTGTAGTGTGATTACGTCCTATAGCTGGTCGTTATCGCACCTATCGTGACTTTGCTAGAGACAGAGACAGAGACAGAGACAGAGACAGAGACAGAGACAGAGACAGAGACAGAGACAGAGACAGAGACAGAGACAGAGACAGAGACAGAGACAGAGACAGAGACAGAGACAGAGACAGAGACAGAGACAGAGACAGAGACAGAGACAGAGACAGAGACAGAGACAGAGACAGAGACAGAGACAGAGACAGAGACAGAGACAGAGACAGAGACAGAGACAGAGACAGAGACAGAGACAGAGACAGAGACAGAGACAGAGACAGAGACAGAGACAGAGACAGAGACAGAGACAGAGACAGAGACAGAGACAGAGACAGAGACAGAGACAGAGACAGAGACAGAGACAGAGACAGAGACAGAGACAGAGACAGAGACAGAGACAGAGACAGAGACAGAGACAGAGACAGAGACAGAGACAGAGACAGAGACAGAGACAGAGACAGAGACAGAGACAGAGACAGAGACAGAGACAGAGACAGAGACAGAGACAGATTTATTTTTAAGAAATAAATGTCAATTATACAGGCAACAGAATAAAACTAAGTCTAATAATAATCAAAATCAATCAAAGTCAATATTAAACATGTCAAGTACCAAGAACAATATAAAACTGTATCAAATGTCACATCAAGATAATAATAGAAATGCATATCTAAGTACAGAAATGCATACTAACTAATTCAAGTGAATATGTCATTTAAGGAATGGTTTACACTATAATATAGCATTTATCTTTTAACATTTTTTCAATTTATTTCTAAACTTTACATTATTGTTGGTTTTTATTATATTATTATCTTATTATAGATTTTAGGTGTCATGCATAAAAAACTTTTGCTCACTTTTGGTCTTACAGTACAATCTATAATTTTGCGCCTATTTCGCTTGACCATATTTTTCCGGTTTATTACGCACAAATAAAGCCTCTAGAATATACAAACTTGGAAGTGTTAAAACGTGCCAAATAAACCTACACACGGGCGGGCCTACTGTTACTTGATGGATTGGCTGGCGGTGGAGTGGACCTAAGTGATGTACCTAGCAATAGTTTAGGTTTAGTGAAGTTATCAGACTCTCCGAAGACATCCGAGAAAGTCTAATGATTTAATTAGTTAGCGACTTATCAATCCGTAACCTACGACAGCAGGCCCAGCTGTTTTGTATCCAATCTTACAAGCACTCCGTGTTAAGATTTAAGAGGCACTGTAGCCAGTAATATTACTTGGCGACTAAGAGTAAAATACTACGTCTGGGGATGACAGCTCGGTGGAGTGCCGTAATTCTGTGAGATTTTTTCAACACAAAGCCAGTGGCACTGTTATTCTCAGGATTGACGTAACCATGCAATCGACTGTACCCCGTCTTGATGGTTGTTTCAGTAAAGCCAGCCATTAAAATAAATTCAATTCTTTATACCTACATTCTTTAATCATTTTTCTATACATCCTTTAATAAATTTTAATAACAATACAAGCTTGTATAAACAACTTCATAAGAAAGTGTGCAAATGCAACATTTTATAAAAGTTCCAAATTATAAAATATAGCTTAGCCAGTAATAAATGTTGTAAGTTATAATATATAGTGCTTTTAATTTTTTAATTAACGCATATATAAAGGTAAAGGTATATAATATTATAAACGGTACTTACAAAGATTTAAAGACACTTAAAAATTATTAATATACATGAAGGAAATGTGCTCAGCATGAGAGCTGCATTTCCACGTTGACTAGCTATGCTAATTTATTGCAAATTTTATTTTAGTTTAGGATTACATAGAACTCTTTGCCCTTTACCAATAACTTTTTAAAGACGTTATAAAAGTTAAGACTTAAAATTTAACTCTCGTAGTAAATCTATCGATGTTTTACAAAGTTTGCTACTTTGTAATACGTCGATAGATTTACTACGAGAGTGTTTATAAAAGAAAGAAACTACGTAAAGATGACCATCAACGCTTCGTCTTTTGCGTGTTACTTTGCGTTAACTCGTAGGTTATCAATAAATCAATCAATTTAAGTACACAGAAAAATGGATACTTAATAACTATAATTCTAGACTTTTGAAATATGCATCAATTGAATTTATTTCAGTCGTAAACTGACGGCAGTAAAATTACCATTGTTCGTACGCTTAGTTTGTATAATACTAGTAATATACTATTCTAGAATATTGCTACCGGAACACATTATAGACACAACCGTTAGGTTGTTCTTTGTTCTTCCTGTACAGTCGCATTTTTCAACTAATATTGACGAAACTTTGCATGCATGCATCTTTTTAATATATTTTTTTTCGTCGATGTTTTTGAGTGGTATATTCCTTATTGATATTTTGTTCTGTTCCTCTTCTGAGCTTAGAATCAAATCTTACAAACTGGAACCAAGATTTAATGGCATTGAAATCAACACTAACCATATCCACACTAAGTAATATGTCAATAACAAAAATACCAACTATATACTTACCTATAATTATTTTGCTTTCTTATCATTATGTTCTATTGTTTCCAACTACTACCTACGCATTGTTGTAATAGTTTTAATTGGAGTTTGAACGCTGTCGTCATCCTCATTCAATTGCCATAAAATACAGATACAAACTAAGCGCTTTGGGTAGGTATGGATAACTCTTTAATTTATAGCTCTGGCGAAAAGCAGGGAGTAGGTCTATTATGTACTCATCTCGGTAGACGCACAGACAATTTCTTAGATTCTCGTGATAAACGTGAACAGCATCGTTACTTAATTAGGTACTTTTTTATAAATAAATTGAAACTGACTTTCATTCTATTAATACGCGATGTTGATTATAAGTTATTATAAAAAAGATTCTGATCAGATCTTGATCAAATTTAAATGGGATCTCATGAGAACTCAGAATACAGCACCAATGAATAGCTACTGCACTAAAAATCAATGTAAGACTACACATCACATGCCTCCGAAGAATTTTCGACTTCTTTGGCCATATAGCACGTACTCGTAAGAGTGACTACAACATGGAGAAAACTGTTCGGTAAGGTGGAACGAAAAAGATCGGGGGGTCGATCCCCCACGCGATGGTCAGACCAAATTCGCACCGTACTCAACACCACCGTATATGAAGTCATTCACGCCGGAGGATAGATCAACGTGGCGTGATGTGGTCCACCAGAAAATACTCCGCAGAGGCCCCGACCCTCGGCATTGAGGATATACGACGCAAGGAGGAGGAGAAGTACCCTCCAGCTTTTAAATAAAAATCTTCAAATTCGGACCACTAGGTAAGACATTATGAGGTAACGCACCTTAAATAAGTACAGACAAAATGAGAACCTCCTTTTTTGGCAGTCGGTTGAAAAAGTAGTTGTGTGTGAAAGTTTCAACAAGAAAAATGTTTACAAATATTGGTATTCGTAGTTATGATTAGTCAACATATCTACGGATTCAAAGTGTTGTATGATTTGCTTGCGCGGCGCCGAGCACGGCCCGCGGTGCCGACGCCGCCTGTTCGCAGCTCCCGTGCACTTGCACACCCTGCGCGCTCACAACGCCCCTACCGCTAGAGTTATTAAATTACTTAATAACAGGATCGCTCAACAACCAGACGTAGATAAATTTATTGATTCAGACGTTACTTTGCGGAAATCCATTATAAAAAAAACGATATTAAAAAGTCTATCAGTCTATCTCACTGTCGGTCTAGCGCTCGACGAGTCAACATCTCCTGAGGATGCCTCGTGTAGAGGCGAAACACGTGTCGAATCGGTTTTGGTTCATTTGGGGTTTCTTGTGTTTTTTATTTTGTATTCTTCCTATTAGCATTTTATGCGGGAGGGAGGGTGGTGCACGCCCCCAAATAGGCCAAAAATCATTGTTTTCTTTTCAGCGGAAGTGTCACTAAATATTTTTTAATATCGTTTTTTTGTAGATATATTTTATGATAAGGTAGGTAGATTTCGATGTGAACTTCTTACTTATTTTAGTTTCACCATGTGATGTTTTGGATTATGTCTGTAAATTGCATGTGTCTATCTGAATAAATAAATAAATGATTTCCCTATGGTTAACGAGAAGTTTCAATATGATATAATATTGGCATTATTGCGACGTATTACAAATCCTTCTACCTATCTCAAGTTTTTCTGTGTCCCGGTGGAAATTAGCACCGTGAAAAATCCATACAGTTATCGCATGATTCATTTACATAGCACGCCGCTCGAATGCAAAATGATCTTTCTCTCTGAGAAGCAAAACTGGTTGGAGTATTTGAAAATGGTTCATCATTCATTCCTCAATAATACCTCATTACATTTCCTATGAATACCTATATGTCATATGTAACAGACGCATTTTTTAAATTCTTTAGTTTTAAATTACTGTTTGAATATTGTAAAGGCCCATTACAAGATCACCTTTACTTTACCCGTTTACAATATACTAATGAAAACTAATACAATAATTAAGTTATTGTCAAACGTTATTTTTGTAAAAATGTGATAACTAATGTATTCAAACATTATCCTAAAGATATTCGTCGTAATAGGCCATCGATATAATGAGTAATAATATTTTCTTTTAAGCGTTGTTATTGTCTCCGATTGCAGCAATGATTTAGACAAATAATTATAAATTATTAGACTAATGCCCAATATAATTAATTACTTATTCTCTTTGGTAATTAAGTAACCATTTGTTTTTATTAGAACTATATATTCTGTTTTAAACTATCACGGTTGTTCTCTAAAGTTATATGATTATTAACGGGATATTTACCGTGGTAAGGTTGTGGAATGAGCTCCCGATATTTCGGCGCAGTTACATGCACCATGTTCACGGGAAGACGGAAGAATGTCAAAAAATTTAAAAGTTATGTGCAGACATAACGATCTACCCTCTTTCTTAGTCTTTTGCTACGGTTATCACTGGAACATGGTGCATGTAACTGCGCCGAAATATCGGGAGCTCATTCCACAACCTTACCACGGTAAATATCCCGTTAATAATCATATAACTATATATTCTGTTATCCTATCCATATAAATGTAATCTGTAAGATATAGGTAGCTATTTGCGATTAGATCGCCGATTGTATTACTGTATTATAGTTCTTAATCTGTCCGAATCAGCAAGCCTCATTAGAGGCAAGGTTCATTCATAAATCTATTGTTATTTTTTGTCCTGATGCGGACAGATTAAATCCTTACTCGTACGAGTACATAGATTATTTGGTTTATTAACTCTAATTATTTGTGTACAATAACGAGCAACTAATTATATTTGATTGCTTCAACCTTGAAATGCTGTATTCGTTGCTGAAAACAAAGAGTCTTAATTGATTACCATAAAAACTGCTTACCTACAAACAAAATAAACAAAGACATTGACAACTGTTATTTTATTAATTTTTTATTTATTTATACAACGCATTACTTTACAAATTTCATAAGCTACTTTCTGCCAAACTGCTGGGCAGTTTGTCGGCAGATGTTACTCTCATTTTCTTTTACTTCCGTAAACCTTATAGTTATACAGATAACAACTTAAATATTTTGTTGATACTAAACTAGTGCTATTAATCAGTTTCTAAACGACTATTCTAAAAACAATGTATCTATTATCGTAAATTTTAGTTAAGTACATTTACTAGACATAGACAGTTCCATTTACATTAGTTGTAGACTTAAATTTAAATTACATTTCTATTTTCCACTGTACTATTTATTTGTTGTAGATACATATTATGTTGTTGTTTGTTTAAGATGGTTCTATCTAGATATGTTTCGGGAGCGCTTCAAGGTGTTTTTAAAAACTAAATTTCGGATTTTACGAATTTATTTTAATATTAATTAATTACTAAAGTACACGACCGTCTGTAGAGTTTTATACAAAACGAATGCGCCTTAACCTAGCCGTTGACCACCGTCCCAGCTACGGATGCGATAACATTCCGCTGACCATGCGTCTGGGATGGTGGCGTGATCCTACATTATGTACTAGGAAGGTGGTTATGGGTACATAACTCCTCCCCCCTTAGCTTGAAGTTATTGGAAATACAAAGTTTTTCCAGTAACTTCGCTTACATTTATCTAGAAACTAACAATAGGGGTGGCTGAGGCTGGTCCTCATGCTGATTACGACCCTGCTCTCTTCCACGTCTTTCTAAAACTAACTTTTTAAATCTAAGGTAAAGTATATAACTAATACATAAAAAGATTATAACATAAAGTAGTATAGTTGCAACACTGACACTGTATATTTGGTCACTATATTGCCCATTATCACTTTTAACACTTGTTACACTTGTCTTCAATAGATAGTTCAGATGCTGCACGTCCTCCAGATCGATTCCCTTGAGGTTGATAGGTTCGGTGTTCACCACAAGGTGATTCTGCTGCTGTTCAGGTAAAGCGGGTAGATTTATAAGTGGAACGGGGTTATATACGGTATCCAGTGAGTGGTAGTGTCGTCCATGTATTATGACGCCATCTATAGCAACGTCACACACCTCAGGTGTAGTTAATATGTATGTTCCTTGCAGTGTTTCACGAATGATGTCGTGACCACAGGTTTGTGTAAGTATTTTATCATATTTTGAATATAGTATCCAACGATTTGACGCTATTCTCTGAAGTTTCAGGTCCTCTGAAAGGACTTTACATGGGAGACATCTGGATAAGTTGCGACGATACTCCATCAGCTGCTCTACGCAGGTCTCCGGTGCGTATGGGACGAGGTCTTCTTCAGTACATAAGTGTTCATTGGCCGTTATTTCTCGGCATAGACGGGCGGTTGGACGATATTTCGTACCTTCTACTAATAGGAAAGGATATTCAGGAATAATAACAAAGGTTTCAGAGTTACGTGATACAGGTAAGGGATACAGTTTGAAATAATTATAAGTAGTATTAATAACTAGTGGAACATCTATTATGAATCTTATTTCATCGTCCTTAAGGTAAGTTTTAACTGAAAGTGTTTCTTCTATATTAATTAGGTTTTGCTCAGTGACTGAATACATTAAATTATCATACTTTGATATATCAGACAGTATGGTTAAAAGTTCGTTTGAGTTGATTACAGATTTATGTAACACAGATACTTTACTGAGTGCTAGAGCTGTTTCTAAGTCATTCAGTTTTATGTATAAAGTCCTAAAATTAGCTATGAACATGTTTAAGATATTGGCTAGATATGATATGAAAATGTACATGTTTTCCCTTGATAGATCTGCTACAATTACTTCAATGCGTTGTAAGCGCTCATTCATAATTTTTACATTGTCATCCATAATTTGCGTAGAGTTGAGGAAGTGGTCCATCATTTCGGTTATAAGAGTAATTTTATTAGAGATCCCTTGTTCTCGAGTTTTGAGTCCAGTGATAAGTTTGTCATAGCGTATCGCGTCATCATGGTCTAGGTTACCAGTTACAATTTTAATGATAGAGCCAAGAGGATTGATAAGACCGCGTTTACATCTTTTGGAAGGAATTAACTGCTGAATTCTTTGCACTGTTTCATCACGAAGGTAAGTTACTTGAGTCATAAGTTCTAATACCTCATTAATATATGACTTATTCTGGTTAATAAGTTGACTAAACTCAGAGTATTTATCTATATTGTAATTTAAGTCCATTACGATACCTCCAAGGTTGGTAGTTTTTATAATTGACCACTTATCGTGTTGCAAGAAGGCACAACCTTTCTTAACAGGTAATATGCCAGGATTGTGGTCAATCTTCACCACGTGAAGGTCCTGGCTGGGGGGAATTTGGCAAAGGATGATCCTGATCATCGATGTCCATAGTAGGAGTTTCCGCCACCTGTGGAGGACGTTTAATATTTTTAATCGGGGTTTTGCTTTGTCTCTCATTTACTTTAATTGGTACAATATTGCGTTCAACTTGACCGGTAACTATAGCTTTCTGGAATTTAGGCTTATCTTTGGATTGTCTTTTGTTCACGGCTTTCGTATAAACAGCTTGTCCTATGTTTAAGTTTGGTCCTACCTCACCGCCACGTTTCTCTATAACTTTTTCCTTAAAGTTAGTCATTTTGTTGGAAAGGTGTTTGTACAGTTCGTGTGTTCTTTTTCTGTGATCTTGTATTAATTGTTGTCTATAAAATTTATCAAACTCGATATCGAAAGCGGATTTTAGTTCCGTATGGCCAAATACGACTTCAAATGGTGTTAGGTCTGTTGCGCTGTGAATAGTGTTATTATAGGCCATAACAGCGTATGTCATTACAGACGCTGCGTCCGAATACTTCTTTTCGTATTTGGCTATGCGGTAGATTTCGATTATTGTCGAATGAAAACGCTCGATTAAGCCCATAGAATTAGGGTTGTTAGGCGTGCCTATGTGCAATTGTATTTTATGTAAGCTTGTTAATTCTTTAAGTAATGCATTATTAAATTCGGTTCCCGGGTCACAACTTATTTTTCGTGGAGTACCATAAAAAGCGAAATATTTCAATAATGCTCTAACTATTTCCGGTGTAGATCTTGATGGCACTTCGATAGCTTGACCTATTTTACTAAATGCGTCTATGATGGTAAGGTATTGTTTAGTTTCAATGGAGAATGTATCTATGAATATCTCTTGAAACGGGGCATCGTGCGTTTGTGTAAGCTGTAATATGGGTTTTATAGGCTTTCGGTCATACTTGGAGGCTTTACATTTCTCACACGAATTAAGTATAGCGGCAACAGTCTCATGCATGTTCGGCCAGTGATAAATACGCCGAATTCTTTTAATTGTCTCCGTGATTCCGCGGTGACATGTTTTCCCGTCATGTATTTTATCTACGATCGCTTTCTGTTCCTTCTCATCTTCTATGTAAATTACTCTTTCTGTACACTCATAAAAATTGACCGTCCCTTTCTTAAACAGTGCTATAATTATTTTACTAAACTCTTTACGGTGTTCTTCGTTTTCGAAGTATATAAAATACTTAATTTTAGGCCTAATATACTTTTTCAAAAATTCTTTAATCAAGTCTTCGTTATGAAGAGGTATAAAGACCTCTAGTACCTTTTGACTATCCCTAGATAAGTCTTTGACTTGCATGCTGTTACGGAACCAACTGAATACCAAAATTTGGTTCGGTTTTGTGTCGATGGCCTCGTGTAGTATGGGAATTCCTAGTGATTCCGTATCCCTAGCTGAATGAATTGTCTGTGTAGTACTAGATTCGGATCTTAAGGGGTATTGTAGCTGTTCTTCTGATTTGTCTGTGTCTGATATAGATTTATGACTAACTGAGGCCGTTCCTTCAGAGTCGGATATGGTTATTGTTTTGGAATCGTCAGTATTACGTCGTTGTGCTAGAGTCGCGATTTGATCGGTCAGTTCTTGTAAATGATCTTGAAGTCGTTGTTCACTATCGTCAAAGTTAACAATCATAGAAGCGTTGTCGTCGTTCCCTATTGCGTTTAATTGGATGCGAGATAGTGCATCAGCATTTGCATTTTGTTTTCCTTTTTTATGAATTATATCAAAATCATATTCTAATAAACGTAAGCGCCAACGCGTTAGTTTACTACTAACTTCTTTAAATTTATTTAACCAAGCAAGAGGTTGGTGATCGGTATATACTGTAAACTTCTTGCCATACAAATAAGGCCTGAAGTGTTTTGTAGCCCAGACGATCGCCAACAGCTCACGTTCAATTGCACTATATTTTCTTTCGGTATCCGTTAGTGTCCGACTTGCGTATGCAACCGGTTTGTCAGAACCTACTGACCCTTGTGATAGTACTGCACCGATCGCTACTTCAGAGGCGTCTGTAGTCAGTATGAACGGTTTCGTCATGTCGGGGTATTGTAAAATGGGGGCATTAATTAGAAGCTCCTTACATTTTTCAAATGCTTCTATAAACTTGCCGTCTGTCACAACCTTCTTGCCCTTTTTAAGACAAGCTGTTAAAGGTTGGGTGATTTTCGAAAAGTCTTTGACAAACCTGCGGTAATAGCCAACGAATCCTAGAAAACGTTTTATTTCAGTTTGTGTCTGTGGTATGGGGTAATTCAGAACTGCTTTTATTTTGTCGTTATTCGGTCGAAGTCCATCTTTAGTCAGAGTATGTCCTAGATATTGTACCTCCTTGCGTAAAAACTCAGATTTGTCAAGTTGTACTTTTAAGTTGGTTTGTCTAAGTCTGTCAAATACTGCTCGTAGCTTTTGAAGGTGTTCTTGTAGGCCATTCGAGTAAATTAGGATGTCGTCTAAATATACAAGGCAGTGGATGCCTTGCAGACCTCTTAACACATTATTCATGGTCCTTTGAAAGGTCGCTGGAGCCGTTTTTAAACCAAATGGCATCCTAAGAAATTCGAAGTGCCCATTTTGGGTAGAAAATCCCGTTTTCTCTCTATCGCTCTCTTCTATCTCAATCTGATGGTAGCCAGATGCCAGATCTATCGTGGAGTAGTAGTTGCTTTTACCCAGTTTATCGAATAAGTCACATATATTTGGGATGGGATACCTATCATCAACCGTGATTTCGTTGAGCCTACGATAGTCCACTACCATTCTATATTTTATTTGTCCCGAGGCATCCATTTTTTTGGGAACTAAATGGACCGGTGCACTCCAGGGTGAATGTGACTCTTTGACTACATGATCTTTAAGTAGTTTGTCTACTTGCTGTTTTATTTCCTCAGCTTGAGCTGGTGCCTGCCTATAGGGCCTAACGTAAATTGGGTCTTCGTTAACTGTCCTAATACGGTGTTTAACCTGGTTAGCAAAGCTTAGAGGTAGACTGTCACAGTAAAATATATCTCTATATTCATGGCAAAGTTGTTGAATTACCTTGGTCTCTTCGTCATTAAGATGGTCTAAACGTAACTTTTTCAAATTGTCAGTTAACAGATCGTCAATTTCCACGTCAGTAAAGTCAGAATTAAAATTTACTTCACATATGTCGTTATTGAATTCAGTCACTGTAAAGGGTGCTGTAATTGTAAGGGTCACCACGTTTTCAGTATAATTTTGTATAACTGTTGTGGTGCAATAGTTCTCACACTTAACTATTGCCGTAGGCATACGTATGCCTTCGTGAAACTGTTTAAAATTTAAAATTGCGTCACCGTTTTCCAAAATTACAGGTAATTTCACTCGGTGTTCTGAGCGTGGTTGAATATCAATGACGTTATTCTCATTGTAAATTATTGGTATTTTAGAACGTTGCGTTTCCAAAGTCTTATCCTTTAAATTTATTTTGGCCTTGAGCCGTGACATAAGGTCACAACCTATAACTCCGTCATAGCGTTTATCGACGTCATAAACATAAAATTTATGATGACCGTTTTCATTAAATATGGAGAAGAGTGGAATGTCAACCACTTCGCTATGAACGCTGGAGGCATGGGTACTTGTGACCATAAATGGTTCATACGATTTTGACGTAGCGAAGTGTTCGTTTGCTTTTGATGGACTTAAAAATGATCGCGTGCTTCCCGAGTCTAGCATGAATTTTCCGTCAATATCAGCTACGTATATATATGGTAATTTTAACGAGGCGTCATAATTTATCTCTATCATTTCATGGTTGTTGGGACTACTCTTATGTGAAAATTTTCCACATCATTAACTATTTCTTGTTCACCGGTTGAAGGGTTACCATGCACGTTGTCTTCACACATTTTATTTTCAGCAGAGTTGTCGGCTGAAGACTCGTGGCACGTATACATGTTGTCATAAGCATCGGGAATCACATCATCGTAAGTATTGTAAGTTTCATATGGATAATAATAATCATCGCATTGACCTTCTATCGCATATGTTTCATTTACAGGTAACTGCTGGGGTCTCGCCGGAGCAGTCCTCATGGAAACGTCGTTTGAGTACTGATGAGGTGGACGATAACCATGTGGCTGCGGATGTCTATATCCAAACTGTCCTGGCTGCGGTTTGAAACCGAATGGGCTAGGTTGCGGTTTGTAACCGAATTGGCCGGCTTGTGGTCTAAACCCAAATTGACTTACCTGTGGTTGTGGTCTAAAGCCGAATTGTGATCGCTGACCAAACTGGGGTTGCGCTGATGCAGTATGTAACTGCGGCCTATATCCAAATTGTGTTGGCATTGGTGCGCGATATGCGAAATTAGGTAACTGAGGTCGCGCCAGATTACTAGCTTGGTTTGGTATACCAAATTTGAATTGACCTTGAGGCATAGGTGGTGGTGGCCTAAAGTTAATTTGAACCGGTTTGCTCTGTAGCATTTTAGTACGCATGTTGTATTGCTCTTGGAAGTTAACTTCCTCCAAGACATGTTTTAATGCTTCCTCTAACGAATTGGGTTCTTTCATCCGAACTGTTCTAACCATATGCTCTGACAAGTTATATAGGAATACATTTAGCGAAGTGTTATTATAAATTACTCGCTTCGCTTCTCGTAGTGTAGGTGATGTATTTTGATTTACTTTAGATAAAAGGATCGCGCGAATATCCTGAATTCTTCCACAAAACTCTAGGTAAGATTCACTAGGTTTAATCTTAAGGGTCTCAAGCTCTATTGCAACGCATTCCTCGCTTCTAGGATCACCGAAATGTTGAACCAACAAAGCCGCAAGCTCATCATATGTTTCAAATTCTCCTCGCTCACTTATTAATGCCGCCGCTTTACCAGTCAATTTACTAGTAATGCATTGCATTAAAAACTCATTGCGTGCCGCAGTGCCTTGGTACCGTGTAATTACATATGTACACTTTCTTAAAAATAAACTTAAAATTTTTGTTTCGCCATTAAACTCTGGTATTAAATTTAAAACTTCGCGCGGTATTTGTAGATCGCTTGTTTGTTGCGGTACCGAAACAGGTGCGGATGAGGTTTGTGCGTGAGCCATTTTAATTAATATACAATAATATTATAAAGAAAACTTATCTAAGTTACTGGTTAAGGTAATAGTGCTATATCAGGCAATAAAATTAAACTAGTAAAATATATCTTAACAAATAATTACTTAAAATAAACACCAATTGAGGATTTAGGCAGGGAAAGGAAGTAGAAGGATTTTACTCCTTACGAGAATATTACTCACTGTCCAACCGCCGTAGTCATCACGTCCCACTATGTATCGTATTTTATTTGGTTCGTATGGATTGCCGCGGAGAGCGCGATACCGATTTTAGGCATATATAAATTTATAGCACTCTCGCTGTTAGTCACCACTCGCAATGAATCACTTTTCTAGAATTTCACTAAAAATTAGCGCTACTTTTCGCGATGGTAACAGCCAGCAATCCTACCGGCTGCGCCAGATATGTTTCGGGAGCGCTTCAAGGTGTTTTTAAAAACTAAATTTCGGATTTTACGAATTTATTTTAATATTAATTAATTACTAAAGTACACGACCGTCTGTAGAGTTTTATACAAAACGAATGCGCCTTAACCTAGCCGTTGACCACCGTCCCAGCTACGGATGCGATAACATTCCGCTGACCATGCGTCTGGGATGGTGGCGTGATCCTACATTATGTACTAGGAAGGTGGTTATGGGTACATAACTATCTATTACATAATTTTGTCAACAACAACCCCACAGCCGAATAGGCCGGCACGACCGGAGAAGTACCACACGACGTGAAGTAGCTCGCTATTGCGTTCTGTCGTTTTGTGGGAGGTTCCGGAGGCCCGATACCCCCCTTCCCCGTTCTCTCTCTCCTTCCCCTCCCCCTCCACCCTCACCCCCTTCTATCTCTTCCTTCCCATCATCCTCCCTGGTATTGCGGATGTTCGTGGGCGACGGTATCACTTACCATCATGTGAGCCGCTTGTTCATTTGCCAACCTATCCCATAAAAAATATTTATTTATTTTACGTCAAACATTATTGATATTTCAGAACATTCAAATTGCGATTTGGAATAGATAATAAACGTAGGACGAAGTACTAACGTAAATTATACAGTAGTGTCTTGATAAATGCAGCTGTTACGGGCTATTTGAAGATCTTGGATCAATATATTCTAAAGTGATATCCTCTAGTAAGGTCAACGAAAAAAGTTGTAAAGCATTCGTGATTTGAAAAATAATAAAAAATTTAATGATTATATAGGAGGCCTTAAGAGGATTGCATAGCTAGTACTTGCCGTGCTAAAAGAGAAAACTCTTTTTTACCTCTTAACATTGTCCGATTACAGTGTTTTTATTTTCATGGAATCATCACATTATTTACTATGCCCGCACGTTTTGATTTTTTCAGTATTTTAAAGTACTATAAATTTCCTTTTTTAGAACATAAAAAAACTGAAAAGATCAAAACGTACGGGCATAGTAAACAATGTGATGATTCCATGAAAAAAAAATCACTGCAATCGGACAATGTTAAGAGGTAGAAACGAGTTTTCTCTTTTAGCACGGAAAGTACTAGCTATGCAATCCTCTTAATAATGCTGATATATAAAGAAAAAATTATATGTAAAGAAAAAAAAATTATCATAGATAAAAAAAAACTAAACTAAGATTAATATCTCCGCCGATTAAATGAGATAAAATAATTTTATTCCGTCCCATATTCCTTATACTCGTAGTATATACCGATCTTACTATTAGGTACTAGTACGGTCGGAATACTATTCCAAAGTCAGTTGTATGTTGAGGTAAAATGATCGTTGCCAGCGACTCACTACGCAGTTGGTCGGTTTTCTATCAGTACATCTACCATGAGTTGGCAACATAAATGTCATCTATAGTCGATACTCGATCTCGCCTACCTATTAAGCTTGCGATTGGCGTACTCGCTGTCAATTTTAGTTCTACACTTGACCGCAAGGTGGCACTGTTCTTTTTTTCATGCATTTTTTCGCGACAGTCGATAGCGAGCATCGATTGGTGTCAATGTTGTAAACTCATGGTAGACCTACAGATTATTCCGGCTGGTGAGCCAGATAAAATATTATTTTGAAATCGCGTGTAAATAAAATATTAATAAAATAAAAAATTTAAATGTAATAAAATATAATTTTTAATGTAATAAAATATTATTTTGAATCAGTATTCTAGGCTTGTCTGCCCCTCTTAGTCCATATCACCACTTCACAAGGTGAGACAATATTAACTATTATTATTTTATCTATACTTCTATACTATATATAACTATATTATAAAGAGGAAAGATTTGTATGTAAGTATGTTTGTAACGAATTGGCTCAAAAAGTACTTAACCGATTTCAAATATTCTTTCACCATTGGAAAGCTACATTCACCCTGAGTAACATAGGCTATATAAGATTCATCATCATAATCATCCATCACCGCGCTGGTGAAACCGCAGAGACTAGCTAGTCTGAAATAAAGAATATGTGTATAATAAAATATATATTTTTTCATTTTTTACTATATAATATTATAAAGAGGAAAGATTTGTATGTATGTTTGTAACGAATTGGCTCAAAAAGTACTGAACCGATTTCAAAAATTATTTCACCATTGGAAAGTTACATTCACCCTGAGTAACATAGGCTATATAAGATTCATCATCATAATCATCCATCACTGTGCGGGTGAAACCGCAGAGAGCAGCTAGTCTGAAATAAAGAATGTGTATAATAAAATAGGTACCTATATAATTTTTCAAACATTACTTTTTACAATTTACATGTCGTATATGACAATGTTATGTATAATTATATAATTCGAGTTTACTACAAACCACAAAAAGTATGCTCCACTTCATGATTGCATAATTTCAGCCATTTCATATGCGGTAATGGGTCCCGTTTTAACCGTCCAATTCGTAAATCCAGCTTATTTCGGACATCAATCGTCATGTCAGGCCCACGAGCCGTGTCCAACCGCGTTCCAGGCTGCCCACGTTTCGGGTTGCTAGCGTAATGGGAAAAGGAATGTTACGTTAGTTTAAAAAGGAATTGCTTTAATTTGCTGAAAGATTGTCACCTTGTCATTGTAATTATCCATATGTTTAAAACGTCACAGAACTTTTATGATATTGAAGTTGTTACACACATCAAGGTAAGCGCAGATCGTGTTAGACCGGCATTTTTCCAGTATACAAATGTTCTCTATAACGGCATTCAACAATGTGACAGATTCCAGACAAGTCACGCATGTATTCGAGTTGATTCGAGGCGTAGTGCTATTTTGTATTAGTTTAGCAGCCATTGCTCATTTGGCCTTTTATAATTATTAATTTTCTTGTAATTGTTATTATCATAAAAATCGACTAGAATTATTTTTATATCTAAAATCAAAAGGTTGGAACGAATTTAATAAACTTTACTTTTTTATGGGATAGGTTGGCAAACGAGCAAGCGGCTCACCTCCTCCACCAAGTGATACCGTCCCCCACGGACATCCGCAATACCAGAGGTCTTGAGGATGCGTTGCCGGCCTTTGAGGAAGGATGATAGGAAGGAGAGATAGAAGGGGTGAGGGTAGAGGAGAGGGGGAAGGAGAGGGAGAACGGGGAAGGAAGGAATCGTGCCTATGTCTGGATTACCAGTTTAATTTAAACTTAAAAAAAATGTAAACCTGTTTATATAGGCTATCTAGAATCAATCTATCAAATTATCAGTGATTTCTTAAATTTACGTGGATGAAACCGCGGGGCACAGCTAGTTGATTACACCTTGTTAAGGTTCCGTACCCAAAGAGTAAAACGGGACCCTATCACTAAGACTCCGCTGTCCGTCCGCCTGTCTGTCTGTCTTTCTGTCTGTCCGTCTGTCACCAGGTTTTATCTCATGAACCGTGATAGTTAACATTGGAAATTTTCACAGATGATATATATCTGTAGCCGCTATAACAACAAATACTAAAAAAACTGGTCAAGTAAGAGTCGGACTTGCTATTTATCTATGAAACCATAATCTATAAAACGGCAAAAACCATGTCTGTTGTATGGGAGATTTATAGATAATGTTACGGAACCTTTGTGCATGAGTCCTGATAGTTGGCCGGTTTTTAAATATCCCCTCCATCGTCGGGTTACGCTCGTTTCGGTTTTGCACACAGAAACTACCGTTCGTCTGTGTTCGCCAAACATTTTGGTTAGGAGGATTGCATAGCTAGTACTTTCAGTAAAATTTCAAATAAAATTCATAGTCAAATTTCAGTAAAATCAAAACGTACGGGCATAGTAAACAATGCGATGATTCCATAAAAAAAACCCACTGAAATCGGACAATGTTAAGAGGTAGAAAAGAGTTTTTCTTTTAGTATGTAAAGTACTAGCTATGCAATCCTCTTAAGTAGTCAGTTTATAGACTAAGGTAGTCGGCTTAAATATTTCAAATTTCAAATTTCAAATTTCAAAAATTATTTATTCAGTTTAGGCATCATAGACACTCTTATGAACGTCAAAAATTTTTAAATGATTCTACCGCTGTCTTCGGAAAAGAACCACCGCCGAGAAGAAGCAGCAAGAAACTCGTGGGCCATTATTTTTTCAAGTCTTTGTACATTGAGGTTACATATGAGTAGTATTAAAATAACAAATTTATTCAATAGTTGGCTATTAGGCAGAAGTGGAAAGCTTCCAGGCATCTTTGTCTTCTAAGTAGTGACTCAATTTATAATAGGCTTTTTTCATTAGTATATTTTTGACACGTAACTTGAATTTCCCTTCAGTGAGCTCAGTAATGTCTTTCGGGATTTTATTATAGAAACGTACACAATTGCCTAAGAAGGACTTATTTTTAGTTTTCGTGAGTCTAAATTTAGATACAGCTATCCTATCCTTATTTCTAGTATTAATATTATGCATATCACTATTTATTCTAAACTTCTTTATATTTTTACGAACGTACATTATATTTTCTAGGATATACAAAGATGATATTACATTAGCTGTAGGGTTAATTAGCGAGGTCACAGAATAAATAATAGTACTACGTACGTGGCAAGGTTGAGGTGTGCATAGTTTTAATCGGTAGAATACTATGAATATTTATTATCGACATAAAATTCAAAGTCCTGACTGACTCACTGATTGACTGCTTTATCAACGTACAAGCTAAACCGCTGGTCCTAGCTACATGAAATTAGGGAGATGTGTTCTTTGTGGATTGTAAATATCCACTACGAAAGTGTTTTTAAAAATCCACCCCCTATGAAGGTAAAATAGGTTGAACTTTCTATGAAACTTTTTTATTCTTTAGTTCGATCGAGTTGAAAATTGGTACACTATTCAATTAGAATTATGTACACGTGCGTGTCGTGCATCATAGTTTTTCCAAAATCATCCCATGTCAGAGTCAAACAGGGCTTTGAATCCTACACGACATGGTAGCTCTCTACTTTACGACATAGAATTAGAAATTTACATAAAATAATCTCATACTTAGTTCAAGAAAATATTTCAATACCATATCATCAGACGTATTGTTTACTTCTTTATACAATAGGTCTGATGTTAGGGTACACCTTTGTCAATCCGAGATGTATTATTTAATTATAAAAAGAAGGTCCAATATTTACACATTATTAAATTTAACCAACATAATATAAACAGGAGTGCCAATTAAAAGATATTACGAACACGCAATCCTCGTATTTACATACGATACGGTTATAATGTACTATATATATCATGTAAGTATATAATATACTAAAAAATGTAAAAAGGTTATTTAAATCAAGATTATTAAAAATACATTTTAAGCACGAACAAAGAAAAAACATTAATTACCCTGTAATTTAATTTCCCAAAGTGTCATTCAAACCTCAAATCAAACATAACCAAAATATTATTATTCAATTTAGACATGAAAGGTAATAAGTATTCGAAATAATTTATTAATAAATTATTAATAAAGTACTTAAAAATACTCTACTGCGCCAATTGAGCCATTACCGTGAAAAAAAAGGCAAAAAAACTCGAGGACTTAACAATTCATATTTTTATTAATAATTTAACTAGACTGCTAGACTGTCGGTCTAGCGCTCGACGAGTCAACATCTCCTGAGGATGCCTCGTGTAGAGGCGAAACACGTGTCGAATCGTTTTTGGTTTAGATGGGTTTTCTTGTGTGTTTTTATTTTGTATTCTTCCTATTAGCAGTTTATGCGGGAGGGAGGGTCACACCCCCAAATAAGCCAAAATCATTGTTTTTTTCAGCGGAAGTGTCACTCAATATTTTTTAATATCTTTTTTTTAATGAATCTTTACAGTTGAGTCTGCCTTCAATATGTCCACTGACAAACAGTTTCGCTCGTCTGTCCACAAATGTCCCATTAAAGAAAACACGCGTTCAACAAAAGCATTGCCAAGAGGAATTGAAAAAAAAAACAATTATTTTGCCACCAGTGCCACCAGTCTGACCCGGAGATATCAATGTTAAACCCGAAGCCCGGACATGCACCATGCAAACCCCTAGACTCCGGGTCAAGCCCAGAGAGGTGGCAGCCCTAGGAATTTGATATGCCGTGTTTAATATATTTTGAAGTAATACAACACGCGCGGGCCCGACGACGGCACGCACCGCGCACATCCCGCGTTTGGTTTGCTGAGGCTTTTAGACATAAAGGCTACGTTCTGGCAAGTGCCGTCAACGCTCACAACTGTCGCACCCCGGTTTGCCGTTCCTTTTGTTCGACAGTGACAGCTCGCAATGATCACGTAGACTCACCTTATAACCGCGAGCGTTGTGGTCGCGGCGTGAGCATTTTCTGTGACGTCCTCGTAGACATACCGAACGCCACGAGTGATTTCGGCGCTTTCCGGAACGTAGCCTTAAAATACTATATCTGCCCTGTGGTAGTATCCATCAAGATCATGAGCCTGCTCATGTTTCCCTTTCGCTGGGTGTTTTCATCTATTTCTCTAATTTTACAAGTTTATTTTGAACTATAAAGAACTTGCTCGTAAGCTGCGATTTATTTTTTATATGGATCTTTCAAGTTAGTTTTTATCTAGTTCACGAATACGGCGAGTTGAAACGACACCAAAAATTGATCTTCTAAATCTTGAAATTTACTTTAAGGTCGGATAATAAGCTTTGGTTGCATTCTTTCTACATATATGTACTTTGTACATATTTAATATTATAATAAGAACTATTACGAGTGATACGCTTTCATTTTATAGTTGAAATCACCCGTCTTTGACAATACTTGTGATGTCGTTTCTACGATATGTTTTGTTCTGGTAGGCCGCGCGGTAAATTAATCCATCGAGTTCCAAAATCTAATAAAGGCTTAAGGATTATGCGAGTATAGTGAGATGTCCATGATAATTAACATCGATGATGATGCGTTAAATACGTCACAAGTAACGAACTGCACTGCGCCCAACACCATTATGGTGTTAAGTATCGTGTGTGTAATTTCACCTGCATCCGCACCCATATTCGCCAAACCTGAACACACTAATACAATCTTGGCTTTGTGGTAGAAACAGTTATGGTGAACTTCCCCGGACCAACTCGTTCACAAAGGGTTCTACTGCTACTTCACTCCGTCCATTTCTTCTTATTTCCCCAAATTTATACCCTCTGAGAGATTTCGTTCGAATATGCCCGTAGATTTGGGCCAATGTCCTTGCCTACATTTTCAGCAATAAGAAATATATGTATCATTTCAAAATATATATTTTAATCTATCATTTCTAACTCCAGATATTTCGCTATGAAATACCTAATATTCCAGATTCAATATATATTCAAATCGATGCTATTCTTGTACAGAATTGAAAGCAGCGAAAGGGGGAACAATATACAAAGCTTTTCTACTTACGAGACAGCTTCGTGACAAATACTTCCAAGATCTGCCTTGATGGATCACTGACGTAGAAACCTTTCATCTTATTGGGAAATTTAGAGTTGGAAAGTTGGTTAGCTCAATTGTTACATATGTCGCATACTTGAACAAACCTGTCTTAAGTCATTACGTAAATAGCTAGCCTAACAACATTTTATAGTGACCATATATAGGTATACTCGTAATAACTTAAGACAGAACGTCCCTTTAAGTAAGGACTGAATAGATTAACCTACTTGGTATTACATGGATCTCACAACTTTTTACAGTAGAAGAACTGAATTGCGAGACTTGGTTTTTTTAACAAATTTTGTTTTGATGGCATATAATTTACTGCAAATACTAGCGACTGGACCGTTTTAGAAATTATATAAAAATATAGTTTTTATCTAAAAGATCCTTTATTAATAGTAGCAAGTTGTGATATATTCTTTAGGCATCTCATTTATTTTAGTAGATAGTCTTACTTTTTTTTCCTTTCCGGCACCTTCTACTTTTTGAATACCAACAACGGATTTTTTTCCATCCCACTTTCTGTCATATGCAATGAGGTTAACTATTTATATATAATAATTACCATCATCATTGGTTAATGAGGTTTTATCTTAAAATTTTGCATCAAATTTAATTAAATTTGAAATAAATGTATCGTGTTTATTCAATGCCTATGGCTGTTTACTGGAAATTCAGGCTTCTAGTATGAAGGTTGAAAATGACCTGGACTGCTTCGAGAAAAGGATTTTTTGCTCAACTTGGCGGATTTGCTGCAGATTTGCTTTTCACTTACATAACTGCGCCTAATAACAATGATAATAAATGAGTAATACATTTTTGTTCAATATCTTTAATGAAATATTTCGTGTCGTTTCATAAAAATGTTTTATCACTTTCGATTGCTTATCTATGTTATTTTTTCGAGATTAAGTCATACTTACTAATAAAAAAACGTTTCTACATCTGTCACTCTCTCTCTGTCTGTTAGACACCTTTACACGCCTAACCTAAAGAAATATAGAAGAAATATAAAAAGGAGATAGATTATATTCCGGGGAAGGACATAGGATTCTTTTTATTCTCATCCATCACCACGCGGATGAAACACCAGGGCAGCAGCTTGTGTAAAATAAAAATAAAAGCATAATTTTGCCTTGTAGGATGGAGCGGTGAGTGTAACAATCACAGATACAGGTATATTATTGTATAACCTGTAACGCTAAACTGCACACACACACACACACGCACACACAAATACCCCCCCCCACACACACACACACAAACTTTGATAGTTTCATTTCTCTTTCCCTTTTATATTTTGTTTTGTTCTGACATAGTTTTAGTTAAGTGGAATCAAAAATGGGAGAAGGTGCTGGTCTTCGAACCACAGTGGAACGCTACATCGTGGACCAGATGCACAGTCCGGGCGCGTCTGTTGTTGCAGCCGCGAAAACTTAAAAAAATATATTAACTTCAATAGCCCAAAAATTTCGAGAACCCAAAGGCAAGAAAATATTTCCTATCACAGATATGTTATTTTAAAATTATATTACGCGGAAATTCATTTTCTTTCAAAAGTCGGCACGCTTGCTTTCAATACAAATCTAGTGATACTTGCGTTGTATATTGTACATACATATCTGTGGTAACAACGCTGTACTGTGGTGCACGTGAATATGACAGTTATATCAATTGCATTTTCTTCGTAGTGTGTGCAGAGTGCAGACTCACCAGCTCGGTTGAAAATGTTCTTGGCATTAAACTCCTGGATACGGCCCCGTGGTCCATCTAATGAAATCTTTGTTCCGCCTTCGTGAAAATTACACCTTACAACCTACCACGAGTATGTAGACTAGACGTCTAGTGTTCCACCCAGTAGTACAGATGGAAAACTAAGGTGGAGCACGGAACCGTATCCATTTCTTTAATTCCAAAATAATATTACTTTGTCAAAATTTAATCGTATTTATATACTCCCATATCGTAAAAGTAGAATTATACACTTCAAAACGAGTTTTATACACACTTCATACATACTTCTTCTTAAAGTGCCTCTCCCACTAGTGGAGTTTGGCGATCAGCGTGGTACAGTCCATCTTGTTTCTGGTTCGGCGGAACAACTCAGACGCCCCTGGTATTCCAGTCCACTCTCGGATATTCTGCAACCACGACTTCCCACCTTTCAACAACCTTTTTAAAATACTACAGGTACTGAAATTTAAAAATAAAACAAAAAACAGTAAATAAAAAATATCTTTTCTTACCAATACGATACAGGGCAAATGCAAGAAGGAATAATAACACCAAGGAGATTCCATCAATTATATTTTTCTAATGGAACACATTTAATTATATTGCACCACTTTTACTTATCTGTGGCAGCGTCTACTTTAGCGCATGCGCGGTGATCTGCGGGGTTTTGGCGCTATACATAAGTTTTGTTGTTTTGTTTTGGAATTTCGTGGGAAACCACGAAATTCAGTTATGCATTCAGATATGAAGAAGGAAATTTATTACTTCGTAGGTTAAATATCAATGTATGAGAGTAGATAATGTAATGTATGAACCGACACATAACAGTATATAAGGCACACAATTACAATTAAAAATTTTTTAAACCGTCTTGCATTTTATTCAGTTATTGGAGTGTAACTCAAAAAGGAGAACGTACTCAATTCGACTGTATTTTTTTTTTAATGTTTGTTAGCTTATAATTTTCAACTGAACGGTGAACCGATTCTAAAAATTATTTTTGGAATAAAGAAAATATAAAGAAATAAATAATAAAATAAATAAAAAATAAATAAATAAAAAAGCTGGCGCTTCTCGTGTGGTCCTATTTAAATTTCATTTCATTTTCATTGAGTTCCACTCTAATAACTGAATAGAATGGAAGTCAGTTTAAAATTTTTCAAATTGTACATGTTAATACCCCTTACCATTAACCCCTTCTGTCTTGTTTTGTCTGCCCCTTATTATGCAACTGTTTCATAAGGTACACATTGGACTGACTTCAACATTTACAAATCTTGAACGATTTTCAGTGAAAAAAAAAACCGATGATATAGTTGGTTAAGTAGTAGTCTACGAAGAAATAACAGGAAGAGTAACTGCCTTAAAAATTACCCAATAAAAGTCGTGCTCAATCAATAACATCGTTCACGCCGCTATGACTCAGCTGTCATAGTAGACGTTGCAACACGCGCGTGGACCAATCCCTGCTTTCCTTCTGAAATTTAAACCAATCACCGAGCATATCTATTTGTAACCTCGGAAGTAATTCGTATTTGGAATCATACGTCGTTTTGTTTGAAGGACCACTTTTTGTGTGGAATTTGTTCTGAGTTATGCTTCCTGACATTATTTCTTCGTAGGTAGTCATAGCATAATTTACAGTTTAATTCAACTTCTCTCTCATGTATTTTTTGGTTCAAATTAAACATTATTTTGCGTTATCTACATGTGAAATCATAATTTTATATTAAGGAAGGAAGTTAAGAAGGTTTTTATATCTTATTTTATTCAAACCTTTAATAATATGTAAAGTTATATATACTTATGTAAATATACAAACCTACATAATATTGTGGCATGTTAAAGAAGTTATTTTGTTATAAATTTGTAAACAATAAAGAACTAAGCGATAATAGATCAGGGTGAGTAGGGTCGCCCATCAATCAGGCAAATCCTTGAACTTAGCTTTCGGTAAATTAATATTGTGAACCCACTTGGCTGGTTACCAAATATCTAGAAATAGTCTAGATCTTAAAATAGAAAATGTTTCGCTGAGCACCTAAAATGCCCCGGAGACGGTCATTCGCAATTATCAACTATTACGTCATTGTCCGTTTCAATTGAAGTTGAGAATGATGGAGCTCGCCCACATTTATTTTCTGGCCAGTACGAAAGGTAGACGAACGATGATGTCGAATTCACATCCGCAATGTTTCTAGACTAGCAAGCGAATGACCGAAATCTGTCAACTGCACAACGATTCAATTGATTACTTATTTCGCGATTGTCAAAGGGTTGTTTTTTTTTGGTTCAATTTTAATTTCAATTTTCAAATCATCCATCATTCGCCTTAAATCACGTAGTCGCGAATGACAATGGCTCCAATTGCCTGACGATCATTTGGTACATCAATGATGTAAATACTGACGATTGCAATTGACCGTTTCCGGGACACTAAATGGTGCATTCCAGCCGTCCGTTTGTATTGCTCACCGCATCATCACTGACCATAAAGTGAGCTAAGTTAAGTAAGCTATATGTGAGTGATCAAATGCTAAACAATAAACTATAAAAAAAACTGTGGTCATACTCGTCCAGACGATAAGTCCTTTCATTGCATGTAAGTGGTATTTTTAGTGCAAATGCAGATCCCTGCAGTTTCAAGCGCGCGTTCGAATATTAAAAAGGGTTTTGGTTGGTTCTTATCGTGTGATGGGCAAATCTTCTGTACAAAGCGTTTTCTCATTGGCATGGTGCTGCGATCGTTGCCCCGAAATATGACATTTTCGCTCCGTAAAATAATAATGCTACAAACTTCACACATTCAACTGTTTTTTTTATTCTATGACACAGTGCCTGAATGTTTGCACGCAACTGTAAATTTCTTAGGTGCTGACTAAAAAGAGGGGTGTTAAGAATTTGACGTCTGTGTCTATATAGGGTGTTTGGTAGAGGGACCGACAAACCAAATGAGCGTGTTCGTTCGGGGGCCCACTTGGAGAAAACAAGTTGGCCAAAAAAAATACCCGACCCCCCAATTTTTTTTAACTTTTTTTTGTGAATTTTCCCGTTGTCTCTGAAATTGTACTTATTTACCACAATAACATTAGCTCTGTTTTGTATCCAATTTTGCTTTGCGTGGCCTGAAGGTGTATTAGAGACCAAATTTATTTAAAAACATCCCGTCTAAAACAGATTTTACAAATGTTATGGTGGTAAA
Source organism: Selenia dentaria (assembly GCA_917880725.1). Taxonomy (NCBI): domain Eukaryota; kingdom Metazoa; phylum Arthropoda; class Insecta; order Lepidoptera; family Geometridae; genus Selenia; species Selenia dentaria. The sequence goes on from OU862886.1 coordinate 24,342,349, forward strand.
TAAGTACGATTTCGGAGAAAACGGGAAAATTCACAAAAAAAAAGTTAAAAAAATTTGGGGGGTCGGGGATTTTTTTTTGCCAACTTGTATTCTCCAAGTGGGCCCCCGAACACGCTCATTTGGTTTGTCGGTCTCTCTACCAAACACCCTGTATAAGTCTGTCTGTATGTTTCTATGTCTGTACCTTCGTAGCTCTGTAACATTATATGTGTTTTTTGTGGTAGTGCCACGCAGCAGCCCAACAGCCGAATGGGCCGGCACGACCGGAGAAGTACCACACTCCCACATAACACCGACGTGATAAGTAACATAGCTTGCTATTGCGTTTCGTCGGTTTGTGGGAGGTTCCGGAGGCCCGATTCCCCCTTCCCCATTCTCCCTCTCCGTCCCCTCCCCCTCCACCTTCACCCCTTCTATATCTTCCTTCTTATCAATCTTCCTCAAAGGTCGGCAACGCATCCTTGGGGGCTCTGGTATTGCGGATGTCCGTAGGCGACGGTATCACTTACCATCAGGCCGATTGCTCGTTTGCCGACTTATCCCATAAAAAAAAATATACCAATCAAAGACACTTCCTTCGGCGTGCGGTGCTTGCACCCTGTGCTGTGGGTAATATAATCTAACCGCACAACGTACAGTTTTTCATATCAATACCTTTCAGTGCTAAACCCCGGTGTACCCATAGGACTCAAGGGTACGTAAACATTTCTATACACGTAATTATTTCATAAAATAAATATACACTTTTCACCTCTAGAGAACGGATAGTCACATGAATGTAAATTATATTCAGCATCATATGAAGTATTACAATTAAATGTTGTAATTTTTTATAATAGTTACTCTACCTAAGTATACCTATTTCTTTGTAATAAAGTTAGAAGATTTATAACCGTCCATAAAACAATGACTTGAAGTACCCACATGAAACTCATGATATCCTTCACAGATGACTTTGAAAGGAGTCTCATGTTCGTAAATAAGATTATAATTTCGCAATTTTTTCGGTATTACTAATTTTATAGTAACATGATGTTTAAAAGATTGGGTTATCAAATCATTATCTTTTTTGTTAAAACCGGCTTTGTTTTAGTGTTACATATATCTGAATTAAAATTAAGATTTCCATATCTTCAGATCTTAAATACTAACAATAGAGAGAGAGAGTTTGATTCCTCCAATGATGTACTCCAAACGAATACTAAGTGGTAGTCATACAAACTATGTTACAAGAAAACCGTAAATGATCCTACTAATATTATAAACGCAAAAGTTTGTGAGTTTGGATGTGTGGATATTTGTTACTCTTTCACGCTCAAACGGCGGAGACAATTATGATGAAATTTGGTACCTATGGAGGTAGATTAGGCGCTGGATTAGCACATAAGATACTTTTCATCATCATCCATCACCACGCGGGTGAAAAAGCGTAATATGCTTGGGCACAGCATAGACAAAATAAGATGGTTCCGCCTATGTCAAGATCGTATTGATGACAGTTCTGTCAAAGTTTGTGTCAGTTTCTGATAGCTTAGTCAAAAGCCCAGTCAATTTGACACCTTGATACACTAGACATGCTCGGCGACCGTCTAGGGTGATGAAATACAACACAAATCAAGGATAATGAAATGTAATGACAGTTTTTTTTCCATGGTGATTAATTTTATATATGTATGTACGTACTGTATATTATTATTAGTGTTTACGGCTTGATATACTAAGTATTTAAATTTACTCATATAATACTATTATAGCTATTGCATTTGACCATGTACATATTTCATGACATTTTGGTATAAAGGTAGATATGGCCTTAGAGAAGATAATAAGCTACTCGAAATACTAATCCTGCGCAGACGTAGTTGCGGGCACCAGCTAAAATTAAATAAACCGAATTATGTTTTTCTGCAGTTGTTTAAGTACACCTTGTCGTGGAGTTCAAGTGTACAATCATCAAATTCTGTCATACCACTAAAATATACCTAGCTGTAAGCTACAAGCTAAAGTTGATACTAAAGTAAATTTCTAGAAGTTTCTTTTGGCGCCTACAAGGTAACACGTTTGGTCCTACACTATACCGACTCGTTGTCTAGTTTGATCGACTTACTCAGGCAAACTCTATTATATTTTCTGGCAAGGCCATGTTCTGTGCAAGCTCCAATGAAAACTTTAACAATGAAATTTACTCCATTTTACGAATAGAAAACATATTCAGGATAGCGAGCGCATTGACAGTGCCCCGTAGTTGTTTTCAATTTAGCTGTAGTGCGAATGTCGTGTGCAGGTCTAACCTAATATTTAAGTATAGGTCATCATAATCAGCCCATTTTGTTCCCACTGCTGGGACTCGAGCCTTTCTCTCGGATAAAGGAGTTGGGCCCATAATCCACCACGCGGGCCCAGAGCGGATTGGTGGATAGTGGCCAACCCATGTCGAAATTTTCAGGCCGCCCGAAGGCCTTCGACATAGTCTAACAACTGTTTTCCTAAGACAAATAACCGGTACCGACGGCTTAACGTGCCCTCCGAAGCACGGAAGCACTCATGCAGTTGAATAATGCCACTAGCGGTCACCCATCCTAGTCCTTACCGCAGCGAGTGTTGCTTAACTTGTTGATCGGTTAAGATCGCCAAGTAGAGCTCCGCTACGAGCGCTTCAAGTATAGGTCATTCATATACATTGCTAGCTGCAATCCGCGGTTTCACCCGCGTGGTGTTGGATGATGATGATGATAATAATGATGAAAAGCCTATGTGTCAATCCAAAGCCTCGTCTATCTCCATACCAACTTTCATCAAAATTGGCCTAGCCGTTTGAGCGTGAAAGAGCAACAAACATCCAAATGCATCCATCCATCCATCCATCTAAACTTTCACATTGAAATATTAAATAGTAGGATTAAACATCACATTAGTTTGTGGCCCACTTATTCTATCCCAACATAAAGATTACATAAAATTAGTTTTATTCTGTATTGTTTGGAGTGTGTGTGCATTAAGTATCTGTGTCCGTCCCAAAATGAGGCTAAAATACATATTTATAGAAACAAAAACTAAACAACCTTGAAATAAATATTAAAAAATCTTGTTATTAGGCCATGATATATACCTACCTACTGATAGACTTATGGAATCGTATATAGGTAAATAAGTAAAGCAGATACAGATACTGTTTGCATACTGCGTTCCTGTTTACAAGGACACAGTATGCAAAGGTGGGATTACGGCAAATCTTCGTATTCTATATGTTAATTCAACGGTTTCCACGAAGCCCATGGAACTTTGGAAACTATCTCAAAGTTGTGTAAGAAGGACAGAAGTGGGTTAGGTTTAGAATTTTATTTTATAGCCAACTTACAACAGTTGACAGCAATAATTGCTAAGTAGTTGTACTCTTTATACTGTCTGACGTATATTTTCGTTTGAATATCATTTGAACAACGGTTTAGTTTAACCACATATAAAATAGGTATATATTTATATACACGGCCTCATTGTTATACCATCACAATTGTAAGTAATTTAATCTCTGACTATCAAGTAACATAGTAGTCAGCCTACCAACATTAAAAAAGAAAGGACGATAAGATGGAAAAAAAAAACGATTTGCCATCGTTGGTTTTGTTTAATTTTTCCTAGATTTGCCACCCTTATGATGACCTGAGAGATGCTTTTTTAAGCCCCGCTTGGCCAAAGGTCATAGCTGCATGGAAATGCGTACGCCGGCAGAGCATTCCACAATTTACTTACACGACAGAGATAGGAACTGCTAAACTTTTTGGTTCGTGGTATGTCATTTCGAACAGTATATGGATGCAATGCTAGGCCGGAACGAGTAGTTCGGGATCGAAATGGTGAGGCATGAATAAGATTAAATAGCTCTTCAGAACATTCGCCATGAAACAAACGGTAAAAAACGCTTAGAGAAGCTATAGTTCTACGCATTTGTAGGTGTTGAGTGACTTCAGTGTCTCCAATAATACGGACAGTGCGACGTTGCAGTCTATCGAGAGCATACATAAGGTACTTAGCGGTGGTATCCCAGAGGTGGCAACAATATTAAATACAAGGGGCGCATCTGAGTTTTATAAAGAAGGCAACGTTGATCAGGAGTGAAGAAACGCCTCGCTCTGTTCAGGACTCCGAGTTTGCGGGAAGCTAACTTGACAATACTGTCGATGTAATCACGCTGGTCCAGGTCCCTACGGATGTCCATGCCAAGGATGTTAAAAGTAAACGTTACAGGTTACAGATGATATTCTGAAGAGAAGGAAGAGGGAGAAATGGAGATGATTTTGCCGAGAACGCAAACACTTGAGTCTTCCTGGCGTTGAACTCTACCAAGTTTACCATTGAGAGATGTTGTCGAGTACCCTGGAAAGCTTAGCGACGACACAGTCTATTTTCTACAATATCGGTCTGTGTCGGACCAGATCGTCCAAAGTACCGACCATGGACAGTACTGTCATCTGCGTAGCAATAAATGACACCTAGTAGTAACATATCGTTGATACGCAGGAGAAAGGGTCTGTGTAATAAGACGGACCCCTGAAGCACTCCGGCCGATCACTACCCGATAGAAAGCTTTGACGATGTCGAGGCTGATAGCCAACGCTTCGCCGTCAAGAAAATAACTCAGGGCCTTACTTATAACCGCTGCTTAACTTTAAATGACGTTGTTTAGTACTGCGCACAGCAAAATTGTTCTGCGCCGTACTTATTGACGTTGTTCAAATTTAACCAGCGTTTGTAAGTAAGACTGTATGTTTCCATAGATCTTCCATAGAATTCTGTTCAATATTTGAAAAAATACTTAAATTCCAACTCGAAAATAAAATAACTAAACAAGGAACAGAAGTGGGAATCTGTAGTAGGTTTTTGTTAAATACAACTGTTACAAAACATCACACATCGTTACAAATAGATGACAAATTACACACTTAGGTGTTAAGTCTTAGGATTGCATTAAAATTGTGTGCGGCCGGGTTGGCCTACGAGCCTACCTCTACCTGGGTCTTATTATCTTTTTCATAATGTTTTATCCAACCTGAAATGTACAAAATTTATTGCGTCAGCCTATTAAATTGTTCGCAATATTAAGTACGGAAATAGGTCCTTGTCGACTGGGCCAGGAAAAACACAAAAAAGGAGATAAAACTAATCCCAGTCAGTACCGCCCGATAGCACTACTTTCAACTTCTTCAAAAATAATTGAAACGGCTATGTGCCGGCGGCTATATTCTTTTTGTGAAAAATACTCACTGTTTGATGAAAGCCAGAACGGTTTTAGAAAGAGCGCTCGACCACCCTCGCAGTTTACAAGTACATGCAAGAAGTTTTTAACATACTTAATAAGAAATATGCAATCGGTATATTGCTCGATATGAGTAAAGCGTATGACAAAGTGTCATATTCCATACTACTGAAAAAGCTATACGGCATAGGAGTTAGAGGTCCCGGTTTTCATCATAATATCTTAAAGATCGTATACAATTTGTTGAAATCGAGAACTATGACTATTGAAAATTATAGAGAGAAAAATTCCATCTTCGGACGGGATTCGAACCTGCGTCTTCTGACTCTCCGTGTCAGACGCCATTGACCAACTAGGCCACCGAGAATCTGGTCCGAGCATCGAAGCGTTCGTAATTACCGGCTTACGGCCGGTAATTACGAACATTACAAGAGACATGAGCAGTGCATGCCTAGACCATATCTTTATAAAAGGCACCCAAGGAAAAATACAAGGGGCAATCTGTCAGACTGATGTAACCGATCACAATATAGCAATAATGGGGATGTCAACTAAAATCTATAATAGCAAACAACAAAGGAATAGATTCTGTATAAAAACTGACTATAAAGCAGTAGGTCAGGAACTACGGCAAACAAACTGGAATAGTGTAATAAACGAGGCAAATGTAAATGTTGCGGTTGAAAAGTTCGAAAATATAATCTCGTCAGCAATCAGCAAGCATTCAAGCAAAAGGCGAATCAGCAGATCCCAATTCGCATTAAAGCCATGGATCACCCCCAGCCTTATTCGCTGTATGAGGCATCGTGATAAACTACATCAAGACATGAGAAATCACCCTAACGACCCCATCAAAAAAACTGATTATCACCGCTACAGGAACTTTTTCATTAACCTTCTCCAAAGGCTTAAACAGGAGCACGAAAGTAATGACTTAGAATCCAATAAGCACGAACCTAAAAGACTATGGAAATCTATAAAGACTATCATCGACAGTCCGTCCAGACAGTCTCCAGCAACAGAACTCTTAAACTGTAAGCCTAGTTGTCAAGACTCAATAAACTATTGTAACAAATACTTCACAAACGTAGGCTCCCAGCTCACCAACCAATTGCTCCAAACGCATAACACAACGGAAACAGCCCTTGCAGCTGAGACCAATTTCATAAGCTCTCAATCGGCTAACTCCTTCTACCTCCAGCCTACGGATGAATTTGAAGTAGCGAGATTTATTGACCGATTGAAAAAAGATAATGCTCCGGGTTGTGATGGAATAAAGCCATCTCTGATCAAAGAAATAAAACATGAGATTTTGGTTCCTTTGACACACATCTTCAACAACAGCCTAATGACGGGTATTTTTCCTCAGCAGTGGAAAGTAGCAACTGTGACACCAATTCACAAAGGTGGACGCAAGAACCTTCCTGAAAACTATAGGCCAATATCGCTCCTGTCCACGTTCTCTAAAATACTTGAGAAAATCGTGAATCACCGTCTCGTAGCTTATCTAGAGAAATTTAACCTGATATCAGGACAGCAGTACGGTTTCAGGCAAGGCAAATCGACGGAAGATGCAGTTGAGCTTCTATCTAGGAAAGTATCATCTAGTCTGGACATTCGTAATAAAACTATTGGAGTCTTCCTGGACCTGGCCAAGGCTTTTGATACCATTTCAGTGGAAATTCTATTAAAGAAATTTGAGCTTTTTGGGATTAGAGGACTACCACTGAAATGGTTAAAAAGCTACCTAAGTCATAGAAGTCAGTGTATAAAAATTGGGGAAACGGTTAGTGAGACGCTACCCATCTGCTTTGGCGTGCCACAAGGTAGCGTACTCGGCCCAACTTTCTTTATTCTATACATAAACGACATACATCTGGCAAATCAAACGGACTCTGAACTCATCTGTTATGCGGATGACACGGTAGCCTTGTTCCATGGAAAAACTTGGAAGTCAGTCTTCCAGAAGGCAGAAACTGGGATGAATAATTTAAAGCGGTGGTTGATAAAAACCTACTCACCTTAAATCTCAAAAAAACAAAATACCTCTGTTTTTACAAAACTAAGGCATCAGAACCTGACTCTCAGCTTAAGCTCCAAATCCACTCATGTGTTGATGGCCCTTGCCAATGTGACTTAATTTTTAGAGCCTCATCTATCAAATAACTGGGAGTTATGATCGATGAACAATTTTCGTTTAAGGAACAGATCTCAATCCTATCAAAAAGTATATATCCGTAAGTTAATATATGTCATGAAAGCTCTGCGAAACTGTGCAAAGGCACGAATCCTTCACCTTGTGTATGTAAGCTTGTGCGAGTCAATACTCTCCTACTGCATCACCACCTGGGGAGGATCTGGAGTTACTGCTATGGTGGAAGTGGAGAGAGCACAGAGAGCGGTCCTAAAAGTTATGTATAAGAGACCGTATAGGTATCCTACGGATAAAATATACTCTGAGGCGGAAGTCTTAAGTGTTCGTCAATTATACATTCAAAAGATAACGCTCGCTGTGCATAGGCATACTATTTCACAGACTCCGACTGGGCCACCCAAAAGAAGATTACCTCGTGCCATTGAACCTAAAGTAAATACCGCTTTTGCACAACGTCTTCCAGACTTTAGATTTCCATATATTTACAATAAAATGACAACACGATGTATCATTCGTGATAAAACCACTAGACATAGTTCAAAAAAAGCTATTACTCTTTACAAAACTTTTTCCTTGATAAGCATAAATGAAATGTGTAATTTAACCGTGTCTTTAGGCCATGAGATATTATATTATATTTATATACCTAAAAAAGTGTAAATATCATAATTTAATTTTAAAAATGTATAGATTAAGCCTACACTAAGTACTAGTGTTGCAGTTCCCAGCCGGGTTTCTTGTAGTGATTGATTCTCAAAACTAAGTTATTTGCAAGAATCAATACTCTGGAAAGCAATAAATCTGAAATCTGCAGTAACATCCAATTCCGTGTTTTCTCAGTAACATCTGCCTATAACAGTAGCATTTCGTCACAAGTGAGAACTCCACTGAGATATTATGCAGGAAATTGTTCTCAATCTCATCTGCTTGTAATTTCACTGACAACCACGCCCATCAAACAGGAACCGGCTTCATGGTAGAAACAGGTGGCAGTGCTTCCCCGGACGGATTCGTATATAAAGAGTTCTACTGCTCTTGTATAAACACTATATACACACATATTGTTTAAATCCAATTATACAATATCTCGCCTTACAATTCCAGGAAACGAACCCTTTGTATCAAATCAAAGTTTCAAATGTAACAAGTGTCAAAATTAAACTTTCTTGGGAAGTTTCGAATAAAGTAGAAATTTGATTATCAGCTGTTATTCATATAATTTGGCTAATTGCTCCGTAAATTCGGCCGGAATTTCTGAAATAATATTTGTACAGAAGCTTGTTGGCTTAGAGTTTAGGAAACGAAATTTGCGAGCTTATCACTGTACTTTTAAATGTCTGAATGTATAAGTATTGCTGCGTATTTTATATGGAACACACGTGGGTTTAGGGAATATGCACAAAAATATTTACTTCTATTCAATGTGAGAAGTAAAAAACTAGTGCTGTGTATTATTTCCTTGTTATGACTATAAAATAACTGAGATTCTAGTTAAAAAGCACACGTTATAAAGTTTTGATCAAGTACCTATAAAAAATAAATATATATAGTAGAATACATTTGAGAATAAATAGAAATATGTAGTAGTATGCACTAAATGTGGCCAGACGTCACGCGCGTTAGGTAAATTTAAAGTCGAGCTCAACGCAAGATTCGATAGTTCCTTCAGATTCCTTCGCTTTACTCAGGAGTTAAAGCTAGAATCCTGAGTGCAGTAGCAAGAGATCCAACCTTGCTTAGGAGGAAGACAGCTTTATCCCTGTAATGAATACTCTAACTTCCACGCACAGTTTGTTTTAAATTTTTCTAAACATTTTTTCAAAATGTCTTCGGATAGTGAACGTGACGATTTTATAATTATGACCCCACCAGTAATAATAAAAATACAGCTCAAGAAGTCAAGATGTCTTTGATTTCTTACAACCATAGCTACACAGCAACGCTTGTTCCCAAACAATAACACTCCCTATAGTACAATAGCGCCTTTTTTTTCTGCTCTGCGATTCTCTAAGAGCAAACATCGTTGCATCTTTGACAACATCCGCGAAACAAATGACGAGATGACAAGAAACGTTAGAAAAACAACTTTTTTACAAGGGCGATATTTCATAAAGTATTTGACATCGGTGAGCTCGTCAACGAATCATTACAGAATAGTACGGCTGTATGCTGTCTCCGTACTAAGAGTTTTACTACAACTAACGTTCTAAATCACTTTACGCCTATGTGGGCTTCATTTAACATTACAGCCCCGGGGATATCATGCCTTGCTTCACGTCGAGAGTGTGTGATATGTAATTGGACATTTTCGTGCAGGTGGTATGAAAAGCACTATGGATCACTCGGGAAAAATAGATCGTTTTCTCCGTTCGGTGTTCAATGTCCTATATTTATATTTTACCCACTTATTGCGAGACAAAAATAAATACATAAATACACACTAGGATTCCATGTGTCGCGGGAGGTATGCACAAACAATGGCATCAATATAATAAATCAAATAATACATCAAACATTCTAATCATTACGTAAACATTTGCCCCGGCCTGGAATAGTACCAGGGACCCAGCGTACCGAGGACAAGATCGCTACCAATTGAGTTACGGAGATGTCAACTAAAGCAATTATACTAGAAGTACTGTTCGTAACAGTCTGTTATTTATTTCGTAACGTTATCCTATCAATATAATATAATATGCTCTCACTCTTGTATAACATTTCATACATTTAATTTAATATTATTTTTAACTAACTTCAAAAATAGGAGTAGGTCGACCGTATATGTATATATATTTTTACGTGTGTTTGCGGATAACTTCGTCGTTTTTGAACCGTTTTTGATGATTCTTTTTAAGCTATTGCATAGCTTCTATCGCGGGCCTTGAGCGTGGAGACCGAATCCAGAAATTCCGTAACGAAAATAACCTAACACCCCCACTCCGACTCCATCTATCGATGAATAGCAGAAATTTTAATGACTTGAAATATCACGCTTGTCTCTTTAGTTAAGCAACTCGCCTCTAAATGGCATTGGTTAAATAATAATAATTGCACAAGTTGATTTGGCATCTACCGATGAATAGCAGCACTTTTAATGACTTTTTGAAATATCACGCTTGTCTCTTTAGTTCAGCAACTCGCCTCTAGATGATTAAATAATTATAATTGCATAAGTTGATAAAAACAGATATGCAATAGCTTTACCGCGGCAGTCTAATAATAATAATAATAATAATCTCCCTGGGGCTAAATGAGACCCCTGACCCCCGGCTTGCCTTAATTGGCCGTCTGGGGGTGGAGACGCAAGAGCAAGTAACAAAAAGCTCCAAGGGTGGAAGTGTTAAAGGGCATAACGCCGGTAGTAGCGCTTCAGTGAAACCGCAGCACACCTCTCGACACCCTTTAGTCAGCCACACCAACGTTGCCCTTTCTGTCACCATTCATGGTGGCCTTTATGGGGGGCCCGTTTAGTGGGTGGCAAGTCACCACCTGCCCAAAAATTTTAAAATGAGACTGAATTTGGCAGGTGCCGTAGTCTCTTCCATAGCCCACTATCTTTTTATCACTAATAAAATCATTTCAATAGCCTTGTCATTTTACCCATTTTTATAATAGATATACCATGTGACCATCCATCCAAAAGTTTCTGGTTTTTTTTATACTACTTTGTATTTTTTATACCAAACAGGCCTCTAAGTGTTGGCGACAGCCTCACTTATGCCTTTGTAAAGGACCGGATGAAATCCGTGATTTATTTTGAATAAAAGGAATAATAATAATAATAAAAACTAAAATATATAAAATAATAATTAAAACCCGCAGGGGCGGCTTTGTGGCGAGCCGTCGGTCAGTGGCGACACCGCGGACCCTGATTCTCCCTGGGGCTAAATGAGACCTCTGACCACCGGCTTGCCTTAATTGGCCGTCTGGGGGTGGAGACTCTTCCTTAGCCCACTATCTTCCTTATCACTAATAAAATCAAATCAATAGCCTTGCTATTTTACCCATTTTTATAATAGATATACCATGTCACGACCCATCCAAAAGTTTCTGTTTTTATAATACTTTGTATTTTTTATACCAAACAGGCCTCTAAGTGTTGGCTACAGCCCCACTTATGCCTTTGTAAAGGACAGGATGAAATCCGTGATTTTTTTTGAATTAAAGAAATAATAATAATATTATTTTTATTTCCATAAAATATACAAGTTTACAATTAACTTAAATTATCTTAAAGATGTAAGTTAATAATTGGCTTGTAAAAACATTTAAATACAATTAACCTAAACCTACACTAAGATTTCTCTTGTATCGTAGGTTTGCTATCTCTTTCAGGGTCACAATATCAGCCATCTACATTAAAGAGATATTACATAGAAGAGTGTGTGTAACTTTAATACTTATAAACATGTTGTTTCATACAAATTTACATTATACAATGGTCTAGTGCCCGTGTGTGGTGTATGTGAGCGTGCGTGTGTGTGTGTGTGTGTGTGGGAGAGTGTTTGTGTTTAGGTATAAAAAAAGGAAAGATTTGTTAGTTCGTTTTGTTGGTCATGTAATTACCTTTAATATTTGTTCAGTTTCATCATAATTGAAATTTTGGAGCCAATTGTTAATTTTAATTTTTGCTTCTCTTTGACTTTGAGATACAAGATTGGTAATAACTTTTGCTGCCTTATTATAAACAAAATATTCTAGAAATATCTGTTGATGGTGTGCACATTTTGTGTTGTACTTGGGTATATAATATATATACCTATAACTACAGTATTCAAGTAGAATAAAACTTTCACATGATGCAACTATTTATAAACCCAAAACAATTAACTTGAACAATGGCAAATCTATAATCGTAGGATACCGCTTGAAGAAAAAATAAACTTTAAGTTTTTTTGCACTATTAATTAGTTGAAAATTGTATATTCTGTTATTTTCCTTAATGAGCACTTCTTTAAGTGTTGGTTTGGGTGTGGTTGGTAGTGGTCCTAGATGTACCTAGATTATTTATCATTAAACTAGTGTACATGCAAGAGTCCAGAAAATTTAAACACTGTTTTTTCACACGCGATTTTAACCTAGGTAGGTACCTAGCAAAATTTGATTATTTTTTTTACCAGTTAAATCAAATCCCTATCTATAAAAATATATATATATCAAAAAATAGAACCGACTTCTACAATAAAAACTGTGAAATAACTCGTTGAAGTCGGTTCCACGATAAATTGAAACTTTTGAAAGTACCTATTATCACAATATTGCGTGCATGGTACCGACTTCGACAAGTTGTTTCACACTTTTTAGTGTAGAAGTGGGTTCTATTTTTTAATAAAAAAAAAATTCGCCCGTTTTCATGACCTTGCTAATTACAGGATACACCGTCAATGATGATATCATCAGGATAAATCAATACTTTTCAGTTTTTGAAGAGTAACTCAATAACTGCTTGACCGAATTTGATGAAATATGGGACCACCACGGAAGTATACTCTATCAAACAAAAAAAAGACTTGTGGCACTCGGAGACGCATTGAAGTTTGCGACTGTCCCAAACTACAATGCGTACAAGCTATTAAGTATCTAGGTATTACTATGGATAGGAGGCTGACATGGAGAGATCACATATTAGCATTAGGAAAACGTGTAAGAAAACTCAACTATGTTTTTAAAAATTTGCGCGAAGTCGCAGACCACAAACTTATTCTTAGTGTGTATGATGCTTTATGTAGATCATTATTAACATATTGCAATAATTCTTGGGGTGGCGCATGTGCATCGTATATACTTACTTTGGAACGTGCGCAAAGAGCTGTACTTAAAGTTGCCACATTTAAGCCATACAGATATCTTACTGCAAATTTGTATAAAGATTGTCAAGTGCTGACAGTAAGACAACTTTTTATTCATAATCTTCTGCTACATAAGCACAAAGATACTACAATGATGGAAAAGTCAAAGCGTAAGAGAACAAAGGTTATATGTATATATATTATATACCCAAGTACAACACAAAATGTGCACACCATCAACAGATATTTCTAGAATATTTTGTTTATAATAAGGCAGCAAAAGTTATTACCAATCTTGTATCTCAAAGTCAAAGAGAAGCAAAAATTAAAATTAACAATTGGCTCCAAAATTTCAATTATGATGAAACTGAACAAATATTAAAGGTAATTACATGACCAACAAAACGAACTAACAAATCTTTCCTTTTTTTATACCTAAACACAAACACTCTCCCACACACACACACACACACGCACGCTCACATACACCACACACGGGCACTAGACCATTGTATAATGTAAATTTGTATGAAACAACATGTTTATAAGTATTAAAGTTACACACACTCTTTTATGTAATATCTCTTTAATGTAGATGGCTGATATTGTGACCCTGAAAGAGATAGCAAACCTACGATACAAGAGAAATCTTAGTGTAGGTTTAGGTTAATTGTATTTAAATGTTTTTTTGTCTTTAGTCAAGTCATAGTCAAATATTTAAGTCTGTCACTAAAATCAAAGTCATAAAAAAAATATGTGATGTTCCCTGATGATGTGATGTGTGTAATTAGCCCAGTCACTCCTTCAGGGTTGGAGGAGTAGACGGGCAAAATATCCGCCAAAAACCTCTGAGTGCAAGGAGATGACACTGGCAGAGTAAAGTCTTCCAACGTTAAAAAGCCGCAGAAAAAGAAGAAGAACTCATTAGCCTATTTGTAAAAGCACTAACTTTTTGGTGTATGTCTCTATAGCAAAGTTTTCATGCGATTAGTTTTTACATACTCTTTCGTTGAGGTTTGATACATTATTCCAGTAGTGAAAATATCAAGATCTTTTTAGTGAGTTATGTTTTAATACAAATTTTGATGTTCAGAATCCATAAGTAATTATAATCGACGGGTTGTAATTAAATTCAGTAGGTAGGTACTTACAACATACCTGGCTTATTTTCGTTAGTGTTTTTCAGTTAGCGTGTTCTGTGATGATAATTAAAATATGCCATTGTCGAGTAGTAGTGTGAAAATAAATTATGTACTTAATTAACTTTTATTATGAGATACAAATCTGTAATACTAATTTAAAACGACATGGTCTTCTATTAATATTGTGCCTATATTTTTTTAATAAATAAACGGGATTAACGTGAGACTTACGCGTTGTCGATCGTGATATCGACAACGCGTAAGTCTCACGTTCATCCCGTTTTATAATTACAATAGTGTGCCTTGTTTGGCAATCTGCCACCATACGCTAGATGATGGGGGGGGGGGGGGGTAATTGTGGTTGAGCAGTTTCCTGCAAACAGAGAATAGGTAGGGAATAATTGATGGTAAATACCTGTGTCGAGGAGCTCTGGGTCTGATGAGTGCTGGTGACCGTGCTTCCTCGTTGGAGGCGTCTTGCTGTCGACGGCGTGCTGAAGGAGCTGAACTTGGTTCACTTGGTTATAATGTTTGTATTGTCCCTTTGGGTTGTGCACTGGTTTACGCGGCGGGCTGAATGCGTGTGTACACACGTGCTGATTTAGGAGTGGTGTATGGTCGGGCCGAACACACCCTGAAGGTCACTCGCGGCGAAAGTCATTCGCGGTGACTTGTGCTGATATAAATGGCGGTGCCACGCGGTCGCTACGTGGAATGCAGCGGTACACGTCCGCCAGTTACGAGTATAAAAGGGTGACTGTTTCCGCTTCCTTTTGCTGCTTGCTTGTCGCCTGACAGCTGCAGGACAGCGGCGGGGGAACGCGGGGGCGCGGGTGCGCGCCTATAGGTGACGTCACGCTCTGGCGTGAACATATTCCCCACTCGGCAAAGGTGTGGTGTGGTGGTCAATCGACAGTCAGGTGGTCGTTCTTGATTTCCACCACTCGGGTGACGCCATCCCTTCATGGGTTCGTCTTGTGGCTCATGCGCCAGTGTAAAGGCGGCACCTGGTCGTCCACCATCAGTACCAGTTCCCCGACTTGAGGTGGGCTGGATCGGGGAGTCCGTTTGGAGCGTGTTTGGATGGTGTGCAGGTAGGGTTTGGACCAGGATTGCCAAAGGTGTTGGGATAAGGGTAGGACGAGCTTGAACCCTTTTGTGTGCAGAAATGGCTCGTCCTACCGAATACTCAGGTAGGGCATTGAGCCGACGGTTTAAAAGGACATGACCCGCGGCGAGTAATTCAAATTCCGCGTGGTCAAAAGAGAGTGGGCTGAGAGGGCGTGCATTGAGCATGGCTGCAATGCGCGCTAAAAGGGCTGAAAGTGTAGGTGCGTTATTGTTATTATTGGTTGCAAGAAAGTCTTGTATTTCCCTAAGTTCATTTCTAGCGCCTACATAAATTGTACCGCAATTATATCTAATTAACGCCGGTACACCGCGCCTAGAAACAAAACGCTGTAATGCCGCAAGGAACGCTTCCGTGGATAACTCAGATACCGGTTCGAGATGGACCGCCTTCGTGGCTAGGCATGTTATAACACAGAAGTAGCCTTTTAATAGCTTGGCGTTTCTAAGTGTACTGGATTTTATCATAAATGGTCCAGTAAAGTCCGTCGTGACTTTGCTAAATACGGGCTGAACGTTTACGCGGTCGGCGGGTGAGTCGGCCATGTACGGAGCCTTAGTTTGGACGCGGAAACGTAAACATTGTATACATTTGTATACTAATAACGTCCAGAATTGCTGGCGCAAGGGTGAGTGCAGAATGTCAGCACCTAACTGACTTAAGGTGTTTGCGATGACAGTTTGTCGTCGTGTTGTGTGTGTGTGCTGATTCTTTGTGGGCTGAGTCGGTATGTGTTGGATGTGCCGTCCTAGTCATTGCCTAGGCGGCGGTGAAGGACGCGAGGTAGTGCGCGTTGGAGTACGACGGTAGTACACCATCTGGCCCGTTTTAGGTGTGGGACGGCGCCGTGGTACCTCGCGCCGTGGTACCGGCAATAAGCGCACTGGTAGTGCGTAGTATCGGGTACATACCCGAGGCTTGTGACCCTTTACATTACTCCATGGGTAGCAATGGTTGTCACCATAGTGAGGTTGCGCGTTCGATCCCTGTTTGGGTCTTGGCGCGGAGCTGACCGGTCGTGGGTTCGAAACCTGCGCATAGCGCGGAGGTTGCGGGTTCGAAACCTGTTGAAGTGGGGGCGAGAAGCGCACGGGTATAGGTGCGGAGCTGAGAGGGTGCAGGTTCGAAACCTGCATATAGCACGGAGGCTGCAGGTTCGATACCTGCAGAGCTAATGACGAGAAGCGCGCGGGTATAGACGCTGAGCTAAGTGGTTGCAGGTTCGAAACCTGCGTATAGCACAGAGGCTGCAGGTTCGATACCTGCGGAGCTGATGGCGATAAGCGCGCGGGCATAGGCGCGGAGCTGAGAGGGGGCAGGTTCGAATCCTGCGCATAGCACTAAGGCTGCAGGTTCGATACCTGCGGAGCTGACTGCGAGGCGCGCGCGGTTATAGGCGCGGAGCTGAGAGGGTGCAGGTTCGAAACCTGCGCATCGCACTGTGGCTGCAGGTTCGATACCTGCTGAGCAGATGACGAGAAGCGCGCGGGTATAGGCGCGGAGCTGATTGGGTGCAGGTTCGAAACCTGCGCATAGCACTGCGGCTGCAGGTTCGATACCTGCTGGATTGACTGCGAGGGGCGCGCGGGTATAGGCGCGGAGCTGAGAGGGTGCAGGTTCGAAACCTGCGTATAGCACAGAGGCTGCAGGTTCGATACCTGCGGAGCTGATGATGAGAAGCGCGCTGGTATAGGCGCGGAGCTGAGAGGTTGCAGGTTCGAATCCTGCGCATAGCACTGAGGCTGCAGGTTCGATACCTGCTGAGCAGATGACGAGAAGCGCGCGGGTATAGGCGCGGAGCTGATTGGGTGCAGGTTCGAAACCTGCGCATAGCACTGCGGCTGCAGGTTCGATACCGGCTGGATTGACTGCGAGGGGCGCGCGGGTATAGGCGCGGAGCTGAGAGGGTGCAGGTTCGAAACCTGCGTATAGCACAGAGGCTGCAGGTTCGATACCTGCGGAGCTGATGATGAGAAGCGCGCTGGTATAGGCGCGGAGCTGAGAGGTTGCAGGTTCGAATCCTGCGCATAGCACTGAGGCTGCAGGTTTGATACCTGCTGAGCAGATGACGAGAAGCGCGCGGGTATAGGCGCGGAGCTGATTGGGTGCAGGTTCGAAACCTGCGCATAGCACTGCGGCTGCAGGTTCGATACCTGCTGGATTGACGACGAGGGGCGCGCGGGTATAGGCGCGGAGCTGAGAGGGTGCAGGTTCGAATCCTGCGCACAGCACTGAGGCTGCAGGTTCGATACCTGCTGAGCTGATGATGAGGAGCGCGCGGGTATAGGCGTGGAGCTGAGATTGTGCAGGTTCGAATCCTGCGCACAGCACTGAGGCTGCAGGTTCGATGCCTGCTGAGTTGACTTCGAGGGGCGCGCGGGTATTGGCGCGGTTATTACATCGTCATTGGTAGCTAATGACCATGTTTTTTGTTCTAATACTACAACGAGAATCACGTAATAGGCGTCTATTGTCCTTCCATACTGCTCGTTGTAGAATTCCTCCTCGTCGTCTGATAAACCTACGGAGTCTAATATTATATAATATGCCGCGTCAAATTTATCGCGGGTTAATTTTACGCCGGCTGCTCTGGCAGCGAACTCGGGGCTATAGCGCCTTGGTTTGCTAGACCTTAATGATAACGCTTCCAAATTAAGCTTAATAATAGCGCTCTGTTCCTCTCTAAATCTGGCTACCTGTGATTCAGAAGGCATCGTTAATCGTCGAAGGCGAAGTCAGGCACAAGGACGCAAGCAAAATTAAAGGGAAACAAAAATATCAAGTATTTAATCGTAGGTGGAATTCCGCACCTCCTTTTTCGGAAGTCGGTTAAAATAACGCCTAAATTAATAACGTGTGTACCAAACCTTATGTGAGCTGAGGGTTTAATCACTTTATTAATTAATTATATTCCTTAAATTTCGTTATGTTATACGTAAATTCTGTACGGGACCCTAAGACGTTTTGTGCTGATCTCTTAAATGTAAACAATTAACTTACATTAATTATTTCATGATAATCACGAACACAAGTAAATCTTTTAACAGTACTTAGTATTATTTTATAATTAAAAACAACAAAGTACCTGGCCTTTAATTCTTAATTACAAGACTTTCTTGCAAGTACCATTAATAACAATCGTGTATCGCGTTAGGCAAACCCGTCAGGAATTTTAGCAACTCTCATGTATTCTTGGCGCGTGAACGCGGCTGCCTGTAGTACTATTGTCTATTCTGTGGCGCGCGAGTGTCAAACGAGCAACGATAAGCGAATAGGTTAATTAGTGAACGTCACCTTTCTGGAAGCTTCTAATCGCTAGTCGGGTTTTGTTTGATAAGCAAATACCTGAGTTAATTAGGTGATTTGTATGACGTAAGGGGATTTAAATTAAATTGAATCTATAAGAAGTAGTTTTTAAATTAAATAGGGCTGATAGGGATTGATATTCGATATTTGGGAATTAAATTTAGCTTAATATGGGCTGATTTGTATGACGTAATTTGGGTAATATTAAGTCAATAAAATGTAGTTTATATTAGGGAGATTTAATGGACTGTATTAAAGGGAATTTTAATTAAGAGCTGATAAGAGCTGATTGATTGTGGACTGTATTAAAGGGGTAGGGGGTGAAAGCACTGGTTTATCCGGCAGCGAAAGAGATTATGTTGCCGGATATCCGCGCTCGTGGGAAATGTGGTTTATCCGGGTACCCGGTTATCCGGATAACCGGATATATCCGGCTCGAAGGAAATATGGTTTGGCAATCTGCCACCATACGCTGGATGATAGGGGGGGGGGGGGGGGGTAATTGTGGTTGAGCAGTTTCCTGCAACCAGAGAATAGGTAGGGAATAAGAGGATAAATACCTGTGTCGAGGAGCTCTGGGTCTGATGAGGGCTGGTGACGTGGAGGCGTCCTGCTGTCGACGGCGTGCTGAATGAGCTGAAGAACTATTGTCACTTGGTTATAATGTTTGTATTGTCCCTTTGGGTTGTGCACTGGTTTACGCGGCGGGCTGAATGCGTGTGTACACACGTGCTGATTTAGGAGTGGTGTGTGGTCGGGCCGAACACACCCTGAAGGTCACTCGCGGCAAAAGTCATTCGCGGTGACTTGTGCTGATATAAATGGCGGTGCCACGCGGTCGCTACGCGGAATGCAGCGGTACACGTCCGCCAGTTACGAGTATAAAAGGGTGACTGTTTCCGCTTCCTTTTGCTGCTTGCTTGTCGCCTGACAGCTGCAGGACAGCGGCGGGGGAACGCGGGGGCGCGGGTGCGCGCCTTTAGGTGACGTCACGCTCTGGCGTGAACAGTGCCTTTTATTCTTTATCCACCGACTTACAAAAAGGAGGAGGTTCTCAATTCGACTGTATTTTTTTTTATTTTTATGTTTGTTACCTCATAACTTTCACACTCCAATAACTGATTTTTACCAAAGTAATAGAATGGAAGTCGGTATTAAATTTTTCAAATTGCACTTGTTTTTTAGATTACTTTATTTCGAGATTATATATAGATTCAAGTGTTAAGTATTCATCAACCGTGCTACTTATTTACTTTAAGTAAATATAATTTAACTTGAGGAATATTATGTTATATAATATTAGAATAAATAAAACATGTTAATTACGTATACAAATAACGCCGAATTTGCATCAGATTACTCCGTTGATTCAAAGTTCCACAATGATCCGCAAATATTTTTTCGGATTTACCTATTTTTTTTGTATTCTGGACCGGATATGGGTTAATCCACACTGATAATATTACAAATGAGAAAGTAACTCTTTCGTCTGTTATCTTTTAAGTTTCCATTCCATGACTCGGCCGGTGCCAATAATGTATCTATCGTCGGTTTTCCTCACTAAAGATAGATATATGACACTACTGGCTGGTGCCCGCGACTACGTCTGCGCAGGATTAGTATTTCGAGTAGCTTATTGTCTTCTCCAAGGCCATACCTACCTTTATACCAAATTGACATAAAATATGTACATTGTCAAACCCAATGCTATATTAGTATTATATGAATAAATTTAAAAAATTAGTACATGAATCTGTAAATATTAATAATAAAATACCGGACTTACGTACATACAAATAAAATTAATCACCATGGATAAAACTGTCATTACATTTCATCACCCTTGACGGTCGCTGAGCACTTCTAAGTGTATCGAGCTGTCAAATTACAATCTTTACGTAGGCGGAGATCTTATTATTTTATAATGCTGTGCCCAAGCATATTACGCTTTTTCACCCGCATGGTGATGGATGATGATGATGATGAAAAGTATTCTTTGTGTTAATCCAGCGCCTCATCTACATCATCCATACCAAATTTCATCAAAATTGCCCCTACCGTACACATCCATACATCCATACACACAAACTTTCGCGTTTATAATTTGTAGGATTTGTATGGACGTTATGCCAAATTTCTATCGGTAATAAGCAAAACTGTGGATAGATAGATTATTGGGATCCCCCATAAACGGCTGAACGGATATCTATATAACTTGACTTTACTTTGAATTCTAGAGTAGGGCTTTAGATAGTTATATCTACCTACAACATCAATATAATTTATATATAATCTCACATAGTTTTTTACAGCTTTTAATTGTCTTAAAATAAAATTGAAACGATAACAACACTCAAAATAAAAACACATTCAACTATTCATTAACATGGTAATAATATTAGATGCAGTATTTGATACAACCCTGATCTTTTGTCCTATTAAATTCATCAACTGAGTAGTAAGTAACACTTTTGCAATACCAGCGATTTTAATTTTCTTAAAAAGACAGTCACTTGGTTCACACTTCATTTCGTCGGGGAGTTTATTAAAAATGGTGATCATTATAGTGTTCAGTGCAGTAGTCAATGTGATTGACTATTAACATCATTGTTATATTAACATCATTGGCAGTAGTGTTATGTTTGAGCATTTATAAATGCTTTGATATTTGTTACTGGTAATTTAACTTTATGTTTGTTGCGTCTATTATAATTATCATTTGCTTCCAAGTTTTATTTGAATAAAGGATTTGCCATCTGCTAGATTCGGTCTGCGGTCAGGTCGAATTGAATGCAGCCCATATTATGTATGAACAACATTGTCGGTCACGCAATCGGTCAGGGGTTGACGCTGCTGCCACTGATACTGTCCGCCTACTTGCCCGTACGCGCCCTTCCGTTCATTCCGCGTGACCGCACGGCTATACAAAATATATAGAGACCTTGCAGCGCGAAAATCTAAGACTGCACCAGATTACGATCTGTGTCCGATTTCATTCGTCAAGCGACAGATCCGAAAGATACGATTGAGGAATGGAATCGGAGATGCAAATCTGCAAACACTACAGTAACCACAAGGCGGTTCTTTCCGGATGCCGCCCAAGCATTGAATACTATAAAGCAGTTGCAGCCTACATGTACACTGACGCAGATACTAACGAGACACGGTGGGTTCTCCGAATATTTGTACTACCAATTCAAGTGTAAGGAGAGCCCATCATGCATCAATGACTTATCTTATTATGTAGAGAAGAATCACAAGATTGTATTGTTTGCAGATGAAACTTCACTGTTATTAAAAATTAAAAGGCATTTATTAAACTTTGAAGATTTTAACAATGCATTAGCTAAAGTTGTGAATTGGTTCAATACAAATAATCTTCTCCTCAATGAGAAGAAAACTAACTGTATAAAGTTCTCGACACCAAATGTGAGACAAGTAGAATCCAATATACAATTGAATGGAATAGGGTTGGACCTTGTGGAGTCAACGGTATTTTTAGGAATTACTATAGACGCTAAATTGCAATGGGGTCCCCCACATTGAAAAATTGTCTGCAGATATTAATTCTATTTTTATACTGCAAAAAGGGCTTTACGAGCGATCTACAGTTTAGCTCCCAGAGTTTCCCTTAGTCAGAAGTTTAAAGACATAAACATTCTAACTGTTGTCTCTCAGTTTATCTATGAAAATTTAATGTATGTAAAGAAAAAAATTTGCAAATGCTCATTCCATCAACACGCGAAATAAGCACAAGCTATCCGTACATGTAGCACGTCTCCACAGAATAAGTCATTCTTTTATGGGACAATGTATACGATTCTATAATAAAGTTCCCAATGTTATCCAAGATTTGCCTATAAAAAAGTTTAAAATTACTATTAAAACTAAACTCTGTCAAAAAGGTTATTACAAAATTTCGGATTACTAGGAGGATAAAACAGCTTGGGACTGATCACTCCAGGATCTATCTACTCGTGTACTAAGATGTCAAAGTGTAGCGTGTCTTGCTCTACTGATACCATTATTATGTTCTCTTTTGTAAGGCAACACACTGGAGCTTATATTTGTAGTACCTAAGTAAAAACATTGTAAAAACATCTATATAAAAAGAATGGCCCCGAGTTTCTTGCCGCTTCTTCTCGGTAGGCTCTATACATTTTGGAACGCGGCGGTAGTCTTTAAAGTACATTATAATGAAAAATTGACGTTCATAAGTGCGTCTTTGATGCCTAAATTGAATAAATGATTTTGATTTTGACTTTGACTTTTGACTTTGACATCTATGATCCAGTTGAAAATGAGTCAGTTGTACGCATAACTTTTGAGTGCCTTATATACGGGAAAGAAAGATTTGTAATAGAACAAATATTAAATATTCAAAATTCACATCACCAATTCTCCTGCCCTATAATCTCAAACAAAAGTTATAATGACCAATTTATAAAGTATATAGTTAAAATAGCAAATAAGGTAATAGTAAGACAAAACAAATAGATACCTATAGTACCTATTTTGAAAATATATTGGAAATATATATTAGATCATTATAAATAAAGATAAATAGTAAATAAATAAATACTAAATTTGTAACAGCACCTCATATAAAATGATAACTGAAAGTAAGAATGTTGGATAACATCTCTGACGCCCATGTCAGAGGGATAAAAAAGTAAAAAATAAAAAAGTCCATTGTCGGACTTTTTTATTTTTTACTTTTTTATCCCTTTTTACTTTTATTACTTTTTTGTTCATACATAATGCGGGCTGCGTTAAATTTGACCTGACCGCAGACCGCAGACCGCAAATGGCCTCGCTTTTTGATGTTAAACATTATTTTAGCATTTTATTTATTTATTTATATTTAGTTCTTTCTAATATTAAGTCATCAAAGTGGGGTCTCAATAAAGTTATCTACCTATATATCTATCTATATTATATACGCACAAACAAAAAAACCTGCCTAAATTTTGTTTATCTTAATCTTTTTTAATTAAGAAAATATTGTACTTATAAAAGATATCAGCTGATAGTCAATTTTTTTATTCTTTTAATAATATTGAATATATTTAAAATGGTATCAACAAATGCCTGACGCGTACAAATTAAATCAATAAAAACATTCAAACTAAAAGTAAAACCGCGGGGTGCACCTAGTCATGCTGTAAAGTAATTATTTTTATTACAATAATTTGCCACTTAATTATTATAATTGCCCACGTGAGAATATAATATGATTTTATATTTGTGAATTGTATAAATTATGTTCTATTGTTCATATTTTATGCTACCTCAGTAAGTACTTTATAATAATGTAACCTTCTAAAGTGAAGAACACATCTCGTCTCTGTGATCTGTGGCTGAAACATTACATGGACGTCGATATACGAAGATTTACTCATTAAATTAATTACATACCCGTTTCCCCGTTTTTAAACAATTAAAAAAAACAATTTCTTTCAAAACTTCCTATAAATCCTACTCCAAACCTTGTCGCTTCCACGTCAAATCTGAAAATGAAACGAAAAACGAAGCCGAAGACTAAACATTTTGGAAGAAAACAAGACGCTGGCAAATGCACATGACGTGCGTCGCCATTTTCCTCAACGGAGTTGAGTTGAGGACAAAAAAAACAGATTATTCATCTGACTTTTAAATTGATGTTATGTTTTTGACGTTTACTCAGTCATAGCCCCCGCGCACACAAGAATTCGCCATGTCGAGGGAGGCACGGGCACACATATTAACATTTAACAACATACAAGACTCGAGGAACAACATTTCTGTTCATCATATATGAACGAACCTCTAAGGCATGAATTGCGCTAACGGGCCGAAACGAATTTTATAACAAACCAGAAAAACACAAAAAATAACTAGATTTTCTAGTATCTTACTGATATCCATTTTTGCCTATTAGAGCTTAAATTATCCCTCTGTTCTTTTGACTGATATGATTTGAACTACTGTTTTTAGATTTGGTCCTTTTTATGTGCTGTAAGACATTGCTTCTCACCGAATTTCATGATTCTAGTTCAACGTAAAGTACCCCATAGGTTCTGATTCACTTGTCAAATCGCAAAATAAGCGAAAAAATGCTACATAAATAAACAGACATTATCTTATCATCGCGTTGAGTTACAAGTTTGATTTTTATACAGCTGAATAACACTATATACCCGAGTATTCGATATTTATATTGAACTTGATATCTCTACGCGTTCTTGAGAAAAAGGTATTTTAACTGACAGATAGACGGACGACCAAGTGATACTATAAAGGGTCCGTTAACCTTTTGAGGTACGGAACCCTAAAAAAATGCCTAAATTATTTTATCTGTGAATTTAAATTTTATAATACAATACTATTCATAAAAAAAAATTAAAACAATCACCCACCTTAAATAGTATTAACAGGAATGCTCAACAAGATAAAAAAAAGCCATTTACTGACGATAATAATAATATGTTATGATAACAGAATAAAAATATTCTATTTCATTATAAATTTTCAACACATGGCCAGTCTAGTAGCGAATTTACTGACGTTATCTGAATAACGATACTTCTGGTGTTGATAATTATATTATTCGTTATCTGAATACTTTGGTTATTATAATCTACACCTAAAATAGTAGTTTATGCAACTGTCATATAATAGAGATTACACGAGTGTTTTAATACCTACTTATATGCAGTTGCATACACTACTTTATTTAATCTCATGACATTTTTGCTACTAAAGTTTTATCCAACATAATATTACTCAAATTCGCATGTACGAAATAGCGCCAAAATGGAAAAAGTCTTCTTCTTCTTCTTGTTTGTATGGCTTGTGCGGCGTAACCGCAATTTTGCCAATATCAGTGGAAAAAGTCTGTTATTGGTCTATTGGCTCGGAACCAGCGCGTTGCGCGCGCAGCGCGCTCACCACAGATAATGTGTACAGATATTCTATTTCACGATGAAGGTTTGATCTTGTTTGTTGTTAGCCGTGCACATGCACATTGAGTTAGTGTGCGTAACCTCGGGAGCGCTCAGTCACGATCGCGACGCGGTCCGAGTCACTAGTGTTCTGTGCCCCGCGCAAGATGTCGGCACAAAGTACCGTCAGCAAGGCAACTAAACGCAGAAAAGTCGTCCAAAGTGAGGTATTTTTTTTTACATTCAACTAATTTGTTGAATTAGTTGAAAGTCACTAATTCCGATTTGTTTTATTTTAGGGTCGAAGAATGATAGCTAGCGTTTACCATTTCCTAAAAGAGGAGTTTGAATTTACAAAATCGGTTATGGAGCCTAGCTGTGATTTGTCTCATTTACGTAATATTACACAGCGTACAGCTGAGGCCACAGGTGTTTCTCTTTCAACTGTCCAACGGATCTTAAAAGAGGAGAAGGAATTGCCATGCGCTTCCTCAGAGTTTACTTCTCCCATGAAGAAAAGAAGGAAACGAGATAATAAGATAGAAATAGACAATTTCACAGCCGATGTTATCCGGAGTACGATACAAAATTTTCATGTGGTCCAAAAAGAAATTCCAACGTTGGCAAAATTGAGAACAGTTTTAAATGAAAAAATTGGCTTTGAAGGTTGTCTCGAAACGCTTCGTCAGTTATTGCTGAAATTAGGATACAAGTGGCGTAAAACAGAAAATAACCGTAAAGTTTTGACTGAACGTCATGATATACAGATGTGGCGCCTAAAATATTTAAAGAAGATGTCAGAATATCGCTCTCAAGGGCGACCAATTGTCTACACCGATGAAAGTTATGTCCTTTCAACACACGTGCAACACCTGGGCACAAAAAAAAGAGAGCACGCCATTTTAGAAGAAGATTAACAGGCACTCGATTTATATTGGTGCACGCGGGAACAAAAGATGGCTTTATTAAAAATGCCTGTTTGGTTTACAAGGCCAACTCAACAGCTGGCGATTACCATTCGAACATGAGCTATGATAATTATATTAAATGACTCAACGAAAAACTTTTACCCAATTTACCCGAAGGCGCAGTCATTGTCTTAGACAATGCTTCTTATCACAATACACAAGCTGAAAAACTACCAACATCGGCAACAAAGAAAGCAGAAATGCAGCAATGGCTCAGAGATAAGGGCATAGCATTTGAACAAACTTGCCTTAAATTGGAATTGTACGACATAATTAAAAAACACAAAGATCAACACATAACATACAAAATCGATAACTTTATCAAGACCAAAGGTTTTGATGTCATACGTCTCACCCTTATCACCCAGAATTAAATGCGATTGAAAATATTTGGGGAATTGTAAAAAAATATATTGCTTCAAAGAATATTGTGCAAAACATGACATATACAGAAAAACTTATCAATGAAAGCTTGAACAAAGTTACTAGCGAAACATGGCATAAAACCTGTAGTCATGTTGAAAAAATTGAAAAGGAATACTTGAAATATGTTGACCTGGATTTTGAGTTTATGATTAATCTGCAAAATGATTCCGATGACAGCGAATCAGAATCCGAAGACGAATCTGGCAGTGATTAAAATAGCTAATTATTTCAACTTTGTTTTTTTGATCTATTCTTTATTCTTTTTGCTAAATAAAAATGTATGACACGACAACCTGAGAATGTATTTCTAGTAACTTATCATATTTTATTCCCTTTACATAAAAAATAAATAGTT
Source organism: Selenia dentaria (assembly GCA_917880725.1). Classification (NCBI taxonomy): domain Eukaryota; kingdom Metazoa; phylum Arthropoda; class Insecta; order Lepidoptera; family Geometridae; genus Selenia; species Selenia dentaria. Next base: position 24,369,796 of record OU862886.1, read on the forward strand.
GTAGGAGCTAAACACTAATTATTTATTAAATCGCAGTAAAAAAAATAAGGCTTAATTTAAAAATGTGTTTCACATTTCTTTGCTAACGCTCCTTCAGTTTACACACACAAACGCGCCTGTCTGTATATGTCACTACTACAACCATGGCCAAACCTTCATCGTGAAATAGAAAGTCTGTACTTAAATTTAATTGAAACCTACTTGGTCGGGACACATTGTACTTTAATAATAAAAAAAATGTTTTAAAGCATTGTTTTGTTAGGAGAATAATGCTTTAATTTATTTTTTTAATTTTCATAAGGAAGTATGTAAATAAAATATGCCAATAAAAGTCTGTATTTCATTTCATAATTAGAATATTACCGAATGAGATTATATAAACAAAGTTTCACAATATGCATGCGTTTCGTAGCTAAACTAGTACCTACTTAGTTCATTCGTCATCTCACATTGCTGTTAATATCTAATATATAATTGTGCAGCACAAAGTGGATAATCGTAAAAATGACAATTCATTAAAAAATGGACAAAGATTACACTTACAAATATATTAAACCATTTGTTGAAGGTAATGTGGCCAGAATGCTGGCTGTATTTCCACGTTGAATAGCTAAGCTCATTTTTTGTGCAAAATATGAACTAGCATTCTGGTCGCCTGACGCTTCAACCAAACGTTTGGCCAAGTCCGTGAAAATTTCGTATGCACCTGGACCCCACGGACCCAAAGTTTCTACCCCATTTTTTTCAATATTTTCGACACAAATATGTTACCTCCATCGAGATTGGCTTATTTGCGCCGTTTAAAGTTTCGGCATTTGTCGCTGTCATACCAGCGTGAGCGTAAAATAATGAAATAGGTATGGAAATTAACCCTTTGCCAACCAGAAACGTAAATTTACGTCAGTTTCATTCATCAATTTTTTGTTTTAATTATCACGGTATAGGAAGGAACAATTATTTTTTTGTTGGAAACCTGATACGTTTAATATGGATTCACATTAATTTCATACTGGATTTTCAATTTCGTATATATTGAAGGCGGTTATGTTTTTTTGTAAAAATAAACCATATTTCTATTGAAGTCTTTTGTTTTTAGAGTGTATCTATATTGAATGTTGTTCTATGTAGAGTGGAATTATAACCATATTATAAAAGCAAACTTCAGTCGTCTGTTATCTGTTCATGCTTTATTGTGTTTAAATATTTTTTTATTAAATGCAAAATGGCTGATTTTTTTACCTACTTATAAATTAAGCCAGGACCATTTAGAGATTCTATTTACGTCTATTAGGATGCATGGAGGGTTCAACGATAACCCTAACGTAAGACAGTTTAAAGCAAGCTACAAAAAAATACTATATCATTTAGAATTAAAATGTCTTACCAAAGGTAATTGTGTTCCTTTAGAACACATAGCAATACTTAAATGCACTCCAACAACTAAAATTATAAATAGCACTTCATCGTCGTATAGACACGAAGAAGAAGAAACCATTGAAAATTCTTCGTTGCAACTTCTTAATTAAATTGTTAATGAATCATTTGATTGGGCCAGTTGTTTACATGACAATTCATATTATGGTGACTACAGAAAAATGATAATTGGTTACATATCTGAAAGTACAGTGCACTATCTGGTTAAAACCATAAATACTCTACATGTTTAGATGCCTTGCAGACTGATGAGAAACTTTATTTTCACAAGCTCATTCGTTTAAAAAACAAAGGCGGTCTTTGCTTCCCGTCTAAGGATCTTTTTGACATTTGTGTCACTTGTGAAGCAGTTGTTCGAAAATTATTGAATGAAAGTATTGCAATAACCGCAGAAAATCAACACCAAACTATTGTCTTGAACATATTAAAGAAATTAATTGGAAACAACCAGATTTTTATCAATTTAGAGTCAAAACATGAATATGCTGGGCAGGAACATAAACTTAATTTAATACGGTGTGTAATTGAGAAATACTTAAACATTAGATTCCACCATATTGCCAAATTAGAAATTATTTCTAAATCAGTGCAAAGTAAACGGCAAGCGTACAAAAATTAATTCAGCATAAAGGTTTTTAAATAAAACTAGCAGTTACACCGAGTAATTTTATTTCTGAAACTCTTTATCTTTTCTCTTTCACCACCCAATGCCACTACTTTTTACCAACACCTAATGTAGGAACCCTATTATTATATAAAAACTAAGAACGTTATAACTTTATTAAATTGATAACGTTATTTTTATGGGGTAATTAAATTATCATGGCAGCACCGATTCACGCACTACATGCATAGAAAACCGGCCTCACTTCTCTGTTCACAACATTCTGTCTTGACTTTTTATTTTGTCTGAGGGAGGTAATGCGATCTTCGGTGCAATAACTGGGGATGACAGCAATCGGTAGTTTACCTTATTCTGTAGATAAGGTATTGCAAAGACCGTATTTAATTTAAACATGGAAGTCATTAAACAAAACTTTCATTAATTTTATATAACTTGAAATGAAAACTCTAGTGCACTTCATAACTTAAGTTCCAATTAAAATGTGCCTTTTTGGCTAGACAGTGTAGTATCCACCACAGCATAAAAATACATAGACAGTGGTACGAGTAGTACTATTTATCTTTATAGTCGAGAATGTTTTGAATGATAATTGACAAGCACGTCGCAAACAGCGCTGAATGTTTAAGTAACCTAATTAAAATTCGAACGTATGATTTGACTGTGCATTACATATGAGAGACCGTAGCAACCGACGTTTGTAACGTTTCACGTGACTGACACGTTACGTTACACATACGCAGTTATTCGTGCTAGGCTTATAAGACAACTTATAACATAGGTACAACAAAATATATACATGAGGAACACATATTTTTTTTTTTTAAGTTAACTCATACATGTAACATAATAAACTTAAAGTTATTGATACATTTTATTCTGAGTTGGTGCAAGCATTCACAGCAGACCAGTGCCCGCAAACAGTTCAACAACGTTCATGAGTTGACGCATGTGCCAGCCATCTCCTTCTTTTTTTTTTTTTTTTTGGGGAGGGAAATGCTGTGCACTTCCCTTCCGCCACGGGGGTGACGGAAGGGGGCGTGTGGGGCTCGGACCCACTAAAACCCCCCCGTGAGCAGTCCTCCGCCAAGGTGGAACGAGACAGGGTCGCGCTGGCAGTCACCATCTCGCCCCAGCGGTAGGCCCGGATTGATCTTAACCGGGCCTCAGCGCCTGTGAAGGGATGACCTTGCTCACCAAGGTCACCCTCCTAGACGTGTAGGGCCGTGCAAACTGGCGATGAGTCCCCCGACTATTCGCCAGTGACCCCACTACGGAGGAGGGAGGAGACGAGCAAACCGTCTCCACCGTTCCCCCGGTCGTCTGCGCCGGAGCTGGTCTGCTCGAACACCGTTCTCCCTGATCCGCTCCGCAGCCTCCTTCTGCGTCATCACCGCTTCGCAGAAGGTGACCACCGCCTGCCACGCTCTCTCGCTGCTGAGCATGGAGATCACCACGCTCGGCAGGGAGAGATCTCCGCCTATTTCCGCCGAAAGCGTGTGCCGCTGCGGGCCCCATGCAGCACACACTTCCAGCGTGTGTTGCGCCGTATCCTCCGGCGCCCCACACTCGTGGCAGGCTGGGGTCACCTCTCGTCTCGCGATTTGGTGCACGTACTTTCCGAAACATCCATGTCCGGAAAGCAACTGCACCAATCGGAAGGTCAGCGAACCGAAGGTCGCCGCCTCACCCATCTCTGGAGGACTGGGCGGATGGCCTCCACCGTCCACTGCCCAGGGACTGGTGGAGCCAGGTCCTCCGTCCACCGCCGCAACAAGGCAGCCCGCGCCTGCAACCGCATAAGTGTAACCTCCTCCCACACTGGAGCGTCTCCACGGGATCTCCTCGCCGCCACGAAGTGATATACTTCAGCGAGGATCTCCGCTTGGAGCTCCCAGGGGGGATCACTGGCCAGCACGCACGCCGCCGTCCAGGACACCGTCCGGTACCCGCGTATCGCCCTCGTCGCGATGACCCGTTGCGGACGTCGCAGTAGAGTCTTGTTGTCGCGACTGAGGGCGTCCACCCAGACTGGTGCTCCGTAAAGAGCCATACTCCGGATCACTCCGGAGTATAGCCGACTGCAGTTGGCATTCGGGCCACCCACATTGGGCAGCAGCCTACCCAAAGCAGCTGCAGCTCCTACAACTCTTGGGGCCAGTTGTGAAAAATGGCTCCTAAAAGCCCACCGTCCATCCAGGTTGAGGCCCAGATATTTCATCTGGGCTCCAACCGGGACCAGGACCCCATCCAAAATAACCCGCGTTCCCGGAGGGGGTCCTCCTCGAGGCCCGTGGAACAACAGGGCCTCGGTTTTGGAGAGGGCAACCTCCAGCCCCAGGGTGCGAATGCGATCAATTACGAGGGTTGTACCCACCGTGGCCAACCGCACCGCCTCTCTTAGGTCCCTCCCTCTGACTACGACTAGAGTATCGTCAGCGTAGCACGTGACCCGCATGCTTGCAGGTAGCGTACCACGCAGCACCCAGTCGTAGCCTACGTTCCACAGGAGTGGCCCCAGCACTGACCCCTGTGGAACCCCGCAGGAGACACGACGGCGCCGCAAACCGTCGCGGACTTCCACCAGGACCTCGCGGTTCTGGAGGTATTCGGCCAACAGCCTCCGCAGATACAAGGGCACTCCATGATAGCGGAGCGCCTCATGTATTGCTCCATGCGGTAGGCTGTTGAACGCGTTGGCTATATCTAGCGAGACAGCCAACGCCTTTCCCCCCGCACTGACCGCATCATGCGTCCATCCTTTCAGCCAGAGCAGGGCGTCAATTGTAGACCGCCCCACTCTGAACCCGAACTGGGCCTCGGACAGCCCAGGCCCTGTACCCTCCAGGTGCCGGATGACACGTGACGCTACCACTCTCTCTAGGAGCTTGCCCGTGTCATCCAGCAGTACGATAGGCCTGTACCCGGAGGGTGAGTCAACGGCTCGGCCCTCTTTCCGCAAGAGGCACAGTCGACCGTCCTTTCAAAGTTTCGGAAACTGTCCTGACGTGAGACACTTGTCGAACAGTTCCCGAAGCTGGCCGCTCAATTCTCCTAAGGCGATCCTAAGGACCCGCCCTGGAATACCATCTGAACCCGGTAGGGTCCGTCTGCCTTTAAAGCGACCGACCGCGATTTCCATCTCCACTTCAGTCACAGGTAGAATGGGGGCTGGGTCCAATACATCGAAGGAGGACGCTGCCATCGTCGGAGGGATGTAGTTAGGGTTGCTAGCAGGAAAGAGCCCCTCCAAGACCCTGTTTAGGAGTTCTGGCTCTAAGGCTCCTACTACTGGGGGCGTCCTGCCTCGGAACTTATTCCGGGCGGCTCTATACGGATGCCCCCATGGATCCCTCTCGAGGCACACGAGCACCTCACCCCAAGCCCGCGATTTGGCTTGACTGATGGCCAGTTGCAGCTTCCGCTTGGCGTCGCGGTATACGTCGAGCAACCGGTTCTCAGCTGCCAGCTCCTCAGCTGATAGCTGGGCATCAGTGCGGCCTTTGCACCTTCTCCTGCAGCGAGTGTAGGGCCTCTGCGACTCCGAGCAGACAGCTCGAAGATCTGCAATCTCTGCGCACCACCAATACACCTCTCGGCAATTGGCGCGGCGCAGGGACCTCGGCATGGCCGTATCGCATACGGCCGTTACCGCTTTGCGGAAGTGGCTTGCCGCGGCTTCCACTTCCGGCTGCGAAGGGGTGGCAAGCCACGACTGAACAATAGCCGCCTATTCCGCCAATTTGACGTCAAGGCGACCAATGGCCCAGCGCGGAAAATTCCCTCGCATCCCGCGTTGCGCTCCTCCCTGATTGTGTGAGGTGGAGATCTCGAACCTAATATATTTATGGTCCGGGAGAGTCTCCACCTCCGACAAAACTCTCCAGGCCCTGACAAGTGCTGCGACCGCTGGGGTGGCGAAAGATACGTCCACCACGGACCACCCATTATGTCGCACGCACGTGTGGGCCGACCCTCTGTTTAGCAAGGTAAGTCCTGTGGCAACCGCCCATTCCTCGACAATCTCCCCTCGGGAGTCAGTGGACGGGTTGCCCCATGCCCGGGCCTTGGCGTTCAAGTCCCCTAGTAAGAGGACCTGACGTGGTGCCTGCCTCCTTGCCGCTGCGGCCAAGATATCCATAAATACCTCTAGCTCCGCAGCGGGTCTGTTGGGGGAGAAGTATGCGCCTACGACAGCATAATCTCCCCACTTGGCCACCACGTACCCCGAACCCCTCTCTTCAACTGAGAGAGGGCCGCCACTCATTGTTCCCACAATGGCCACAGAGCCGTCCAAGTCCCCAGCCCAATTGTGATGAGGGGGAACATAGTACGGCTCCGTGGCAACTGCCACGTCTATTGACCACTGCGCCAGTGACTGCATAAACAGATCTTGCGCCCTGGCGCAATGGTTAAGATTAGTCTGGAGGAGATTATGATGCCCGACCTGATCCATTAGTCTGACATTAAAACCTCCTCGCACTCCGGATGCTGTTCAGCCTCACGAGCTAATTGACTTACTGTCGCAGGGATGGCCTGGGTTCTTGAGGCCGTTCCCTTCGTCTTCGGGGGGACGCAGTTTCGCCCTCCCATTATGTGGCCAGATGGCCTTCCCGCATCCGCGCATACCGCGCAGCGCGGGTCGGACTTCTTGCAGTTTGCCACTCGATGACCGGCGTCTCCACATCTAAAGCACAAGTCCCCTCTGTCGGTTGACGCGGGACACTTGGGGCGCGTATGCCCTAGACACATACATCTAAAGCAGCGCATGGGGCGAACCCCCAATGCCACTACACGTACCGAGCTCCACCCTATCAAAAGCCTGCCCCTTTCGAGCAGCACTTTGGCTGCCGGAACTGGGCAGGAGACAATAGTGGAACCGGAACCGCCAAAGCCGGGGCGTATCTCCCCAGCCTTAACGAAACGCACTTCGCACTGGCCTGCATCGGCAACTGCTGCTGCCACCTTCTCTTTCGTGGCTGCATCATCGTAATCTTTAAGTCGGTAGATTTCACCGGCCTAGTGACGTTAACAACCTCGGATAGAACGGCACGGAGCTTCTCCGCAAGTTTATCCGCTTTCTCACTGTTTTGAGGGCCAGGTATCTCCAGCATCCTGGCTCCCGTTGCCGTCTGACGAAAGCGAAGCTGGTCGATTCCCAGCTCCTGGATATTCACCTTCTCCTGGGCCGTATTTAAGATGGTACTGTAGGTGACACCCTTCTCCACAGCTTCAGGCTGAAGTGATAACACAACAGCCGCAGTCTTTGGAGACCTCAGTGCTATTCTAGTCTTCGGGGCACTAGCAGCCTTAGATTTGGTTTTGGACTTAGGGGCCGGAGCACAAGTTGCGGTACTTGCGGGTGCGGCAGAGGGAAGGGAGGACTTCCCCTTACCTTTGCCTTTTCCCTTACCCTTCCGAACCACCGTGACCCAGGTTTCCGCCTGAGCCATGGTGGAGGGGACAGCCACATTGGCCCCGTGGTTCCCCTTGGAGGTAGAGGAAGCCACAACCGGCGCTACTGAAGAAGCAACAACAGTTTTTGAAGCCTGGCTAGCTTGCTTGCCCCCTTTGTGTGCAGGGTTGCAAACCAGCTCAGATGCCGGCCAGGATGTCGCGGTCTCTGCCGCTACCTTCTTGGCATCCGCCTTTAGGGGCGGGCGAACCTTCGCGGCGGGCGGAAGCCGCTCCTCAACCACCGCAATTCGGGCATTGAGCATGTCGTGCCAGCCATCGCCTTCCTCAACCATTTCTGAGGGAAGATGGCGACCCGCCATACACGCCACCGCTTGCCAACACATTTCCGTGAGCATGTCTGCTCTGAATGCCCGCACCATCTCTTTGTCAGTTATAATTTCTTAACGCTAGCTTACATACAATTCGAAAAACTACATATATTACAACAAATGGATTAGTTAACCAGAAATAGGGGAACAAAAGGGGAAAAGAGGGGAAAAACTGAGATTAACATTTATTGTGAGCCCACGTTGCCCACTTTGCGCTGAAGCAGGGCCTCCATCACCACGCTGTTTCGATCCCTGATTGCCATCTTCAGGTTATAGCCGTAGACGGTTTGCTCGCTCGCAACCGTCGCGTGCCTCACAAACCGTCCGATGGCATCATCCTCGTCGTCGGCGTAGTAGACAAAGGTCCTCTTGTGCCAGGAAACCGCAACGACTGCGTGCGGGACGCTCTCGTGCAGCTTCATTTTGCCTTTAGTTTTAATCACCGCGACTTACTCGTACGTCAGTCCCTGCGCCTCGTGAATGGTAAGGGTGCGTGATCCTTCGCCCTTACCATAGCCCTGGCTGGTCAGGGTCTCTTTTTCCTCCTGAGTGTGGACCAGGAAGAGGGTGTTTGGAAGGGATTTGGGGATTTTCGCTCCCGTGTAGCTCTCGAGGCGCAGGGACCTTATACTGGGAGCCGATGAATATATACCGGAGTATATTTCCCTCAGCGCATACGCAACATCCATTGGGTTCCGGTGCGTGCACAACAACTCCTGGCTGATGTTCGTAACCAGGTTAGGGTGGTTATACCTTAGATCGAACAGGTTCTCCCTGTCTATGTAAGGTAATTGGTTGACGTCTCCGATGGGGACAAGTTCGCTAGCTCCAGACAGCCTAGAAGCCATTACTGTGGCCCCAAAATGGTTCATGAGAGCCTCGTCCACCATCAGGCGGACGTAGCTCTCATTCTTTTTAAAACCATTTACTAAAACCGAGGCCATAGTGCGCACCTTGGTTTTCACCAGGTCTCTGATTCGGTGCGCCAACTTCTCTCTCAGGCCTTTTGCTGCCTCTGTAGTTGTTGTTGCGATAACGTCCTTGTCAATATCGAAGTGTCTTACCACCCAAGTTGTTTTTCCGCATCCGGGAACTCCGTTGACCCACTGTATTTTGGGTACCTCCCAGTGTTCCCAGAATGTCTCGATCTCAGAGTCTCCCCAAAATGGCTTTTGCCATTTGCAAGACTCTGTCATCCAACATTATCTTGGTGCACCGGGCGGTGACAACAATAGGGTCGTGTGGTGGTGTTGCGTATTTTGGCCTGACAGTCCGTTCATTATCTTCCTCATTCAGAAACACAAAGCCACTTGTCGCGTTATAGGCAGCCATATACTGACCAGACATTGCCCCCATGATGATCGAGGATGTGTCGTTGTTGTATATGGCTGCTTCAGCCTCTTCGAGTCTCTTCTGCAGCAGTCGAGATTCGATGATGCTGCCCTCGTTTGCTCGCCTATAGGACTGCAGGTTGTTATTGCAGTTCCTGAGATTGACGTCTCTTGTCGCTCTCGTTATGGCGAGGAACTCGAAGAAGGCATTCGCTGCGTGGCTCACTGGCGAGGGGTTAAAGCTGCCCAAGACGAAGACAGGCTTTATCCTCGAGGTGCGCACTCTACTTTTCATACCTACTGCGAGACAATAAAAACTCAGAGCTTTAAAATAGCAGTTATTTCGTTAAAAGTAAAATACATTAATAGTTAATATTCAAATTGGACAAATTTGTCCCGTTATAGAGGGACAGAGACAATATATTTGGAAGGAACATTTTATAGAAAACACTGTTTTAGACTTTCGCGGTTGTTAACTAAGTTATAATTAGTACTCACGATTTAGTTGCTTCTGGAGCACCCGATATTTCGGTACAGTTACATGCATGTAACTGTACCGAAATACCACATTGAAAATAATAATATTTTATGAAAGTTGAATAACACCAAACACCAGAACATAGATGAATATAATACCACCGATCGCAACACGTAACTTCAACTACGACCTTGAATGCGCAGAGCTGACTGTGCCGTAACCCATAGCAACGCGGCGCGCAACAACCACACTCCTTAGGTTCGTTTAGCAATGAGGGCATTGGTGGCGTTGCTATGTTGACTCTTTTGTTAAACCGTTCGTAAAGCCCAATTTTTGTGGCAAAAATAACTCTTTTTTAAGTTTTTTGAACGCTGAACATAAAGAGCCATAAACGGCATTTTCTCCCATAGATTCCCAATTCGAACGCCCTTGTGAGCGTTTTTAGCGCCAACTATTTTCGCAACTTACGGCTATTCGAACGCACTATTAATCATACAATCCCGCCTTTTTTCTTTTTTTTCTGTATGCTGTCTACGTGGGTACGGCATACTATGAGTTTTCCTACAACTAACGTTCCAAATCCAAATTACTTTACTCCCCAGGGAGTTTCATACCACTTTACAGCCCGGCGTATGTAATGCCTTGCTTTACGTAGAGATTGCGTTATATGTAATTAAACATTTTCGAGCAGGTGGTATGAAAAATATCATGGAGATGATTGAATCGACGGTAAGCAACTAGATGAGTAATCACTTTACAAAAAACATAAATCCTTCTACCTATAAGTCAAACTACTCGTTTCATACCTATGCTGCTACAGACAGCGACGTCAAATTTCATCTCTCTTGGAAGGTAGTTATGAAAGAAATAACTTTTTATTCAATTACTTCCTACATTTGAGTTATTTCTTGTTTTCTGAGGATCCTATACGAAAAACAAGGATGTATATTGAATAATACACTAATACGGAAATAATGAGGGATTTCTGATTCAATCTTTGGAAAAATATATTTGATTGATGCGTAAATAGGATAATTTTATTTTAAAAATAGCTGACCCGTCGAGCCTTCGCTCGTGTAGCTGGGCTGAGCTAACTATGAACCTCGTGTCTGCTTAATGTTTTGAGAAGTATTCTACTGTGTGTAAGACTTTTCTTAATGCTTCATGTTATTAGAAGCTAGGAAAATAACAATCAGGAATCCTGATATAAAAGTATCTATGGCTAAATATCAGCAAAAATAGTACAGTCGTTATGGCTTGAAATCATAAAAATGTCCATCCAGCCACCAGCGTAAACAGGCATGGTCTATGACTTAGGTACTTGGTACTGAGTAGTATTACTTAATTAGTGATGTTATAAAAATTAGGAGAACTTTATCGTCACAGTGGAAACTTGTTCATACACCGCGGGATAGAAAATAGTTTAAGTGACGGTCTAAACACACCGTATATCAAATTCCATCCATAAGTTATCAAACATAGCATGCGCACAAATAGATAGACCGGTAATTAAATGAAAAATAATTAATGTGCAAAATAAATGTACAGACACAGCTCATAGCACTTTTATCACAAGTACGAGTAATTATAGTTTAACATTTCATCATATTGATGAAGGATGTTAAGGATATTAGGTAAATACGGAAAACAAATAATCCGAATGTTCCATTAAAATTTAAAAAAATAATTGGGCAGATGCACGAAGAAAAAGGGCTTTGTCGCTGAGCGAACCTTTAAATTTTGATCAGGGGCCTTACTATCAGCTTCATAAAAACTATGCAAGTCCTTGCAGTCCTTAAACCTGACATAAACAGTTTTGAATGAAATCATACCATGACGCTCATTTAGGTGAACTGTTTGAATATTGTTTTCTCAAAGGTGAACAGATAATATTGTCTCTGGCATTCTAACAATTTACTATAACCAACATTGCAGACGCCTAGACATTTATAAGCTAATAAACTGAAAGGATTTAGAGCGACATGTTAACGACAGTCCATACAAAAAAACCAGGTGAATGGTTTTTCTGCGGTTCTTGAATCGCAGAAAAACTTCAGTTGGTAGAGAATTCGGGGCACAAACCCAGTACGGAGTTAAAAAAAACAGACAATAACGCGTTTAATTTTATAATTTATGAGTGTTCCAAATTAGGTTATTACACTTATTTTTATCATATAAACAAACTAGCTGCGCGGTTTCACCCGCGTGTTGAGGGATGATTATGATGATGATGATGAAAAGTAGGTACCCTACACACATCAATAACAGTTTGTGCTCACTAGCATAAGCTGATATAATTTTTAAATTGAACTTAGTCAACAATTTATCAATAAAAGGTTTATATTCAATATAATATAACTCCTCCCCTGGCTCGAACACATGCGGTGATCTTCTTGGGCATGAGAATCAAATTATCTAGCATTTCTTGGGGTAATCTGTCCCATTCTTGAGTAGCGGTGGCACTGTCGGTCTGTGGCTGACGGTTCCAAACAGCTCGCTAAAGAGCATCCCAAGCGTGCTCTATTGGATTTAAGACAGGCGAGCCGGCAGGCCAGTCTAACCTTGTGATGACGTATTTTCGGAGCATTATCATTGACCAGTAAAAATTGGTGCCCGTGGTTTATTCAGACAATTCCACCAAATAGCTCTAACAATATATCTAAAAAGACGAAGCAGTCATAATATTTATAATCTTCTGTAAAATTCCGTGTGTATGTCCTTCCCTGGGATATGTAGTATGTAGATGTGTAGGCCAAGCATTTAAAGTAAAATAAAGTATCTAACAATAACGTGGAACCTACATACGTTCACTTATTTACCTAAAAAAATACTGGATCTTTGTTGTTTGTAATTGTTGGGTAGATCCGACTATAGCTTCGACGACATCCAGTAGTCGAACACTCTCGAAGCAGACCACCGGATTTGGTCAAACTATAGTCTGATCTACCCGACAATTATTATGTGACTAATCTCGTATATTTCAGTAAAATGAGTGAAAACCACGTTAACAAAAAATTAAACTTTCACTTGTATACTTAGTAGGTTTATTCATAATAATAAAAACTTCTTTATCTCGAATAATATTGATAAGTCAAATTGGTTTTAACTGGCAAAAATACAAATTTATATAGCCTTGGTATTATGACTTACAACAGCAAACTCAACGGAAATTCCAAAGATAATCTTATTTGAATACACTTCTTAGTTTTTCTTTATCTTATGTTAATACGATAATAAGATACGATTGATACAATAAATGATCTAAGACTGGTTCCTATATTCTATATCATTCGATCTTTTTCTACTTTATAGACAGCAATATTATACGAGTGTTTAAATTTGAAGCGCCTTTTGACCGCGTCTGACTTAGGCTAGTAAAAATATAATATAACCTCGCACCAAATTTCCGATCCAATTTATTGTTTTTATAAGGTTTAGTGTCACTTACTGAGCATAAAATCACAAAATGCTGACAGATCCAGGTGCTTCAAGCGCTATCTTGAAAAAAAGTTTTTGATCGATGTATCGGAAATTATGCACTCTAGGTCAAAAGTTATTGAGACCATTATTGTAGAGAATAAAATTTCCCATCTGTACTGTATTTGACGCTTCCGCACCCCGAACATTGATTTAAAAAGAATATGTATAAGTAATATTAGGGAATTCTTACAATATAGATATCATTAAAACGAGATATTTAAAAAAATACATGACTGACTTCCAATGACGTGCTACATCTACACCTGAAACTATATGGTAGCAAATATTTAATGGGCTTGTCTGGATAAAATTCCATTCACACACAAGAACACCCTTAATTTACTCTTTATATTTCAAAATGTTTTTAATGACTGGTTAGTCCTCCCTATCTAACGAAAAGGACCTTTACGTATCCAACAAATATAATTATGAAATCGGTCGATCCAGCATAATGTATACTATTATATAAATCATATATAGTATATATATGAGTAGTCGTAATAATATATATAGTATAGTCATACTAACCCATAAAAAAATACGCGCTTACTGGAGAACTGTCTTAATTTTCTATTCACAAGTAACTTAAAAATAGGAACCCACTCCATACAAAATTGTAACACTGGCTTAGGGTCATCATGTTAAGAAATCTGCGTTTAATAACTGAGATCTGAATACATGACCAGAAATATTGCGAGAGAAGGTGGCGAGCATACATGTAAAGTATGGCGAGTAAATACCAGTTCAATTAGTTTTTGATCGTTTCATTTTCACGTTACATAGCGCAATTAGCACGAAGTACGGCGAAAAGCGGATAACTTGCATAAATAAAGTTGGTGGTAGGTATGTGCAAAGTGCTTAGACCACCCGGTCCCGAGTAAGTAGAACGTCATCGCGATAAATACGCGATAAAAGTGGGAAGAGGCGGTAGGTGGGGGCGGAAGACGCTTGCCGGCAATTGTTACGTGAGTGCCGGCAGAGCGGTTGGGGTTGGCAGCTTTTGAATGTCATTGTTTTCCGTTGCGTAGGTATGCTTCCATCAAAACGTAGATGCGATGTGTACTTATTTTGTGGCGATGTTGACATCCCTACACGCGTCTCGCGCCACGTTCTACTTATACATATGTACTTACTTTGGTATGGGTATAGGAATGTACCATTCATAATAATGCCATAGCATCAATTTATTACTTACAAGTGTCACCAGCTGCTATAATTGATTTGATTTAATATGGATATCGTCAAGATACCGTACGTAATGCCAATTGGTTCAGGGTTGTCAACTGAACGGTTCTCACTTGTGTATGTAAATTAATTGTGTTACGTGTTGTTATGTAAATGTGCTTATGTTGCGTGTAGATTTATTGTATTACTTCATAACCATACAACTTCTTGGTTGGCCACACCGTTGGATTAAAAAAAATTGCAATCACCCATGTGCAGCAAGACAATGATAAAGTAAACCTAGGACTGTTTTTACACGAATTAATTATATATGACGTACATCCTTAATAGTCGAATTGATTTCACTAAGTAAACTGTAAGAAAAATGGCTTTGTTCAATCGTGTTGCTAGCGTATTTTATTAAAGATAGAACATTTATTGAACACGTCTGAATACCCCTCTCAAGATTGAAAACCTGTTATGAAGCACCTAACGATGTATTTGGCAGTGAGGTACTTTAGAGCCAGCAGTAATACCATCTGTGTCTACATCATAACTTAACACGAAAGGAGTGGAGGTAGTGGTTAATAAAAGCCTATCAGTTAAAAAACATGCGGGCAGTCTTCGGGGACTACCGATAGAAGTGAACTAAGTAACTTGAAGCGTTCGGTAACGATGACTCTCGCGTCATCATTTTTTCATCAATTTCATGATTTTTGTTTACCCAAAAAGTGTTCATCGTGCCTAAAGCTTTCGGTGACAAGGCCGCGAGTACCATGATTTTTGTTCACCCATAAAGATTCATCGTGCCTAAAGCGTTCGTTGATGAGGCCGCGAGTACCATGATTTTGTTCACCCAAAAAGTGTTCATCGTGTCTAAAGCTTTCGGTGACAAGGCCGCGAGTACCATGATTTTTGTTCACCCATAAAGATTCATCGTGCCTAAAGCGTTCGTTGATGAGGCCGCGAGTACCATGATTTTGTTCACCCAAAAAGTGTTCATCGTGTCTAAAGCGTTCGGTGACGAGGCCGATGATACCATGATTTTTCTCTACCAAAAAGTGCTCAACGAGCTCACTCACTTCAAAACTAAATAAAGGAATTATGTAGATTCGAAGTTTAGCTCTGTAGTTCAGGGAACAACACACGAACCTATCATATCTAACACAAAAGCGTAGTTATGGTAATTAATGTATCGATGATTAGGAAGCTCGTATATTAAGTTATGGAAAATACCGCGCTTCATTTGCAAACAATGTATTTAAAATAACTTTTGCTTTTACATTTAAATTCAGTGGACGGAACTGAGTGAGTGAACGAAGTCCTTTCGTCACACCAATATTTTTATTTCATCAGATGTAGCCACTCAGAAGTTGTTGAAACTTCGTTTTAATTACATTTCGGGTAGTAATCAGAGGGCGTAGCTATTACGCTTCAGCTAGCTTTGCGTGTAGATGAGATCGATTTAGTGTAAATAAGCTGGTGCCCGCGACTACGTCTGCGCAGGATTAGTACTTCGAGTAGTTTATTATTTCTACAAGGGTATATCTATCTTTATACCAAAATGACATAAAATATTTACATGGTTAAAGGCAATTGCTATAATACTATCATATGAGTAAATTTAAATACTTAGTATATCAATCAGTAAACATTAATGATAAAATAACTTACGTACATGCAAATATAAAATTAATCACCATGGAAAAAAACTGTCATTACATTATACTTTTAACTAACTACTGCTATTACTAACATTATATTTTAAGTAATACTAAGTTACTAAAACCATGGATCTTTGTTATCCGAAAATAAAGAATTTGAAATTGAATAACATTTCATTCACCCTTGACGGTCGCCGAGCACGTCTAGTGTATCGGGCTGTCAAATTGACTTGGTTTTTGACTAAGCTATCAGAAACCGACTCAAACTTTGACAGAACTGTCATCATTACGATCTTGACGTAGGCGGAGATCTTATCATTTTGTCTATGCTGTGCCCAAGCATATTACGCTTTTTCACCCGCGTATTGATGGATGATGATGATGATGATGAAAACTATCTTATGTGTTGATCCAGAGCCACTTCTACCTCCATACCAAATTTCATCAACATTGCCCCCGTCGTTTGTGCTTGAAAGAGTAACAAAGATCCACACATCCATACATCCATACTCACAAACTTTCGCTTTTATATTATTAGTAGGATAGGATAAAGATAAGTAATAGGTCAGTTTTATGGAAGAAATTACAATCGCATTCTCACTCTTCATAAACTTCAGCAAATCTAAAGCTTAACATCCCTACATTACAGACTATTGTACAAATCGAAAAACGTTAAAATATCTTGAACCTTCATATTACAGAATTTGTACCTGCTTTGATAACGTACATATACTCGTATTGGGTTTGAATTGTGGTTTAACTTTGAACGAAATTTCGTAAAAGATTTATTAATTTATTACATGGAAACTTTTCGTTATTTCAATATCGTAACTGTGTAAAACGGATCGCTAAAATGTTTTTAACCGACTTCAAAAAAGGAGGTGGTTATATGTATAACTATCATGGTACCCTACAACAAGTTATTTCACACTTTTTGGTGTTGAAGGTTTTTTGGTATTTTTATTGTAACAATGAGAATTGAAAAAATAAACAGTCAAAGTAAAAAATTACCCGCCTATTCCGTGGTGAAGTTTTTGGAAGTGTTTGTTGCTCTAATTTGTAATATAAGTAAAGTTACCCAAACCTAAAAATGTTTGATTAATATAGTTTTTTATATCAAAATAAATTATATTCAAAGTTAAAACGCACGATAACTTTGTATTTGAGTTTTGGAGAAATTGTGGATAGTTTGTTATTTTTCCGTAAATTTAGTGTGTTAGAAAAATAAATCTACTCAAAAAGACACTATTTAGTCAATAAAATATACCTGTAATATAAATAAATCACAGTGTATTATGATATTATCACAAATACTGTAAAAACGTTCAAAGCTACCCAAATCGACTACTACCTGTATTATTACTAATTTGTACTACTGCTGTGAGAGCTAGAGCTGCATGTCAATATTTTACACTAGCGAGTGCCCGCGACTTCGTTCGCGTTGTAGGCTCGGCTTTCGGCCTCGCCATAACCTCCCATCTTTTTTGGGGTTCTTTCATAAGAACCTTCTCCTGACAATAATTAACACAACAAAAAAATTATCGAGATTGCTCCATCCGTTATAGCGTGACCAGGAGAAATAGGGGTACATTTTTATGTACATATAGATTATAATGTTGTACAGATGTTTCAAACACTTATTATAAGATAATACGAATACAAGTAATGCTTATTCTCGTATTATCTTACTTTCAATCTCTATAAGCATGAATTTTGATTAACAAATCGTTCATTATTATAGCATGGATTTTATACATAACTCATATCAGGAGTAAGGTTTTGGAAAAGTACTTATTAGATATTTGACAGCCGTCCCCAAAGAACATCCTACGATAATAGTTATTTTTTACTTTGAAAAGCAGTATTAGAAATAAATGTTTATTTGTATTGATGTTACGTAACCCTAATCGCGACATTTAAATAAAATTGAAAGCAGCTTACTAAGATCACTATGGTAAAATTAATTTTGGATTAGCAATTAGCTACGACCACAACATATAAGTTGGTATATGTATATAATCGACGGGACCTACTTGCGTAAAAACAGTCCGTTCGTGATCACAATATGCCTATTGACTTATGGACTGGATCGTATATATGACTTGATCAAAATATACGTGAAAAAAAATAAGTATTTACACGATTAAGTTAAGTCTAATATCTATGTAAAAATGTGTTCTTATTGTAAAATCACAGTAATATTGATAGATAATTATTTAATAACTGTGGTAAAAGTTTACAAGTACCGATAGATAAATCGTACTTTACTTACATAATTCGTATACACGTGAAGGCTTAATTAACTTAAGATTAGAAAACTTAAATACCTTAAGAAAAAAACAAATAAAGTGGTCTCTTCAAAGAGGCTTTACTTGCCAGCAGCATAGATAATAAAAATCTAAAATAAGTTTTCTCTTGTCCACAGATAAAGAACCGATGCTCCCGGAACACAAAACTATGGAGAGCAACAACGGTGACACGTACTTTGTGCTGAATACAACAAATTTAACATTTATAGGCTACTCTGAACCTTACGACCTAGACGTTATAGTACCTTTGACACTTATATATGCCATTATATTCGTCACAGGAATCCTTGGTAACTTCAGCACATGTGTAGTAATCTCAAGAAACCGTTCAATGCACACTGCGACCAACTTCTATCTTTTTAGTTTAGCCATTTCGGATCTAATACTTCTAGTCTGCGGATTGCCACTAGAACTATATCGGCTCTGGAATCCGTATATTTACCCTCTCGGCGAAGCGATGTGTATTACAGTGGGGCTCGCTTCGGAAACTTCTGCTAATGCGACAGTGTTGACAATAGCCGCGTTCACAGTGGAGAGGTATATTGCAATATGTCGCCCTTTCATGTCACATACCATGTCCAAGTTATCGCGAGCAGTGCGTTTTATAGTCGCTGTTTGGGTGTGCGCGCTCTGCATGGCCGTTCCTCAAGCGATGCAGTTCGGTATTAGATATGATGAGGAGAATGGCCAGAATACTAGTGCTTGTACAGTGATAGGACAGGGTGTTCACCAAGTGTTTATAATATCGAGTTTTGTTTTCTTTGTGGTGCCTATGTCATTAATATCGGTGCTGTACGCGCTGATCGGCATGAAGCTGCGGACGTCGAGAGTGCTGCATCCTGTGAAGAAACTGTCGGTCGACAGCCATGAGAGATCGAGTGCTCCGATGCAGTATAGAAACGGCACATCACAAAGAAGAGTTATACGGATGCTGGGTAAGAACATTTTTCATACTAATATTATAAGTGTGACGATATAGTGTATGCTTGTTACCATTCAGTAATTCAGAAGCGGATTCGAATGTAATTTAAAATAGAAGAACCAAGCTTGTCCCTACACACAACTAACTTATAGACTACTAACACTTTCATGCTCAATCGAAGGGTAATTATGAGGGATTGTGATAATCTTAGTTTGCTCGGATGAAATCATGAGTGATAAGCTATAGTATTTCTCGACATATTTTTTTTACACAACTGGATTTCATATTGGGTGTTTCCCGTTCATTCCATCAATTCTGTTTATTTGTGACCCTTACGGACCTACTATAGTTGCCTTCAGCAGTTTCTATCATCTACCGACTTCCAAAAAGGAGGAGATACTCAATTCAATTTTTTTTATTTTTATGTTTGTTACCTCAAAGCGTTCGATAGGGTGAACTGATTCTCAAAATTCTTTATTTGTTTGAAAGCTGGTGCTTTCCATGTGGTCCCTTTTAAATTTCATCAAATTCGGTCCAGTAGTTTGAGTTACACTACAATAACTGAATAGAGTGGAAGTGGGTATTATTTTTTTCAAATTGTACTTGTTGATATGCAACTGAATCCTGACAAGGGGTAACGAAACAGTGTAGTAATATTTCGTATTTTGATTGTTGAATAGAAACTGTGTAAAAATCGTCACATTAAAGTTTGCCTTTTTCACGAGGACTCCACAAGTCTTTTAAACTTATTTTAACCGGTAAGTACCCCTAACAAGTATTTTCAATTTTCCATTATACTCTCTGGAATACAAAGTGCTTTCCGTTTGCCAACTAGTTTCTGTAATTAATACAGCCGAGAGAGCTTAGAACGGGTTGCAATCCTACTTTACCAACTGGATATGGTTATTTGTATTAAGTTAGGCCTAAATAAGGACAGGGGCTTAGCGGTTTAATATAGTATCTACACCTATATGTATTGCAAATAATTGTTTAGAGCAGATGTGGGTGGTTAATTGATGTTTATTTTAGTAGCTACATTACTATTAGTAACGTAGTAAATAAAGTCTTGATCATGTACGGTGAATCCCGGCTATTTGCGCGTGTAAAGTGGTATTTTAATTGTGTCAAACGCACGAGTATTTCCAACGCTCAGACAAAATAAAAAAGTCAAGACAGAATGTTGTGAACAGAGAAGTGAGGCCGGGTAAAACTACGCCTCGGCGTGTCCATACATATTTACATACAAAACCTACAACGAAACTACGCCCTGGCTCGTCAGTCGAACTATCGCGGCGCGTGGAAGCAACACGTAAACTTTTAATTATCATTTAGTTTACATTTATTAATTATTGACAAATTTTTAATGGATAATATTTTTGTGTTCACCAAAAATCTAAAGGTACATCTATGTATGCATTTCTAAAATATTGATCTTAAACCCGTTTAATTGTTTGACTATAATTAAACTACTCGGCCAACAAAATATGTTACATCAAACAAATTCCAAATTAACACCAAGATATAACACTTTTTTATTGTAGTGCGCTGCAAATATTCTATTGTAACAATAACTATTTTATTCTTCCCCGAAAAATACTGATCGTGCACCAAATATTCCTGAATGTTACACAATATAGGTTAGGTTAGGTTAGCATTTTTTATTAATAAAGCTACATTGGACATTAATTGGTGTTTGATTCAAATACATTTTGCAGTGCATTATCTGAAGTAAAACTAAAAAAATAAATGCTTGTTTTTAAAATTAGGTGTATTACTATTTTTACAAATTTGCAACAGTTGTTAAATAGATGCTCGTTATGACATATTTTAATGAACATATTTTGGTGCACATTCAGTATATTTGGTGGAACACAGGCAAAATTAGGTAAATTAATTGGGAATAAATTGAAGTACTTTTAAATACCATCCAATTTTAATAAGTTTAATTTATTACATTTAGTTTAGAAAACCGGCCTCACTTCTCTGTTCGCAACATTCTGTCTTGACTTTTTTATTTTGTCTGAGTTCCAACGTAATAGTTTTGAATTTGAAATAGTTATGAAAAAGTTTAATGTTGATTAATATAATGTTCTAACATACCTACGTTATTCGATGCTACTTTTCTGCCATACGATAATAGCATTATTCATGCATGTGACATATATTTTCAGGATTTTATATTAAGCTGTTAGTGCTAAGCACCTAAAGGTGTGTTCCGGTAGCTGTCATTGAGCGTTGTGTTCTAGATCTAGTGTGATACCATCTACGACCGCACCATCATTGATCATTAAATGAAATAGCAGTCAACAATAACCTATACAAGTTCAATTTGAAAAATTTAATACCGACTTCCATTCCATTACTTTGGTAAAAATCAGTTATTGGAGTGCAACTCAAAAACTACTGGACCGAATTTGTAGAAATTTAAATGGAACCACACGGAAAGCACCAGCTTTCAAACAAAATTTCGTAATAATTTTGAGAATCGGTACACCCAATCGAAAGTTATGAGGTCGACCGTTCGTAAACAGTCGAATTGAGTACCTCCTCCTTTTTTTGGAAGTCGGTAGAAAAAGGAGTAGACTAATGATTCTTATTCTTATTCGTTTTGGGGGCGATGAGGCCTGCACTGACGTCCCGCTTGGGGTGTTTTGTGCATTCCCCCCTGCCAGCATTTACTCAAGCCAGCCTAACTCCTTCACATAGCGGAGTATGGCCTTGGGTCGCTGGCACAAAGACTAATGATGCTAACAAGTGCAATTTGAAAAATTTAACATCGACATCCATTCTATTACTGTGGTAAAAATCAGTTATTCGAGCGTAACTCAAAAACTACTAAACCGAATTTGATAAAAAAAAATTATGAGTCTACACGGAAAGCACCAGCTTTCAAACACAAAAAGAATTTAGGAAATCAGTTCACCCAGTCCAGAGTTATGGTAAAAAACATTAAGAAAAACAGTCGAATTGAGTACCTCCTCCTTTTTTTGGAAGTCGGTAGATAAATAAACCTAATTATTGTTAAGTCTAATTGAACGTACTGTTTCCGGTTGAAAATTGAACTGACGCCGAAGCACAAACAATTTTTGAAAAAGTATTCGTATAATAAGCGTCAACACGTCATGCTTCGCCGTACAAACTGTGAATTATCTGTGTCACCAATTGTCGTAGATAAATGACAGTTTTTACTATGTCACGTGAACGATACGTTATTACACTTACACAGTTATTCGTGATAGGCCTTCTGCCGTGTGATTCTCTATGATTCGTCGCTGCGCTCGTCGACGAGCTCACCGATTTCAAATACTTTATGAGATAGCACCTTGTACAGAAGGTTGTTTTTCTTTTCAACGTTTCTTGTCATCTCGTCATTTTTTTCACGGATGTTGTCAAAGATGCAAAGACGTTTGCTCTTAGAGAATCGCACTGCTGTTCCATATACTCTCGAACGTTTTTAAATAACTCGTCATACATATGACAAGACGCGAGTTTGTAACGGTCCGCAATGCGTTCCGCTACGTTCACAAATATATACATACATCAGTATGATGAAAATCTAATCTAGGGGGGGCTAATAGCACCTTTTGGAAATATTAAATATCTAAAAAGTTATATCTCAATAGACTAAATCTCGACTATCAGACATAGATCATAGAGTTATAGAACTTCCTGTCAATGAAGTTAATAAGTCATGATTTTATGCAAAAGTATACCTAATAAAAGCAAAGTGAATGCTAAGAGGTTTTATGCAGTAACTAAGATTATTAATATTCCTACGATTAGCAAGCGCTCGACGAGTCAGCATCTCCTGAGGATGCCTCGTGTAGAGGCGAAACACGTATCGAATCGGTTTTGGTCTATTTGGGTTTTCTTGTGTTTTTTATTTTGTATTCTTCCTATTAGCATTTTATGCGGGAGGGTGGTGCACACCCCCAAATAGGCCAAAATCATTGTTTTCTTTTCAGCGGAAGTGTCACAAAATATTTTTAATATCGTTTTTTGATAATGGATTTCCGCAAAGTAACGCCTGAATCAATAAATTAAACTAACGCTTCCATTTCTATGTATAGATTTCCAATACTTGGAAATGATTAAACCTAACAGATTAAATCTAACAAATTAAATAATACTAACTAGCATAATTCAGAATCACGGCATCTGAATGATGTAAATAGGCTGTGGACGCTTGGGAACAGGTTCCAAATTCATATAAAACTCATAAAACAAAATAATATGATATCATAAATATTTAAAAATGGAACGTAGGTTCAAAATGTGTATTCAAGGGATCTGATTGGTTAGGTCGGAGACACGATGAGGACAGCTTACGTAAATTATTCTAAATTATAATAAATTTAAAATTGGAAAAGTAACAATGACTCATCAATATTTGAAAATGGAACGAGGGTTCTATTGGTCGGAATGTGTACTCGAGGAGAATATATACTCATAGGAGTTCAAAACCGGGCATTTCAATGCACTGCGCTTGGTTCTGCGTTCAGTTTAATTCAAAACTTTAAACTATAGAGTGTAAAGTTTTGAACTAAACTGAACTGTTATGGTCAAGCGCAATGATTAACATCAGACGAGCGACTGGCTCGTGTCATCACCAATTTAGATAAAAATTAAACATATTTGGAAAATTGAATTCAATTCATAGTTCAATAATAATTTATTCTGAAAAAGACTACACAGTCACTTATATGAGAACATAATATTTACTTACGTATAATATTTACACTGTCGTTCGTTTTGTTACATATGTACCTACTTACTTACTCATCTAACGTATTTACTTTAGATAGGGTAGGTTCATCATAAGGATTAACCCCTCGTTTGAGTTTTGGCGCGAACGCGGAAAAGTCAACGTTATTCCATTGTATTATTTATCAAAACTAATGCTTTTTTTCAGTGTTAATGTTTAAAATTGGTGGCGTTTTACTAATTAAGTGCTGTTTTACGTGCATGAGTGTGGGCAAGTGATATAATGTGGTGAAACGTGTTTTTCCGTGTTGTTTCCAAAACTCCATAGAAGCTGATGGTAAAGTTGCCACCACTTTACTAAAGCATGACTTAGACTGACTGGACCATGACTGACTGACATTTTGGACTCAGACTCTGACTGACTACGACTAATATCACCAGAATATTCTATTAAAACTTTGTAATATAAATAACTTGACACTGGCAAATGCACGAGAAGTGCGGGACCATAACCATCTAAGGATGGAAAACAAAAAAAAACCCTCGTTTATCGAAGGTCACTTAAAAGAACATGTTTAGCAAGTTTAGATTTAAATACGTGAAATGAGCTTACATTTTTAATGGTCGATGGTATTTTGTTATACGAGTACATCTGTGCGCTTTCAAAAGTAATATTTTTTATCCCGTAATTAGTTCTACACTTGGGTAGTACTAGAAAACTTGCTCGACTTGTACGTAAACTTCGTTTTGTTAAATTTTTCAACTGAGTAAAGGATAGATTAGTATGGATGGAGCTATTTAATATTTTCCTGACAAGAATGCATAAATTGAAAGTATAAACTTGTTTTATATTCATTAGTTTCGTTTCTTTGTATATTTTTGTAGTTCTTGTTAAATAATGATAGTGGAATAAGGTTTTGACTATTTTGTTTCGTAATATTTGTAAATCGTCTATTTTTGTCTTGGCAGCGCTGCCCCAGATTAATTTACCTATATGGTTTTTTTATTTAGATTAGATTATGTATATGGCTTCGTCTCCCATTAACCAAGAGAGAGAAGCCACTTGCGGGTCAGCTAGTCTATATATATGTAGTGTAGTACCATGCAGAACTTTGCAACTTACCCGTCCTGTTCTATACTTGGATTTCGATAAAAGCCTTGAATGTGCTCTTTTGCAGTTGCGGTGGCGTTATCTTTCTTCATTTGTTGGGCTCCGTTCCACGTGCAGAGACTATTGGCTATCTATGGAAACGCTATGGAACAACCTACGGACACTTATTATATGGTAAGGAGAATCTAGAGCTTCTATACATACGCGGTAAGCCGGCCAACGAGCCATTATATGCTTGGAGTAAGCGAATAGCTTAAGCGATAGAGGCCATGATAGTTAGAACTATATAACGGATAGTAGAGCTACTAACAGACTGTTTCTGCTATGCTACTAGGGTATGTTATGCTACTATATATGCTACTATAGTACCTACTCTACCATCCCACTAATAATATAAACGCGAAAGTTTGTGACTATGGATGAATGGATGTATGAAATTGTGAATCTTTGTTACTCCTTCACGCTCAAACGGCGAGGCCAATTTTTATGAAATTTGGTATGGAGGTAATGGAGGCGCTGTATTAACACATAGGATACGTTTCATCATCATCATCATCCATCACCATGCGGGTGAAAGGCGTAATGCTTGGTCACAGCATAGACAAAATAATAAGATCTCCGCCTACGTTAAGATCTTAATGATGACAGTTCTGTCAAAGTTTGTGTCAGTTTCTGATAGCTTAGTCAAAAGCCAATTCAATTTGACAGCTTGATACACTAGACGTGCTCGGCGACCGTCAAGGGGGATGAAATGTAACACAAATACCGTCAAGGGTTATCAAATGTAATGAAATTTTTTTCCATGGTGATTAATTTTATATTTGTATGTACGTAAGTCCTGTATTTTATTATTAATGTTTACTGATTGATATACTAAGTATTTAAATTTACTCATATTACTATTATAGCAATTGTGTTTGACCATGTGGCATTTTTAATAAAATTTGGTATAAAGGTAGATATAGCCGTGGAGAAGATAATAAGCTACTCGAAATACTAATCCTGCGCAGACGTAGTCGCGGGCACCAGCTACTATTTTATAATAGAGAAAAACTAGAGATTCCATATCTACGCGGTAAACTGGCCAAGGAGACATTTAGCTTGAAGTAAATGAAAGTTTTTACGGTAGAGTGCTAGCCACTACCATATAGTACAACTACAAAACATACTGTTTCTGCTATCCTACTAGAGTTATCTACATATAGTACCTAATCTACTAGATTATAATAGTTAACTGCACTGCACATAATATATAAGTTCGTTATAAGAGCATTTCGATTGGCACGTTGGTCCAGTGGCGTAACTGCCTCTTTAAAACCAAGGGTACACGTGTTGATTTTCAGTTCAACAAAATATCATTAAGATTTCCTAAACATAAACTCTCATTAAAGTTTCCGAGAACATAATTAGGCCAGGTAGAAGGTTCGCCGAAACTAAAATAATACACAACTGATATGTAACTTTAACGTCGTGTTAGTATATGTATGTACGAGTAGCAGTAGGCTTCTCATATGAATGAGTTCGTCCGGGGAAATTCTACTTCCATTCCCTGTTTCTACCGCAAAGCCGTAATGTTCGCAATACTGCATTCTCGTTGTAAAGGCACGGGTGCGGACAAAATTACACAAATGGGACGCAACAAATAAGTCAGGGTTACAGACACAGTGCAGGATATTTATCTGTTCTAGGCAAAGAATACCATTTAATAGCAGATGGGCCTCGTGTTTGTACCGTCTACTAAGATTATAAAAAGGAAATATTTGTTTGTTTGTTTGAATTGAATAGTCTCTGAAACTAAAGGATCGATTTACAAAATGCTTATCACTGATGAGCATAGGGAATATAATTTTAATTCATCATCCATCACCACGCGGGTGAAACCGCGGAGCGCAGCTAGTATTACATATAAAAAAACTCCACGACCGTTGACCGTGCAATATATACAAATTCATTACGATTTAGCAGTTCACCATAAAAGAAAAGGAGCCGTCGCCTGAAGACTACAAGCTATACACGCTCACAAAAAGGCTGCTCATAGACAATAATTAACTCCAGAAAAATAATAAATCCCCTTGTGTTATATGCCTATTAAAATCTATTTATAGTAAAGTGAATGCCCTAGTGCAGGTGTAAGGGCGAGCCACTTTCATGTAGACTTCGCACGTTATTAGGATAAATCTCTAATGTGTTTTGTTCTATATTTAGCCACAACATATACACGTAACTCGTTAAGTTTAAAAGCACTGCAAGACTCGTTTACTTGAATTGAGGTTAACTGTCAGAGTCGTTGGCGCGTCTTCGTCGTTCAGTCAAACGCAAAATACCTATTTGCTTACCTACTCAGTCAAATGGTTTCAAAACAAAGTATTTCGTTACTGTACCGATATTCCGAGAATAGCCAAACGCGTGCTCAAAGTCAGCAGGTATTAAACTACTAATTCAAGGTCAACGACCAAAGAAGAGTTCCCATTCAATATTTATTGAAAAAAATATCATTTGGAATTTGGTTAAAATACTTATTTTGGTACATTAATAGCCAGACCTCAGTAATTTCTGATGGAAATATCATGGTGTTGTACGATTTTAGATTCCTCTTGAATCAGACATGTTTTTAAAGTAGTATGCCACCTAGGGTCTGATACATTTTTTATACCACAGATGCTCAAACTTTACATTGAAACAGAAAATATTATAAAAATATTTTTTAAATATGTCTAGAAAATTACTGGCTTTAGTTAACAATACATTTTAATGCGTGACAATGAACACCACTATTACTTAACACTACTACAAAAAAACACCGATGCTATTGCTATATTTATGAAAATTATGCCCAAAACTGTGAACAAGGGTACGAATTTTTCCAAGTTTACAAATAATTACATAGTTCACAAACCATTTAATTTTTTATTTTTATTTAATTTTTTTCTGATCAGTCAAGCCCCCCTCCACAAGTACCTGCAATATTATCCACTCATTACGGGACACCGTGTACATACATATACTTAATTAAAATTGATATTCAAACATCGTTCTCAGTCACGCGATTAATGTCATTGTGACATTGTATTTGACTGAGAGGCTGTCTATTTAGGAGCTTACTATGCAACTGTTAAATTACTTACAAGCATTTGTAATTAGTCATTAGTTATAATTCAGAAACACAGCGCATGAAAACACAATGTACCTATCTTACAAGTAAGTAATACATTAAATAAGATTGTTTAATGCGATCTATCTATATAATTATATTCTATTTTATTTAAACTATAAAAGATTTTTAATATTGATATGGTCACTATACGATGTTGTTAGGTTAGATAATTAAGTAATAACTTAAGATAGAAGGTCCCTTATGAAAGTACCGGGAGTAACCTAATATGTTATTGTTATCGGAGCGGTAATAAAACACAGCTGTGTTATTAAATTAAATTAAATGGGGAGTAAGTAAATTAACCGACTTGGTTTTACATGGGTCTCAAAACTTTTTACGGTAGAAGAACAGTAACTGAGTTGCGACACTTGGTTTTTTTCACAAGTTTTGGTTTTGATGGCGTTTATATTTTACGGACTGATGACATAGTCAATTTAAATATTTCTAGAGCAGCAAATATTCTTCCTTTGATTACTTTCAAACAAAACAATTTCTACTACTCCGGTATTTTTAATTAAACAAATAGGTATACAACGTGAAAAAAGGTGTAGTACTTATACTGATAAGTGTGCATATGTACCTAGTCAGGATTTACATAACAATGTATGAAAATTTAAATCGCTTTTATTTTTTCACACATAATTAACAAAATATAGTATGTGTGTTTTTTGGACAACCCTATTCGACATGCCTGTTCTTGGAGTTCGTTGAGGATCTGTTCTGCATGCGCCCTCTCTCGACGCCACACCCCAGGCCAGACCCCACTTATAGCTCTTGTTTACCTAGTCATCGTTCTGGAGGTCATTGCCGTCTTTGGCTTAGTTTTCAGGGATGAACCTGCTGGAGTATTAGAAACACTTTGGTTACTCATAACTCTGAATGTTTATTATTTCCTGGGACACAATATTAGTTATAGATCCCAATTGTATGCAAGCTTCTGCGTGTGTGGTTTTAGTATTACTACACGTTTTTGTTACACGCTCGTACTAGGCCTAAATACTGAAATAGGGTTTTTATGTTATCAAAGAGACATATTTTTTTACTACTTACCACTATCAATCAGCCCATCTTTTTTATAACATGGTTTAACTCTTATCGTATATGTCGACGTTAGTTTCATTCATAAATCTTTTCTTCTAAGCGTAAACAGGATGCCGAGTCAGTATGGGTTGAAGGTTAGTAATAATTAACATCAAATTGCATCATAAATGTTTAATAGTCAACATAAGTTTTGATTACTACTACAATAGAAAAAAAACAGCAATAAACTCGAGCAGAGTGCAGGTAGAGATACAAGTAATAAACCCGACCTAAAAATGCAGTTTTTTATTATTTATAAAATTACTTATAAACGATTGCTTGTCTATAATATTGAGAGTTAATCCTCTTAATATGCACGGTCGTTATTATTGAACGAGTTGTTAGTTAACCTTTTAAAATACATTTTGTGTTAATGTAATTATGGTAGCCATGAGCCAATTTATTAAATACTAGCTGCGCTCCGTGGTTTCACCCGCGTGGTGATAGATGATGATGATGATGATGATAATCAAAATATATATAGCCTCTATGTTCATCGGAGATAATATAGGATTCTAACGGTGTAAGACATTTTCAAATCAGACTAGTAGTTTCGGAACATATTCAATCAAAACAAACAAGTGTTTCCTCTTTGTAATTTAACTAGTGACTGCCCGCAACTTCGTTCGCGTAGTAGAGCGAGACCTTCGGCCTCGCCATAACCTCCCATCTTTTCTTGGGTTTTTCATAAGCACCTTCTTCGGCCAGTAAATATAACAAAAAAAAAATAGCATGATTGTTCCTTCCGTCCTCAAGTTATAGCGTGATCAGGAGAAATAGGGGTTTATTTTATTCCCTTCGCAGATTCCCTTATAGATGTACAGGTTAGTTTTTATTTGAGATGGGCGGTCATGTACAAGTTCGGAACCACGAGAGTTAGAGAAAAATGGTGAAAGGAGACATGCCCTCGATTTATATGAGAACAATAACTGTATTTTTTTTTAAATCTTTTTCTTTTGACGGAAATCGACCCTAATGATTTTTCTACCGACTTCCAAAAAAGGAGGAGGTACTGAATTCAACTGTATAACATAACTTTCCTTCTGCCTCATAACTTTCGACTGGGTGAACCGATTCTCAAAATTATTTTTTTCGTTGAAAGCTGCTGCTTCCCGTGTGGTTCCATTTATTCAAATTTATTCAATTTCATCAAATTCGGTTCGTAGTTTTTGAGATACACTTCAATAACTGAATAGAATGGAAGTCAGTATACATTTTTTCAAAAATATCCACAGCGCTCTTTAACCTCAGAAAAAGTACTTACAACTATGGTGAGTAATTTAAAAACGACTGGGTGTTACAAAGAACCATCAACACGAAATTCACGAATCTTAGATTATATATAAACGTGATTATATAATCTAAGTCACGAACAGTCGAATTTAGCACCGGCAATATACGTTTTTCGAAGCATATCCGAGTGCTTCAACTCGTGAAGCAGAAATGAACCTTAAAGTTACCCGGAGGACCATTTTTGCAGTTCTTCGCAAACATAAATACAAGTGTTTGGGGAAGAAATGGATAGTCATCGAATTTTTTTGTTTAACATCTTATTTTCCGACGAAACAAACATCTCAAATAACGGAATGTACTCGTACAATCGGAAAAATGAACATTAGGTACTGCGGTCTCAAAATAATCTATTGCGAATACGTGAAGGATATCCCAGACTAAATTTTCGTTTAATTGTTGTTGTAGAATCCTAGAAAGCAGGATATTTTTCATAAAAAATACAACGGCATTTTAAATGCTACGACGAAGTACGTTGAAATTTTTAACGAAGAAACGTGTTTAAAGAAATTGAGAATTTGCCACTAGCCAGGATACGGGATCTGTCAGCAAGACGGGGCCCCAGCTCATAACAACCGCGTGGTTAGAAAGTTGTTTAACGAACATTTTGAGGATAGATGGATTGGCACTCATGGTCCAGTGAGATAGTCGGCAAGATCACCCGATCTTACACCACTTGATTATTTCGTATGGGGTTACATCAAGAACGAACTTTACAAAACTCGTTATGAAAAGGTTGAGAGCTTACAAAGCTCATTGCTTGATATTTTGTCGAGGATAAATCCTGTCATTGTATCAAATGCAGTAAAGTCTTTAGAGTGACGTATAAACGTATGCATTGGAGTCAATGGAAACCATTTTGAGCAACTTATTAGTTAGGTAAAATTAAGATATTAAATTAAATTTGTAATTTTTTATTCTATTTTTAGTAATACATATCTTTGCAAAGATTGATTTTTATTAGCAACAGAATCCATTAGTTTAATGATACTGAAATCTTTATTTTTAAATAATTCTTGTCGATTATGGTCAAAAGTAAAGATAAAAAAAAACTAAATATGCATTTATTGTTTTCTTATAAATCGAGGGCATGTCTCCTCCGGACTTGGCCCGCCCTTCTCAAGAAACCATCCTGTAAATATTATAATACCATACATTATAGATTTATGCAGATTTGGAGGAGGTTTTGTGATAATTTTTTGCCTGACTCCGGCGAAACCAAAAGTAAGGGTTATGATTTTACCAGCCCATGTATGTATGTAAGTATGTTAGAGCGCCTGTCTGCCCATAACAGTTGCAGTACAATCCAGTTATGTAACTTTTAAAGTTCCGCAATGAATAAACTAGTTACATTTTACGTATCAAAAATGTTTTGTACAAGCAATGAATTTGTGTGTTTTATATTAAAATTGCTATCATATTTTTGTAGTCCCAAAGCTACTATAAAAAGAGAGAATATATGGCGGACAGGGAATAGGACAGCTATTCTACATTATGTGACTGGTAACTGGCTTTTACCCCTGTGGGCGGTATCTGCTGTTACTTTAACATTGTTTTTGGGGAAAATAACAATTTAAATAAAGTTGCGAAAGTACTTATGTACCCGTAACATTATAATGTAATCTACTGAAATGTTAATCGATTGATTGCACGAAACATGGTAATAATTAGGTGCTTTTTTATACATTTGTCCTTAATGTTCTATTATAGACTTGCATAGAAAATATTGTTAATAGTAGGTTAGCGAATTTCACACTTTAGAAATTACACAACACATAAATTATAATTATTAATGTGAAATTGTATAATAATGACATAATTAATATATATATGCAAGAATTATCGTGTATAATATATGCTTGTATTATTATTAAGCTATTGCATAGCTTCTATAGCAGGCCTTGAGCGTGGAGACCGAATCCAGAAATTCCGTAACGAAAATAACCTAACACCCCCCACTCCGACTCCATCTATCGATGAATAGCAGAACTTTTAATGACTTTTTGAAATATCACGCTTGTCTCTTTAGTTCAGCAACTCGCCTCTAGATGGCATTGGTTAAATAATTATAATTGCATAAGTTGATAAAAACAGCTATGCAATAGCTTTACCGCGGTAGTCTCCGAGTGCCACACGTCTTTTTATATTATTAAGTATAAGTCAAAGTCTTTTTATATTATTATATCGGAATATTTACCATGTATTGTATTTATTTTGAGCTCTTGATATTTCGGCACAGTTGCATGCGCCATGTTCACGAGTAAACTGAAGTATCGCGGGTAGGTGTTGTTTTGAGCATACGAAACGGTCTACCCTCTTCCTTTCACGTTTCTTGCGTTCCGATTGATTATCACTGATACAAAAGCCACTTGGAACTCGATCCTGCAGTGCAAGTACCGTAATACTCGTAGTTGTTAAATTTGTCGAATCGCTAAGATCAATAAATATAAAGAATCGTATCGGGCCCTAGCAAGTATGGAAGGCATATCAACGACTTAAACGATCGTCAAATTGTCGACATTATATATCGATTATTACGAATTATTGTTTGCTTTCCGCAATGCGTCCTTCTATCATTTGAAGATTCCATCGAGCATTTAGCTCTTCTACAATCAAAAGAAGGCTGAAGTCATTTTTTTATTGAATACTAGTTGCACCCCGCAATTACACCCGCATGGTGATGGATGATGACGATGTTGATGAAAATTATCCTATGTGTTAATTCATTGCCCCATCTACCTCCATGCCAAATTTCATCAAAATAAGGTCAGCCGTTTGAGCGTAAGAGAATAACAAACATCCATTCATCCATAATTACCTACAAACTTTCGCGTTTATAATATTAGTAAGATCAAACGCAACTAAACAATATCTCCATTCCCGTCGCCTATGTCGATAAGCTATATAGAGGTCGTTTTCAAAGTTGACAAAACAATCATTAAAATCGATTATTTAATCGATTACTGTTATAATCGTAAAAACTTATCGAATTGGTCTACCGATCGCTTAATTTTCTTACTTACTTGCAATGACTGACAAAAGATCGATATGGCCAGTTTTTTCGAAGTATGACGAATTCAAGATTCAAATTTGTCGATCGGTAAGTTCGGTACTTGCACTGCTGGTCTTCACACATAACTAACGGTATCGCGAGCTTTTTTCGGAACTTTTTTGCAAAGATGAACCATTGGTTTCCAGATTCTCGACAGTTAAAACCCATCCTCTCTATTCAAAATCCTATATTTGGTAATTTCCATGACCTTCCTTACCAATCTAGGTATATAGTGGCGTCCTGACGAATAAATAAATTACATTTATGGATCTTTATTCATATAAATACCTAAACCTAAATTATAAAACAGTAAATACCATTATATTTAAAATTAAAGAACTCTTTCAAATCAACTTATAAAATTATACTTCAGTAAACGCCTTTACTCAATCTCTAGAGCGGCCTGTTTATATCCATACCTGGATGTAGGCCTCCTCCAATCTACCATCACTAACACATTATTCGTACCTTGGTGTTATTTTTTATCTACTCTAATAATAAAGAGGAAAGATTGGATAGTTTGTTTGTAACGAAAAAACGCAAAAACTAATACATATCCGGTTCTAAAAATTATTTCACAAATAAAAAGCTCTATTATGCCTGTGTAATTATGCTATATTCGATTCATCATCATCATCCATCACCGCGCGGGTGATATCGCGGAGCGGAGCTTGTGTAGGTATAATATAAATACTCGAACTTACATATGACCGCACTCCCACGTGCGGATTGCGTGGGGCGGAGAACAACCATTATGTAGGTATCAGGAGTTAGTATCCTAGTGAATCAATAAATAAGCCATCTTGAGCATAAACACCTAAACCAAATCCCCTCACACCTATATCATTTCTGGGACACTCAAGAGCTATGACGATAACGTTTTTATCATATATATAAGTCCCAAGAGGAGCAATAAAGATTCACGAAATGTAGAGAAACAGAACGTTCGCACTATGATGGTTTCACAACGAGTCTGTTTTCTGATGCGGTTTGCCTGGTTATGGTAAAATGTTATTTTACGCATAACTTTTTTACCGTACACCGCTCATGTTTGTTTTGTGACATGGCCGCAAAAATAAACAAAACGATTTATTTAACGCATAGGGCTTGTATATAATACGCGTATGATGAGAATACACTCGTCTTGAACATTGAAACCGCATTAAAAATACGTTTCAGTAAACCACAAAGTGTGAACGTGCTGATAACTGTTACTCATAAGGTTCAGCCTCGAGTACTTGTGTTTAAGATCTTAATACAGCGTGATAAGATTGAATTTCATTCTCCAAATACGTGAAAAGTACGCGGAAATTATCCGATGATACAATTTTAAACCTTTTCACACTAATCAAAGATTCGTCCAGTCCACCATTCGTATTCGCAGAACCCTCTGTCGTCTACGTTGGGCCTTACAGGCACACTGCAATTGTGTCGTTATCATAAGTTAGGTAATAGATTTTTATACTTCTATTGTTCTTTAGCTACACCTTTAGAGTATCGCACCCATCTAAATTCATTATTATATACTGGTACTATACCTAGCTAAAATTATAAGTATTTTTTCAGAGTACAAAAAGCAAGCATTTTTTTTTATTTATTGTCGTAGAACCAGCAGCGCTTAGGAAAACATTCTTACAATATTGTTTAATTAACACTTACTGCCAATTACAGGTTCATTCTTTTTATACATTAAAATAATATCGCCTATCAAAATAACTACTAAATATAAAGTATATAATTATTAAAAATTACTTAGTTAAAAAGAAGGTACGCACGTAAATTCGAATTTAGGTAAAGGATGAGGGTGTGTGTGTGAAAATGTATAAATATGTCTAAAGGAGGGTGGCTGCATGTGGGTGTGTGTGTGTGTATGTGTTAGTGAGGGTTTGTGTATGTGTGTTTGTGTGTGAGATGAGATATAGTTATCTGAATGAATAATTAACAACAAGATATGTTGTTAATTATCGAAACTATTTGGTTCTTAACGCTTAATTTACTTAAGCAAACAATTTTTCGAATTTTATCAAGTCTAAATTGAAATATTAATCGGAAACGGCCTATGCCTACTCCTATACTGAAGGTAATAATAAATTGAATAGTGCAAACGTATTCGTACGTAATGGCCTATGTTGTTACGTCTTCACATGAGTATATGATAAAATGAATACATTTCAACATGAAATTCGCATGTATTTTTTAAATTCATTGACCTTAAAACCAAACCAAAATCGCAATATTAGTTAACAAGTCTTATTAAAAAAATAAATTACTTAATGCATTGTATGTAATGCACGAAAATCACAATCGCATATAAAATGCATTATTCCGTCTGGCGGCGTAGCCTATATTCGAATATTACACGAAATAATTCTTTGTATCGGAGATCAAGTTAAAACATGTCAACGAGTTAGAGATTGTAAACCGTGAAATAATGGGAAACAATCTAACCACTGACACGGTTATTGTGCCTTTAGAAGGTTAAAAAAGGTTGTGTTAAATATCACTGTCGGTCACTGATTAAAACAAACCACTGATGAAAATTTAAATACAATTTAATATACAACCAGGCTCGAGCATTTAACTGGAATTTTACTTAATAGGAAAATGGTAGATATCACAAAATGGGGATAAACTATTAATATGATTATAGGAAACTTTTCGAAACGATCTTTACTCGATATTTTCTACTCTATTATTAACAACCAATCGACAAACTTTTGACATAGTTTCGTTCTTCAAACTAGGACCATATCACTAAATTATCGCGTTTATCCGGTCAATTTGACATCATATATACATATTTTGTAGGATATCGTTTCCGTTCTTACACCTGCGGAATCTTTGAAATAATATTAAATTAAAAAAGGTGGAGTCAATATAAAGTCACGTAATAGAAGTTCCAGTCCTCTATACATTTATTCGCAGTAAAACTACGAAGAGCTAGATTAAGGTATTTTTATGGCAAATAAATCACGTAGTTTTAACCTCTCGTGGGATAGGAGGCAAAGGTGGGAAGCCGATAAATTAGAAGTTGGATTTTGCTACAATTACGGAAAAATCCAATGAAACCTGTACCGCTCTTTTCCGTGGGTAAAATACAAAGAGGATGCTTTAGTGCCATCGATAGAGTAAGTACTATAAAAATATCAAAATTTAGTGGATGTTGCAATACGAATAGAAGTATTAGTGTTATAGTTCAAATTAAAAGGTAAGTAATGAACTAGTGCGTTATGCAGTGGTAAAGGTGCACTGCTTCTGATAGCACTTACCTTTAACCCTTTGCGTTCCAGAGACGTAAATATACGTCAGTTTCATTCATAAATCTTTTGTTTTAATTATCGCGGTATAGGAAGGATTAAGTAGGCCATGAACGTGTGAAACCCCATTTAGGACTATACACCCAAGCACCTTAAATAGCTTTTCTAACTTACTAAATTTAAATTAAATTTAGTAAGTTATTATAATTATTACAATTATTTAACCATTAAATAGTTTGTATGTTTGTGTGTTCGTCTATTCTTGTGGTCTGTTGTAGTCCATTATCCATTTATATTTAAACTAGCTAACCCGCCAGCGGCTTCGCTCGCTTGGTATTGGTGTAGTGGTGAATTGCAGGTTTTAGGCTTTTTCACCTACGTGGTGATAGATGATGATGATGATGATGATGAAAAGTAGCCTATGTGCTACTCCAGACTATAATATATCTCTGTGCCAAATTTCAACCAGATCCGTTTAGCCGTTCTGCCGTGATTGAGTAACAAACATTCATCCATCCATTCATCCATCCATCTAAACTTTCACATTTATAATATTAGTGAGATGAGATGACGGATGTACAGAATACATGGGAGAAAGCAAATAAATATTTCTTTATAATTTCACGAAAGATGCAGAATCCAATAACAAAACCGTTCACCAATCTATGTTTTTAATGCAGTCACTAAGTCGTTTAATATTATTTAAAGCCGATACAATCTAAATGCCTGTAACTTACAGAAATTATTTGCTCATGCGTTACAAAAATCGAATATTCGCTCTCTTTTTTGTTGTAATACAAAACGCATACTCGTACAACGACATCGACACTTTTGCTTTTCTTTTTTTTATTCTCTCTTCGTTATCGAGGAGAGACAGAAAATGTTTTATAAGCAGTTCTATTCGGGTATATTTCTATGTGATCGTCATCCACAGTTTTATGCAGTAAGTACACGTTCGAAGCGCTCGCACAGTAGCTTTACTTGGCGGTCTTGACCGATCAACTAGTAAGCAACGTTTGCTGCGGTCAGGATTTGGATGGGTGACGATAATGGTGATGATAATGGCATAATTAAAATAATCGCTTCCATGCTTCGGAGGGCACGTTCTGTCCGCCGCGGTTGTTCGTCTTAGGACAACAGGCGTTAGGCTATGTCAAAGGCCTTCGAGCGGACTGTAAACTTCAACATAGGTTGGCCTCTAGCTTATCCATCAAACTGCACTGGGCCCATGTGTTGGATTATGGCCCAACTACTCTCTCTGAGAGGAAGTCTCGAGCCCCAACAGTGGGAACATATAATGGGCTGATTATGTACACGTATGTAAAGTTTCATTCAAACTTTACGTACTTTGAGGGCCTAGTCTCCTATACGTATCCCACGTTCCGTAGGAGGGTAACCATTTTCGGATCATATGATACACTTGGTTGCAGGACACTTCTACTAGTCAATCGTGGTAGGTGTGGTGGTCCTATTCTTCCTCGAAACTTTAGTGTAAAATTACTATTATGTTTACGTTGAAGAGCACTGTAGCAAATGAAAGAATTATGAGCGAAACTGACTGAACACCTATTGCCTCCGGGAACTTTGAATCTTAATAATCTAGATCGCGCTGTTTATATCATGGATATATATATATATATATATATATGTATATACTCGTATCGCTTACTATCTGCAGGCGAACTAATACTCTCTACCCGTCTTGCCACTAACTAGTTTTAAAAAAATAACTGAACAAGTCCAAATTTTGGGACAGAGGATAAAAAAAACATCGAGTTTGGCTTTTTGTTTGTAGATTGGGTGATGCTGATATTAGCCAACTGCTTGTGTAAGAAGTTTCTGGAAAGGAAAAAGCGCTATCAAGTTTTGTCTTACATAGCAAATGCTTGGACTCAACATGAACTTAAACTGGACTAGTAAACGAAATAGCGCGAATAAACAAAAACAAGTAGCTTAATCTTCAATCTTTTTGCACAAAGGTACTTTGTGTCTCCTACCCCCAACGAGGATAATCGGTCCTTAATATAGAATCGTCTTTTAACCAGTGCTATATGAGCATAAGTTATTGTATATCTTGTTGGATAAAGAATCTGTTAAACGTTGCCTCGGCGAGTTTATAACCTTCCAGCTTTGTTCTGCAGCTTCGTCCAGTGGACAGTGACAACTATATCATGGGAGCATACGTTCAGTAAATAGTAGAATATGAGATATTCCAGGTCTTCGTGTTAAAAAATTAGGGCCGGCTCAGTAGTATTGGCGTAAAAGAGTAATCAAACAAAGTAATCAAATCAAACAAACAGACGCACGCAACAGCTGAATCCCGTGGATTCACCCGCCTTATGAAAAATGATGACGATGATAAAAAAGTACCCTACGCCATTGATGATGATATAAAGTTCAGAATCTAAAATAATGACTAGTGTATACCAAATTATATATCAGTTCAATCATTTAATCATGAAAAGGTAAAGGCAGATAGAACCGGACTGAGAGAGTTTCGCATTTATATGTTAACTAGATGCGCCTCCCAGTTAGACCCACGTGGTGATGGATGATGTTGATGAAAAGTATCCTTTGTATTAATTCAGCGCCTTATAACCTCCATATGAATTTTCATCATAATCGGCCCAGCCGTTTGAGCGTGAGGAAATAACAAACCACAACAAACACAGTCAGAAACTTTCGCCTTTATCTACCAACTTCCAAAAAGGAAGAGGTTACTCAATTCGACTGTTTTTTTTTGTTTGTTACATCATAACTTTCGATATGGTGAACCACCGATTCTCAAAGTTCTTTTTTTGTTTGAAAACTGGTGCTTCCCGTGTGGTCCTATTCATAATTATAATACAATATCATCAAATTCGATCAAGTAGTTTTTGAGATACACTCCAATAACTGATTAGAATGGAAGTCAGTATAAAAATTTTCAAATTGTACTTGTAATATTAGTGTGAAGTATTTTGTTAATTGTGGCTTGAGATTAATTTTTAGTTTGATTTAAATCAGCGGACATTATCCGAGTAGGTTAGGTATTATTAAATAAATAAAATATTCCACAACTATCACACAACGCCATCTAGTCCCAAGCTAAGCAGAGCTTGTGTTATGGGTACTAGTACTAGTAGACAACTGATAAACATACTTATATATTTCTAAATACATAAATATTATAGATAAATTACACCCAGACACAGAACAAATGATCGTGCTCATTACACAAACATTTGTCCTGGGTGGGAATCGAACCCACGACCTCCGGCATAGCAGTCAGGGTCACTAACCACTAGACAAACAGGCCTGTCAAATAAAATAACTTTGCTGAAATATATGACATAACCCTACTAGAGAACCTCAGATTGGAAGACACGATTAGAAAAGCTTCCCTGATGTTTTTCTGTAGTTACAATATTTAAGGAAAATAATTAATTATCGTGGGAAAGAGACCAGGTAAAATCGATCTGCCACACTAATCTGCAGGCCTAAAAAATTGAGCAATTCTTCTCTAAGAAATTCATTTCCTGAACTTCCGTAGCAATTCTTCTATTTTTCATATAATGGCCTAAGTTTCGAGTGAATCATACGCAATTCAATTCATCAGCGGATTCATATTTGACGATATTATTGCTACACGCAAAAAACAATGAATGAATGAACGAAATAGTAAACTGGCATATATATTAAGTAATAGTGAAGAGTTTGTTTAGAAAAAATGCTTATTTGTTTCATTAAAATTTTAATTTTAACTGTAAGCGTATGGTTTCTGAATGTTGTCATGGATCACCACAGCTGGCAACAATTTGAATGGCAGTACTAGACTTTTTGTCTGTCTCAGCAGAAAGAAAACAAAACAAAAACATCGATCAAGAATACCGTAGATGCACGAAACTTTAAACGTGTATGTGATTGGGATTTTTTAGAGTAAACGGGACATTGCTATTCGTAAAAGAGGGTTGGTGAAAAATTCTGGACTACCAGGGTTACAATGTTTATTATTGGAATCTTAGTAGTTTTAAAATCTCCACAAGGTGTAAAACTATTATATAGAAGTTCTAACTGTATAATGTGTGTTATATTTAATAGAACATAAGCTTACAAAAATAAAATATACTCGATTTTATTGTAATGGTTTACAATTTTTGGTAGCAATATACTATCAGTTTTATGTTATTTTGCATGGCAACCTAGAACACAAAATGATGAATTGAAATTTTCTATTTCAAACTAAAAATATAAACAACTGTTTCATATTTCGCAAGTTTGCCAACATTATGCTATTTTCTAGTATAATAACCAGCAGTTTTTTCGATTGTGTTAGTATATATCGAAAAATATAAAGAAAACGTACAAAATTAACGAATTTTCGCATTACATCGTCCAATCTAACAAGCAATTTTCAACCTTACGTAAAGCATCGTAAATTATTTTAAAATTGGGGGTTGGCCCGCGTCTTAAGTGAGTGTTTACATTTTCAAGTGAAAGGCCATCCAACTTTAAAAAAGAAATCAATATAATTATAAATAAGTTATTCTACAGAAAGTATCACCGAAGACCCATCGGAAATTGTTTGACTATGAAGAAAGTGCATAATAAAAAATATGTTGCTCACAGGGTGTGATGAATGCAAGGTAATGGTAATAAATGGCCATCAAATATAAGGAATGGTTTTAGTTTCGTTGAAGATATAAACAAATTCAATGAGCCATAAAAGCGACCACAACCCTGCCTCATTTGAATCTCACCTAAAGTGTTCTTCATGGAGTATTGGTATAGAAATGTATAGAACTAATTTGGTTCACTTTGATTAAAATTGTTTACCTATTATGCCAGCTTTTTATTTTGTTAAATGTAACCATAATGTCTAATTGTTGATTATGTGATTAGGAAAATAAGGAAAAGAAATATAATACTTAAGATAGCTATCCAGTTAAATAACTAGACATAGTTAACTGGATAAACATACATTGTCTCTTCTTAATTTCCTTTTTTTTTGTTTTCTTGTTTTCTTCTTAATTAGTTGAATAGTTATTTGATTATGGCAGTAGAATATATTCGCAACTTTTTTTCTGTTTTCATTTACACTTGTAATGAGTTTTTGAGTATGAAAAATGGCCATCTTCAAATATAACGAAATTATAGCATGAACTGATATATTTAAGGTTATTACTGTATCATAACCTATATTCATTTAGGTGTCAGTATCGTAATAACCATGAATAAAAATAAAAACATTCATAAGTACAGGGAAGAGGGAACCTCGTTAAATGTCGCGCCTAAATTGGTTTCGCTGGGCACAAACGGGGGTCGCTACTGTGGTACTTGTATGCATTTTCTTTTCACGGAGTTGAGTTTCTTTCCGTTAGGTTACAATATTTCTATGATGTCAAAATCACAGATCATTATATGTACTACGTACAAAATATAATCCCTTTTTCGAAGAAGCATTCCTTTCCTCCATTGAAAATGCACTTTGCCGGTAATATAATATGCTTCTGTAACACGCGCATGTTCCAGAAAGTTTTCGTATAGACCTAAATAAGCCATTATTCGAATATTATTCCTCGAAAAATAATAAAATGAATTCCAAAAAGTTCCTCTGGAGTAACTTCTTATGAATCTGCTATTTGACACAAAGCTTCACAAAAGCAATTCCTATTTAGTGAGCCATTTTACGAATCTCCATAGAAAACTATCAAATAGATGAATTGCCAATATGAATCTGAAAGCGAATCATAATATGAATTCTCTTTAAGTGGCCATTTTGTCATTTCTATTATGATTCCTATTAGAATCTTATTATGATTCGTGTAAAGTTGCCTTTTTAGGCCTGCTCTCTATTCTTTATAACAATGCTCCAATTCACAGTTTCTAGGTATTATTTTCTGTGTAAGGGATAAGAAATATATTTTTTAATAATCAAATACATTTACTTTTTCCATGTAAAGTGCTATACGTATTTATTCTTCTTATACCTATACTAGCTGACCCGCCAGCGGCTTCGTTCGCGTGGCCTCGCGGGATACGGTAATTACAGATTTTTAATTATCCCACGGGAACTCTTTAATTTACCGGGATCAAAGTATCTATAGCTATGAACATACAGCTGTACCTAGTTTTAGACTTGCGAAGACTAATCAGTCATTCCTAGGAAATTGTGTGCGTTTTTACAATCAAATCCTAAAACACGTAACTGAGCTAACCTAGGGAAAATTCAAGTTGACTGTAAAAAACGTTTGAAAAAAAATGCATATTATAAACTCCGACATTATATAGAAGACAAAGATGCTTGGAATACTCCACTTCTGGCAGGATGCCATTCAGCCACCCATGAAATGTAATATTAGTAGTACCTAAGTAGAAACATTGTAAACATCTATATAAAAAGAATGGCCCCGACTTTCTTGCCGCTTCTTCTCGGTAGGCTCTATATATTTTTGAACGCGGTGGTAGAGTCTTTAAAGTACATTATAATGAAAAATTTACGTTCTTTTAAGTAGGTAGATGATATTTAGTTCGAATAAATTCCGGAAACATGGTTCCCTTTCGTGGGTGAAGCCGCAGCTTGCGTTTAGTGAATTCACACTAAATTTAACAGCTGACGTAGCGTGTAAGTCAATTGCCTAACTAAATTTTTTTGTATTATTATTACAATAGATTGGTTCAATCCCTATCATAACCATTTGTTAGTGCCCCCAAACAAATATATGATTATCTACTTAAAAAACAACGCGTAGCTAAATATTTGCATTAGTCTTCAATACATGGGAACGCAGCCTCGTATAACCAGATGCTCTCGATACCATATTGAAAGATTTGGATTAAAGTAGGTAAGTATCAATAAATCCTAGTGAGGTGTCCACTCACAATAATTCTTACTCACATAATAACAGTACTCGGGGTTACTTTACGTGATTGAATCAGAAATAAGGAGATCCGTAGAAGAACGAATGTCAGCGACATAGCCCAGAAGATAAAGCCAGTTAAAGTGGCAGGGGGCAGGCCAAATTGCACGCAGAACATATGGCCGATGGGGCCTAAAGGTTCTGGAGTGGAGACCAAAGACCGGTAAGAACAGCGTAGTTCATCCACCGACAGTTTGGACAGGCGACCTGATAAAGTTCGCGGGACGATGTTGGGATGCAGGCCGCTTCCAACTGGCCCTTTTGTAAATTTTTGGGGGAGGCATATGTTCAGTAGTGGACGTCCCATGGCTGAGGTGATGATATATGATTATTACATAATTGTAATTAATTGTAACTGACTTAGTA
Source organism: Selenia dentaria (assembly GCA_917880725.1). Classification (NCBI taxonomy): domain Eukaryota; kingdom Metazoa; phylum Arthropoda; class Insecta; order Lepidoptera; family Geometridae; genus Selenia; species Selenia dentaria. The sequence continues at coordinate 24,413,899 of OU862886.1, forward strand.
TAGAAATTGGATCTCAAAGAAAAGCTACCATAATACGCGTGAGGTGCTTTGGTCGTACCCAGGCTAGCAGTTGTAACCAAACTAGCGGCTGCAAGCCAGCTAGCGTTTGTAACCAAGCTAGTTGTGATAACTTGAGCTTGGTTATTATCGCGCTAACGGTATTAACCAAACTAACTGACCAAGCTAGCGGTGTTAACTAAGCCGCCAGTAGTAACTAAGCTAGGGGTAGTAGCCCTACCACCGTGCTGTAGATTCGCTCACGTTATTAGCTTCTCTTAATCTTTACCAAACAAACCAGCTACTGCCAGATTAGCGTCTGAGGCGCTGCCGTTTTAAATTGTTGTAATTGACGAACATCCAAATTCAATTTTTTTTGATGTTGCATAGCTCCAAGTTGGTCCCATCTCCATTAATAATTTTTTTTCAAATTATGCTTATTAATACAAAAAGTAATGTATTTTCAAATAAATATTTAATTATTTGTTCACTCATAACAGTAAATAAATATCTAGTATTAGCATGGACGCTCACATCGGAATACCTGTGATTGGAATATCTATTAATGCTCAGGAATAATAGAATAGAATATACGTATGACGTATCTAAATACTGATCACATAGTAAATGATAGCCCCCTATGCAAAATGTATGCTTATCACATAGGAAATGTTTGTGCCTTGTGTGATCTTTAAAGTGGACTATTTTCGCAGGCATACATCGTGTTGACGTACATATCCGGGGTGCTGTACTTCCTGTCGACCGCCATCAACCCCTTCCTCTACAACATCATGTCGAATAAATTCCGAAACGCTTTTAAGGTAAGCTATCAATCAGTGTAATACTTACACATAGATATACTCTACAGAGATATAATAAATAAGTTACCCCAGGATTTAATTTTTCATTGAAGTAGCAAACAAACTCAATAAATAAAAGCGTAGTGAAAATGAAATATCGATATTCAATATATAGAGATTACATTTGCTAATATACAATAATTCATTGACCCACCTTAGGTTGCGTGAAAAAGTTACGTTGAAAAGGCTTCCTTATTCTGAAGGACTAGTCTGTGTATATATTCACTTTTACCGTAACTATATTAGCACAAAAATCCTCTACATTTAGGGATACAACACAGGGTCACCTGACGTGTGTTTTAAAAAAAAAAAAATTATAAAATATTAAAAATTACTTTCCAGGATAAGTTAGGATTTATGATCATAAGGCCCACTTGCACGTTCCAGAGATAGCTTCAATTACTGCTAACACGGGGTTTTATAATTAAATTATCTTGCACCATTAAAGGTTAGGAGAAAATCTAAGGTATTGATATTTAACCCAGCAATTTGAGAGGGTTAAGTCTTTAACTAGGGTTAGTGAAGTTTTTTGTCAAAAGAAATTGAGGTTACATTCTGCTGTATAATGTACTCTTTAGACGAAATGACACGAGACAATACGTATAGAATAAAAAGTCGTCAAATTTCATACAACAAAGGATAAACAAGAAAGTCTATATACATTGTACTGTAGTGCCAAAGAGATAGATATAAGTATCACTTTTTTTTCGATTCATTTATTATTGGTCAGGTTACAATATAAGCGCATAGACAATTCAATGTTCCCATCTAAAGGCCTATTCAGACCTGAGCATTGTTCGCTACCGCTGTGGGTAGCGAAAAATACCACGCGGAACTCGATGGGTAAATAGTATAAAGTTCCATAACTGCAGCGAAACTTGTACCGCCTAGTGAGGCGGTATTTTTTCTTGTTTGGCGGAACTAGTTCCGCCGCCCCGTTAACCGTTGTCAACGATATCTCTACCGCACGCGGTAGAGATATCCGCTTTGGTGTGAACAGTGAAATTAACGCATACCCTTTCGGATTTCTCTATCGCTCGCGGTAGCGAATAACGCCCAGGTTTGAATAGGCCTTTAAGATTACAAATGTCAGTTTAGCAAAATCGGCGATCTTTTATAGTCGTGCAAGGCAAAATGAGAGTTAAAAATTGATATGACTAACGCAAGTTTACAAACTCGTAGACTTATTTATTCAACCCGAGCAAACGTGCAAGTGCGTCTTAGAGAATCTCATATTAAGTAGTCGATGAATTCATTTATTTTTCGTATTAATGTGAGTAAGTGAATTTCACTGATCAATCGAATAGTAACGTATTCATTATATAAATCAGAATACATAAAATGAATGGCGGAAAAAAACCATTAATAATGGCTAACAATGATTATACTTTCTCAGATTTGAGTTGTTCCAGTTTTGAGGAGATATTAACTTTTAAGTCTACGTTACGGTACGCAAGTGTAGACAAAGTGTAAAGAATGAAGCGATATTTTTGTATTTATCGTCAATTGCCTTAGAAAGTTTTAATATTTATATCCACCGCTTCACTAGAATACTATAAATATTTACATAAATAACTTGAGGAATGGCAAATGTACAAACGTACGAGTCCACTTATGTAGGAAAAGAAACATAAATGTTGATTGAAAATGAGGTTAGACTGGTACGGCCCTGGTATAACTTTTTACGAAAGGCCTCAAACTAAGCAAAGCCCAAGGGCGTAGCGAGGTACAGGCAGAGGGGTTCTAGAGGCAGCTGCCCGCCCCACCCCTAGAAGGACACCTTTCTAGGTCCTTCCACGTTAAATCTAATAATAAAATACCTATAAAAACATGTTAAGAAGAAAGAAACCGTAATTACGACTATAAAATAGGTAATGGCTAAACAAACAAAAAAGGGCATACTGCGTAAATCTTCTATACATGTAATTAAACTGGCCAACTGATTGGGCCAAAAATGTGTTAATTTTTTTGATTATCTAGCTGTACTTTGTTACCTATACAGAAACGCAATACATATATTAGGCACATATTTTGTCTGTCTATATATTGTACGCGCATCATTCTGTAATAATGAGACAAATTTGATGAAGCTTGACACAGTGATAAACTAATATTATGCTTTAACATATAGGATATTTTTATCCCATAAAGTAAACGGAATATTCTGGAATAGGAGATGAAAGTCAAAAACCTAAGTAAAATTACTACAGGACGAAATTTATTCAATTTTCTAAAAAATATAAAAAATATTTACAGTCACCAAAAATGACTATTGGTCCACAACTTATGCCCAGCACACATTTCTAAATCAATCAATCGAAAACTATTCGGCGCAAATTTTTGTAAAACAGTCAAGTACAATGGTTAAAAATTTTAAAATGGAAAGGAGAATACTAAGTCGGGAGCTCCGCTACGATTTGCTCCGACATTAGCTTTCCCACCTAACCTATTACATATTATTTTGCAAACATACAGATTAGGTATTCATTTAGCCAATATAACCCATTAGAATGTTTTCTTGATGACCGAAAAAAAAAACATTTAATTACATCCCACAAGTACCTATTGTATCTAATAACTTATTCTCTTCCTGTGAAGCTATAATGCTGTCTATGTACGGGGTGCGAGAGGTGAGGAAAATACCTAAACAGAATTCTGGCTACGCCCTTGGCAAAGCCTGTACCTTGAGAGTCCAATTTCAGAGCAAACTACAAAATAGATTAGGTATAATATCTATTTTTTTCTCATTCTCTTATTCTTTATTGTATACAAAACACAGATACAGTGGAGGCATTAGATAAAGGCATGTACATAGGCGAGCTAACCCTAAAGAGAGTTTTCTTCCAGCAAACCTTAAGAGCGTTATTACATTTTGACGCCGCGCCAAGTTAGGTTTTTTCAGCAATTAACTACTATTACTTATTCTATGTGTAGCAGCGGAGCGGGCGTATGGGAACGTGTTAACTAAATAGTCTTGATCCGTGATATACTTTTACTATACCATGGGAACTTAGATTTATTTGAAGGTCAATAGATATGATTGAGTATCTAGTATAAAAATAAAAAGATAAATTTACATAACTTATTAGTTATGAACGGTCTGTGATATATATGTACCATACATGTACAACTATTGCATTTAAAAGACAGACAACTAAGTATAAGTAAGTAGGTTTCTGTGTACATCAATCAATAAGATATAAAATAATAATGCCTACTACTACAAAATAATATAAAGATTCACATACCCACGAGTATGTGATAAGAGATATGTACGAGTATATTAATTAAAATATAACTACGAACGCCGCCTCATTAATGATTCACATTACTTAGAAACTTCAACAGCTAATAATTAACGTAATTTTTCGATATGATTACGATAAACGTAACAAATGTTCGACTTTCCAATTGTAGACTTCTTCTGTTGGATACAATGAAATGTTTTTAGAGAATCATATAAATAGCCGTGCTAGCGTGTTCTAAATCCATTGATATAAGTTCAGCCGTGCGATTCTCTAATGATTCGTCGTTGCGTTCGTTGACGAGCTCACCGATGTCAAATACTTTATGAGATATCGCCATTGTGCATAAGGTTACTTTTCCAACGTTTCTTGTCATCTCTTCATTTGTTTCACGGATGATTTCAAAGATGCAACGATGTGTGCTCTTAGAAAATCGCACGGCAGTTTTTCGATAGCTCGTTTGATTCATTCTTTGTTTATCTTACGATTCGTATTTATATTATCCTTGCGGATTCTGCACTGCAGTTATGGTGATGCCTTTGATTTCATTTGTTTATAATATATAAAACTAACCACACACCATACTATATATTGAATTGTGATGGCAACGCCGCAGTTTGGTCTTAGTGAGTAGAAAACCCTTATTCATTGTTTAAAAGAAATCCTTAAATGCCCATAACCGCTGTAAAAGAGGTTATTCCCAGTGAACTAACTCTTTTGCAGACAGATCATAAACAAACCGAACCGTGAGACAATGTCAAGTGACGCAACGTGCATGTTGTCGCGATGCCTGCTAATTTGGGCATATTCCATGATACGTTGTATCTTATAGTCTGTGATTCCATGCTTGTAGGACTTGCACGAACGACAGATATGCAAAACAGTTATTTTTCCACTTGTGATGTAAATCGTATTTTAACTAGGTGTATTTTAGTATACAAATTCCAAATATAAAACAACCAAGTGGTCTTTTTATAATATTTAATTTCCATGGCCAATTTCCTTTTCATTCATTTTGCCTCACGCCTTCACAGCTAACAAGATGTAATCACAAATCTTTTGAAATTAACAATGGCAATGGTTAAGTACTTACCTAATTCATAAGCAGTCTTTTATATTTATGAAATTACTTTAACAATTATGAACCTATAGGTAATTTGGAATTCCTGTTATGAATAATGGGAATTCATTACTTAATCATTTACATTTATTTAAAAATATTCGTTTATTTTCAGCTTGTAATATCAATGAATACCTAATTACCTATCTACTTTATATTCTGCTTTTGCCAAACTTACCGGTTCCGCTTCGTAGTTTTTATACTAAAATACAAGGCAATCAAATTGGATGAGTGCGCCACTGCTATTCTGACCTGCAGATGCACGATTGGTTCTCCGGTTACTTAACATACTCGTAACATAATTAGTTCTTTATGTTCCCACTTTTGAGACTCGGGACTTTGTCTCAGAGAAAGGGATTCAAATATTCAGGAGAACCCACTATTCACTGTCATTGCTTGGGTTGATAAAATTGTAGGTTGACGTGTCCTGACCGCCTTATACATGCCTGGCGTGCGGGAAGCGTTTTTGTAACTTCTGTCGTTTACGTGTCTAACAAGTTTGAGTCCAATTTATTATGCGTCTCCAGAAGGACGAGTTACGCTTGACAAATATAATAAAACACTGGTTTATAGTGCGCTAGTACTATTCTAGTTATTTGGTTCCCATCCAGTCCGTGATATGTAGAACAAGTTAACATGGTCGTCGTGATCTTCGCAGGTTAGCAATTTAATTATTTCTAAACTACCTGATCCGTCCGCGTGCGTGGCCTCGAGTGGTACGTCGTCTCTCAAAAATAAATTCCAAGCTACTCCTTATAGTGTCTGCTATCAACCGGTGAAAGTCCCGTCTAAATACGAGCGCAAAATTTTTATACATTGAAAAATTGTGCATCTGATTTTAACGATTCTATTATATACTTTTAACGCAAAATAATTGTATACATACATACGTACGTACAGTTTGTACGTACGTATGTATCTATAACCGGTTATAGGTCGGAAATCTGGCCTGTGCAAAAACGATACGGGGTGACAATGCACAGCCAGTATTCCGTGTATACTGTCAAAAATGATGCCTCGTTTAATTGTGCGAGTAGAGTACAACATACAATCGATTTGTTAATGTACAGTGAAACGAGCGATTCGATTCTGGCGCTTCTCCGTCCGCTCCCGCGCCACGCTCGCTGCGATCGCTCGGCTCCCGCGTTGTAGTAACAAGTAACCTAACACTCTTCCTCGCTTCGCTAGTCCACTTACTTATATATGACTTTGCCCTAGACTATTCATGAACATATTACATTAAACAAAACATAATTTTGTTGGTATCGAACTTTTTTTATTACTCGCTTTAGACAAACGAGGCGTCGTAAAGGCGGCAAGTAGAGATTTTATGTTTGTCTATGGTTGGCTACCAACTCCGAGCCATACATTCTAGACTGTTCCATGTCAGTCCGTGCCTAAATTACGCGACTAATATTGCACGTCCCGTATTGCACAACCCATCATTTAGAAGCCACGGATTCCGGGATGTACATTCCTGGCTGTACATTGTCACTCCGTACCGTTTTTGCTCAGGCTAAATTGTACTACCCGTATTATGCACAGTCATATATTCCGAGGCCACGGAATACGGACTGTACAATACGGGTTGTGCAATGCTTGGCTATGCATTCCAGTGGTAGTATATTACTAACTCCCAAATTTAACATTAAACATTGACGAGAAACATTCTGATGATTTCATTAGAATTTTGCTTTAATTACACATTGAATTGGTGACCTTAATCTATTTTTTAACTTGTACTGGATATTTTCTCGCAATCGTAGTGAAAAGAAGAGTGTAACACACGGCGCTTAAAATCTAATTTATAGTTACTCAATTGTTAAAGCTTTTTTTTAAATGCACACACAGCCTACAGACAGCTTAAATGGCGTTGGACGGGCCATATGTTACGAGAAACAAAAGATAAATGAACTAAGTTAGTAACAGAATGGTATCCAAGGAATAGCAAAAGAAATAGAGGCAGACAAATCAAAAGATGGGAAGATGACCTCAAGAAAATTGCTGGGCCGGTATGGACGAGTTTAGCAAGAGACAGGAACACTTGAAAATATTTAGAGGAGGCTTTTGTCGACAGACGAGCTGTTCCACACATATATTCAGTTGCCGATCAGAGAAATGAAAGTTAGAAATAATTTTATCAATTTTGTTTTAGTAAATAGGCATTTAATAATTGTAAGAATAAAAACAACAATAAAGGCTTTTTTTTTAAAGCTAGGAAGTAAAGCTTCATGGTATAAAATGGGTCATTTTAACCCCTCTTTATAAACATTGTTTTTGACTCTATATTAATATAAATGAAATGAAATGAAAATTATTTATTCGAGACAGAACTGCACACAACAACATGTACCAAAGTACAAATATCTTAAAGAAATAAATAACAAGATCTTAAAGTGGAATAATATACGAGTATAAGCATAATATAACATGTGCATATGTGTTCGGAGTGAAGCCAGAAAAGGTCTGATCTCAGCATATGCTGTGGATTGACCACTGTGGATTGATTGAATATATATAGGTTGTAATGTTTTTCTACACAAAGAACAAGCTTAGGTTTCGCTAAGCAGTCGTTTCTGCTTCCATCATATAATAAAAATTGAGAAGGGTTGCAACATTGAATACTTAAGTTAAGTGTTTGTGATAACTCTTCTTTCAGTCGCGAAAAGCTTTTCAAATAATTCTATAAAAGATTCGACTCCTTGAACATACTACAGCGGTTGAAACAACTAGAGAGATAAACAATCCTCGGGTGCGTTCCACTTTGACCTTATGTTCATGGCGTCAGACAGAGTTAGTCAAAACACTCGGGTTCTAATCCAATCAGATGATGTAATTTTTCTCCCTAATAGTATAAAGTATGGTTTCGCTGACGTTAGTGTTTTCTAAAAAGTATAATTTTTTTTAAATCATGTTATGATACAAGCATGAGACCTATCTGATGTTAACACCCTACATAATTATGCATTTTCTCACAAGTGACGAACTGCACTGCGCGTGTAACCCTCAGACATTATGTTGTTAAGTTTCATGTGCCTGTAAAGTCACTGGCAACCATGCATTCAAACCAGAACACAGTATTGCGAACATTACTGCTTCACGGTAGAAAAGTTTATATAGGATAAAAGTTTTTATAGGATGTTTGAACCATATATCTAGATCCAAGCTGTAAGTAATTCTTTTTAATTTTTGCGTCATTCATTGTACTCGTAGCATACAAAAGTTTTACAATACTTTTTAAAACACTATTGATAGGTGATAAGTTTGAATAACTGCCGACCAAGATATTTCGAAATTGATTTCGCGTTTTAACTTCTACAACTATATATCTTAGCAGCGAGACTGAATACAACTGCAAAAATATTTTCAGAAGCCGTATAGAAAGACATAAGGAAGGCTTTGTTAGCACAGACATTGCGATGCACCTGCCCACCAAGAGTAGTGGCTATTGCTGAAGAGCCGGGCCCTAATACCAGATGGTAAAATCAGTCAGCGGGTAGAGGATGGAGTAGCGGAGAAGGTGACACCTCTCTTAGTGTGTAGTCGTGTGCTAGAATGACGTACTACCCCATACCGGCTACCATCTGTCACTCCCGTAGGAAGGTCACGCACGGTGTGGCCGGACTAAGTAGAAGATGCTGAGAATGGAAAATAGGAAACTCGTCGAATAACGAAATTGACGAATCAGCGATACTAACGAATAAGGAAACTGACCAGTAATAGGTACGCGAAACCTAAATATTGTGTGACGATCAGTTGCGAATCTTGACTTGAGTGGAGATTTGACATTAAATCCCATACAAAATACACTAAGCCTCAAACCTGGATTGAATGCTGATCGTAGTTCAAATACGGCTCAAACTTCATTAAAATAAGTTTAAAGGTGCAAGTCCGAGACGGGCCGCAGATTACGACCGCAGGCGACACTGCGGCTTGCAGCTGCACTCGACTGTAGTGCTGCCTGCAATCGCTATTCCAAGCGCGGCCACACGCAGTTTTTTTTTTAGAAAGGACATAGAGCTTTTTGCCACTACGGGCATTAAAAGCGACACAGGACTGTTGGTCAACCGAGGGACAGGTGTAAGGTAGAAGTGCCGTTAGCCGCCAGCACTGTCTGAAAGAAAACAAAACACAGGTTAATGAAATAAAACACAGGTTAATATTGATGATACTTATAAACTTTCGCCGCGGCTACACAGTGCATTATATAAGTCCACACTGTGCCTTTTTATCTTAAATTTTCGTCTTTATCTTTCTATTCAAATTTCGTTTTGCGCTTTCAACAATTGAATGCGTTAACGAACGCATTCAACAATTGAATGCGTTAACGAACGCATTCAACAATTGAATGCGTTAACGAACGCAACGTCATGTATGTCCACACCGTGGTTTTTTTTGTTTATCAAGGGCATGCGTCATAGCGCAGTAAACAGCGCACGTGAGGCATGCCCTTAATGCATTTTTATTCTTGTAGTTCACTCATAATCACGTTAATAGATACTTCGATTAGTATAATAACCTCGTATCCAAAACTTTTTCGTAGCTCTATTTATTCTGGAATTTCTAAAGACTCGGTATATAGGTAAGGTATACTCGATACCGCACATATTCCACCAAGTAAAATATTCTCAAGGTGCATGTTTCCAAAAGCTGACATAAATTATGACTGAACTAAATGACTAGATATTGGCATTGCGTTCTTTAAAATATTCAATTATTGAAAGCGCCAAACGAAACTTAAATAGAAAGATGAAAAGCACAAATGCTACCAATAGTTTATTAATAATTTTTTTTAAATAAAGTGAAATTAAATTAAAATATTTAAGTACTTACTAAAAATATTATAAAAATGATAATAATTTTAAGTTTGATAATAATAAAATTTTAAATACTACCTATTTAAATTTAAGACGATACATAAATTATAAAAAAATAATTATAGTATCATATATTTCTTCACCACATTCAGAAGAAGTCGATATTTTTATCGTGTGAACTCTGTGCGGTCGCCACACCCACTGGTGCTGCAGTCTGCAGTCACCGCGGCTGCAGGCCGCATTGCTGCCACGCACGGAATCACTTTCATCATAGAGAATCATACAAACTGGAAGTGTCGCCTGCAGTCTGCCTGCATTGATCCCTTTACGTTTGCGTGTCCAAGTTTAATAAACCTCAAACTGGATCATATTTCTTCAAGTGGCATTCAAACATGCAGACCTTACAAAAGTATCATCTCAACCGTAGAACGTCAGTTGCTGAACATAGGTTGATGCGTTATGGTGTACGTAAAAAATGCCATAACTAATTAAGGTTAACTTATTGGGGCACAAAAAGAGCTACATGTTATACACGTATTTGAACCAAACTAATTATTATTGCGTTTGTTTGAGGCCTCACGTTGGAAAGTGATGATGTGCATGAAGGTGTAGATTCTACAATAACGTGTTCTACACTGTAGAACACGTTGGTTTACTGTTTGGCAGCACGTGAAATTATTTCTCACTTGAAAATTTTCGTACCCGCAAAGTAATTGAATCGTAGACATGTTATGGCTCCAGTCTAACAAAAAGAAATAGAGGCTCGGTGACGTAATACCTTGATAGTAGAGTCAACAAGGCATTATTGCAGAATCGAATTGTCGTGTCGGAATTCTTGATTCAACTCGCCTTGTGTGGGTTTATGTATTTTGACGCCAATTTGGTATTAAGTTTACAGGCGACTTTTAGACTTCTAGACAAGTATGCTCCATCTTCGCCCATGTCGCCGATTTCCATCAGGATGAGATTGTGGTCAAATACTTGGCTAAATATAATTGACCGACTATTATAAAGGTTGGTTATTTGTCTTTCAAGGATGTTTTTGCATACATACTATAGGATCAACCTAGACGGCTTGATGGAAAAATTCAATCACCCTAGTGCTTTCTCGTGTGCTGGTTAATCAGGTAAAGGAATCAACGTAGGAACCGTCTTTAAGAAAAGGGCAGTATGTCACAACTAGTCTTTTTCTCATAATGTATAATTTTGCAATCTATTGAAAGATATCTAAAGATAAACATGGCATAGTCATGCCTTAGCCTAGGCATGACTATGCGTGTCGCGTTTATCTACGTTATTATTTATACGTATATTAATCACGTTTATTAGAAGGGTATTAGAGTCACTCCAATAACATTTACACACTCACAGTGGCTTGTTTCACGCATGTACTTGTTTTTTCAAATTCATTTCTATTTATATACACAAAAGCACGCCTGCACATAACGTATTTATGAATATTTTTCGATCATATCCTACTCAGGGAAATGTAGTAGGTGCCTACATTCTCATGCAAAAGTAGGTATCGGATACCAATGATATAACTAATTAATTTTAATACTACCTAACAAAAGTAACGATAAGAAGGATAGACGTATTAGGTATGATAATAAGGAAACTTTTTATACGCTTGTTAAAATATTTAAATGAATTAAGACCAAGAAACCTACTCGAATCTACTCGTCTGTATCTACTCGAATACTGGAACTCCGAAGTATACAATTCTGTTCCGTATAATTTACGCCATAAGGCATTCCTGGAGTACAATACGAATAACAATTTCTTTCTTCGACATATAGAGTAGGGGTACAGCGGTTCAGATTTTCCGTCGCAAGCAGATAATGTAGTTTACCAAGTATTTTTCCTCATCGAATTATATTAATGTTGTAACTTTCGTTGATCCAGGACAAAACAAACTGACAATAAAGTGATAAACATAATATTTAATGAACCAAATCGGGGCAGAGCGTTTCGACCAGGTACTTAAGCTCAATTTACAATGCCGTGAAACAGAATTGAAGTGATTTTTTGTAACAAAATTGTTCATAGTCTGATGAGCTTTATATGTGTTGTGTTGTGTAACGTTTAAACTAGATACGAGCCAAAAAGGGCCGCACGTCTTGTGAAGAATTCTCGCGAATTCTCGGGATTTTCCGCTGTTTCCCTGTTTTATGGCTCGTTTCTAGTTTGTACGTTACGGAATCGACATAAAGTTCATTATGCTATGTACACTTTCGTTACAAAAATTCGCTTTCATTCTGTTCCGCAACATTGTAAACTGAGCCTAACGCGCATTCTATTCTGGGATAATATTTGTGATAATAGCTGTAACGGTAAGTTAATAACTTTTTATTTGTTATGGTCCAGCCTGAGGTGAGTTTGAGTGTTTGTAGGAAGGTGAAACAATACTTTTTGTCGACAGTTTCATTCCCCATTCCCACTTGACAGGTTGCTTCGGCATAGGTCTGTTTTAATTTGGTGGGTACAACCACAGTGTCAGATATACTTCGAAGCGTATAGTGTATATAGTGCTCACACACTACACTTCGAAGTATATCTGACTCAGCTGATCATTACTTTTCTAAGGTTTGAAGAAACTTGCCAAAAGTTCCTACCAGTTTTTCATGATAAGGTAAGCCTAATTGACCCAAACTAAGTATTTAAGTAAGAAAATTTAATTGTGGCCACAACTTGAAGGGTTGCGTACACTACTTCGATTATGCGAGTCCCACTTAGGGTTGGTTGTATGTAACCTTTTCGGACCAGGTCAGAGGAGTGTTTATGTGCGTTCTCAACGGGTTCTTCTCAAAGGTTCTCAACCTTTCTCATCGAATGGCACTGTATTATCTGTAACTTGATTTCGGAAGTGTGGGTCAGAAATGAGCCTCAGTGACTGCTACTTTTCCAAGCCAAGTAGTGGGTGGTAACTCTAAAAATTTTTCAGTGTACAAAGAGTGCAAAGATCAGTTACGTAAATTTTGGTTTGCGGTAAAGAACTACTCTTAAGGGACTGTTCCGAGCCAGATGCGGTGCCAGGTTGGCAAATCCGTGTTTTCACAACTTTCTCAACCTCAGTCATCGTTTCGCACTGGTTTTATCCGTTCGATGACGGAGTCGGGGTCAGAAATTATGCTACATTTGGAAATGACTGATAGTATTCCATTAAGATTATTCCATTATAATCGTCTACTATTAATATGGCATGGGACGGCCAACTTAAACAAAATATTTTCATCAAGCGGCACGGTTTTAGTTTTAGTCGCAAGTTCTATGAACGAAGTTTATACCACGTTTCCAGCCTGTATTTTTGATCGTTCGGACTAGATACAGTATTAGTAGTAGTATTAGCAGCATTCACCGTCAATTATCTGTCGATTCATACATAATAGACTCCTAAGTCTAATCGGGGACCTTTTGTGCAAACGCCGTTCCTGTTAGCCTTGTTTGTCAGTGAGGTTTAATTTTCAAATTTACTAATATGTCAGGGGAATCCATACAAGAGAAATATATTAAACTACCCGCGTATTACTTGATTTCTGAGCAAATGAGTAATGAAATAGTAATTAGATTATTATTATAAATACTGTGGAAGTTTCCTATATGTTACGAATATATTTTCGTTGAAAAGGTATTAGGCACGGATATGGATTGAAGTTTAAGGCTAATCGCACTACAAAGTAATTACATAGCTTTGATGATTTACTTAACAATTGATTACTTAATCAACCAACTTCTTAGGAATAAGTTTGTACGAATTCAGATATTATCCTACTAATATTATAAACGCGAATATAAATAATATATATAATATTACGTATGTGAGTATGGATGTATGGATGTATGGATTTTTGTTACTCTTTCAATGGCAATGGGGGCAATTTTGATGAAATTTCGTAAGAAGGTATATGAGACGCTGAATTAACACATATGACACTTTTCAGCATCATCATCATCCATCACCACGCGGGTGAAAAAGTTTAATATGCTTGGGCACTGCAAAGACAAAATAATAAGATCTCTACCTACGTCAAGATCGTAATAATAACACTTATGTTAAATTGTGTGTCAGTTTCTGAGAGCATAGTCAAAAGCACGCTATCATTTTGACAGCTCGATACACTAGACGTGCTCGGCGATCGTCAAGGGTGATGAAATGTAACACAAATACCGTCAAGTATGATGCAATGTAATGATTTTCCATGGTGATTAATCTTATTATTATTGTTTACTAATTGATATAGTATTTAAATATACTTAAATACTATTATAGCAATTGCGTTTGACCATGTACATATTTTTTGACATTTTGGTATAATGATAGATATGCCCTTGGAGAAATAATAAGCTACTTGAAATACTAATCCTGCGCAGACTTAGTCGCGGCCACCAGCTAAGCGTTTAATAAATCAGAAGAAAAATGTATACTTTTTAAATATGTTTTTGATGTTGCATTTTTGACTTACTCGTATTTAGAAAAATGCTAAAACATATGATAACCTAAAAGTGGTTCACTTTTGCGTAATGTATATGGGGGGTTATAATTATCACTAATAGTTACCCCTATCACCTCCTAACAGAAATACGTCGAATTACCAATAAACCTGTATATGTATTGTTTGTAGGAAAAGTGGGTTTTGAGTCTAAAGCTGCGTGTTTTTCGGCTCATAAACTTGTAAATTGGTGCCTTCCCAAAGCCTTATACCTAAGGGACAGATTTAGGGTAACGCTTATCCGTTGTTATTCAGAAAATTGCCTTGTTCATCTCATTATTATAAAGATTTTATAAATATCTTATAACTTTTATAGTCTTGAACATTTGTATAACAGGGGATATGAAACAGGTTAAGAATTGAATGATTGTATTTGAAGAAAGATTGAAAAATGTGGGTACTTCATTAACAAACTAACCGAGATCTATCATGGCTTCTATATACAGGGTGACTGGTTGAACACTTTACATATTGATATATAGTGCTCAGTACTCGATTCTCGTTCTAATTAAGAAAAAAAAATAGGTGCTTAATATTTACCTAATTTAAATTTAATTGTCTACTCAAAACAATAAACATGGTCACTCGCGGCGCGCGTGTAGTAATAATCGCGGCATCCTTTGGCGGCGCGGGCGGCGCAGCCCTTTGGGTCATTAACCCCGGCCGACGATCGCGGCATCCTTTGGCGGCGCGGGCGGCGCGGCCCTTTGGGTCATTAACCCCGTTCGGACGCAGCTTGATTCCTTTGAACGCGGCGCGGCGCTTTGGGTCATTAACCCCGTTCGGACGGTGTCCATAATTTTCGAGTTATAGCACATTCATAGAATGAAGGTTTCCTCTGTAGTTTAAAGGTATTTATTTAATTTTATTTTTTTAAACGTTTCATGTGACCATGAATTATCATGTCCTTGTTTATGTAAAGTGTTCAACCAGTCACGGTGTATATGTTTTATTATACTGTATCGCATTGCCTTAACCCTTTGCCTACCAAAAACGTAAATTTACGTGCGTTTCATGCATAAATCTTTTGTTTTAATTATCACGGTATGGGAAGGGCTAAGGTACTACTTTATCGTTTGTCTTTTACCCTACTTTATCGTTTAGCTAGAGCCTAGTCAGTTTTAAAGCCTCCTATCCTACAAATTTGTATGGAACCCTCGGTGCGCGAGCCCCACTCGCACTTTGAAATATTATTCTGATTGTAGCTAGATTGGGTAGTGTATGCATGAGTAAAGTTAAACGAAATCTTCAAAACCATATGTCAAACTTAATCTCTCCTATATTTCGTGTGTTACGTGTAATTTATGTGCTATGAATATACTTAACATACCAAGGGACTCTTATTTTATACTTATTTTGCTTTCACGTTATTCAAGAAGTCGGTAGAGGTGTTCAATCGCTTGTATTTCACCAGTAAGGTTTTGGTCCCATTTGATTGGGGGCGAGTCTATTGTCATCTTACCTCTTAGGTGCCTTTTGAGCCATTGATGTCGGAGGGCTAAGAAAACTACTATTCTTTAGACAGGTGCTACACCGTTATGGATATAATAATTATTATGTAATACAATAGTTTACTTATGAACAGAAAAGGAAACATGAAACGGTTCATGCTCTCTAAGGCTAAAAATCCTTAAATAAACTCCAAAAATAGTTGAATGGAATACAAAACGCAGAGCTGTATATATACCTAAATATTATTATTAAAACGAGGGAACTTATGGAACATAAATCGCGTGCCGCGACCTTATAACATTTCGTAATAAAACTCCCTGAACAGCTACGAAGTTACTTATATTACAAGATAGTTTGTTGTACGAATATTAGACAACTTTTGATTATTTTCTGTTTTGTCTGTCTTTTCTCTTATGTCTGTCATACAGCAAATCTCTTTAAAAAAGTCCTTATAGAGCTTTTGCTGGAGAGAAAACCGCTTAATCAATTGTTTTTCACGATTGGTTAAGTAGTAAGTTAGTCGGTTGGTTATAAAAAAAATTACAATACCTATACCTTTGTTACGATAACTTTCATATAGGGTAGGTATTTACTGTAGAACGTATACCCAGCCAAAGAGTCTAAATAATTAATTAATGGTAGGTATATAAAACATTTTTGGTATCAAATAAATAGCAACGCTCGATCATTCAAAATCATAACTAAATGTATATACATAGTGTGATTATCGTGCCAGACGTATGACAACTGGTGATAGGGTGACCATACCTCAGGATTTGTCCTGAGATTTTAGGATGTGTGAACTCCTCTCAGGATTGCGGCCGGATTTTGCAAATCTCAGGATTTCTCAGGACTCGTTAATAATATACAGTTTAAAGATCTCTTTTATAAAAAAAATAAACATTCTAAAACGGCGAGGGATGGTGCGAGGGAGGGGGTTTTATAAAAAAATAATCATTCTAAAACGGCGAGGGATGCTGCGAGGGAGGGGGCGCCGCTAGGAGTACGACGTGCGGCGTGTGAGGAGATCCCCGAAAAACGCAGTGTATAGTATAAACGATAATAATATGACTTTATGAAATTCCTAAGCTACGAAGAAATAATGTCAGGAAGCACAATTCAGTATAAATTACACACAAAAAGTGGCCCTTCAAACCAAAACGACGTAAGATTCCAAATATGAATCACTTCCAAGGTTACAAATACCTAGATATGTTCGGTGATTGGTTTAAATTCTAAAGGAAAACAGGGGTTGGTTCACGCGCGTGCTACAACGTCACGGTAATAATATAATATTACCGTGGCAACGTATATTTTGACAGATGAGTAATAGCGGCGTGGACGATGACCAACTCAATAATAAATCAATGTTTTGAAACTCAACGTCCCGCGAAATATGATTAATTTATTAAGTTTGTGTCTAGAAGACATTGGAAGAGACTCTTTCTTCGCAATGTAGTGAAGAAAGATTATGAAAAGTTTTACGCTTTATATTTTACCAAAAAAATAATAGTCGTTATTTAACTGGTGGAAGTTTTACAGTGGTCGCAGAATACTTTCAGTATCAATTATTTGAGAAAAGCACTGTGTTGATATTACTGACTGTGACTGTGTTGATTTATTAGCAACTCAGCTAAACCACTTTGCAGAGGCTGAATTTCATTAGCTTGAAAATTAAACGTGCTTTAAATTGTCTAAACAATGAACTGCAGGGCTATTATGTATCTCAGTTGCTAACAAATGTTGATTGAAATCTTGAAAAATGGCGACTGTATGTCACTTTAGACAACTACAGTAAGCAAAAATGTTAGTAAGTTGATGACTGGAGCTGACAAAAGTCACATAGACCCGCCATTTTTTTCGATTTTAATCAACTTTTGTTAGCAACTGAGATACATAATAGCCCTTCTGTTTTTTTACATATCCGTCCGGTGACGCTGTAAATGCCGGAAAGAAGCAAACAGCATTATTCCGTTCTCACCAAAAAAACTGTTTTTGTAATGATATAGTTACCTGCATTACATACAAACTGTAGGTGATCGTTGATTATATTTTATTGTTCATTGTTTGTAGTATCTTTTAAGAGGATTGCATAGATGATACTTGTCTATACTAAAAGAAATAACTCTTTTCTACCTCTGACTTTGTCCGATTTCAGTGATTTTTTTTTCATGTAATCAACACATTGTTTACTATGCCCGTACATTTTGATTTTTTCAGTTCATCAAAGTACTATAAATTCACTTTTTTAGAACTTAAAAAAATAATAAAACTTTAAACTAACCAAACAACTGACTATATTTTGTATAGTATTGTTCAAAAATGTCAACCATCTCGATTGGTTAACATTATCAACAATATCTTTGAAAAATTATAATTTAGCCCACAACTGTTCGTAAGTTCGAAATGATAAAAATGAAAATTTACGCGAAGATGAGATGTGTGCTCGCTTGCAAGAAAATGTCGGACTGATGACGTACTGAACACGACATTTAAGCCCCGCCTACTTGAACACGACTTTTGTTGGGTAATTTTTTTAACGCAGTTACAGTTCGTGACTTATTATTTCTCTGCAACAAAATCTTAGGATTTTGAATAAAAATCAGTCTGGTTACGCCAGATGGATACATAAAACAATTCATTAATTTTACAAGCAATTCTGTCGATGAGGTAAACAAAACATTGAAGGCTTGTTTTCCTTGTGGTTTGGTTGGTCACTATCTGTTGTGATGGCCAACCTGTACGCGGCCCGCCGCTCAGACGGACAATCGTTCCACACAAACTGACAGATCCATATCTATCGTCGACGCGCGCGCACCCCTGCAACAAAGAACCAAAAAAGTACCTATCTTTATGTATCACTGGCTGTGTGTTCAAATTAAACATATCATTCAGTCCACATTACTAAGAGCTTTGGCTTCACCACAGGCCTTCTGTCCGGACATTTGATTTTTTCATCTAGTAACTTCGTGCATTACCTTCCTTAGTGTCAGCGGAATTCAATGCACATGCAAAAATGTGTCGCTACAGCTATACCTATATGAGCAATTGTTTTAAAATATAACTAAACTAAACTGTAAGTCATTATAAAAATGAATGAATAAAAGGTTTCTTCTTCACTCAAAGCCAAAAAACGTAATTAAAAACTTCTGATTTTTTTCTGTTCTAAACAAGATATATATCATTAACAAAAGTGTACGTCTTATATCTTTCAAAACTGTCCTAAACGAGATTATGTTCTTTTAGAAAATATTTTCATTTTCTCCCATTAGAACCTACCCAGCGCCATCAATCTTCTGTATCTAGGCCGTTTTTGCCGTGCGAAATGATTGAAAACATTTCCGTGAAAATTCAATTATTCATATTCGGCACTTGAAGTGTAAATTTGATATCTATATCTGCGTGTGAAAAATTAGGTGCATAGCAATATTTTGTTAAATATTTGTTAAGAGATACTCTATGCCAAAATGAGAAGCTCACAAAAATTTAGTACTCATTATGCGCAGAGTAAAGATAACCAGAGGAGACCGAGTGAGAGGATGCTTAACCAATAATTACTTAAATAAAATACAAAACCGACATACACAAATTATATTACTACTACTTACGTACCAAACACCTGAAGGCCGATTCCACTAACTAAATGTGTTGCAACTGCAATCAAACCATAGCTTATTTACATACATTCTTATTCTGCTATTGAAAAACAGCAGCTGCAGTTACGTTTCTATTGACGCCAGCGATCGAATAATATTTTATATTATAGTAACTTAGATCATGAACACGACGCTAACTCATATTAGTGTTTAATATTTAACTATTATACAGGATGTTTGGTAGAGGGACCGACAAACCAAATGAGGGTGTTCGGGGGACCACTTGGAGAATACAAGTTGGCCAAAAAAGAATCCCCAATAACCCAATTTTTTTTTACTCTTTTTGTGAATTTTCTCGTTTTCTCCAAAATTGTACCTATTTACCACCATAACATTTGTAAAGTATGTTTTACACCGGATGTTTTTAGTTTTTACAAATTTTACAAATGTTATGGTGGTAAATAGGTACAATTTCGGAGAAAAAGGGAAAAATCGCAAAAAAAGTTAAACATATTGGGGGGGGTCCGGGATTTTTTTTTGGCGAACTTGTATTCTCCAAGTGGGCCCCCGAACACGCTCATTTGGTGTGTCGGTCCCTCTACCAAACACCCTATATAGTAGCGTTTACGATACGTTTACGTGACGTTACCTTCCAATTTGTCTACAGAAAAAGTAGAATGGCTTTTTGGGTAATTATCGAACGGCAACCGGAGTCGAACTGCAGTTGCAGCGGGATGGATTGTTGAACGTTGTGAAATAGTACATTTGCCCCCCTAATAACACAACGACCAACGAATAAAACGACCAGAAAAAACAAAAATAACGTTTCGGTTTTGTACACTTTGCTTACACTCGTGCACCTTTACGAACACTTAACAGATCCACCACTGTTACACGTCAAAATTCAAAGAAACACAAATCTAAAACTATGGAACAAACGATATCCATTGTTGAGATTTTCCCCGCCATCCTTAAGGCGAATTATTTGCGACCTATTCGTATCCTACCTATGCGTAATCAATTTGAAAAACGTGCCCCGCTTTGTCTCGCAAACTGGCAGTTCTGTGCCACTGTTGTAATAGATAAATGATAGTTTGTACTAAATGCAATTGTTTTACATCAACAATACGATTACGTTATACTTATGCAAATGTTTGTGCTAGGCCTAGGCCAACTGATCGAAGTTCTAATTGTTAATTTCCTTATGTAGATATAATAGTTACGATACGGTGTAGGAATAGGAAAAATAAGGAAGAGGTTTAAGTGTCGTAAAGGTAATGAAACAACGCGTGTTTCTTATAGCTCCAATATGGCTTTCATTAAAAGTTACCGGGTTATCGGGCTACCGCGAAATGTTCAAGGTTTTATGTGGAGAAATACTTTGGCCGTGTATGTACTACCTATACGTTGTACTTAAATATAAATTATAAAATTTACATTTCGTATTGAAGCAATTTTTTTGTGGGACAAACTTTCGCGTTTATAATATTAGTAAGATCAAAAGCAACTAAACAATATCCCCATTCCTGTAGATAAGCTATATTGAGGTCATTTTCAATGCTGACAAAACAATCTTTAAAATCTATTAAATAGACGATCTCAAACGTAATTGAACAGTTCCATGGGGTTATCGTTATAATCCTAAAAGCTTATCGAATTTGTCTACCGATCGCTTAATTTTGTTACTTGTAATTATCGACACAAGATCGATATAGCAAAGCTCAAATTTATCGATCAGTAAGTTCGGTACTTGCACTGCTGTTTTATTGCGAGATTCGCCACCATTTTTCGGAGTTCTGGACAGTAGACATCTGCTGTTATTGCCTGAACGGATCTGAGGAAGCTATAATGAATAACACCAAGTAGTGACCACCAAATCGTTACCATCATTTTTCTGCGGGTAAGCTTAGCTTTAGGGCATTGTTGTGGCGTTTGACTGGTTCGCTTGCGATTATCGTAAATAATCCACTTTTCATTACCCGTCATAATTCGCTCCAACAATCCTTCATTTTTGTATCGATCTAAAAAGGTTAGGCAAGCTTCAACGCGCGCTCCTCTGTGGGGTGGGGATCAGTCAAATCACGAAGTATGAGTACCTATTTTTAAGTTTTTCATTTGTATTACCAATTTGGTTCAATGTGTTAATATTGTGGGTACGCTAACATCAAACCATGCCGCTAAATCTTTGGTTGGTGGGTCCCTATCTTGATATGAATCGGCTTCCACCATCTCCTTCAATTCATCGTTACATATACCTTAGTGTTTACCTTAGTGGTTGTTCTTCCTCGTGGTTCATTCTTCAAGTCTAAGTTTCCACTACGAAAACGGTTAGACTAAAAACGCACTGTGTGTTCGTTAGCCGCATCCTCTCCAAACACAGCATTATCATTTCGAGCAGCCGTGCTATTCTGTAATGATTTGTCAATATGCTCGTCGACGAGCTCTCCGATGTCAAATACTTTATGAGATATCGCCCTTGCACATAAGGTTGTTTTTACAACGCTTCTTGTCATCTCGTCATTTGTTTCACGGATGTCTTCAAAGATGCAACGATGTTTGCTCTTAGAGAATCGCACGGCAGTTGTTGCTGCGTTAGTCCTAAATCGTACTCGTACTCGAAAAATAATCTGGTTTTCGCTGTTCACGTTAAAAACGGAATGTAAAAACAATTGAAAATCAAACAATCAAATGCATCATTTTTAAAGTTTATCATTTAATAGTTTTCGTGTGAAAGAAGTTTCACTCTATAATCTGACACTATGAAGGTTTAATTTTCATTTGGAAATTTAATATTTTAACCCCTGTAACTTGCTATGTTCATGACTATGCCAGCATCAAAATTAATCTGTTTAAAAACCTCTTGTTAAAGTTGTTATTGACAGTTTACCACTAAGCGAAATTTATTAAATGTCAATTCATAGCAAAAACTCCATAAAGTAGTATTGCATTGTGTAATATTTGCACTGTTGCCAGACGATTTTCATAGCGGTCAAACCACAGAAAAAATGCAATAAAGTAGTTTTTCATCGTGTATCATTTGCACACGTGCCAGACGATTTTAATAAATGTCAAACCAAACCAAAAATGCCATCATCATCATCATCATCTCAGCCGTAGGACGTCCACTGCTGAACATAGGCCTCCCCCATGATTTTCCAAAAGGACCGGTTGGAAGCGGCCTGCATCCAACGTCGTCCTGCGACCTTTCTCAGGTCGTCTGTCCACCGTGTCGGTGGACGACCTACGCTGCGCTTGCCGGTACGTGGTCTCCACTCCAGAACCTTTCGGCCCCATCGGCCATCTGTTCTGCGTGCTATGTGCCCTGCCCACTGCCACTTCAACTGGCTAATCTTCTGAGCTATGTCGGTGACTTTCGTTCTTCTACGAATCTCCTCATTTCTGATTCGATCACGTAGAGAAACCCCGAGCATAGCCCTCTCCATAGCTCGTTGTGCGACTTTGAGCTTATCTATGAGGCCCATAGTAAGAGACCACGTTTCAGTGCCATAAGTCATCACTGGTAACACACATTGGTCGAAGACTCTTGTCTTGAGGCACTGAGGTATTCTTGACGAGAAGACTTCGCGAAGTTTCCGGAACGCTGCCCAGCCGAGTTGGATTCGACAATTGACCTCTTTCTCGAAGTTGGACCTGCCTAGTTTGACTGTCTGTCCCAGGTAGATATACTCGTCAACAACTTCGAGAACTGAGTTCCCAACTGATATTGGGGTAGGTACAACATGGGCATTAGACATAATTTTCGTCTTGTCCATGTTCATCTTAAGACCTACCCGTTGGGAAACTCGATGGAGGCCTTCGAGCATTGTACTGAGGTCTTCCATGGATTCTGCCATGACTACAATATCGTCGGCAAATCGAAGGTGAGTGATGTATTCGCCGTTAATATTGATGCCAAGTCCTTGCCATTCCAGAAGCTTGAAGGCGTCTTCCAATGTAGCGGTGAACAGTTTCGGAGATATAACGTCTCCCTGTCTCACGCCTCTTTGCAATGGAATTGCCTTCGAACTCTGCTCCTGTACTCGGACTGACATGTAGGCGTTTTTTTACAAACACTTCAGCACTTCAATATACCGATAGTCAATACGGCACCGCTGGAGAGACTCAAGCACTGCCCACGTCTCGATCGAATCAAAGGCTTTCTCATAGTCCACAAACGCTAGACAAAGAGGCAAGTTATACTCTTCGGTCTTCTGTATAACTTGCCGTAGCGTGTGGATGTGGTCTATGGTACTATAGCCTTTTCGGAAACCGGCTTGTTCCGGAGGCTGGAATTCATCAAACCTGCGACTGAGACGGTTCGTTATGACCTTCGAAAACAGCTTATAAACATGGCTCAAAAGCGAGATGGGTCTGTAATTTTTAAGTAAAGTGTTGTCACCTTTCTTGAAGAACAGCACCACCACGCTTTTGTTCCATGCTTCTGGCGTTGAACCTTCGAGTAAGACGGTATTAAAGAGCTTCTGAAGGACTTTAAGTACCGGTGTTCCACCCGCTTTCAGAAGCTCAGATGTGATACCGTCGTCACCAGGCGCCTTGTTGTTCTTAAGCTGTTTCAAGGCCATTCTAATCTCGTACAGGCTGATGTCCGGGATATCTTCGGTATAATGTCGGGTCAGCTTGGCTCTTGGGTCTTTGGCCGAGCTGCTAACAGGTTTAGCGACCGAGGTGTATAACTGTCCGTAGAAACTCTCGACCTCTCCTAACACTTCCGCTTTGGTCGACGCTACACTGCCGTCTCCTCTCTTCAGCTTCGTCAACTGGCTTTGCCCAATAGACATGTCTCTTGCAAACACTTTGGAGCCTTTTTTCCGCTCTATCGTCTCTTTAATACGGTTTGTATTAAAGATCCGAATGTCGTGCCGCAAGGACTTCCATATTCGTCTATTGAGCAGCCTATATGCTTCAGCATCATCCGAAGACTGCAGTTTCAATGAGCGTCGTTCAGCCATGAGGTTGAGGGTATCGTTGGAGAGTTTCTGTGGCCTATCTGTACGGTGGGGTTTAAAGTACTTGGAACCCACTGTATGGACAGTTTCTACTAACCTGTTATTGATCTCGTCCACTGAAGCGATGTTCTCAAGGCAATCGAAGCGATTGGATAGCTCAAGTTGAAAGCTCTCGGGGTCTTGAATATGGGCACGAGTAGGTCGGAGCGTAGACTTCATCAGACGAGACCTCTCCAGTTTGACATTAATATTCACCGTGCCTCTTACCATTCGGTGATCACTACCGGTTTTAACCCTGTTGATCACGGAGACATCAGTGAATATTTGCCTTTTGGTGGTCATAATGAAGTCAATCTCATTTCTCGTGGAACCATCGGGACTCAGCCAGGTCCATTTCCTGTGAGGTGGCTTCTGAAAGAAAGAGTTCATCATAAAGAGTCCCTCTTTCTCCAGGAAGTCGGCCAACCTCTGTCCCCTACGGTTCCGTTGTCCATAGCCAAATTGCCCCACTTTCGACTCATCCTCGCTTCTCTTACCCAACTTCGCGTTGAAGTCCCCCATAACAACTAGAAAGTGCGTTTCAGAGGTATGTATGGCCCGACTAATGTCCTCATACATATCCTCCACCTCATCATCCGGGTGCGACTTCGTCGGTGCGTATACCTGAATGACCTTCAGCGAATATCGTTTGGATACTCTGAGTATTAGGTATACGACCCTATTGGAAACGCTATCGATCTTAACTATGTTGTTAGTAAGGGACTTGTGGACGAGAAACCCGACACCACCTTGGGACTGTTGGTCGCCCTCCCGGTGGTAGAGTAGGTTACCTGATTTTAGGGTTATCGTGTCCTCACCCGCTCTACGGACTTCAGATAACCCCACAATGTCCCAGCGTAGCTTACTCATTTCTTCTTCCAGCTCATATATCTTCTCGTCTGTCCTCATCGTGCGTATGTTGTGTGTTACCAGGGCCAGTCGTCGTCGTTGGGGGTGGTAGCCGGGCGTCTGCCGGGGATTCTTAGCACCCCCTGCCCCACCGTTACCGTGGCCGCTACCGTAGCCAGGAATAGCGGGGCTGCCGGGGACTGGGGGCCTGGTTCTTTTTGTCCAATCCATTGAGGGGTTTTTGCCAATACTTGCCACGTTTGGCAGGCGGGTTGGCGAGCGCAGTTTGTGTGTGTTTGACTGGGAAGGTGCTGCTGCCCACCTTCTGATTTGTTATCCCTTAGCCGGCTTCTACGGCACCCACGGGTAGAGTTGGGGGGGGTGCTATTCTAAGCCGGCACCGCCACGGCATTACGTAATTTACTATGTGATTGGCATTTATTAAAACTGTCTGGCAAGACTGCAAATACATGATGCAATATACTTTATCAATGTATTTTATTTTTACAATTATATATTAATATACTTTAAAATGCCATAAAGTATATTAATATATAATTATAAAAATAAAATACATTGATAAAGTATATTGCATCATGTATTTGCAGTCTTGCCAGACAGTTTGAATAAATGCCAATCACATAGTAAATTAGGTATTTTAATAGTCTTCTTAGACATCTAGTGAACCCCTTGTTTTAGGTATAATGTTGATGTCATTGGCATCTTGCTTTTCAGGTAATTCGATCATAAACGATTAAATGTATGGTAATGAAGTAAAAAGATATAAATATATCTTTCGGACGGCTTTCATCGATGTTTCGTTTTAAATATCACAGATAATTACGACCCGTATTCCAGAAGCATACTCAGTAATACACTTATCTAGACTTGAGTACAGATCTGAGTAAATTTTGTGTATTTAAGGTATTGACAAATCTCTACTTAAGTCAATATTCAAAACTGAGTGTTTTTAATACCTTGGACCATAATAATGTAGATAGATAGATAGATAGATAATTCTTTATTGTTACACCACTTAATATACAAAAATAACATAAAAGTAAAAGAAAGCTTAAAATAAAGTGTTACAATGGGCGGCCTTATCACTAATAGTGATCTCTTCCAGGCAACCTTAGGATGGAGAGGAAATACAGGAATAACAAGACGGGGCGTAATATAAAGATAAAGGTACAATCAAATCAAGACAATAATAAATTACTTAATCAAATTAATAATAAATTATAAACAAGAAAAGAAAAATATCTACTAATACATAAAAATACACTAATTCATATTGAAATATATATAAACATATAATTAATTCTTGATATACTTACATAATATATATATAGATATATATATATATACACTACAATACAATATACTTCCATACATATATTTATACATTAATTCTTTGATGTATTATAATCAAAACCCAAGTTCACACGGGTTAAACTAATTGGCGAGATAGAAACTTTTTACTTGGCTTTTGAAGGTCGACAAGGATTGTGCACGCCTGATAGTAACTGGTAATAAGTTCCATAAGCGAACAGCTTTCACTGAAAAAGAGTGATCATAAAATACTGTGCCATGCTGAGGCATACTGAGGGCAAGATTTTCTGATGACCTAAGATTGAGAACGTTGGCATTGTGAAGGAAATTGAAACGTTCCTTAAGATAGCGCGGGGTCAAAGGATTGAACAAAATATTGTAAAGGAGAGAGAGTATGTGAGCATTCCGGCGAAGACGTATAGGGAGCCACTTGAGCTTTGATCGATATTGAGATATGTGATCATACTTGCGCAAACCAAATATAAATCTTATGCAGAAGTTTTGAAGACGCTCAAGCTTATCTAGTTGATTCTCAGTGAGATCTGGATAGCAGACATCAGCGTAATCTAGAATTGGCAGTAGAAGAGATTGAACTAGAGCAATTTTAGTGGTGACAGGAAGAAAGTTGCGCAGCCTTTTTAAAGCGCCAGCGGTGGCGTACAATTTGCGACTAGTAACTACTATTTTCAGACCAAATTGTCTGCACCATGTTGTGATGCAATTTAAATCAGCATTTATTAGGTCTACGGCTCCAGAAAGCTGGTCAAGAGGGGCTTTAGAGTAGATTTGTAGATCGTCTGCGTATAAGTGGTAGGAGGAAGAAAAATTATTTGAGATTGAATTAATAAATATTGCGAAAAGGAGAGGAGATAAAACGCCGCCTTGTGGAACACCTGCAATTGCATCACACCAGGAAGAGAACTTCTCTTCTAGACGGATCCGTTGCCGGCGCCCAAATAAATAACTGTGAAACCAATCGAGTACCGTTGGAGATATGTTAATTGAGCGTAGTATGGATAGAATGTAGTGAGCTAAGTAAGAAAAAGATCGACAATTTGTGAGGCCGAGGGTTCAGTACTACCATACCATACACACCATATCTATCTATACTAATATTATGAAGAGGAAATATTTGTATGTAAGAATGTTTGTAACGAATTGGCTCAAAAAGTACTGGACCGATTTCAGACCCTGAGTAACATAGGCTATACAAGATTCATCATCATCATCATCATCCATCACTGCGTGTGAGAAACCGCGGAGAGAAGTAGTACATATTTGATTTAGGTTTGACGACCACAGTCGGTAGCTCAGTTGGTAATAATCCTGCCTTCGCTCAGTGTGTATTGTTGTAACTTACAGTCGAGTTCGAGTGCCAGTCGCATCCGTAGTAAAAGAGTGAAAAGAGGGTAGATCGTTCTGTCGACTCTTCGATTTTTTTCAAATCCACCCGCATCTATAGTTTACCCGTGAACATTGTGCATGTTACTATGATGTAACTGTGCCGAAATATCGGAAACCCCAAAATCTAGTAAATCGTGGTCTATATCCCGTGACTATTGTAATTTAAACTCAAAAACTACTGAACCAATGTCAAAAAATCTTTCACCATTGAATGCAACATTATCCTTTAGTGACATAGGCTGTATAATTTGATTCATCATCATCCTTCACCGTGCGAGTAAAACCGCAGAGCTTAGCTAGTAGATAAATAAACACATAACATAAAGTTGATATTGATTTATCGCGTTTTTGAACACGTGCGGCACAAATATAATTAAGATTATCAAACAGATACTAATTCAAGTATGTAAACTATTAAGAAATGCGACCCTGAATGTTTATAGGTTGTCTGGTGTACAAGTTACTTAATTTTTGCATAATAAGAAGATGCTAACGTTATTACGCGAGAACCTGTTAGACGCAAATTTTATTCACTTTATTTACATAAATTAGTTAGTTATTTTTAGCCATGTCTATCGTATAAACCACTTTGTTTTGTATATATGTATGCATAAGGCCAGGAAGACTTAGGTATAACCCGCGGCACGTAACTCTAGCGCTGACCGTTATTGCGCAGAAGTCAAAAATTGGGTATCACAGGGGGGCTAGAGGGACGAAGGACTCTTGTCTCTCTCTGTCACATGTGCGCGACTGTACCCATGCGCAGCTATCCCCTCCACATTCCTCTCAACGCTAGAGTTACGTGCCGCAGGTTATACCTCAATGTTTCACAAAATATCCTTATAACAAGTACAATGTAACAATATATTCTGATAATAATACTTCTTATTGGAAGTAAAATAAAGACAATAATCCAAAAACATAACCTTAAACTCATATCTATTTAAACTGTTAATAAAGTTATAACTATAAAGTTACTAGCTGTAGCTTAATATCGTCTCCAAAGCCATAACTATCTTTATACCAAAATGTCTTGAAATATTTACATGGTTATATGAGTAAGTTTAAGTACTTAGTAAATCAATCAGTAAACACTAATATTAAATACAGTACCCTCGTACATACAAAAATAAAATTTCATCACCATTGACGGTCGCCGAGCACGTCTAGTGTATCGAGCTGTCAAAATGATAGCGTGCTTTTGACAGAACTGTCATCGATCTTAACGCAGGCCGAGATCTTGTTATTTTGTATATTATGCTGTGCCCAAGAATATTACGCTTTTTCACCCGCGTGGTGATGGATGATGATGAAAGTATCCTATGTGTTAATCCAGCGCCTCATCTACCTCCATACCAAATTTCATCAAAATTGGCCCTGCTGTTTCAGTGTGAAAGAGTAACAAACATCCACACATCCATACATCTATACTCACAAACTTTCGCGTTTCTAATATTAGAGGATACTTGTCTTGACTGATTGACTGACTGTTCATCCAAAATTCATTTACCCCTAAGGGGGTGAATTATATTTTATTTCTGTGGCTTCGTACCCCAAAAACCAACTGAATTTTTTGTAAAATTGAACCATTTGATTGAAGCCGCTGGTGGGTAGTGACTTAAATCTTTAAATATATACAAAAAAACACAGTAATGTTTATTTGTGGCAACATACAGGGGTAGAAAGAAAATCAAGAACAGTTGGTAATTAAAACTAACGGCAATAACACAACTATTATGTGTTCACAAAATCGATTCCAACTCAGCATAATGCTGATTGTAAAAAGTCAGCGCTGGTATTCTCCTGATCACGCTATAACTTGAGAACGGATGGAACAATCTCGCTAATTCGTTTTTGTTGTGTTAATTTATGTAAGGAGAAGGTTCTTATGAAAAAAAACAAGAGAAGATGGGAGGTTATAGCTAGGCCGAAAGCGGAGCCTACTAACGAACGAAGTCGCGGGCAGTTGCTAGTATAATATACAGGATGTTTGGTAGAGGGACCTACAAACCAAATGAGCGTGTTTGGGTACAATTTCGGAGAAAAAGGGAAAATTCACAAAAAAAGTTAAAAAATATTGGGGGGTCGGGGATTTTTTTGGTCAAATTGTATTCTCCAAGTAGGCCCCCAAACACACACATTTGGTTTGTCGGACCCTCTACCAAATACCCTATATAATAATAAGTACATAACGTTCATTCACTGTTTCGTATTGATAATGTTTGTTTGCACATATCTCGTATACATTGATAATTTGATATAGAACGTTCTGGTTTATGTTATTCGATTGGGGCAGATGTCAGCTTGCAATTTGGCCGGTAATTGAGCTGCCACGTGCCGAGAATGTTCCACTTGGCACTGTAACGAGCTATTCCATTGTTTCAAACAGTCAATAAGTGAAATATTCTTAGCATCGGATCATTTTCGTGAATAGCGGAAGTTTGAGGTTAAATACATCTCCAATATTACTACTTGTCACATGTAGATGGAGCTATAATAATACTTGGTAACTAATTTTGGTTCCTTCGTTCGTTCATTCATTTCATTCGGTTTTGCCGTCTAAGATCTATACTAATTAAAGCGGAAACGTTTTTGTTATATATTTTGTTAAACGTGAAATTCTTTTCTAGCAATCCTATACATTTTTTTAGGTGATAGCCAGGCTTGTATAATTCAGAACGGGATGAGCTAAGCACTACTTTCAGTACTAAATTATCAATGCCACTCTTCGCGGGAGTTGAGGTAAACAGCTACAGCATACATTTACATAATCACGCACACGAATGCAGAATAATGCAGCGTCTTTATAAACGCACAGATAAGTGTGTACACAAACATAACACACTATCAGAAGAATTACTGTTGTTACACTAAATTTTAATCGCACACTAACCCATCAGTAGCGATGGGGAGTAAAAGACCGATAAAATGAATGACATAAATGAATGAAAGGATTGTATCTACTATTTTTAATATATAATATTTTATGCTTGTTAACCACGTTACAGTTTCTGGAAAAGTAGGTTTATTTCTGCGGAATCTATTGTATTATTGGCCAAATATGGCGAATCGTGACTCAACGGGTCCATAATGCATTTTGAATAAAGATTTTTTTCTTAATTAGTGTGGTGGTGTAGGAAAAGGACAGAAAGAGATTAGCTGCTGCGAGAACGGGTTATATACGGGTAAAATATTTATAAGCCCACGTTTTGGCTTTTTATGTTTGTTTTTGGCTCAACACATCGTGTGTAATCAAGTGTCACCGTGGTAGGTTGGATGCTAAGACGGGAGTTCAGCGTTGCTTTGCTCTCGCATTGCGTGGTTACTTTTTATTACTACTCGTATCAAAAAAATGTGTGAAACTAAAAAAAAACGAAAATACACGCCAACTCCCAACACCTATATTGTTTAAATATTTAGCCTTAACCCATCTGAATCAGCAAGCCCCAGTCCATTCATAAATCTTTTGTTATAGCGTAAAACTAATGCGGACAGATTAAATCCTTATATTTTTGCAATTAAAATTCCGATCAAATAAAGTTTGTTAGTACACAACTAAAAATTATATGCATAAATTAGTTTAAATACATACTAATCCGACTCAAACTCACTACAAAATAGCGAGACATAATTTTCAAAATATCAGCATACAGTACATACTTGCTTTGCTGTTTGTAATAATGTTACGATATTACAATCCGTGGGTTTAATAA
Organism: Selenia dentaria; assembly: GCA_917880725.1. Lineage (NCBI taxonomy): Eukaryota > Metazoa > Arthropoda > Insecta > Lepidoptera > Geometridae > Selenia > Selenia dentaria. Next base: position 24,445,780 of record OU862886.1, read on the forward strand.
GACACTTATTGCCTTGACGTCACAACTCCCGCTTCTGTAGAGCTCTCTGTGAATTATGCAAAATATCCACGTGCCAGAGGCAAATACAATGGCTTAGTATAGTTAGAGTGTGCAGTGTATCGTGCGGAGCGTTTTGTGTGCACTTGAGCGTATTTTCATAGTACGAACCTGCCTAATCCACAAGCTAGACTCACTGACGTACATTTTAGACACGTGCATGTTGCGATACTGATTTGGGAATTGAGCGTGCTTTGCCGCGTACACTATTAACCGCCCAAAACTCATTTGAAAAAAAAATTTGTTATTTTCACGCTGAAACAGATTAACGGATTCGTGTGATACAAGCAAAGGCTATAGTATTATTCCTCGGCTTAATCACACTATATTACAACGGTGACAGTTTTAGAGTATGTTTGTATGTTTGTTACTGCTTTACGCTCAAACGGCACGACCAATTTGATGAACACATACATGGCGCTGGGTGAACACAAAATATATGATACTTTTTACTGTTACCATCATAATCCATCACCACGCGGGTGTAACCGCAGGCCGCAGCTAGTAATATAAATGCAAAAGTGAGTTTGTTTGTTTCTTACGCTTTCACGTTTAAACGGCTGAACAGATCGAAATGAAATTTGGCAAAGGGATATAATATGTCCCGATTAAGCACATATAATACTTTCTATTATCATCTTAATCATCATCCTTCACCACGTGTGTGAAACCGCAGGACGCAGCTAGTATAATAATAACATAGTAAAACCTTAAAAAATACGCCCTGTTTCCCGTATGGGTATGCAGAGCAGATACCACAATAATCTGGTTGTAACTATCCTGGAATCCCTCTTTTACCTTATCCACTCTCATATTTTTACTATATTTTGGGTAGTATGTAAACGATCACATATAAATTCAAACTTAACAATATTAATACCGTTGGCCGCTGCCGCGGGACGCTTGCAACGCTCGCTCGGCTCGCGCGTTGTGTGGTCACCATTAAACCAAACGCTATAAAGCACATATAATACTTTCTATCATCATCATAATCATCATCGATCACCACGTGGGAAAACCGCAGGGCGCAGCTAGTATAATTATAATATAGTAAAACCTCAAAAATGCACCACAGCAGAGACCACTGATATCTGGTTGTAACTATCCTGCAATCCCTTGTTTACCTTATTCAATCTCATACTTTTACTATATTTAGGGATGTATTCAAAAGATCGAATATAAATTCAAACTTAATAATACTAATACCGCCGGCCGCTGCCGCGGCTCGCTCGCAGCGCTCGCTCGGCTCGCGCGTTGTGTGGTCACCATTAAACCAAACGCTATAAAGCACATATAATACTTTCTATCATCATCATAATCATCATCGATCACCACGTGGGAAAACCGCAGGGCGCAGCTAGTATAATTATAATATAGTAAAACCTCAAAAATGCACCACAGCAGAGACCACTGATATCTGGTTGTAACTATCCTGCAATCCCTTGTTTACCTTATTCAATCTCATACTTTTACTATATTTAGGGATGTATTCAAAAGATCGAATATAAATTCAAACTTAATAATACTAATACCGCCGGCCGCTGCCGCGGCTCGCTCGCAGCGCTCGCTCGGCTCGCGCGTTGTGTGGTCACCATTAAACCAAACGCTATAAAGCACATATAATACTTTCTATCATCATCATAATCATCATCGATCACCACGTGGGAAAACCGCAGGGCGCAGCTAGTATAATTATAATATAGTAAAACCTCAAAAATGCACCACAGCAGAGACCACTGATATCTGGTTGTAACTATCCTGCAATCCCTTGTTTACCTTATTCAATCTCATACTTTTACTATATTTAGGGATGTATTCAAAAGATCGAATATAAATTCAAACTTAATAATACTAATACCGCCGGCCGCTGCCGCGGCTCGCTCGCAGCGCTCGCTCGGCTCGCGCGTTGTGTGTTCACCATTAAACCTAACGCTCCTCTTGGTCTGACTAGATAAAGGATCAAGTTAGACCCGAACCTTGCACTGCTGTTTATTGTAAAAGTTTTGAAGCATTTCCGCTCTCATTCATTTCATTTCCGAACTCAGTATTTTTTTCACCCTAACTAGTATATTTGAAAGCAACAGGTGCAGTTTGTGTTAAGTGTTGACTTAAAAGTTTATCTAATATCGTAAGTCTTGAGACTACCCCTAAAGCGCATAAAGTTTAATATATGCTTAATAATTTCAATGTCAGTGTGGCTCGTTTGCATTCGCATAGTCGGACAAAGATCACGGCCGGCCGTCGTCTTTGACCGCAGCCGCGTTGAGTATCACTCGTATTTGTGTTTTTTTTTGTAATATCCGCTACTAAATGAACATTTTAGAAAAAGCTCGAAGAATGTTTGGTTCAACTTGGTTGTTAGAGATAGATTTTGATTGTTAAACTATAAGAATACATACGAAGACACATAAATAATATACAAATGAATTCAAAAGCCACTAGTTTCTTTTCTTCTTATTTTTCGTTTTCGCTTGATTTTGGTTATATAAGTATATTATTATTGTCGACTTGTATTTAGAGTAAAGTTACTTAAGTTGTGAAATATTAATAATTGCATTTAAGAGGATTGCAAAGCTAGTGCTTTCCATGCTAGAAGAGAAAACTCTTTTCTACCTCTTAACATCATGACATTGTTTACTATGCCCGTACGTTTTGGTTTTTTCAGTTTTTTTAAGTTCTAAAAAAGGAAATTTATAGTACTTTGAAATACTGGAAAAGTCAAAACGTACGGGCATAGTAAACAATGTGATGATTCCATGAAAAAAAAATCACTGAAATCGGACAATGTTAAGAGGTAGAAAAGAGTTTTCTCTTTTAGCATGGAAAGTACTAGCTATGCAATTCTCTTAAGTGACACAATTATTCATGTAGTCCTCAAATTCACGAAAGATTGTTTTTGAGTTTCCTCCTCGCTTGAAAGTTTTCCACCGCTTAAATAGAACGTTATTTATGTGAGTGTTACATGACTCGAACTAATTTCACAGTTACATCAATAAATATATCATTAAATCATTGTCCTGTTTAAGTTACGGTAATTTTTTTGTTGGTGGTAGTGCCACGCTGTAACCCTATGGGTTACAGTCACATGGGCCGGCACGACCGGAGAAGTACCACACTCCCACATAACACCGTCTTGAAGTAACATAGCTTGCTATTGCATTTCGTCGGTCTATGGGAGGTTCCAGAGACCAAAACCCCTTTCCGTTTTCCCTTGCCCCTTTCCCTTTCCTTTACCTCTCCCCTCCGCCACCCCTTTATTCCTTTTTAGAAGTCGTCAATGACCTTGGCGTTGCAAACGTCTATAGGCGACGGTGACCACTTTCCATCAGGTGGGCCGCCTAGGCAGGCGCCTGCCTACTTATGGCAATACCAAAAATAAAAAAAAAAACTTTCAAGGGCGATTCATAATGAAACTCAAAAACAATCTTCAGTAAATGTGTACATTCAAAACAGAAGGAAACATAAATCCAGTGAATTGAAACAAAATCAATGATAGCCATTGTCTCCAACAAAATATTAATATACAATTCAGTAATGAATGAATAATTAATTATTGAACGTTGAAATGTTTTATTAGAATGTAAATTTAATGATAATTTTAATTAAGCTGTGTGCTTACTACATACTTACTACCTACTTATACATTATAATTGTGATGGTATTCGAATTTGTAGTACCTTGATAAATATTTATCGTAAGATTTTACCTATTGATAATAAAGAACATTTCGCAGTTAAGACGCGGTCCAACCCCAATTTTAAAATAATTTACGATGCTTTACGTAAGGTTGAAAATCGCTTGTTATATTGGACGATGTAATGCGAAAATGCGTTAATTTTGTACGTTTTTGCCAATTGAAAAAACTGCTGGTTATTACTTTAGTACTATATAAGTGGTATTCAAATTATCCCGTTGATAATTTGAATACCTCTTATGTTTGTGACCATGATAGTTTAAAAACTTAGTACTATATGTTGGCTATGTATTACCTAAAAAATAATATAGTGTTATCGCTGAAAATTCTGAGAGTTTGAACGTGAAAGTTTATTTTTATGCACCTATTTAGGATTTTTTTTCTGCAGAGAGCGAGTAATATTTATGAATTCTGTTCGGTTATTACTCTTTGCCTGTTCCTTTTCTAATCTAAGTTTTTTTTTCATAGATTGTAATCGAACTGTTTCGTTACAATCGATATTCAAAGATTCTGCTTTTTACTATTATCAGGGTACGACCGCGCCTTAAATAACCAAGTAAGTAATTATTTTACAACAACACAGAAGTTGCTTCCGTCTACGAACAAGTAAAAACAATACCGGGTATGCTCTAACGCACCCTGTTCGTAGCATTAATTAATTTAGCATAAATAAACACTGAAAGAACGCATCTTATATTATATACTACGTATATACCTATATTATAAAATTAAAATTATATATTAAAAGTCAAAGTGCGGTAACATTTATATTATACGATAGTCGTGTTAAGTTTTTAGGTTTGAACTACGGTACGGTTAGTACGGTTAGATAAACTTACGGCGACTGAATATTATAAAACGTGGATTAAATATATTCCCTAGCTTATTGTATGTATGAAATTCCCTGTAACTATGGTTTAAACTCGGGACTATATTCAGTCCACGTGTGGTAACATTTATATTATACGATAGCCGTGTTAAGTTTTTAGGTTTGAACTACGGTACGGTTAGTACGGTTAGATAAACTTACGGCGACTGAATATTATAAAACGTGGATTAAATATATTCCCTAGCTTATTGTATGTATGAAATTCCCTGTAACTATGGTTTAAACTCGGGACTATATTCAGTCCACGTGTGGTAACATTTATATTATACGATAGCCGTGTTAAGTTTTTAGGTTTGAACTACGGTACGGTTAGTACGGTTAGATAAACTTACGGCGACTGAATATTATAAAACGTGGATTAAATATATTCCCTAGCTTATTGTATGTATGAAATTCCCTGTAACTATGGTTTAAACTCGGGACTATATTCAGTCCACGTGTGGTAACATTTATATTATACGATAGCCGTGTTAAGTTTTTAGGTTTGAACTACGGTACGGTTAGTACGGTTAGATAAACTTACGGCGACTGAATATTATAAAACGTGGATTAAATATATTCCCTAGCTTATTGTATGTATGAAATTCCCTGTAACTATGGTTTAAACTCGGGACTATATTCAGTCCACGTGTGGTAACATTTATATTATACGATAGCCGTGTTAAGTTTTTAGGTTTGAACTACGGTACGGTTAGTACGGTTAGATAAACTTACGGCGACTGAATATTATAAAACGTGGATTAAATATATTCCCTAGCTTATTGTATGTATGAAATTCCCTGTAACTATGGTTTAAACTCGGGACTATATTCAGTCCACGTGTGGTAACATTTATATTATACGATAGCCGTGTTAAGTTTTTAGGTTTGAACTACGGTACGGTTAGATAAACTTACGGCGACTGAATATTATAAAACGTGGATTAAATATATTCCCTAGCTTATTGTATGTATGAAATTCCCTGTAACTATGGTTTAAACTCGGGACTATATTCAGTCCATGTGTGGTAACATTTATATTATACGATAGCCGTGTTAAGTTTTTAGGTTTGAACTACGGTACGGTTAGTACGGTTAGATAAACTTACGGCGACTGAATATTATAAAACGTGGATTAAATATATTCCCTAGCTTATTGTATGTATGAAATTCCCTGTAACTATGGTTTAAACTCGGGACTATATTCAGTCCACGTGTGGTAACATTTATATTATACGATAGCCGTGTTAAGTTTTTAGGTTTGAACTACGGTACGGTTAGTACGGTTAGATAAACTTACGGCGACTGAATATTATAAAACGTGGATTAAATATATTCCCTAGCTTATTGTATGTATGAAATTCCCTGTAACTATGGTTTAAACTCGGGACTATATTCAGTCCATGTGTGGTAACATTTATATTATACGATAGCCGTGTTAAGTTTTTAGGTTTGAACTACGGTACGGTTAGATAAACTTACGGCGACTGAATATTATAAAACGTGGATCAAATATATTCCCGAGCTTATTTTATGTATGAAATTCCCTGTAACTATAGTTTAAACTCGGGACTATATTCAGTCCACGTGTGGTAACATTTATATTATATGATAGGCGTGTTAAGTTTTTAGGTTTGAACTACGGTAGGGTTAGTACGGTTAGATAAACTTACGGTGACTGAATATTATAAAACGTGGATTAAATATATTCCCGAGCTTATTTATGTAAGAAATTCCCTGTAACTTTGGTTTAAGCTCGGGACTATATTCAGTCCACGTGTGGTAACATTTATATTATACGATAGCCGTGTTAAGTTTTTAGGTTTGAACTACGGTACGGTTAGTACGGTTAGATAAACTTACGGCGACTGAATATTATAAATCGTGGATTAAATATATTCCCGAGCTTATTGTATGTATGAAATTCCCTGTAACTATGGTTTAAACTCGGGACTATATTCAGTCCACGTGTGGTAACATTTATATTATACGATAGCCGTGTTAAGTTTTTAGGTTTGAACTACGGTACGGTTAGTACGGTTAGATAAACTTACGGCGACTGAATATTATGAAACGTGGATGAAATATATTCCCGAGCTTATTTTATGTAAGAAATTCCTTGTAACTATGGTTTAAACTCGAGACTATATTCAGTCCATGTGTGGTAACATTTATATTATACGATAGCCGTGTTAAGTTTTTAGGTTTGAACTACGGTACGGTTAGTACGGTTAGATAAACTTACGGCGACTGAATATTATGAAATGTGGATTAAAGATATCCCTGAGCTTATTTTCTGTATGAAATTCCCTTTAACTATGGTTTAATTTAAACTCGGGACTATATTCAGTCAGTTTTTTAGTATCGCCTTTTGTCAAAGGCTAAAATTAAGTGGAGCCTTTATCAACAAAAAAGCGGCCTGCAGTTGCAGGTATCGAATCGAACGAGTAGCTCGTTCTACCATACCTTCCCAATTATTTACTAGGAATCAATTCACTGCATGACATTTGAAATGTAAATATTGAAAATATTGCACCCAAAAAGGAACAAATTCACTCATCGGAATTTATAGGAGGTCTTAACCCTTCAATGGGCAAAGGTGTTATTGTAGCTGCAGAAGATAATCTTTAGATATTTTAGGAGAGCACGCAGAAATAGATCTGGATATCATCAATTATACCTACGTTTATAACGTGTTTATACCTACGTTAGTAATACAAAGTTAGAAATATTTTGTTTTCAAAACTATTACAAATAAATCCTTTTTCAAGACACACCTAATACAATTGTGACATTGGGCATAGGACAATTAATATTGAAACAACACAAAAATCCAATACCCCAGAATTAACAAAAATATTAATTTAGTAATGAAGGATATTTAAAAATTATATTGTTTTTTAACTGATCTATTCACTCTTAATTTTACATATAAATGAACTTACTTCATGAAGTTCCTACCAATAATATTGCGAAAACCTTTCTTTTCATACCACAATATCATAATGTATTATTTTATCGCCATCTATCGAGAATAGTGTGAACTATTGAACTATAGGTAAGTGGGATTGTGTTTGTTTTTCTTAATTGGCATTTGATTATGAAATAGTAGATATGTTATTCAATATAAAAAATGACATATCTACACTTAATCATAAAAAAAATGATTTATCATTGATTCATATTCCTTGATTTTATAGGTAACTGTTGAATGAAATAGTTTACTTGTGTTAGCCAAGTAAATACATAAACAAATATGGGTGTACGGTAGATACCCGATTTCGAACGAGCGCACATGTATCAGGAGGTCTGTTATTTCACAACGTTCAACAATCTATCCCGCTGCAACTGCAGTTCAACTCTGGTTGTCGTTCGATACTTTGGCAAAAAGCCATTCTACTATTTCTATAGACAAATTGGATTGTAGCGTCACATAAACATAAATGCAATTTTTTAATAATTATATGTTTGTTACTACTTACTGTAAACGAATATGAGTTAACAACGCGTTCATGATCTATCGAGTTAGCAGAACTAAGAGTTAAAGTTTTGATCGATCGCTGGCGTCAATAGAAACGTAACTGCAGCTGGACTGTTATTCAATAGCAGAATAAGAAAACGCATAAAAGTCGCCGTTCAGCTACGGTTCGATTGCAATTTTATTAGTGGAATTGACCCCAGTACTTCTTTCTTCACTGATTAGATTTAGGTATGCATTGACTGATATTGTAAAACGCATTTCAACCATGAATCAACAGTAATTTCAAGAATATTTGGTCTGTAGACAAAGGTTTTACTTATTCGTCTGACTTTTGCAACCTTTTTTTTTTGTTTACTTAGTTTTATTATATAACAATATGTAAAGGTTTTTCTTTCAAACAGATGACGTTGGCAGCTTGCTGTCATCGTGGCAGACCTGGTTTGGGACGGACATATAGTGCACTCCTGGCTTCGCAGCGACAGCGAGCAGCCCTCACAGCATCAGACAGGGCCCGCGGGCAGCGGCGCTTGCGAAGGCTATCGACTGCAACCACGCAGTTGTCCGACCCACCGCCTCGAGCGCAGGTGAGGTTAGGCCCCACACTTGTTATAATTGGTGATGGGATGGATTAACGCTTCTAGCTAAACCACTTCACCATAGTAATAGATGTGGAAAATCTAATACAGCAATTTTTCCTTTTTTAACAAATGATAAGTTTTGTATTTCGTATTGTATAAACATATTGCATCACATATTAACTGAAAAACTTCCACATCTGTAATAATAATATATTTTTCACATGGAACGCTCTAAAGAACCAGTGCCTGTCTAATTATTTAACTGTCCGGTTGGCGCAGTTGGTAGCAACCCTGCCTTCTAAGCCGCTGGCCCAGGGTTTGATCCCCGGACAAGTCAAATATTTATGCCCATGAACATGTATATTTGACCTGTGTCTGGGTGTTTATATAATTATATAAGTACCTACAGCTTATATATAGCTAATATAATTATATCAGTCATCTGGTTACTATGAGGACAGGCTTCGCCTAGTTTGTGACCTAAAGATTTTGTGAGGATGTGGTAAAAAAATAGAGAGGTTCGACAAATTCTTGTCTCCTTGGATTAAGCATGAGAAGTTATCCAAGACGCTTATAACTACAATGGAGAAAATGTTAATATTTTTATATATGAGCATGAGCTAATGACACAAACAAGGTATAAACATATCAAAATAACAAAGCCTGGGAGTTAAGTTAGGAGTTAAAGAAAGTTTACATTTCAGGAAAAGTAGGTACATTTCCATATTACAATTGTAGTTCACCAAGCGATTATATAGTTATATTTTAAAAAGTAAAAATGTTATATCAGTTGTAATAAGAGCATGAGAGATTTTTTTCGAAAGAGATGTCATTGTTGGTAAGCCAATAAATAAATTATAAACTAAATAGGTACAATGCATGCCACTTTAGGTTTAAAACATTTTTAATGTGTACATGTGTTACAAAGTATATGCACTATCCTAACTATTAACAATATAATATTGTAAATGCGACAATGAGTTTTTCACGCTTTTTTACGCCTACATACTTCAGCCTAAACGCCGGCTGAATGGATCTCGATGAATTTTGGTAAGGATACTAACTAAGGATAATACAGGCCAGTAAAAATAGCCATGTTTTTGGTCAACCTCGCACTAGATTCAAATCCTTATTTTTTATAAGGTTTAGGTTCACTTGCTGACCATAAAATGAAAAAAAAAATTAACAGGTCTAGGTGGAGCTCCAAGCGCCATCTTGACAAAAAAGGTTTTTGGTCGATATCTTGGAAACTATGCACTTCAAAAATTGTTGACTATTCATGTAGAAAATAATATTTCGTACCTTTAATGCTTTATAAACACTTTTTGTGGAACTTACCGTTTACGATTTATGGCCTATTTAACGAACCGGTTTTTCTATATGGCCGATAACTCTTAAAATATTGGATCAATCAATAAAACGCATCCATCCATTTTTAAAGATAAGTTTATTCTTTACAACTTTTGTAAAAAACTTTTTTTCTGTCCAAACCGTTTGAGTTACAACACGATTAACGTAGAAATGTGGACGCTCGAAGAGTGACGGTAGCCCAATTATATTTTGGCTAGTTGTAGTAGAAGTAGTGGCTAGGAGGATTCCCCATATTAATGTCCTATTTGGGTTCAATTGGAAATATCATGGAAGGCAGTAGGCTAAACGAACTGTTACAGACAATTTATGCCCCAACACTTATCGTAGAATAATGAGTGGCCACGCATACGCTCGAGCTGTTAGAGGGCACAGATTAATCTATTAAGCACTTGCCAAACTAATCATGCGACGGGTCCTACGTAAACTGGTGCAAGTGCAATTACACAACTTTACAGTAGAGCGATTTGAATGTTCTAATGCGTGTAATTTTAACATTATTCAACATACATAGTTGAAATTTTGAAATGATATACTTGAATCCTTTTGAAAAAAAACTACATTTATAATTTTTTATTATATCTTAAACTTTAGTAAATAGCTGTACTTGCATTCACGTAGGTTATTTTTCTTAAAGTTTTATGAAAGGTATACTGGTGTAAGTGGCACTTACACCAGTTTACACTGTTATATGTTTTATTTACAATGACGGTAATTAAATGATAAATTATTACTTAAAATATTTATTGCTGCTTATTAATGCATACGAAAGCTATAGTAAGGTATAAAATATTACATTTTGTTCGACTTTTAACACTTGTGTTGGTTTACGTGGTTCTGAAGAGTACTTGCACCAGTTATCCATGTTCTACTATATCAATTAGCTTTATATAATTTCATGTTTAAATGAAACAAAATATGCAGAAATAAAATAGTATTTTTTAATAATTTGCAAGGAGAAATAAAAGTTTTAATGTAAAGTTTAAGTTTAGAAATCAAACAAAATTATATTTGAGTCAACTTAATCACCAAAATATTGTGAGCGAACTCTATTAACTGTATATTACTCGTATTAGGTAGAAATAAAACTTACACTTTAATCACTCTTTAAGACTAATAAAATATAAAACATAATCGAAAAATGAAATATTAAAACAATTAACTTAATCTAATCTTATTAAACAGCTTAATGAAAGAACAATATCAAAATATTAACTTTGAAACATGAAACAATATTAGTCTTGTGTCTCGTAAATACTCTTGTTATTGGGTAGTATTCATATAAATTTGGATCTATCTCATCTTCAATTTGTTGGTTGGCTGGTGAAAAAGATACTGGTGGTGAAGGCATAGGCGTGAGGCTCTCAATTTCATTTAGTGAAATGTTATCTGATATTGAAACATATAATTCAGAATGAGAGTTGACATGTTGAAACTTATTTTTTTATCCTGGTATATTATGTACAGTAGCAGTTATAGTTAGTATGTTAAAACAATCCGTAGAACTTTCTGAATCTTGCGACATGTTTGACAAATTTTTATATAAATTATCAACTGTTGGTGTTTCATCGAATATGTCTTCTGGATTGCTAAAGTTAATCACCTGATTGATAAATGTCATTTTTTTAGCCACAACTTCTGCATTTGGGGGCAAGGGTGAATCTAAAATGACAAACCATAATCATATTTTAATAATAATAATTAAAATGCTCCTTTTGTCTATACTAGTTGTATCCCGCGGTTAAACTGTTTATGATATTGCTAGCGGTCTACAATGGCCAAATTAGACCAATAGTTACTGAAATTAGCGCGTTCAAACAAACAAACTCTTCAGCTTAATAAGTATAGGAATAATATATTGTACTTAAATTAAACTTAAAAATAAAACACTTATAATAATCCTCTATTAATAAAATTGGATTTGAATAAAATTGCACATAAATAATTGATTTGTGCTAGTATTCCATATTTGAGTACCTATCCCAGGTTTGGTTACTTATTAGTAATAGCAGTTATTAGCAATAGTAATATACAATTTTATTATCTGGCTTAGCTTGTAGGTTTTAATTAATAAAATTTAATATTTCTAATTCGTCCATTGGTGGTTCTGTAGTTTGGTGTGGTAATGTATTCAGATCCCATTCTTCATGAGAAAAGCGTGCTTGTACTGGAACTGCATCTAAAAATTGAAAAATAATATAGTATCACGCTTTATTTATCAGTTTATAAAAACATTAATCATGAAAATTCACTTACACCACTAAGCACCAAGTATACTGGTGCAAGTGAAATAGTAAACAAAAAAAACATAATTAATTGAGAAGGTTATTGAAAATCAACTATATGAAAGTTTAATTATTCATTACAGTGTTTAAAATGATAAATTCATTCTTACCTTTGTAACTATCACGTGTTTTCACTTTCGTTCGTTTATTTTCTAATAAATTTAACATTAATTGACCTCGTGAACGCTTCATCGTTATAACTTTGATTATAGCCTAAAAATTAAAATCTAATTATTATGCTATTTATTTGAACATAGGTAAGACTAACGCAAACTCTATGCACTTACACCAGTTTTAAACGTGCGGGCGGTAGCGGCGCCTCGCGTATACTGGTGTGACCGTCACTTGCACTCGAGCGTCGCGCAGTACGGGATCGCGTAGACTGATGTAAGCGGCTTACACCAGTGCTGACAGTCTTTTAGCGCAAAAAAAGTGTTATTTGCACCAGTTTACATGTTTTTATCTTCGAAACTTATTGATTGTTGGAAATTATTTTTTCAGGAAATTAAAGATTGGGTTATTTAAGTACGAATGATGCAATAAAACCGTTTATGACATTTTGATGCTTGTACCAGTTTACGTAGGACCCGTCGTGGATAATTCTCACTTCCCTGAGTTAGACTTCAGCGATGAAGAACGCGACGTGCTAGATTCCGTTGTAGAAAATATTGATCGATCTGATATTTATCGACAGTGCGAACTTCCAGAAGTTCGAACCACGTACAAAAGAAAAACTGGTTCGTTATGGGGGCCATAAATCGTAAACAGTAAGTATAACAAAATAGTTTTTTTTTATTTTAATTTCGGGAGGAGGAAATTCTTTATGGATACCGCAGAAGAGCAGTATCTCTGAGGTTATGCCCGAGTCCACCAGCGGGGATGGGAGGGCCAGTGTATATGGACTAAAACCTCCTCCCTCTTTCCTATACAATACAGACACTAGGTCCGTACCCGTACGTATATTAAACCTTTTCTTAACTACTAGTCTAACCCCAAAACTCTAACAAGACTTATAGACTAAGTGTGAGTGCAGTCATATATTTTTATATGGTAGTCTGTAATGGTCTTTATGGATGCTTCTGTTGCCCGCCCCACGAACCGGCCAATTGCATCTGAGCTGTCATCTGTGTGATAGATGCAGTGAGCTGAGTGCCGTGACACTGCCACCACTGTATGCGAAACACTCTGTCGCAGTTTTGTCACCTTTTTTTTCGTCTGTTCAATGATGACGTTTTCGTAGGTCAGTCCCTGGGCTTCGTGTACCGTCAGTATTCGTGACCCTTCGCCTATCCCATATCCTTTGCTGATCATGGATGATTTCTCTTCCTGGGTTCTTCGGGAGGGCGTGTGGGATCTCTACACCTGAGTACATTTCCCGCCTTAGGGAATAAACCTGTGTCTTCGAAGAGTACATGCCCGAGTACACCTCGCTGAGCGCCACGTCCATGGGATTCCGGCGCGTGCACAACATGTGGCTGATGGTCCTGACTGTCATACCTTATATTGAAGAGATTTTCGCTGTCGACATAAGACAGCTGGTTAACGTCTCCGATGATGACAATTTCACTCGCCCTCAGCAACCTTGCAGCCATTACGATAGCCTCGAAATGGTTCACGTGAGCCTCGTCGATGATCATACGGTCCTCCTTTGGCTCCCTATGCCCGTTGGTTAATATGGAAGCCAGCGCACTTTAGATTTACATCTGTCGCCTATGCGGTGCGCTAGCTTGTTTACAAAACAGTTTACAAGACATAAATGATGCGATTTTTTACAATAATGGTCTTTATAACTTCTCCCCTAATGTGCACTGTTTCCGAGACATCGACCTATAACTTTTTTCAACATGGCGGTTGAAGCTTAACCTGAATCTGTCATCATTTTCTGAATTTTTTGCTCAATAAGTGCCTTATAAAAAAATTGTATCAGAAACTTAGTGCGAGGTTAAATTCTATTTGTATTGGCCTAATAGATATATATCCCCGAGAAGGCCCTGACATAGAATAATTTTCATCGTCATCATCATCATCGTTCACCTCGTGGATGAAACCACGGGGCGCAGCTAATGTTTATATAAATATGATCAAGCTAGCTGCGCCCTGTTTGCGCCCCCGTGGTGATGGATGACGATAATGATCTAGCACCTCATCTACCTCCATACTCAGTTTCATCGAAATTGGTCCAGCCGTTTGTACGTGAAGAAGTAACAAACAGTGTGATGTCATATTGTTGTTAGGCTAAAAACTTTTTGTAAAAACCCTGACTCGCACATATGGCCTTCTGTCAACTGAGGCGTCATTTGACGATTACAAACTACAGATGACGACAGCCATAATTTGCATCTTAGATATGCCCACGGAATCGTCATGCAATCTACAGAACGGTTCATTTCTATCACGTTAAGCATTCCGGTGCTCGCAGCGGAGCTTGACTTGACGATCATAACTGATCAATAAGTTAAGCAACGCTTGCTGCGGTCAGGAATTGGACGTTAAGCCATCGGTCCCGGTAGGTAGGTAGAAGTGCCGTTTTGAAACCTCGAGGTAATGGGTTCGATCCCCGGTTGGACAGTTACTGGCTTTTTCTGACAAAGACATTTTTAAAGAGTGCTCCATAGTTTGCAATAGACTCGCCTCTTATGAAATAAGACTAAAACATGTCATGTATAGCGAAACGTAGATATTTAATACACCGTTTCATCCCCCTTCGAGGATATATAGACGAAACTATTTGTTATGTTGTGTTTAAAAATAAAATGTAAGTATTGCAGGCGATTCACTCAAGACCGCTTGACTGTTTTATCACCTCCGTGGTGATGGATGATGATGAGGATGAATCAAATATAGCGTATGTTACTCAGGCATAATGAACTTAGCTCTAAACTCGTGAAAGAATTGCTTGAATCGGTTAAGCCTTCAGATGTAGTTTTACGTGTATCCATTACAAACAAACAAACAATCATATACCATTCCTCTTTATTATTATAATCTTCTTAGTCGGGCACTCGTGGCAGAGTGGTCGTGAGTAGGGGAGAATTGGGGCTTCTGCCTCACACTCTCGCTTCGCTCGAGTGCGATGCAGAAGCCTCAATTCTCCAGCACGACATCGGCCGACCTACCGCATCGTATCATGTCGTGGCAAGCCGATGCGCGATGCTAACGTGCTTAATTATTATCGGCGCGCGATAGCGCATCGAGTGTCTCGAGTAAGACACCGCGCGTGCCGAGGCGATACGCGATACAATGTTTACATTTGCGTGAAAGCTATTTTGTTACACGACTGGTTGATGTAACTAAGAGATCTTTCCTGTGTAAAGGAGACTAATCAATAATATGCTCGCCTCTATTCGGTTTGCAATGCGTTTTGATACTGCTGCGGTTTGTATAGAGACTGCATAACATTTAGTTGTAAAACATTTGACTTATGTAGTAGCCTTACATGTCTATCTAGGTCACAGTTAGCTTGTTTTGTAATCGTCCATGTATTAAATACTAGAAAGATTGATTCATATAAAAAATCTCTCCAGGGGTTGCTTTACGGAACTCTAGTCTCGGAAAATAACATTAAATATTTATCCATCGTATCCACGTAAAATATAAATCCAGCCTTCGTCATTTCACTTGACTTCCAATGTTTTTATTTTTTAGGTCAGAGTGACATCGTTAGATTATGAGATAGTAAGATTTTATATTATTGACGTTCACCTGATGGCCATTAAACACATCTGCTCATAACAGTAACAGCTCCACATAAAACTTTGATCGACAAGATTTTGTACCGCCCTGCGCTGCGCTCCACACCCTCGTAGGCAAAAGATGTTATGCCTCACAATGCCCAATAATTTCACTGTCTACCATGCACTTCAAACCAAACACAGCGATGCTGGCACATAGCTGCTTGGTGGCGGAATAACTCGCAAAGCGGTGGTGTCTACTCAGACGAGTTTTAGCATACGAAAAAATCACCTAGTAAATGCTAAGAACTTTTATAGTAGGTAGGTAAAACTAAACTTTAGATCTTTATAGTATGTGAACTAACAGTTATAACTGTAATACTTAGACGTTTGTGCGATGTTAGCAGCCAAGATTGATAAGGTTATTTTCAATTAAACAACGTAATAACTACAATAATAACCTTGAAGCGATGATAACTCAATGGTTGGCGTGGTCGGCTAACGTCCCGAAAGGCGCGGGTTCGAACCCCAACAATGAGCATGAGCTTTGGAGACAACATCGTGAGGAAACCATAGCATGGTGGTAGGGCATTTTCTAGCTCGTGATCGCCTGGCTAGCTACCACCCTCTTGTAGAAAATCTGTTGACAAACACCTGATGGTGTGTTCCGGCAGCCTCACTCGAGAGCCAGTGTGCCATTACAGCTGGTAGCATTTGCCACCATCTTCGGCTACAGCGTCACATAACATCAAGTGACCTGGTAGCCAAATACCTAGACTGTGAACTGTAAAAAAAAAACAAAACAAAAAGTGAATAGAATATTACTAGTTCTTGAAGTGTAGAAGTTGCTTTTTAAGGGGTATAATTTATTATGTGTCGCATAGATGTAATTAATCAAAATATAGTTTTAAATTCCCTACAGAGCCAAACAGTATATAGGGGCTTGTTTTTGGAACATTTTAAATTATCACTTTATGTATCTTATCTGTGAACAATAAGTAAAGCATAGACCGAGGTTTAAGGATAATTAAAAATTAGTTTAAGAATATTTAGCACAAAATTGTGATTTCATTATGTTTGTGACTGAAAATAAGGAAGGGCTATGCATCAAAATACCAAATAATTAGTAATTATTAGGATTTATTTCAAGATATGGGTGGTTTTAGACCAGATAAGTACATGCGACTTCCTTATAAAAATTTCGTCTCAGGTATCCGCGACGGCGAGGCGTCGCTAACATAAATGGAATTGTGAATAAAGCCTCGACCACGGTGAGCGTTCAATGCTTAAATAAATTTAATCTGTATTCGCATGCGGCATACAGTTCATTACGATCAGTATCATATAAATAACATGTCAGCACTTCAATATAAAAATTATGAAATGGTGTGTGTGTACGCGGTTTAATAAAGTGATGTTATAAATAGATGTGCATCGAATAATTTGCTCATATATTTTATTGTTCTGCGATCTGTGAAGTGACATTTGGATCGGAAAGTATGTAAGTGTTTTTTTTTAATTGCCCCTCAAATATGTTAACATTTCTATCCTGAATAATTTTAGTTTAACTTCAAATTAATAGTAATCATCATGAACTATTCCTTAGACAATATTGTTTTAAAATATTTGGCTATAAATTATTAATTTTTGATTTTTTTTATCACTTAAAAATCAGCCTAAATTCTTAACTTAGTAATTAATTTAGGTACTTATTTTGACATCATTTTTGATGGTATTTTTATTTGTTGTTTTTTTATACATTGAGCTTTCTTAACGATTGATAATTTCGATTTCGCAGGCCGGGTTGGTCGCAAAACCCTTTCTGGGCTGATGAAACGGACGCTGAGTCCGATGTAGAAGCGGGTGGTAGTCTACCGCTAACACAAGCAGCTCCACCTCCATCGGAAAAGAAAAAAGAAGGCAGTGCTCGCACCGCCTTCTTTTTTCAGAAACGAGCCAACAGCACTTCGTCAGCGCCGAAGAAAAAGAACAAGACGGTTGAAAAAAACTCTGAAACTGAAGATTTGTCCCTAGGACAAAATTTATTTCTTGAGGTAAGATACATTTTGTTATCTATTTACATTATTTCATAGTGAGTAATATTATAATATATTATTTTTGTACTCAATTGCACTTATCACATATAAACTGAATTGAATATGGTGTCATTAAACGCTTGTGCATAGAGTGGTCTAAAATTAAAATATTTTGATACTTCTGTACTACGAGTGTGTGCGATATTTAATTGAAATCCTTACAATAACTTTATTTCGTATATTTTAGGAGGCGGTTGAAAGCAGCTTGAAGCAGTTGAAGCCGGTTCGAGCGGCATTACTGCAAAGCTTCTTGTCTCAGCGCGGGGCGAGCGGCTACACAACTCAGCGAGATCTCGTAAGAGCTGGTGAATACTACATCGAATTGAGGGTTTACAACTGTCGTGAAGCGGAGACCGAGCCAGCCGACGAGCGTTGGAAGAGAGCGTTCGTCACCCTCAAGCTGTGCACTGATGCAGACACAGCTGTCTGGCGCGCTGTGTCCAGCCTTGTGCAGGCTGGTAAACAAGAATTTAAATCTATTCAGCCTATTATGTATCCGAAACCGCGCTGATGATATTTTTACATTTTTATAAATAAATACCATATATCTTTCGATTTTATAAGCCTAATTTACTTACTTTTGTTTCCTTTACAGCATACATATATGAAATACTGAAATGTCAAATGCAAATACTGAAATACAAATATTGAAATTCAAATACTGAAATTATAAACTCAAAATTTGAAATGACAAAACTGATTTAAAACTTAATTCATATATTATTATTTTTTATCAATTAAACATTATTAAGCAGATTTTGTAATTGAATGTTTCAGTTCCTAGTTGATTTCATGGCTTGGCTGTAAAAAAATAATTAGTTAATCATAGTTGTTACGTACTTACCTTGGTTTATTTACAGCTCACAAATATCAAATACTGAAATGTCAAATGCAAATACTGAAATACAAATATTGAAATTCGAATACTGAAATTATAAACTCAAAACTAGAAATGACAAAACTGATTTAAAACTGAATTCATTTTTTAATTCATAATTGAATGTAACAACATTGACATTTCAGTAGCTAGTTGATTTTTGTGGTTTGGTTGTAAAAATATTATAATTAGTTTAACATAGTTGAAGTTAATTTAGCACTTATTTACATATCAGAAAAACAGAAATCTATGAACATAGCCTACTTTATCTTGCTCTTCTATAATTAATATGACTATGAAATTAATTCACTATTTGAATAAAATCTAAGCGTTATAACTATATAGAGACTGAGATTTACTATTTTGAATATTGATACGCGGGTCGCATTCTGAGTAGGATCAAAATGGTATTTTGTAATGAGTGCGGGGTTTATGTTTCTCACATATCTTCACATAAAAAGTCACTTTATCATAAATCAAAGTGTCTCCTTAACTCAGAGTTTCAAAATGTGCATATAATCGCTAGCGCCTTCAAAAACAGAATAGTGAGTTACAGAATAAATCCTGATACGGAAGATATCATCACAGCGCCTGAAATTTTCTTGAATAATATTTGCGCAACGGTCAATGAACTAATAAGAAAGTCCTTGTCTAAACACAATGCTTTAAAAGTCAATATGGAACTATTTGTGTCATATTATTTACCAAAAAACAATGAAAAGTCTATAAAGTCTTTTAACGTTCAATTTACTACAGTATTTCACAATACGGATTTACCTTCATTTTACAAAGAATTTTGTGAAAAGTTGATATCTAAATGCTCAGAATTTGAACAGTCAGAATCCGGATGGGCGATAGAATCTGTCAATTATTTAGAATTGAATATTAACAAATACAACCCATTAAGAGCGGGTACTTATATTAAATTACCGAATAAAATACAAAATACTAAGTCATGTATAAACATTAATAATGTGAATGATAAAAAATGCTTTTTATGGAGCATTATTGCGCACATGTATCCTGCAAAGAGAAATCCAAACAGAGTAACATCATATCCGCACTATGAAAACATTCTGAATATTTCAGGTATGAAGTTTCCTGTGAGTTTAAGTGATATTAAACTATTTGAGGAGAACAATCCAAATATTTCTGTAAATGTGTATGGCTTAGAGAAAAACTGTGACCTCTTTATAAAACAGCTCATCGAAAATTAACACATGTGAACTTACTTTTAGTGCAAAATCATAGTCAAAACCACTACTGCTTGATAAAAAATTTTGAAAAACTTATACATAAGCAGCTTACAAAACACAGAAGCAAAATATTTTTATGTGATGAGTGTTTTGTTTATTTCGAATCGCAAGAAAAACTTTATGGCCACATTTGTGCGCGAGTTAAAACAGTATTGCCTCCTTCAGGAAGTAAGTTATCGTTTTCACACTTTGAAAGAACTCGAAATATCCCAATTGTAATATACGGTGATTTCGAAAGTTTACTTAAAGAATATTCTGATAAAAACAAATCACAGCATGTTGAAGGAATACAAATACATGAAGCCACCTGTTTTGCTTATTACATATGCTGTAAATCTAGACCGTCTCTGAACAAGTTTGTTAGTTATCGAGGTCCTGACTGTGCAAAAGCATTTGTTGAAACTCTTTGTAATGATGTAATGGAATTACACCAAATATTATCAACAAATGTAGATATGGTGTCATTAACCGAAAATCAGAAAAAAACTCACGAAAGCGCGACTGCTTGTCATCTTTGCAAGAAAGCTTTTATAAAAGGTGATATAATTTGTGCAGACCATGACCATTTTACCGGATATTATCTAGGCGCTAGCCACAATACGTGCAACTTAAACGCGACAATATGTAAATTTATTCCAATTATATTTCACAATCTTACCGGATACGACTGTCATTTATTTATTAATGAATTGTCAGCTATTGTTGGTCGAATCAATTTAATCCCAAAAACAAAGGAAAAATACATATCATTCACTAAGTTCATACCTGTTAATGCCAAAAATGCTGCACAGCTAAAATTTATTGATTCTTTTAACTTTTTAAGTTGTGGGTTGGATAATTTAGCAAAAACATTACATCCTAATGATTTTATTAACTTGAAGCACTTTTATCCTGATAAAAAATCATTTGATTTATTGCGTAGAAAAGGTATATATTGCTATGATTATGTTAATTCTTTCGAGCGATACAATGATATGTGTTTACCGGAAAGAAATTGTTTCTTTAATAAAATGACATCTGAAGAGATTACGGAAAAAGATTACGAACATGCTAAAACTATTTGGAAAGAGTTTCAAATACAAGATTTAGGACAGTACACTGACTTATACTTAAAATGCGATGTTTTACTGTTATGCGATGTATTTGAAAAATTTAGATTAATGAGCCTGACTCATTATAATTTAGATCCTTGTCATTATGTATCCTCCCTATCCTTAAGTTGGGACGCAATGTTACTGTACACCAAAATTGAGCTTGATATGATTTCCGATGTTGAAATCTACCAAATGATTGAAAAAGGTATAAGGGGAGGTCTTGCACAATGTAGTCTACGGCATTCGAAGGCAAATAATAAATACTTGTCTGATTATAACAAAAATGAGCTAGATTCCTACCTTGTATACCTTGATTGTGTAAATTTATATGGCTATGCAATGATGAAATGTCTACCAATCAAGAATTTCAAATTTTTGACAGATGACGAATGTATAAGATTAAAAGAGAATATTAAATTTATATCAGATAATAATAATCAAGGGTACATACTTGAAGTAGATCTCGAATACCCGACAGAAATTCATGATTTACATTCAGAATTACCATTTGCACCTGAAAAATATATTCCGCCTAATGGAAAATGCGAAAAACTAATTGCAAATTTGCATAATAAATGTCAGTATGTTATACATTACACACATTTAAAAGAGTGTTTAAAACATGGTCTAAAGCTCTTGAAAATACACAGAGTTTTAGTTTTTGATCAGAAAGAGTTTTTGAAACCTTACATAGAACTAAACACAGCACTCAGGCAAAATTCGTCATCAGACTTTGAAAGAGATTTTTTTAAGAAGCAAAACAACTGTATTTTCGGTAAAACGATAGAAAATAAAAGAAATCAAATTGATGTTAAACTTGTTAATGTTTGGAAAGATGTTTCAAATAGAACCAATAAAATATGTGGCGCTGAAAAATACATAAGTGCTCCGAACTTCAAAAATTTGTCAATTTTTTCCGAAAACTTGGTAGCTATTCAATTGCAACAAAGTAAAATAATCTTAGACCGCCCAATTTATATTGGTTTTACAGTTCTTGAGCTTGCCAAAACCCATTTATACAAGTTTCATTACTCAGTCATGAAAAAAATGTATGAAGAAAACATTCAACTTTGTTACACAGACACTGATAGTCTTTTATATTTGATAAAAACTGAAGATTTTTACAAAGATATGAAGGGCAGCCTACAATATTTTGATACCAGTAATTTCAGTGATAATAACTTGTACACCATACCTCGCGCTAATGCTAAATTGCCAGGCTATTTCAAAGATGAATTAGGCGGTAAAGTTATTTCGGAATTTACAGGATTACGTGCTAAGCTTTATTGTATTGATACTGAAACCTCATCGATCAAGAAAGCTAAAGGGGCAAAAAAGTCTGTAACCAAAAACCTTACTATGGAAAAATTTAAACGATGCCTATTTAAAAACGTAGATATTAGAGATGATATGTATGTAATAAAATCTAAGAATCATAGAGTCTTTACCCAGAGGTTAAACAAACTGGTGTTAAATAAATCTGATGACAAGAGACAGATTTTCAAGAATACTGTGAATACCTTACCTTGGGGCCATTACGCCAATATATTGTAAATTTATAAAATACTTTTTCATTTGTAATAAACTAACGTGTGCTTATTACTTTTAGGTTAAAAAGTATTTTACTTATTATTTCAAATGTTATCAGTTACTGTAATAGAATTTAAATTGAAGTGTTTATCTTATTTTGTAATCTTTAATAAATAAAATTGTACTTAATTATCTAACATTGTGTTTGCATTTATTATCTATTTCCGCTGACCAACCTAAATACTTAATATTATAAGAAATTATTGAGATAAAACAACCAAAATACATGATGCCAGTTTATTTTTCAATTACAATAATTTATGCACATCTAAATTAATTTTAATGGATAAGGAGAAATATTTTTCATAAGTCACAGTCGTAAAGTTTTTTTCCTATTTGTCTTATAAGTGAATTTGCAGCATCCATTATTACATCATAGTTATGGTTTTCTTCAACAACATACTGAGCGCTTACACTCGAATTCTCACTATCACTATAGTAACTGCTATCATCTTCTGGATTCTTGACATCATATATACAGATCTTGATTAACTTTTGACCCGTCTTCAAATGAGTGCGACGCACAATATTTGTTGTTATTGAAAATGGAGGAGATGCAAAAGATTTTCTCTTTCGAAAAGGCTTTCTTGGTTTTACGAGCGATTCTTCCTTATCAGTATTTTGAGAATTTTTAGTTTCATGAGTTGCAATTTTTGTGAAGTATCTTGAAGTATCATCCGTATCTTGTGCATAGTAAAATGGGTTGATGATAAGATCTTCGCACTCTTGAGACATATTCACCTAAAAAGAGAGAAAATTGATTAAAGTAATTAATATTAATTCATGTTAAAGTAGTTATTATTACAAGCTTAATTATTATTTTTTAATCAATTCAAATATATTTTTTAAAACTTACTTAATTTTAATGTGTTTGCTGAACAAATGTGAAGACGAGTGTCAGCTGCAAATGTGAGCAGTGAAATAATGAAATGTTTTTAACAGGATAATACTTGAACTTTCGCGGAACTACATAAATGGCATGCGCATATTAAATATTATTTATTACTGTGATGTGATCAAATAACCCCGATAAAATGGATCAAATGAATCATTACCTGGAAATGTAGAAACAAAATGATGGTGTAATTGGAACATATGTACATAATAGCATTACATTGCATTCGAGTAACAAATACGATGCTATTTAATAAGAATACGCTGTACACCAGTATCAGACATCATTATGAAGTTGGTCAAACAGCCCACTACCTTAGAAATTAATGATATAGAAGTGAGATCACAACCCAATACTGTCAGACACAGCGTTTTACTCCCTAACACCATTCGCTGTATAATTTGAAGGCCATCGAATTGTGGAAAAACCAACGTTATGATTAACATGTTATTGCATAAAAATGGACTTAAATTTCAGAATGTTTATCTGTACTCAAAAACAACGTACCAACCAAAGTACTGTTTTTTGAGTGAAGTGTTCAACTTGATTCCTAATTTAAATTATTTTATGTTTAAAGACAGCAAAGATGTCGCTGATCCTGAAAGTGCTCTACCAAATTCTGTTTTTATTTTTGATGATGTCGCATGTGAGAATCAAGTAAATATTCGCAATTATTTTTCTATGGGGCGACATAAAAAAATTGATTGTTTCTATTTATCCCAGACTTATTCTAAAGTTCCGAAGCAGTTAATACGAGATAACGTAAATTTGTTAATTGTTTTCAAGCAGGATGATATTAACTTGAAACATATTTACAATGAGCATGTCAATACTGATATAGACTGGTTACAATTTAAAAAAATGTGCTCTGAAACATGGAAAGGACGACACTCGTTCTTAATAATAAATAAAGATAGCGAGTTAAATAACGGTAGATATAGACATGGGTTCGATACGTTTATTAAATTTCAGTGACTTTATATAGAAAATACATGCGTTTTATATATTCAGTACAACAGCTTCAGTCCAA
Organism: Selenia dentaria; assembly: GCA_917880725.1. Classification (NCBI taxonomy): domain Eukaryota; kingdom Metazoa; phylum Arthropoda; class Insecta; order Lepidoptera; family Geometridae; genus Selenia; species Selenia dentaria. The sequence goes on from OU862886.1 coordinate 24,470,619, forward strand.
ATTACTGGTTGTGAATATACTAAACTTCTAACATGGAAAAAAATATGAAAAAGCGAATACTTACGTCAGTCAAAACAATTAAACAAAAAATAAAAGCTATGAAAAATAATGAAGATACTATAATTTAGATAAAGTATTTAAACCTCTTATTGACCCTTTGAATAAAATTGCTGATTGTAAGGAAATTAAGTCACCAATCAGTGATAAATCTACTCTTTACACAGATGTGGCAAAAAATTCCTCAATGCTCTCTAATGATTCTAGCGATATAAGTGAAGATAACTTTAACGATGATGCTAGTTCGTATAAAAGTGTCAATACAAACTTATCGTATGATGGCAACAAGAGAGAATATTTGACGCCGGTTAAAGATGAAAAAATTGTGACCATGCTAAATACCCCTTTAATGTCTATGTTAAACAAAGATAACTTACTTGAGGAAAATAATAGTTTAAATGTGCCGTTTGGTATACGAAGTGAAAATAATAAATTGTGGATGGGTAGCGTACCAATTTCTTTTAAATTGATTGGCACTCACTCTAGTGGAATGCAAATATCTTTGATTTCGATAGGCGATAAAAGTTATGAAATAACAAACGGCATTAAAGAGCTATTGTTTAAAAAGAAACCAGACTTAAATTTAGTTTCAGAACAAGACCGGATTACTTACAAAGACATATTAGAAAACACTCATGCTCATAAACGAGATTTTAAAAGTACTAGTCAAATAAAAGGTGATAAAGGAATGAAATACAATCAAATAATTAAACCATTATTTTACGAATATGATCAACTCTTAGAAAATAAAGTTATTAAACGTGGTGGTAGTTTACCTTGTTTGAAAAAATCGTATAAAAATAATACTGATTTTATTTATTGGGATGATCCTAATGAACTGATCGAAAGACTTAAACTATTAGTAGCATCCAGTGATGCTGGTAATACTAATCATGACAATGAAATTATATCATTAATAGAAGAATTGAAAGAAGCAGGTATAATTAAAGAATAAAATGACAACATTCAATGGAACTTGCTTAGTTTCAACATTCTGCTCAAACATGAATGTCGATAAATTCGGTCTCCACATATACAAAAAACGTAAAAATAACTACGGTTTTAATATAGCTCCAGAATGTGTGATAAAGCAAATTGATGCAAAAAACTTAGATGCTCAAAGTAAAAGACTTAAAAATCTTGGACACCCTCAGGATTCATGTGATGCTGTAACCAAAGATTATGTTGACAAATGCATAACTGACCTCTGGAACAAAGTTTCGACGAACATTAAATTAATTACAGAAATAAGTAACACATTAACTAAATTAGAAGACCATTTTCAAAACAGTAATAAAAATGAGCAAAAGAAGCGTAGTAAATGAAATTCATAAATATGCAAGGATAAATTTTCCCAGAAGGCATGTTGTGATGAGAGATATTGATGATCTTTGGCAAGCTGATTTGATAGATATGCAATCTGTTTCAAAAATAAATGGTGGCTACAATTATATTTTAGCAGTTATTGATACATTTTCAAAATACGCCTGGACGATTCCACTGAAAAATAAAAATAAAGATTCAGTTTCCGAAGCATTTCAGTCTTTATTACAAAAAGGTCGTATCCCTAAAAATTTGCAAACTGATCAGGGCACAGAATTTTACAATAATAAATTTAAAATAATACTTAATTTGCATAATATAAATCATTACTCAACATACTCTACAAAAAAGGCGTCTATTGTTGAAAGGTTTATTAGGACTATAAAAAATAAGATTTACAAAGAATTCAGTTTACAAGGATCTTACAAATGGAAGGATAAACTATTGGACAAAGTAATCAAAATTTACAATAACAGCGTTCATAGAACGATCGGCATGTCGCCAGCGCAAGTTGGAGATAACAATAAAGATCTTATATTGAAAAGGTATAATGAAGTGTGTAAATGTTACAACAGAAAAGAAAGCAACATATTGAAAAATGGTGATTTTGTGCGTATTAGTAAGTACAAAGGAACATTTGAAAAAGGTTACACCCCAAATTGGTCCACTGAAATTTTCAAGATTATCAAAGTTCAAAAATCTAATCCCTATTCTTATTTAATTGAAGATATGAGACATCGCCCCATATTAGGCGCATTTTATAAGCAAGAACTTCAAAAAACTGAACACCCTGATGTATATCTTGTGGAAAAAATATTGAAAAGAAAAGGAAATAAATTATATGTTAAATGGCTAGGCTTTCCATCTAGTGAAAATAGTTGGATTGATAAAACAAACAAATTATAAAGTAAGCGCATCATGAAAAATTAGTCAGTTTCTATTTGGTTATGAAAGAGAATAGTCATCTTAATAGTTTGATTAACAAACTGCCCTTCGAACTTCACCTGCCTGGGTATAATTATTGCGGACCAGGAACTCGATTGGCAGAAAGACTTGCTCGAGGAGATAAAGGAATAAATCAGTTGGACGAATATTGCAAACAGCACGATATAGCTTATAACAAATCATCTAATTTGGTTGACCGACATAAAGCGGATATAATTTTACTTAAAATGGCTAAAAAGAGAGCAACATCTTCGAATACTAGCTCTGGAGAAAAAATTGCTGCTTATTTAGTTAATACAGCTATGCTAGCAAAAGTTAGTGCTGGAGCAGGACTAAAAAAGAAATTTAAAGCTATTGTATCGCACACAAAAAAACATATTCGTAAAATGAAACCTAAGTGTCAAAAAATGGCAATCGAATTGGCTTTTGCTGCTGCCAAAGAATTGTCCAAAGATTTGCCTATTCAACTACCGCGTGTTATACCTGTGCCCAAAACAGGAGGCTTTCTTCCTTTAATACCAATTTTTGCAGGATTATCTGCTGCTGGAAGCCTCGCTGGTGGTGTTTCGGGAATTGTAAAAACTTACAATGAATACAAAGCTGCGAAGAAACGTCTTTTAGAATTAAAGAGACATCATGATAAAATGGAGGGGTTAACCATAGGTAAAGGTTTGTGTATAAAACCTTACAAAGAAGGGTTAGGAATATACATAGCAAAAAAAAAAAATAGTCCATATATTACCTAAGCGAGCTCTTACTAATATAGACCTAATGAAATATTCTAAAAATATTCCATACTTTAGAGGTGTTTTTATGAGAGATGGATTACCTCAAATTCCATTTCCTATTGAATGCGGTATAATTAATTTGGACAGCTCACAAAATTCTGGTACACATTGGGTGGCGTACACTAAAATTAATGATTGCGTTGAATATTTTGATAGTTATGGAAACTTGAGGCCGCCAAAGGAATTTATTAGGTATATGAAAAAGTGTAAAGTTATCTATAATTACGATAATTTTCAAAAAAATAATTCGTATAACTGCGGTCATCTATGTCTAGGGTTTTTAAACAAATTCTGGCGCAAACTCAGCATTTTGAAATAACGAATAAATAGCATGTTATAACTATCTTTTTTCAGTCTTTGTAATATCTCTGTTCAGCTCAGGACAATGTCATTCACTTTATCATTTTCCGGAAGTCAATCTGTGTTAGAAACAACGTTTCATCCCCCCTTACTTTTAGAAGAAAGTTATGAGTGTGGTTTATTATATTTTTCTGTATTTAATGGTATACCTAACGTAACTAGCAATAACAATGTGTTTATTTATGGTGAAAATAATAGTCAAATTCAAATACCAAATGGTTCGTACGATTTACAAGATATTTATGAATATATAAATAATAATATTGACTGTGAACTCAAAATTGAATCGAATTGCAATACTTCAACAATATCTATATTCTGCGCAAAGAGTATCGATTTCCGAGCACCGAAGAGTATTGGGAGAATCTTAGGATTTCGAAAAGAAATACTAGAAGCAAATAAATGGCATGTCTCTGTAAACCCAGTCAACATTCTTCCAGTGACCGTGATAAGAATCGAATGTGATTTGGTGCAAGGATCTTACAATGATGGCATATCATCTCATATAATTTATGAATTTATACCAAACGTTTCACCAGGCTATCGATTTATTGAAAAAGCAATAAATGCCATATATTTTCCAATTAAAAATAAGAACATTGCATCCGTTACGGTAAAAATTATTGATCAAAACGGAAATAACATTAATTTTGGTGGAGAGAATATTCAAATGTGTCTTCATTTACGAAAATCAATATGATTGTATTTAATGATCAAAACTCTAATATAACATCAAAAACAAAGTTAAAAAGAGCTATTCTAACAGAAACACTCAAGAAACAAAGACGTACCAAGATATCGAAGATTACAAAAGAAAACAAAGATTTCTTACGAGCTCTTGGTTTCAAAATATGAGTATCTTAAATATTGACGATTCACCCCATTTCGATAACTCTATCGAGGGTTACGAAATTCATACCTACAACCCATATAGTAATAGCTTCAAAGAAAATGATGAAATCCGTATATCGATTCATCAGCAGGATATATACGTATTACCATCTTCAAGTTTTATATATATTGAAGGACGCGTCAACGTTTCTATGAAGGATGCCTCAGGCAAAGTTGCAAAAAAGAGTTTGAAATTCACAAATAATCCAATAGCATTCCTGTTTCAAGATATTCGTTATGAGATTAATGGTATAGAGATCGATCGTATTAGAAATGTAGGAATTACTTCTACAATGAAATCATACGTCTCTTTGAACAATGGAGACAGTAAAGTAGCAGCCGTATGGGGATGGGATATGAATGGGTTTAAAGTTAAAGATGACTCCTTTAGTGTTCTGATACCACTTAGTAAACTGATAGGGTTTGCGGAAGATTATAATAAAATCATTTTAAATTGCAAACATGAACTCATTATGAGTAGAAATAATACTAACAGAAACAGTGTTATCTCTGATCAAAATGATACTATTCAAATTGATATACTAAGGGTTCAGTGGAAAGTGCCACATATTAAAGTATCTGATCGTGAGAGGCTTTCTTTATTAAAATATTTAGAAAAAGACAAACCCATACATATAGCTTTTAGGAATTGGGACTTGTATGAGTATCCTCTATTACCCAAAACTACAAAGCACTCATGGTCTGTAAAAACAGCTACTCAATTAGAAAAACCAAGATATATTATTTTTGGCTTACAAACTGATAGAAAAAATAATATAGCCAAAGATAGTTCTTTATTCGACCATTGTCACCTAACAAACGTGACATTGTTTTTAAATTCACAATATTACCCTTATGATTCGTTAAATATAAACTTTGGTGAAAATAGATACAGTATATTATATGAACTGTATACCAAATTCCGTCAGTCGTACTATAATCTCCCAACCGATCCGTTGTTAGACATAAGAGAATTTAAAGAAAAAGCACCTCTGTTTATAATAGACTGCTCAAGGCAAAATGAAAATCTGAAATCTAGCCCTGTAGATGTTCGTTTGGAAATAGAAAGTTCCCAAGATATTCCCGATAACACAGCTGCTTGAGTTGTTGAGTACAAGCCTTTGAGTAATATTGTGCGTAAAATATCATGAGTGTGTTTGTGGACGTGCAAGGATTCAAAACGGACTACAATGAATTCATAATAAAAGAAATAGCGATAAAATCTGGTCAACAGTTTATTACACTCCAGTTTAAGCCACCATTTTCCTACAACGAATTAACAAATACAGAAAAAAAGAATGTTTGTTGGATAGAACGAAACAGACAGATATTTTGGGATGAAGGATTTATACCATATTCATATCATACAATTTATATTAGAGGACTCATAAAAAATAAAACTATTTACGTTAAGGGCTTAGAGAAAGTGACATGGTTGAAGAAAATTTTAGGATATAATATGGATCAAAATTCATGTATTTTTAATCTAGAAGATAAAGGTTGCCCTAACCTGCTTAGTTTATATAAAGACTACAAGTCATGCTTAGATGTATATCGTTGTATAAATCACTCCTCGCATTGTGCTTTACAAAATGTTACTTGTATGCAAAAATGGTGCTTAGAAAATAAATGTTTTTGAAGAAACCAATTTTATTTTTAATTATTAATTCCTCATATACCCTACCCTACTAGAATAACTCGCTCTCGCTTCTAAGATGCAGCAGGTTGGTTGTAGAGAATAAATTATTTTTTAAGAGAAGTATCTTTCAACTGATTGAATCAGATCATTGATTGAACAGAACCAGTTCAGATCAGATAGATAAAGTACAAGCTGTTCATGAAATAACAGACTCAGTTTTAAATGGTTGTGACCCGATCAGATATGGTTGACCGATGTCACGCTGGATAATTAGGACTATCTGCTTCACCTGCTTCTACGATGAAGCAGGGCGGCCGATGTCGTGCTGGAGAATTGTGGCTTCTGCATCACACTCGAGCGAAGCGAGAGTGTGAGGCAGAAGCCCCAATTCTCCCCTACTGTCGTGGTCATGGTGACGGTAAACGGCGGATCCTCGCCAGTTTCCATTTCCAGGGCTGTCGATCTCCTCACGATGTCTCTCCGTTTTTGACGGTTATTAGCATTGCGAGCACATTGTACAATGGTGGAATAAGTGGCTTTTTAATAGGTGCTTTAAAAAGTAATAATATAACTGTAATAGTTCACATAAAACAAATAAAAACCCTTTATTCTACTTCAAAATCTAACATCTTGGCTTATGTAATTAACTATTGAATGTTACACTATAATGTATCGCTTCTCCGGCGTAGACCTCACCTAAATCTTCCCACTCTACTCTTTCTCTTGCCTTCCTCATCCAGTCTGGTCAGATTATCTTAGAGTCCCTCCATCTTTTCCACTGCCCTCCTTGGTATTTTTTTCCGTCCAGAGGTATCCACTCTGTAACCCGTTTCATCCATCTTTCTTTATTTAGTCTGCAGACATGACCTGCCCATGTCCATTTTAATAGTCTTATCCTTCGTGTTACATCTGGTGCTTTAGTTATCTTTCTTATTGTTTTATTACTTACGTTGTCTGAAGTTTTTCAATTCAAATTGCAATTTTCTCTTCGTCTTTTCTCCTAAGCGACCATGCCTGGCAACCTTATGGTTAGCACAGTAATAGTTGACATATATGGCACTTCAGTCTTTTTTGTAGAAATTAATGTCCTTTATAATACCTACATCACTTCACTCTATTATCAATAATTTCCGCATCGTAAGCGGTTTTAGGATTTTTCGGCGATACAATTGCATATGTAAACATGAAAATATATTTATTTTGACATAACGTTAAAAGTCAGACTATGGTATTGTTGATATTTTAATAGACATTGACATCTTCTATAAAAAGGTGCTACATCACTTTGCTCTATATCAATGGTTTTCGTAGCGTACGCAATATAAGGCTTTTTTCACACCTTGTGTTACATTATCGATGTTTTCATACGTTTCCCTGTATTAGTGCAAACTTTCTAAGTCCTATGACCATCGGGGATAATGTAGGATTCTAATGGTGAAAGAATTTTTCTAATCGGTCCAGTAGTTTCGGAGCATATTCATATCAAACAAACATACAAACAAACCTTTTCTCTTTATAATGTTAGTGTAGATAAGTGCCCTTGGACTAATAAACATAACTTAAAACTTCTCGTAAATGGTAAATATGCTCACAATGCTTCTTTAGAATATATACTAAATATAACTAAACCGGTTGAGTACAACGTGCATTTTACTTTAATTATATTTAACGTAATGAAATGATAATTTATTTGACAGTTGTCGCGTTATTGAACGTGATAGTCGTTTCATATTTGTAAGAGCTCTTTTGATGCGAAATTGTTTGCATTAATATACTATTTGTACTCGTTACCATTGCTAATTTAATATGAAATTTAAGAATAAACAAGTTTTAAATTCAGTTTCAGATGTTAGTTATGCAATATGTGCATTCATTATTCTGTAGTTAATTGCTAGGTGGGTATTTCCGAGCTGTTTATGATAATAGAATTTTGATGTACAGTAAATTATTCATTTTAAATATGAATGGCAAAAAGTCGTTGTGCTGTTACGTAATATTATATACGCATTGGTAATCAGAGTTGCTTAAAAGAAATATATCTATTTCGTATAAAATCACGATAAAATATTACGAACATATGAACGAAGACAGATGTCTTAAATGTACATTTATATTATAAAGAGGAAAGCTTCGTTTATTTGTTTGTTTTTCTACCGACTTCCAAAAAAAGGAGGAGGTACTCAAGTCGACCTTTTTTTTTAATGTTTGTTACCTCATAACTTTGGACTGGGTGAACCGATTCTCAAAATTTTTGTTTGAAAGCTGGTGCTTCCTGTGTAACCCCATTTAAATTTCATCAAATTCAGTCTAGTAGTTTTTGAGTTACACTACAAAAACGGATTATTACCTTTATTTATTAGAATGGAAGTCGGTATTAAATTTTTCAAATTGTAATTCAAATTGTAATCCGAAACTACTGAACTGGGTGGAAAAAGTTTTACCATTAGAATCCTACATTATCCCTGATAAACAGAGTGTTTTCAAATGTTAGGGATCCATATGAAAACTTCGAACCCAAGGTGTGAAAAATAATACCAAAAATATCCTTATATCGCGTACACTGCGGAAACTATTGACAATAGAGCAAAGTGATGGGATACTCTTATGTAGAAGACAATAGCAAAAAAGTCCATTTACAACAAGTCTAACTATCACAGTTATGTCACAATGACAATAAAGCATAGTGATGTACCATAGTTTTATAGAAGACATCAATATCTACAACAAAGTCCACAATACCACAATACCATATACCTAACTATTGCAGTTATGTTACAATAACTACTTTTTACTTTCATCTTGAAATATGCAATAGTAGTGCCGGTACAATCTAGGCCACATTATTCGTACCTTGGTAATTAACCCATCTACTCTAATAATAAAGAGGAAAGATTTGTTTGTTTGTTCGTTTGTATTGGATAAACGCAAAAACTACTGAACTGATCCAAAAAATTCTTTCACTAGTAGAAAGCTGCACTATGCATATGTAACATACGCTATATTACATTTATCATCATCGTCATACATCACCATGCGAGTGAAACCGCGGAGCGCAGCTAGTTCTTTTATAAAATTGTCGACATGAACGTGACAACGCATTACACTTTTGCCAGTTACAGTGGTTCCTTTATCTGTAAGTCTATCGTTGCACTACAATCGGCGCATCCATATCCATACATTAGTCTTCTCCGTTCATTAAATCATTTTTGCTTTCTATCTTATTCCAGTATCTGCAATTCTGCTTCCAAGCTACTGCATCATAGTCGATTAACTGCTTATTAACTGTCTCGTCGGCAAAAACCATAGCCCTTAAGACAAGCACGTTTCCAGCAAACGTTTGTCGGATATAATTCAAGCCTAAAACAATATTTCACTTCAAAATATGGGCATACAAATACTCCCGAGTGCTCGTGATCGGTGTTCGGATTTCGACTAGAATTTATTGCGCGCCCCCGAGAATATGTAGCGCTACGCAGTTTTTGTTTGCGAGTTTCGATAAATTAGAAGCTAGAGCCTACTAATTTTGCGGAATATAAACATTATTTTACCAACAGATTCTAATTGTATCGCTCTTAGTACTGTAAACCAATTAAGCTTTTATGAAAATGTGCGGTTTGAAGAATATCAAAGGAACTAATTTCAATAAAATTTGAAAAGTATGGTGAGTTTTGTCCATAAATATTATTTAAAAACCGGTTAGGGCTCCTGTAATATTTACTGGAATGACCAGTAACGGCTTAGCCGGTGTGCATGTGCAGTGTGTGCTGTGCGCAACTATCCCAGACAACAGAAAAACTAGGCTTTGGCTATCAAAAATATAGGACTTATGGTTGAATGGGTCGTGTAAACGAATGTACTCTTTGAAACAGTTTACAACCGAAATCCAAAAACGTGTTTATTAATTAGACTGTATTTTTATGTGTGTTACTTCAGAACTTCTGTGTTCTATCTGTGTTAACCGACTTTGATGATTGGTTTTTATTTGAAGGCTGGTGATTCTGATGTAGTTCCATTTGACCAAGATCCGGTCGGTTTTTTTTTGATAATATTTTTTCTTCAGCTCGGTATGTGTAGTATAAATTTGAGCAGGTATCTTCAATGATAGAATGGATGTCGGTTTCAAATTATTCAAATTGTATGGTTTTTTTGGGGATATGAGCATATACCTATAACTATTATTCAGATATTTCTAAGATTGTGAGATGTTGAAGTGAGGTAACTAATAAAGTATCTTAGCTTTTACTATGCCGATAGTTATGTACTGATGTACTTTTAAGTACGGTTACAGTCTTGAAACTTCTATTTTTTTAAGTACAATGAAGGTAGTCAGTGCCTCCTAACTAGATCCTAAATGCCATATCACTGGCTAACAACGACAACTTTCAGATCCAATTTGTAAATTGAGTTGGTAATTGACGAGCACCAGATATGAGCATACAGGAAAATGGCGCGCCCAATTTTCCTGTAAGCGCAGTAATTCCGGCATGTACCTACCGTTCCTTTACAGCATGTCACTGTACCGGAAATACCGCCTAACTCACAGCTTCGCTTTAGATTCTGGAAATTGCTTCATGGTAGAGATTTGTTTGGAATTCCATCAGATAGCTGGAAATTTAATAATGTAGGACATTTTCACGTATTTCACTTTAGTGTATGTACCATAGTTAATTATAAGAAGTTTAATATTTGTTGTTTTGTTCGTCTTCTTCGCGTCATATTTATTAGCAACTAGCGAATGCCCGCGACTTCGTTCGCGTAGTAGGCTCGGCCTTCGGCCTCGCCATAACCTCCCGTATTTTCTTGATTTTTCTTTCATGCGATGACCGAAGGAAATAGAGATTTAATTTATAAATAGTCTATTAGTAATTTATATAAGTCGGTAGAAAAGATGAATTAAATCGGTAAAGCCGTTCTCAAGTTATAGAGTGACCAGGAGAAATAGGGCTTAATTTTCTACAGACTTCCAAAAAGGAGGAGGTACTCAATTCGACTGTATTTTTTACCGTACCTTCAAACCAAAACAGATATTGGAAACATTACTGCTTAGCGGTAGAAATAGGTACAAGTATAGTGGTAACTCACTCACCCACTATTATTTTACTTATCGTCATCAAATGATTTTATTTTTATGAAATTGATGTGTTGAACCGTATTGTATTGTTAATGAATGGTAACAATTATTAAATCTATGGCAGTTTCATTTCTACTGCGATTATTATCTCCTTATATAGTCATAGTTCATCGTTAAAACATCTTAATAATATATTGAGAGCTACTTGTGATTTCTAAAAACAAATACCGAGCGTTACTAATCCATCCCACTAATATTATAAATGTGAAAGTTTGGATGGATGGATGGATGAATACAATAAATGTTTGTTACTCTTTCACGCTCAAACAGCTGGACCATTTTTGATAAAATTTGGTATGGAGGTAGATGAGGCACTGGATTAACACATAAGGTACTTTTCATCATCATCATCATCCATCACCACGCGGGTGTATCTGCAGGGCGCAGCTAGTATATAATAGAGAAAAGTCAGTAATCAAGTCAACAGCTATCTGGTTTTACGCATTCAGTTTAGCTTGTGAGATACGAGTAGAACCTACTTTAATACAGTTTGATTCGTCTACATACAAACAATGGCCTCTTCTCAAACTACTATGAACTATACTATACATTATGATAATACCTTACTAGGCAGTATCAGTTAGGCTACGCTGTTCCTACTGCGTAGCCTATAGAAAACAGTTTGCAAAGACCGTTAGGGACCTATTTACCAACTCCTCTGGAATTACTTCTGTAAACTTACCTATCTACTCCTATTTAAGAGAATTCCAACTTCGTGAAAGGGTACGTTAACCTCGAAACGACAATTGTAAATTATTTTTAATAAGGGTTATAACAGTTACTTAGACCCTTTCCGGGGTGTACCTAACAAATAATTAAGTTAACCAGATTCTGTAAGTTCATAACAGAATGTAATCTTATAGGAGTCGTGGGAGGAACTGAATAATAAACTAAACCTTACTACACATTACGTATTTCAGTAGATAGGCACCTTAATTCACAAACCTTATTTTGCTACAGTATCTGTTATATAATCTTGCTCTCCTTACAGCACCAATAGAGATAATGTATATATCTAACAAAAAAGGTTTTGCTCCTCGGATCGTGTACCCACTACCACAGGTCAGATATTATTATGTGTCCACTACTACTAGTGGACTAAAGAACCCTGTTGTGTATCGCCTTCGATACACAACAGGGTTCTTTCCATCTCGGAGTTGGCGCGCACGTACGTGTTCTTCTCCTTGGTGCCGTTGACGAGCGCGGGCAGCAGCGCGCGCAGCAGCTCGGCGCCGCCGCCGCGCGTCGCCGTCGCCTCCCGCCCCACGCACGCGCCCGCGCGAGCCACCAGCTGTTTCACCTCGTTGCTGCTGTGGTTCATACTCTGTCGGCAGAACAAGTGCATATCGAATCTATCGTGTTGTGTATCGCCTTCGATACACAACAGTATCACAGTATAACAGTTGTGCGTCGCGCCTAACGTGTAGCAACACCCTAGTACACATCGATGATAGCAGTGACACCTTAGGTTATATATAAGGAAGATATAGAGCGTGCGTATTGCTCCGGTCCGTTTGTGCCGATCGTTTGCAAATGTTTTATACACACTTATCTATGGTATACTGCCTTTTAGATGATGATACTATTTACCGATGAAAAGAAATGTTACTATTCCTTTTATTTTACTTCCGGGATCGTTTTCACATCCTGGCACCGCAAATTTCGCATTAATAATCACAAAAAAAAATACTGTTCGCCTACTCAATGCTACTCGAATTGTTGTGCGACTGTACAGCCGTGCGATTCTCTAATCGTTGCATCTTCGATAACATCCGTGAAACAAATGACGAGATAACTAGAAGTATTGGAATAACAACCTTGTGTACATGGGCGATATCTCATATAGTATTTACATCGGTGAGCTCGTCGACGAGCGCATCGACGAATCTGAAACGCACGGCTGCTCGTATTTATTACGGCGCGCTCTATAGCGTGCATTTTTCAAAAGTGACACAGAATACATAATAGTACATAGGCGCAGTGACATGCTGTCCATTCGGAGATTTTTCCCCTTAAACGACTTTCGCAGGTATCCAATCGATATAGACATACCCCCTAGCTAGAACAATCCTGTCGATTATTACCTACTCTATGTAAATTATGGACATAGAACAATCCTGTGTATTGTTATTTGTCCATAATTTACAGTATAACGCGGAACTAGTAGTACATAATAGTGTATGAAATATATTATATGAGCTACCTAATTGTATGAAAACTAGAACTTAATTTATTAGAATAAGTATACATATGACTAAGACAGGTGATATAGAAAGCATAAGTATTCTTTCTATAAACTAACCTATTAAAATACAGCTACACATTCTTTTACATAACGTTTATACATTAAGAAATTAGCGATACAAAAAAATGTAAAAGGACAAGCCCGCTGAGTTTCTTGTCGGATCTTCTCAGTCGTGGTTGCGTTCCGATCCGATTTAAGAAATAAATGTAATAATGACAATTTGTGAGTGCCCCCGTAGGCCTATACAGAATAAACGATTTCATTCTCATTTTCATACTCATAAGATTATATATATCTAAGCGTTTAAGTGATGAAAAGACTTGCCATACTTTGAATTTAATATAATTGTCAGGAATGGCCACAAAACAAATGGAGATGGACTTCACCCACAACCACAAGCAGTAGCGTGTGTTGAAGTCTTAAGACTTCATCTCCGCAGCATAAGGATATCACGGTCCCTCGGGAACTACCCTTTCAATCAGAGAATAAATTGCGTTAGTTGAACTACTGGGATAATCGAGATAGCTGACTCGATTGATTTTAAAGATGAAATTTATGTATTTGTATTTAAAGCGCGCTGGCGTTATCCTGATGATAGTAAAAAGCAGAACCTTTAAAAATCTAGTGTAACGGAACAAAATGATATTAATATTCTATGCAAAAAAATCTTAGGTTAGAAAAGGATCAGAAAAAGAATATTTATCGAATAAATTTTATAAATATTACTCGCTTCCCGTAGAAAAAAAAAACATTATTAAAAATAAACTTTCTCGTCGAAACTCAGAATGTTCAGCGATAACACTATATATTTTTAAGTACATAGCTAACGTATAATAAAACAGTAACAAGCAGTTTTATTTAATTGTGTTAGTAAATATCGAAAAATATAATGAAAACGTACAAAATTAATGCATCTTCGCATTGCATCGTCCATTTTGATAAGCAATTTTCAGGCTTACGCTTTACGTAAGTCAGTCATCGTAAACTATTTTTAAATTGGGATTGGACCGCGCCTTAAGTCCTAGGCATAGACCAGTACACAACTGGTTGTATGGTCCGTGATCCTATGAGTAAGCTATATATATTCTAAATGGCATCGAAATACATTCAGCAGTTACAGCGTCAGGAAGTGTCTAACAAAGAGAAACACTTTCACTTGGTTTTAGTAGCCACTCAATACTTAGAAGCCAAGTTTTGCTAACGGAAACAAATTCTTTAATCACAAAGTTTAGCAACACTAGTTCGGGAGCCAACGGATTCACTAAACCTGTGTAAAAACGTCAATAATAGTATTTTGTTTGAATGTACAAGAATAAAGAGTCAATATAGCAATTACATCTGAAAAATCTCAAATTAATTGAAAAAAATTGAAGCAACGTATTTTGTATGATAAGTACACTGGTACTTATCATGTCTGTTGGTGATTACACCTTCCTGAAAGACGTACTTGCATTCGAAAGAGAACTAATGTCTGGTGTAGTTATAACACGCACAGGTGAGACATCAATGCAACAGCTCTTGCCAGAGAGAAGAGTATCACAAGTGATGTCAATCGGACCTTCTGACGTAACTGTACCAAGTATAGGATGCAGCCATAACACACGGTCAAAAAGATAAAGCCACAACTAACTAACGATTTAGCTTTAAGATAAGCTTCTGTAGACCTGTATTTGGGCGACCTGCAAAGTACAGTCGCTTGGCAGGTAGCGTTGCCAGTTTAAGCATGTCTAAATCGTGCCATGTAGAGTAATGAAAAACGTGAGACTTTGAAGGATTTTATATTTGCATAATTTGAAAATATACGTTATATATTTTCAAATTATAAAAGTAATTTATGCTGTTATAAAAGTAATTTTAAAAACCAATCTTCATAAATTTTTAGGAGTTTTGTTTCAAATTAAATTTTATCCTTGTATAAAAACCCTCAGCATTGAAAAGAGACCTCCCTCTTCGGTTGTTTCTGACATTTCGTAATTCATTAGGCCTTCAAATTAAATTACTCTTTCTTTATTTCTATATCCGAATACAAAATTTTAAATCTTTTTTTGTCATGAAATTACAGGAAGTAAATTTAAAACTCTAAAATTAATGACATCACAAAAATCGATGGTAATTTTAGAATTTTCGTACGCTTGTTTTTTACAATACCTAATACATCATCATCATCATCATCATCTCAGTCGTAGGACGTTCACTGCGGAACAAAGGCCTCCCCCACAAATTTCCAAGATAATATTATAAATGTAACGCATATTATGTAATAACAATGGTAATAAATAATGTTTTATACGTTCACAAGCCTCTTCCTGCGACTTTGTTTTAATGAGGAATAAGATTATCACGATCTATCGGGAACTATCTTTGGATTTGGGATAAAAATATTTTATTTCGAACTTTATCCAAATCCGTACAGCCGTTTCATCGTGAAGAGCTTTGTACACTCACTCGCTAAATAAATAACAATAAGTGATGTAGCTAGTTCATACTTACTTTTAAATAAAATAATTTTAATTTCGGTATGTTAATATTATAAATCATACAAAGGCCAAATATTACAAAAATAGATGCTTCTTTACGTTAGTTACGTATAGGTACGTCATCAGTAATACTATATAGCACGACTAACTGCGTATGTGTGACGTAGCGTGTCGTTCACGTCATACAGTATAAACTGTCATGTATCTAGGGCAACTGTGACACATATAACTCATAGTTAATACGCCGAAGCGTGACGCGTTGACGCGAGACGAATAAATTTACGCAAATTGCTCGTGCTACGGCCTCAGGTCATTGTGCTCGTAGCGGTGCGTAGCCGTTCGTAGCTGTTGACGTAATCAAATACATTGACTAAGTTTCCTTACTGCCGTGCAATTCTCTAATGATTCGTCGATGCGCTCGACGACGAGCTTACCGATGTCAAATACTTTGAGATATCGCCCTTGTACACAAGGTTGTTTTTCCAACGTTTCTTGTCATTTCGTCATTTGTTTCACTGATGTTGTCAAAGATGCAACGATGTTTGCTCGATGTATCGATCGGTAAATCAAATCAAATCAAATAATTTATTTGCTAGAACACATGTACAAAGTCGAGATCTAATAAAATATAGGTCACAATGTATTCTGTCTGCTAGACGTGCAAATTTTCTATATCTGATACTGTCTAAAAAAGTCGAACACAATAATCCCGAAATTCCTGTACATTATAAAAACAATTTAAAAAGAAGCCAATCTGATAATTTACTTTTAAACAGGTTTCCATCCAAGGCCTTAATTTCATCTGGTAAATAATTATATAGAGTTATGCACATATTTTACACATTCCTTTTATACAAATCCTTAAGGGCAGGTGGTTGATATAGTAAATTTACAAACTTTACTCTTTTTTGGTGGGTAAAAATTTGTCCACGTTTTTAAAACAATCAGGCTGTTGTTTAACTAAGTTAAGTCACTAAGGTAAGTTCGGTACTTGCTTGCTGTTGTCTCAAGGTGCACGAGACCTTAACGACAAACATAACTAATATACGAACACTTAACAGTTAATAATCTTCCACTATTACAAGCCAAAACTCGAAGAAATACAAATGTAGGAAAAGTAAACTAAATCAACGATACCCATTGTTGGACTTTTTTCTCGCCCTTCATTTTTATCCCTCGTGAGGCAAACCGTTGGCGTATGTAGAAAATAAAACTGGAAAATTAAGTACCATATCCGAAATTTAAATTACACAAAAGCCATAACATAAACAAAACACATAAAACAAAGAATAATACGTGAAGAATAACAGACAACGTATTTATCTTACCGTTGGTTTGTAATTTATGAGGATGGCCACATTTTGTTTCCAAGCTATTTAACTCTTTGAACTCAACATTTAGAATAATGGACTTAAGTGTTGTAAAATTGAATACTGGATATCGAAAGATTTTATGAAAGTTTTTAAATTGTTTTAAATAAAGGCGTTAGTGCTTTAAAAATCATATACGAGTAAGTAAGTAATAAAGCTATGAAAGGTTTCAGTAGATATCAATATAAAAATTTAGTTTGTTTGTAAAAACTCTTCTTCCGGTTGGAAATATATTGTCAAGCTATTTAATAGATGTCGCTCCGTCCCCACACAATGGTTAAAATCAACTATAGTTAAATTCGATGCTCGAACGGATCACCTCGGCGGCCTAGTGGTCATGGTGTCTGCACTGGGAAAGAAAAATGGGTCGATTTATCGGCAAAGTAGAGCCGTGTAAACCCGGTACTGCAGTTGCAACCGCGTTAACGCGGTAATGGTTGGTTGGTTTAGCTGACACGGTAACAGTACACACACGGTTCAAATAAATAGTACGTGGCTATCGCTGCCAAGTTTGTTGAAGCATACAGCTCGTTGGATCATGTGTAAAACACTTACTCTACCGTGTTTGTTTGTCACACTAACCGATGCGCTGTGTCAACACCGCTCTGACAACCGTCTTAAAGCGTAGCCGTGTATTTTTGCACGGATACGATTTTCAAACAGCAGGGAATATATTTGAAACGGTTAAGGTCACGGTACCGTCTATACTATAGCTAACGCAACCCTGTAAGTGAGTGACGTGTTATAGATCGAACCGTGTACGCAGCGCTTCACACGGCTGCCAAACGCGACTGGTGCAGCCGTTTACATGGCTAAAGGAATCGTAGCCGTGCTTAAAAGCCGTGTATTTTTTCCAGTGTGACACGGATTATCGAAAGGCATGTTCGAATCCTGTCCTGGGATGTGTATTTTTCCCCTCACTAAATGGGAAACTATATTTTTTTTACTATGTTTGTGATATGAACTAAGATTTAATTTAGTTGTGCCAGCCAAACGACAGGATGTTTAGGGTTCCGTACCCAATTTAATATATCTAATACTTATTATATGCATAATTATTCATCATGCTGAGCCTAAGCCTTGGCTTTTCGGAAGTTGTTTGTTGAATGTTTTAACCAACCATTAGAGAAGATTTTTTGGAAAATTCACCCCTGAGAGAGTGAAATCAATTGGTATACATTCCGTTAAAAAATATCGGGAAAGAATAATTTGTCTATGGTAAAAAAAAAAAATTGTTTATTTTTTTGTTGTTTTTGTTAGATTTAACTGTTTTTGTATTAGCGCGGAGTTTGAGTTGCATCTATTATTAAGATACAGTGCTGTTTTTAGTTAGATCATATCTAGAGTTTATTGCGAATTTCATCATGTACAAAACATCGAACAAACAGTTTGTCTTAAATTATGCATCGCCAATGAAATTTCATATTCCGAGTCACTGAAAATGTCGTAGAAGGCTAATGGTGTATCGAATTATGTAAAAAAATGTGAACGAGTGGTACAACGCATCCAAAAGCGATCGATGTGGTGGAAGATTTATCTTGCTCTGGTAGGCTAATAACGTCTTCAACTGAAGTTAACATCGCAAAAGTGACGGAAATAGTGGCTGAAAATCCTCATTTAGGTTTTAGAGAGATATAAGCCGCTGAACTGTCTATGCCTTACGACTCGATACGTACCATTTAAATAATCACTTGGGTACGAACTCGGCTAGTCCCTAATTACCTGAATTTACTCCAGAAACTCAATCGCCTAAGAGTCGCTGAGGACATTCTAGAACGAGGTATTCTGACCTAACCTTCATGCAATGCATTATTACTGGTGACAGACGCGGGTTTACGCAATTATTGCTAATATAATCTTACAAGATCGGCGTCCCAACAGCGGCATACGACTTGTGCTTTTCAACTGAGGTTTGGCCCATCAATGCCAGACTAAAGGCTTGGATACCTTACCAGAAACCAGCTGCGGCAAACTCAGACAGTAGTCGGTTGACCAAGGTTCCTATTAATAACAACCAGCCCTTTCGTGGCGCATCAAAGGCATTTCAAGATCGTTAGTTTGAATGCCTTTTACCAGAATGTGCGTGGTTTAAAGACTAAATTAGGTACATGGCGTAGCAATTTAATGCTAACTGATCACAATATAGTAGCAATAACAGAGACGTTCCTTGATAATTCTGTGGAGGACTCCGAGCTTGAGTGTGGTGACTGGAGCATCCTACGCCGAGGCAGAAACACGCCATGTGGAGGAGTCGCCCTAGCGGCGCGTTCTCCTATTGTGCTGAAACGGCGACGTGACTTAGAAACTGACAACGGCGAAGATTTTTGGGCCTCCTTCTCATGGCACGGGCGCCCATGCTATGCTTGTGTTGTGTATATTAAGCCTAGTGCAAGTGATAGCGACTACATGCAATGGTTCTGTAAAGTGGAACACCTAATTCCTACGTTAAAGGCATTGATTGTAATACTAGGGTATATTAACTTAAATAGTGCGTCCTTAAGTATTAATAATTATTATTGTTATTTTTTTTCTAATTGTGGCTTATCAGAGAAGAATACAGTGAGTAATTGTCACGGAGGTATGTTAGACGTTGTTTTAGTCCAGGAGAGTGGTGAGATGCGCGAGGTATATGTTACAGCCACTGAAGGTTTAGTTTCACCAGACGCGTACCATCCGCCGTTAGAAATTGTAGTAAGAATCGCCACAGCTCATCATTCAGATTTTCTCGAACCTACCAATATCAGACCCTCTAAGGATTGGAACTTTAGGAAGTGTGACTATGAACTGTTATCCTCGTTGTTATTTGAAAATTCGTGGAGTAAAGTCTTGCAGGCTAATAATGTTTCCGACGCGACAAAAAATTTTTATGAAATCATTCACAGTTATTTTGATCAATGCATGCCCAAAAAGCACCGTAAAAGTAAGGTTGGAAGACGCTACCCTGTCTGGTTCGCTAACGATATAATCCAAGATATTAAATTTAAGACTAAATTGCATGCATCTTGGAAGCGCGGTAATTGTGAAGGGGCATATAAGTTGTTTTCGAGTGTTCAAGCTAATCTCAAATCTCGCATTGCAGCGGCATACGTCTCTTATATGGAATGCATAGAAGGGAACATCAAATCTAATCCACGCGAGTTTTGGCGCCATATATCTAGCCTTCGAGCTAAGGGTGGATTTGAGCCCAATGTGACCTACGAGGGTAAAACCTTGTCGGGTGTGGCTGCAGCAGAAGCCTTTGCTGGTTTTTTCGCTAGTATCTTCCTACCGGACGTACCACTACTCAGCGCAGATATTGCGTACACTTCCGACAATGCTCGCAATGGGAACTATATTAATATTTTCCGAATTACACCGAGCGATGTAAGATGTGGGATAAACAAATTGAAGCCGAACAGCTCTGCAGGGCCTGACTGTATTCCCCCTGTAGTTTTGAAACAGGCAAAACAGTTCTTGTGTGTTCAACTCTGTCACATTTTCAACATGGCATTGGAAACAGGGAAATACCCGTCTCAATGGAAAGTCTCTAGAGTTACCCCCATACCTAAAAATGTAGACAAGTCTAAAGTAGAGGAGTATCGTCCCATTGCAGTATTGTCATCTCCAGCTAAAGTATTTGAGAGCATAATTCATAAATATATAATCTCACAGGTGGAAAAATACCTCTGCAACGAACAACACGGCTTTAGACCTATGAGATCAGTTGAGACCAACCTGTTGACTCTTGTAGAGTTTATTTCCGCCAGGCTGGATCAAGGCTCTCAAGTAGATGTGCTCTACTTCCACTTCCGGAGGGCCTTTGATAGGCCCTATTATAGGATAGGATTTAACAATGACATACTGCTGGCAAAACTTGGCACCATAGGCTTTGCTCCGGGATTCCTCCGGTTACTGGCGGACTACATGCGCGATCGCCAGCAGTTTGTCAGGCTCGGGTTATACGAGTCTAGCCCCTATCACACGCGTTCCGGAGTCGGTCAGGGTTCAATACTGGGACCACTACTATTTTTGCTGATGGTCAATGATCTCCCTAGTGTACTGAGACACTGCCGTTGCTTGTTGTTCGCCGACGACCTCAAACTCTTCAAAGAGGTAAAATCCCACAAAGATTGCTATAATCTGCAGCAGGATGTCGATGCCGTGTTCCAGTGGAGTCATGACAATCGAATGGAATTTAACACTTCCAAATGCTACGCAATGTCATTCGGACGAAAGTGGCACCCAATAACTTACGTCTATAAGTTAGACAACAATAGCGTAACTCGTACAACTACGATGAAAGACCTAGGGGTAACTTTCGACCGAAAATTAACTTTCCATGACCACATGGCTGCGTTAGCAAAGGAGTCCTTTAGGAGATTGGGTTTTGTTCTCAGAAACTCCCATGACTTCCATGACCCCCATGTAATACGGCTTATCTTCGGTGCCTTGGTGAGGAGCAAACTTGAAAGTGCCATGTGTGTGTGGAATCCTCACGAAAGCACATATGCGCTTCTGCTTGAAAAGGTACAGAAGGCCTTCCTTAGGTACCTTTACAAGCGTGTTGGCGGATATTATCGTTTTATGTACCCAACAAAATTTCTTTTAGGTTTTCTTGGGTATAATTCATTAGAAGTCAGACGGAATAGGCATCAACTTGTCGTTATGTGTAAAATTCTTAGAGGCAAAATTGATGCACCCGATCTACATGATGAGCTGTTTCGATTCTTTGTTCCTGACAAATACCTTCGCAGCAGACGGCATAAGCTGTTCGCCGTGGCCGCGTGTCGTACGGTGGCCCGCGCCAATTCGCCCATACCGCGCTCTCACTCAAATCTTAACGCACTCCTGCGCGCCAATCCTGACTGCGACCTGTTTGCGGATGGATGGATGGAGGTATTGTCGGAGTGTTTGCGTTTTTGTGAAAAAGCTGATATATGAATGTTGTTTTGTCAATTATTATTGTATAAATGTGTATTTAATTAATGTAATTGGTCTGTACCGTTTTAATTAAAGTAAATAAATAAAAAAATAAAAAAAAAATTGCAAATTAGTCAACAATCTTCGGAGTGGCGCCAAACCAAGAAACACGCCAAGGTCAATCAAAAGTCAAAGTTATGTTGACTGTTTTCTTTGACTATTTGCGATCTTGTGCACTCGAAATTCTTGCCGGCAGGTCCAACTATACCTGAATAAAGAATATTATTAGAGCGTTATGCGGCGTTTATGAGAGCAAATTCTAGATCCAGATTTGTGGAAATAAAATTCTTTGATTTTGCACCACGATAATGCGCCTTCGCACAAAGCCATCCAAAATCTCAACAAATACCATCGAGCAACCATCAAATTCACGAGATATGGCTCCAGCCGACTTCATAAACTGTAATTACTACTTCGGCCACCCGTTTGTCATTCGGTAGAAGATATAACGGAGAGTTTGCGGCGAGAACTGAACGCAATACTGCAAAAATCCTTTAAAATATGTATTCATGATTGGATTATTCATCGGCGTAAGTGAATGGTTTCTGAAGGGCCATACTTTGAACGCGATAAATTAAATTTGGATGAATTATCTAACATTTTGTATATTATTGATCTTTTCCCGGTACTTACTTGACACAGTAGAATATAATGTGACTTCGTTTCTAAATAAACAAATAATCTGCAAACAAAACAATTGAAATATAATTTATGCGAAATGAGTTTAGATTACGACCTAATTTCATGATTCGACTTCGCGAAAATTTAGTTTTAAGACGCTTAAACCTAATAACTGAAGTTCGAAAAAAAAAACGTAGTGTAAATTGAATATACGTTCTTATGAAGTTTGGGAGCCAATACACTTGGCTCAATAGGAATAAATCGGCAACATTCCCTAAATTTTGCATATTTTCTTACGTGCTTCGTGGGAAAAGCATTTTTATTCAATTATGGGCTAATATAGGTATTTCAATGAATGTATCATATTCGGATTCCCAAAAAAATGTACTAGTGAACTATGGACTCCTTTATCATTCAAATTGAATCATTTCATTGTCAGTACGAAATAAATATAAAAGTATTCAATTGCATCTTCGCATTACATCGTCCAGTCTGATAAGCAATTCTCAACCTTATGTAAAGCAACGTAAATTGTTTTAAAATTAGGATTTGACCGCGCCTTAATACTTCGTGAATAATACCCTAACTCATGCAAACGAGCAAAGTGCTGGTGAAATTAAATGTAAAAAAATTGCAATTTGCTATAGACATAGCAACTGCTATGCAGATTCATATTTTTGCTGTCTAGTTGGTATGTTCGTAGCTTCAGTCTAGTGAAGCTCTCATACGGACAATAATTTCGGCAATAATTTTATTATTGTCGCAATTGTGTACTTAATTATTACTCTCGCTTCACTCTACATACTATATTAAGATATTATTGCCGAACTAATACGTTTATAAACTGCTTAGTTCACCTTGAGGTTCCTATAGAAAAAAAATAAGTACACAAAATTTTAAATAAATCACATTGTAAATTAATAATGTGTCTGGAGTCGCGACAATCCCGCTTATTGTTCATGTTTCGTTTCATAAAATAGATATTATACATCCGAGTCAAGTAAGCGTGAAAAAGAATTACTGTTATTTTTTCTATTATCAACATAAAATAGTCAGTCATGCTAAAATTATTTGACTTTTTCGTAGAATAATAATTTGTAGAATAATAACTCATACTTTTAATATGGCCTCTGTAATACTAATGAACATTGTATTTTAGTTTTGATTTACTTAGCTTTAGTTTCAGTCGCGCGCGCGCATCCAGAGTGACGGGTGTGTTTTGAATTAGAGCGTAAACTAGTAAACGTAAAAATGGCGAACGTTATAAAATGTAGTGAATGCAATTTAGTTATCGATGAGATGCTTTCCTACATTCAAAACAAAGTGTCGGTTGTGGACGAGGAGTCACTGGTGCGGATTTGTGTGTCTGCATTTTCTAGTGAAGAAATAAACAAGTCGAAATCGCTACTTTTTGACGCAATTCCGACGGACAAACGTAAAATTGATCGCAAAAACAAAGGTAAAGAGGGAAGGGTCCTGGTGGACATTATTAACCTGTTCAAGTCTACAGAGCCCGATATCATACCAGTGTTTGTCGCCCGGGATCTGAACAAATTGCCGCCTATCTTGATGGATCATCTTGACTGCTCCAAGCTGTTAAAGGATATGCTCGTTATGAAAACCGAAATTGAAAACATAAAGCAGAGATATGCGACGCTTGATGCTGTGACAGAACTAAAATCAGAAGTTCTTAGATTAAAAAATGACTCAATGCCACCAGCATCTGCTTTAAAGGTGAACACAAAAAGGGGTGCATGGCGGGACAGCGGCCCCATGGGGCTCTCGCACGAGTATCATTGCGTGTCTTCAGAAACAACCAAATACTTCATCATCTTTGCCAATATATCGAGAAATCAGGGTGGAAGAATATAAAACCCCGGAGCATGAATCATACGCGCAACGATCGGTGGAGTGCGGTCAGACGAGTGCGGGTTCCGGTATGGGCGCGCGGGGCGAGCGGCCACTGCCCGTGAGCCAGGAGGTATACACTCGGACCGGTTTTGCAGGGAGCTCGGCGGTGACGTCAGAAATGTCATGCGTACCGTTAGCGGATCAGCTGGCCACCGCCGCTGGTGATAAGGCTGGCGGTAACAATGGCGGGTCAAGTTGTACTGTGACGAATGAAAATGTGAATTCAGAAGGATGGCAGATAGTGACCCATGGTAAAAACCAGCCCAAATATCGATTTATGGGCAAGTCAGGTGTAGCTCGAGATTTGGAATGCACCTTTAAGGCGGCAGAGAGGAGGATTCCCATGTTCATAACAAACATAGACAGCACTGCGAAGGAGACGGACATAATAAAATATATTCAAAATAAAACGCAAGAATCGGTATCATTAGAGAAAATAAACATGAAAGTTAAAAGAAATCATAAAGCGTACAAATTCTTGATATTGGAGTCTAACTTACATAAATATATGGATGAAAAATTATGGCCTGCAGGTGTGATATTTCGACGTTTTGTAAACTTTCAAAGAAGTAACACGAATAATGACAGGTTTGTCGCCGGCCTAAACAAACTGAGAAATGGATAGTCGACCTTATCGTTTCGCCAGTTTTAACTGTAAGAATGTTAAGCGCTCAATCGATGGCATAAGAGAGTTGTGTCGTACTTGCGACGTGGTATGTCTGCAAGAGACATGGTTAATGCCGCATGATACTCCTTTCGTCGGTACCATTGACAACGCCTTTGGTTACACAGCGACTTCGGCGATGGACGACTCACGAGTTATCGGCTATGGGCAAGGTCGCAACTTCGGCGGGGTAGCTTTATTGTACCGATATGCGGCGTTCCAACAAGTGTCTGTACTAAAATGTGATAATCCTCGTATTTGTGGTATTAAAATTGTAACGAGTGATAGTCCGGTAATTATAATGAGCGTGTACTTGCCAACAAATAGCTCTTCGAACCTACCGGAGTTTACAGACTGCTTGAGTACAGTAAGCGCTATTGTTGATGAGTATGGTGTAGAATCTGTGTTTCTCCTAGGCGATTATAACGCCGCGCCGGGTGGGTTATTCTACAGTGAACTGATGAATCTTTGTCTAGAACAGAATTGGTCATGTGTTGATGTTGACATGCTAGGGGTGGATTCGGACACGTTTACTTTTTTTAGTGACGTGCACGGGACCGGTAGCTGGCTAGATCACTGTATTGTCACTCACTCGGCTAAGCGAACTATTGTTGACGTTGTTGTAGCATACGACGCTCTGTGGTCAGATCATTATCCTCTTATCGTAGAATATAATTTAAATGTACTGCCATCCAAAGTTGCACCACATGTTATTGTGAACGAAGGTGTTGTATGGGGAGAGCGAAGCGAGGAGCAGTTCGCTTTATATCGAAAAGAGTGTGATAAAAACTTAAAACTAATTAACTTTCCATCTGAGTGTATAAATTGTGCTGGGCGTTTCTGTAGTGACCCAGGCCACATGCGTATTCTTGATAGGCTTTACTCTGATATTGTGTCTGCCCTTCGTGACGCAGCGGTCGTTGGTCGGGGAAGCATGACAAGAGGTGGGGGTGGCTCGCGCATAATGGGCTGGAACAAACATGTTAGTGACGCTCACAGGAGGGCCAGGAACAATTTTATGGAATGGGTATTTTGTGGACGGCCTAAGTCTGGCCTTGTGTACAAAGACATGTCTGAGAGCAAAAGAGTGTTCAAATCACGTTTAAAATGGTGTCAAAATCACCAAGAGCAAATATAAATGGATGCTCTGGTTGCAAAACATGCTAAGGGTGACTTTCGCGGCTTCTGGAAGGCAACCAGCAAGTTGAATGTGCGACCTGGCCTTCCTGCGAGCGTTGATGGCATTAGCGACCCGAAGAAGATAGCAAATGTGTTTAAAAGTCATTTTTCTGTTAAATCTCCGTTAGGGCCGGCGAGTGCGGTGCGCAATGCTGACATGAGCAGTTTACCAGTGGTAACTACTATCTTCGCGAAAGATGTAAAGAAAATTATACAGTGTATGTCGCGAGGTAAGTCCCCGGTCCACGATGGACTCAGCATTGAGCATCTGCAGCATGCTGGACCGCACATCTATAGGGTGTTGGCTATGTTTTACTCATTGTGCGTGAGCCACTCATACTTACCAGAGGAGTTTATGAAAACTGTGGTCGTGCCTGTAGTGAAAAATAAAACCGGCGATCTCACCGATAAAAGTAACTACAGGCCCATCTCACTCGCTACGATAATAGCCAAAGTGTTTGACGGTTTGCTTAACGCACAGTTAAATAAATGCATATCACTGCACGACAATCAGTTTGGGTTTCGTCCCCGGCTGTCCACTGAAAGTGCCATACTGTGCCTTAAGAACACCGTCAAATACTATACTGACCGTAAGACTCCCGTATATGCATGCTTCCTCGATTTATCGAAAGCGTTTGATTTGGTGTCGTATGGCCTTCTTTGGAGCAAGCTGGAGAGTACTAATTTCCCACATGACCTTATCAGCATGTTTCAATATTGGTATGCGCATCAGTCTAACAGTGTGCGATGGGCGGGGGTGATGTCGGACTCGTACCAGCTCGAATGTGGTGTCCGGCAGGGTGGATTGTCTTCTCCAACCCTGTTTAATGTGTACGTCAACGGCCTCATCGTTGCTCTCAGCAGTCAGCATGTCGGTTGCCATATTGACGGTATTTGTGTCAACAACTTAAGCTACGCAGACGACAATGGTACTGCTGAGCGCTTCAATTTGCGGGTTAAGAAAGCTGATACGAACCTGTGAGGAGTACGCAAGTGGTCACGGTTTAAAATATAATGTCACAAAGAGTCAGTTTATGGTCTTTGAGACCAGAAATGCGAGATGCCCCCAAAACCTTCCACTAGTTACATTGAATGGTTCTCACCTTGAACGGGTAAAACAATTTATATCAGATCAAGCCTTTTCTCTGAGAGTTAATCCACCTCGCGGGGCCAGTGTGGTTTGGTGGATAGGCTATTGGCCAACAATTGTAATTGTCGTAAGACAAACAACTGGGATTGACGCCTTAATGTGCCCTCCGAAGCAGGAAGCGCTCAGTTGAACAATGCCTCTAGCACACACCCTTCCGACTCGTGACCGAAGCAAGCTTTGCTTAATGATTGTTGAGATCGCCAAGTCAAACTCCGCTGCGAGCGCTACTTAACGCGTTGCTGCCTAGCTATTTAAACCTTAGAAATTTTTTGACTTAGAGTTTTTTATTAAGAGGGTAGTGAGGGTCGGCTGTCATTTAGTTTGAATCGTACTTCGGGCTTTCGGTGAAGGTAACATAATATTGTGATAAAATCTGGAGTATTTTGTTACGGTACCATCTAGCGATTGCATAATCTACCACTGTTAAGATCGTAATCCTGGCGGGAACCAGAACTAATGCAAGCCTATAATTATTTTAAGCAAGACAACAAACTAAAGGTTTAATTATTCAAATACAGAAATAATTAGCCTGCATTTTAAAAATAAGCGTCCACATGTCGGTATCGTACGCATCGGACGCTTCGAATTTAAGGGATCGTGGTATCCGTGGTATAGAAAGTCACATAATTGTGTCCACTGATCTGCATTGTACCTACGGATCGCACATCGCGTCCGATGACGCCATACGGAATGCCGATCAATGGATGCGATCTCTTTTTGAATATGTCGTGTATCCAGATATTATGTTTACTTGTTTTTTGATATTTTGCATTTTCTTCTTCTTTTGCGAACAAACAAGCTATAACGACCAATTGTTCTTCTTCGCTTTCCTCCATTCTCACAAACACACGTGTGCAATGATTAATATCCGATATAATATAATACAATCCTATTGCTGGTACTTGCGTCGGCATTCCCATCTCGCTGCCGCTACAGGTGGACGCAGTATTAAAAAATAATGCGGTTGATGCGATGCGTACGATACCGGCATGTGGACGCTTAGCTTAAACGCCATTTTGATTGTTTAAGCATTTGATGTTTCAAACACATAACCCTCTTTTAGGCTTGTCGCAGCCGGGTAAAAAGGGACTATTCCGTATCCATAAGGCAATAATAATAATACCGCAGGGGCTTTGTGGCGAGCCGTCGGTGAGTGGCGACACCGCGGACCCTGATTCTCCCTGGGGCTAAATGAGACCCCTGACGCCCGGTTTGCCTTAACTGGCCGTCTGGAGGTGGAGACGCAAGAGCAAGTAACAAAAAGCTCCAAGGGTGGAAGTGTTAAAGGACATAACGCCGGTAGTAACGCTCTTGTGGAACCGCAGCACACCTCTCGACACACTTTAGCCATCCACATCAACGTTGCCCCTTTTGTCACCATTGATGGTGGCTCTTATGGGGGGGCCGTTTAGTAGGGAAGCAAGTCACCATATTTTGAAATGAGACTAAAATTGGCAGGTGCCGTAGTCTTTTCCATAGTCTTATATCTCCCTTATCATCTATAAGTTCATAACAATAGCCTTGTAATTTAGCCCATTTTTGTAAAAGATACACCGTGTAACCATCCAACCAAAATGTTTCTGTTTTTATACTACATTGTATTTTTATATACCAAATAGGCTTCTAAGTGTTGGCTATACAGCCCCACTTATGCCTTTGTAAAGGGCCGCGTGAAACCCGTGAAGTTGGTTGAATAATAATAATAATAATAATTTTTAATATGAGACTGAAATTAGCAGGTTCCGTAGTCTCATCCATAGCCCACATCTTCCTTATCACTAATAAGTTAATAACAATAACCTGGCCATTTTACCCATTTTTGTAATAGCTATAAGTACCTACCATGTTACCCTTCATCCAACATTTTTTCAATTTTTTATACTCCTTTGTATTTTTATACCAAACATGCCTCTAAATGTTGGCTACAGCCCCACTTATGCCTTTTTAAAGGACCTGATGAAAATCCGTGAAATTCGTTGAATAATAAAAATAATAATAATAATTTATTGACATACCATAATGACAATATTTAAACTAAATTAATGTACTTAACTTATACATCTGATCTTATTAGTTTACATGGAACACGCCCGAAACACAGGCGTCAAAGCCCTCCGTTTTCTGGAAAATTTCTACATTACACATTTAGAAGTATAAAACTTCTAAATCTTATTAAGTACCTAAGTCCTATTAAATTTATTTAATATGTAGCAGATGCCGAGTATGTATGTGTGTGTGTGTGTGTGTGTGTGTGTGTGTGTGTGTGTGTTGTGTGTGTGTGTGTGTGTGTGTGTGTGTGTGTGTGTGTGTGTGTGTGTGTGTGTGTGTGTGTGTGTGTGTGTGTGAGAGAATAAGAAACTAATGTCGTGAGAATTTATTTTTAATAAGACTATTGAGCCAGACAGAGGTTATTCCTGGGATTTTAGCTATTTTTAAAGTCTTTATAAGTTATAGATACTAATTAAATTTATGTACAAACAAAACAGGTAGCTAGCTAGCGGAAAAATAAGTGGAACGAATATCTAATATAAATTACCTTTCTGTGTTCGTAATATGAGATATAAGTACCTTCCCTTAATAATAAGTAATTACACTTTATCATTTCATTATCACACTGAATGAACGCTCATAAAAACGTTCGTTCAAATTTAAATTACTCGCACAAAAATGATTGTCTACGAATCTCGACCTTCTGATTATATGAAATAAAGTACTTAAGTAAGCACAATTAAAATTACCGTGTTAACTTTTCCATACTTTTCAACCGCCTCCCTAAACATGAGAAGGTTCTTATGTTGACGAGTATATTTTTGTATGTATGATCACGCATAACTTTTTACATAATAGTCCGATTTTAATCATTCTTTTTTGTTTGGCAGAGTATGCTTCCGAGGTGGTTCCTTTTTCGGGATTAAATCAAATTCGGTCAAGCGCTTTTTGAGTTACAATCGAATAACTGAAAAGTGTTTCGCCTATCTTGATGATATCGTAATTGACGGTGAATGACAATCAATTACGTACTTCAATTAACTTCAGGAAGGAGGAACTGATTAAGTGTTAATCAAAGTATGAAATAACTTGTAAAAGTCAGTACCATGCGCACAATATTGTGATAATAGGTACTTTTGAACTATCATGGTACCGACTTCAACAAGTTATTTCACAGTTTGTATAGACGGGTCAACTTTTTGGTATTTTTTATTTCACGTCTCATTCGCAAACTGTATAAAACTCACAATAGTTCATAATTATAATTCCCTTGTTTACTTTAAGTTTTTCTTATGATATTTGGAGACGGTACAAGCACGAGCCACGCCTGAGGTTAAGTGGTAACCTCTGCCTATAACAGATGCATTTCGTCACAAAATAATGATGGTACTGCGCCCGAAACACTCGGATAATAAGCCTTGCCAACCGGAACGCAGTATTGCGAACTTTACTGCTTCGCGGTATAGATTTGGGCAAAATGTTAACCACTTTTTCAATAATTATGAAAATGAAAAATAACGGCTGAAAAGCTGGCCGCACACAAAAAAACTAGCGGGAATGCGGTAATTCGATCTTCATTTGTTTTAACACAATGCGTTCATCTGATTCAGACATAGATTGAACGCCTGATTTCATAAGAGAAGAGGCTAAAGTAGTAGTGGACAACCTTTTACACCTAAATCATACGACGATTTCATGAAATGCCGCTCTGAGAAACAAGTGAAGTCCAGATCAGAAAATGTTTTGTTAATATATTTCAGCCAATTATCAAAGACTGACGAAATTGTAGAGAGTGTATTTTATGTTAAAGACGAGTATTTAGAGAATATTTAAGGGAATATTGAATTTTCAAATTATTAGAATATTAAAGCAAATTATTTAAATATAATTCCGCCTACTCATATGCTATCTAACAATGACACATATCTCAATTCCTGAAAAAGTTTTATAAGAAAACAATTGTATTATTGGACAGATATGGTGATTGACAATTCTACAGGTTAACCATAAGGAAGCTCACAAAAATGGTAGACTGAGGTAATTGAACATGTAAATTGAGGTTTAGTTTTAACCCGACTGCTCAAAAAGAGAATTAGGGATGTAAGGCATCATAGTATGCACGGATTCAAGTTTTTCATAAAATTCCACCCGGGCACGGGCAGCTTCATGTGGGTCTATGCAAGTATTGTAGATAGTACATATTAGTGCGCGATACCACATAACAAATAATAGTACGCGGCGCTACAAAGTGGTTATTACGCACAGCATTACGGCGGAAATTATTATTAACTTATAACTTACTATTTAAGCTAACATAAAATAAATTTATATATTTTGATTTAAAAGGGTTCATGTTTCATATTATTAATAACAAAAACAACTTAATTATTTAAATATAAAAAAATAATTGGAAGATTTCGTGACGGCAAATTTCATTATTCTACAGAAATACAAAGATTTGAAAAATGTAAGCACTAATCAGAAAATATAAGAATTATTTTTACGTCATTGATCGTGTCATTAGCAATGTTTAATATTAAACTTCTTTAAGATAAAGTGCAAAGACAAACGCGAGAAATACTTACGTACAATTTTTTTAATAATTTCATATACTATGGCCTTGATATAATTAGATCATATATGTAAATTTAAGCAAATCTATAAAGAAGTGTCTTACAAAGTACAATACAAATGACTTTGATTCAAGACACTGCAGTGAGTGACATTTGGTCGATATGAGTAAACCTATGTAGTTAACCTCCCTTGGTTAGCCTTGGGTCATCCAGCAGGCCTTGATTGTCCGTGATAGTAGCTATTGGGAAGAACAGAGGACGAGAGACCGACTAAGATCGCCGTAGAAACCAAGGACCAACCCATGGTAACGGGCCGATAAATGCCAGGGGAAGAGGACACAACCTTAAACCCCTCATTCACCGCACACTTTCGTGTGCAAGATGAAGTTAGAGAAAGGATAAATAGAATCAAAAAGTAAATGAAATGTATATCTATTTTATACTTTCAAGTGACGAAAAGATCAGGTCGTGCGGCTGAAGGTACACCAGCCCATGTCAGGTGCAAAATTACCCAGAGTTTAGAACCAACTATTATTGCGTGTATTGCGTGGCGCATCACTGCACTCATCACTCCGAGACTATTGTCTCCAAGACTTTTTAGCTTAATTTGGCAGCTTATTGAGAGTTGGAAGTCAATATGGCGGTCATAAGATCAAATTCTAACTACTTGCTTGAGCTTTTTGTAAAAAAATGTATCTAGACCAATTCCACAGAATAGTAGCTTTCTGTTATCCTGGTTAACGACAGCTAAGGCTGTCCTTAGATCCTTCTGATACAGTTAAAGACGATGCTTGCTAGGATAGGGTACAACCTTCAAGAATGAATTGATTTCGACATCACTAACCTTAAAGTGATATAGATAGAAATAGTGGTCAAGGATAGCCACATTATGTTTGGATCCATCGGCTCCCTGTGTTACACCTTTCTATTGCCATAAAGTATATATTAAAGGATTTTAATATTTGATTTGAGTTGTCTAACTCGCACAAATATAACTAACACTGTAATTTCCATTCCAGTGCTACAACGGGCGTGACCTGTCAATAGTGAATGAGTCGCCGAGCGGTAGCGACTACTGGCGCGAGGCGTGGCGACTGCGCTACGAAGCATCTGACTCATACAACTCTCCAAGAAGCATCTCAAACTCCAGCCTCAGGGAGGTCGACGACGACCTTACAGGCGAAGAGCTGGCTACCTACATGCAATACGTGAACAATATAGGCCCGCCCACCTGAGACACGTCCGTCTGAAACCGATAGTCTGTGAACCGGACCCCTTAGGTTTGTGTAAATCAGCTATCTGTGTGAACCGCTTGTGAGACTGACGTAGGTCTGTGAGAAGAAGCTGTGTGTGTAAATAGCATGTGAGACTGACAGTTCGATCCGTCCCGTGATTCGACGATGGCCTGAACATTGTAATGGGATTAGACAACAACTCATATATAAGTCAGTTAGCCAACCTCAGTGTGTTGGTTGATGGAACTTTGTGCATCGAACTAGACATATATTAGCGTATATGTTGAGTTTGTGATGGTGAGCTGTTGACCAAGAAACGAAAATAGTAATGTGTGCAATGTTAGAGTAATTAAATTAAATCACATAATACTAGTATTAGTTATAGATTAATTAGCAGTTCCAGGTGTCTTTAGCGTAAGTTAATTACAATAAATTTGTATATTAAACCATTGAACATAGCCAGAGTAAGAATTGTTTGTAGCAGCTAATTTAATATCGCCAGAGGTGCGTATTAGGCGTTGCTTAAAATTCAGTCTATGATAGCAGTGCATGTTATAGTGAATTGTTTTAAGTGATGTAGCAATCATTAGTGATACTGGCAAATCTTGGCGCAGAACAGTAGGTAATGGTTTATAAATGACGGATAATGAAAAGTGGCTGTGACTTTAGAAATTTAATATCTTTCGTGAGTGCAATGTTTGAAAAGAAGTTTTATTTTATTATTGTATTAAACTTATAAATACATATATATATATATATATTTACAATGGTTTAATCTTGACTCGAATCATGTACCATACTTTGAATTTGAACTCAACATCGAAAGGTCGGGATAAAAATAATATAAAATATATTAATGTTAAAATGCTGTTTAATTTCAATCTCTCAACTGATTAAATCGTATATTTTGCAATTCCGTGGTTATTTTCAGACTGTTGAGATTTGTTATAACATAGAATAAATGCAAATTTACTCCTAGTCAAAATGTTGACTATCATGTTCTAAATGTCAGACTTTAAAATAATATAACATGGGCGTAATATATATGACAAGTATAGACAAGATGAAAATCTTGTATCTTTTCCCTTTAAGTTTCTAAGCTATGATTTCTTCCTAAATGCCGCTATTCAGTGAAGCTGTTCTAAGCAATAAGTATGTACTTATGTCGTTTATTCTCTCTATCTCATATCAAGGGCTTAGAGCGAAGACAATACATTTTCCTTAGATTAGCAGAGGGTGACCTGTACCCGTTATGTCATTGTTGTAAGACCATTGGCACGTACATCCCATTACTCACTGGGACGGAGGGTATATTAATCATCCCTAGCATTACCTCTACCTTAGAATCAAAGATAACAGTATCTGACGGCAACATCTTTCTTCCTTATCTTGTATTTTTTTGCAACTTTTTGAAAGTTAACTTATTCTAATTTGAAGTTTACAGAATTACGTTCGTACTTCATTCAGAGCCGGTTTTATAAACGTCCGTTGGTTTAATGTCCACAATTGTTGTAAACCGACTTAATAGGTATGTATGGTAGAGTCTGTGCAAAAAGAGAACCGTCGTGGCGTTACAGTGAATTAACATTCATATTTTTATATGGGAGCCCAATCCAGTTACATCTCACGCAATTGTCAAGTGTGAGTATCGACTCGATAAGACTATAAAACAGTAAATTATTAGGAGCAATTTTATTAAGTTTTTTATTTACTAGCATTAGAACAGTAAATTAGCACACGTGACCTCAATGGCTTGGATGGTTTTGCTTTTGTACAGATTCTATCTACATTTTGTTTTTATTCGCTTGAAGACTTTGTCGTGGACTCGTTGCAGAGATTTTCAATTTCTGTATTAACTTTGGTTTGTTTTTCATTTTTCTTTTTTTTGTATACCGAGAACCTATCAATTTTAACTTTGCTTTTGCTTCCTCTGTAAATGCACATTCTCTGTTGTGCATGAATCTAGGTTTATTATTAAATCTCAAAAGCTAATGTTACCTTTATTCTATGGGGTATATAGATCAAGATTAACCGGAATGCCAATTGTAAATTTTTTTGGCAAGATCTTGTTCGAGATTCTTATGAAAGTCTGGGCCTCAAAGAAAACGGGTCGATGATAAACAATGAAATAACTATAAAAAATAAATACAACAATAATTACAATCAAGTAAAAATTGTTTTTTTTATCAAATGCTATTTCATTTTAATTTCATAAAATATGGGAATACGTTAGCTTTTTAAATTTTGTATACAATGACAATTTCACTAGATTTTTGAAAAATATGTTATTTCAAAACATTTAATATTTGTATTGATTCAACAAGCTGTTAAAAATGCCAAACCATATTATAGCTGTATTAACAGCTCGGATTGCTGGGACAGCCTGTGTGTTGATGGATCCCAAATGAATATTCTGGCTCCAAGCAGTAATGTGACAATAACATTTCCGCGACTTTCTTACTGAGTATTTTTACTTCTTCTTGTCGTTTGTAAAAAATCATATCCAAAATTCAATAATTATTTCAAAATTTGGTGCACACAGCACCAAAAAAATCGATTTGCTAGAAGGCAAGGGTGCCTTCTATTCCATTCAGAATCAAAGTAAACTGACCTTTTAAGTCGACCCTTAAAGTTTAAACGTTATTTCTGCGTTATTCACATATTATTTATAACGTCCTTTTAACCTATTTTAAAGGTCTAACGAGTTTCGTTAACACGTATTAGATTGCTTTGAGGGCGGTGTCCGGTGTCAAAAAGACAAACTGCAGTAAAGTAGTGATTTAAATAACTTTGTGTCCTTTTGTGAATTTAGGAGTATCCACCTATTTGTTTTAATTCTTTTGAAGTATTTCAGTTCCAACAACCTCAAGATTATCTCTATTAAATTTTAAACTTGCCGTGGCTTCAAGACTGTTTTAAGAAATGTTAAAACACAAAAGCGAACCAAACCGAAAGCATGGCCTAAGTGACCAAGGCAGAATCGTCAAACACAGCGAAAAGGAAAAAGTGAACTGAGGCAGACACGGAACGTAAAAAAATAACTTCTGTGGCTATTTCTTCCCATATCAGATTTGTGCTTTATCAACGGATAGTTGTAGTTCACGTGTATTGTATGATATCGGGTGTTTTTACACGTTAAATTAATTTTTCGATGTCCAATTTGTTCCCGGGGCCATTTTTCAATAAACACAACCGGCACGCACGTTTTTACATTGCGCTTCTTCCTTTTCTTTCTGTCTGACATCGTCTATACAAAGTCATTTAAGTTTCGCTCACGCCTCGCTTCGCCTTCTCGCCTGGGGTTTGTCATGGCGTGATTGTTTTTAGTCACCACACTTTAGGTTTGGTTCGCTTTTGATTTTGTGTTTGACCTTTAGGTATTACCAATCTAGAGGCCGAGCCACTCACATCCGCAGGGAAATTCTTCCACGTGGACCCAACGCTTTGCCAAACTGCTGACATAGGTGGTAGGTTCTTCTGCAAGTATCCGTATTGGTGGGTCTTACCATCGTCTTGTAGCTGTACTGTGCAAGCATTCCAAGGCGCTGTAGTAAGTGAACTAATATGACAAATATAATTAAACAGATATGTCTTGGGGTGTCAAGTGCACTGTACAGTCTGCGGCTAACTTTTAAATTTAAATAACTCTAGACACACAGAAACTCTGATGAGCCGAGCTACCGGCGGGTAATGGGCTACCAAAAAAAGTGCTAGCACATTTTTGGATGTTTATCTTTGTAATTAATTACACCTCTGTCATTGTATTGCGTGAGTTATAAACTAACTGGGCACCATGGCTTTAATCGTGCGGTAGATGACATTTTCACAGGAACTTTTTTGATTAAAAATATTAATAAAGGCTCATCATTCCAAATAAGGATGGCAGAACCAGCCTTTGTCCCAAAAAACGAATAGACAACCCGTTCATATATTCTGTGTACTTATATTTTTGTAGTTTCCGTGAATAATTTCCATTAAATAAAAAGTTGGGAATCAAAAGTACTTTTAATTCATTTAATTATAGTAACTAGATTTGAGTGTATTTCGAACGCACACTATGGTTATCATTATGTTTGCTGCGTTCGAATACCTGGGGACTTATTGTCTTATTCAAATGGTAATGAAAATCTTCATTTTGTAACTTGAACTCCATAAATGGGATACGTTTTCAAAGGATTTTTATCATTTTGTTAGACCTTGTTAGACAATAAGGCTGCTTCACTCTGAAATTCAATGTCAATGGTACTTAATAATCTGTAAAGCCTAATTTTTGGACAATTTCATTGTACAGTATACTTTTTAAATAAATACTTTGTGTATTTATCAATATACCGATTTTATTTTAATATTAACATCCTACAATAACTGAGATGACCCATGAATGCTACGGCTGCAATAAATATCATGATCCGTATCTCAACGTCTACAGTACACTCGTCGTAAATAGACGCCTGGTTGCAAACGAAATTGTGTTTTTTGCCCTTGGTATAAGGATAAACGACACTGACTCACAAATGATTTTCCGTGATAACTTTTTCTTTGAGAATATCTATATAAATTGATATTCAGTACCAACAAGTTGATGAACGAAAATAATAGCGCCCTACTGTGTTTGAGAGATATAGTAGTTAGTATAATTGACTGTTTTAGATTATAAGGGGAAGCGCATTATTATATTTCATGGTAATTGACACTACCTCCAGGGGATAGTAAATAAAACAATCATAGTAAGCTGTATGCAACTTATGTGCCAGGCACCAAATAATAATATAAATGTGTACTATAATATTATAGACATAAAATGTTTATTGGTAGGCATGAATATCTCTAAGGGACGATGAATGAATTATGTATACTAAGGGAAAAGGAACGACTGAAACCAATATACAGTGTCAAAACAGTAAGGAAACTCTGCCATTTTGTGTTACATCCTTGTCATGTTTCTTCCATATATAATATTTATATTATCACTGTTCTATGATATTGTTGACGAATCTGAGAGACTCATATGTATAAACCAAAATATGTAGAGTAGTAAGACTTAAATTAAGTATCTAAAATATCTCATGCAAACAGTTTGTAATTAAAAATGTATGTTTTTATTTTTAAGTAACTCAGATGGGCTCCATGTAAACCATAGTATGTTTAGTTAAACACTAAGTTCATTAATTAAATAAAAAGCTTATAAATTTTACGCACGTACGGTGAGAGATAATTAGTTATTTTTTTAGAGATATAATATGTCTTTCAATTTAAAATGTTATCTGAATTTTATAATTTGATAAAACTGATCCAAATTAACCAAAGAAAGTCCAATAGTTGTTTATTAAGCTGTAAGGACTACATACACATTTCTTTTCATACAACTTTCATGTTTTATTCATGCAAATTCTATACTAATAAGAATAAGAATTACCAACCTACGAAGAAGAAATAATGCCAGGAAGCATAACTCAGAACAAATTCTACACAAAAAGTGGCCCTTCAAACCAAAACGACGTATGATTCCAAATACAAATTACTTCCGAGGTTACAAATAGACATGTTCTGTGATTGGTTTAAATTCAGAAGGAAAGCAGGGATTGTTTCACGCGCGTGCTTTAACGTCTAATATGACAGCTGAGTCATAGCGGCGTGGACGATGTACGTAAGTGGACTGGATCAACTCAATAATAAATCAATGTTTTGACACTCTATCTGTCCCGCGAAATATGATTAATTTATTACGTTTGTCTAGAAGACACTAGAAGAGACTCTTTCTTCGCAATGTAGTGAAGAAATAATATGAAACATTTTATGCCTACACATTTAACCAAAACAAAAAGTCTTTATTTTTCTGGTAGATGTTTTTCAATGGTTTACAGAATACCTTTATTATCAACTCAGCTAAACCACATCAAAATTTGCAGAGGGTGAATTTTAATTGGCTTGAAAAATTAAACGTGATTAAATTTTACCAAACAATGAACTGTTTTTTAATGCCATTAAGTATGTTACCTACATTACACACCAACTATAGCTGATCGTTTATTGTTCATTGTCTGTAGTATCTCTTAAGGATGATAATATTTCTAGATAAATATGTGATTTTTTATAATAACATAATAAAAACAAACTGGTAGGTACTGATTTTTGTATTTTTGTGTAAAATGGTCCATATTATTTTTAAAATTTATAAATTTTTTTTCGTCAAAATTAGTGGAGTATAATTATGCTGGTTTTCACAGGTAGTCATACTCTTGTTTTTCTAGCTTAAGTGCAGCTAGGTACTTATTTTGCCGCGTTTAATCGGCAAGGAAACGAGAATAAAACATAATAAGCAAAACACATTGCTGTTACATTTCAATATTTAGTTCTGAAGAAAAAAATACATCCTAAATTAAATCAAAAATAGACTGACTATATTTTGCTTAGTATTGACCATCTCGATCCCGCCTACTTGAGCACGACTTTATAACGCAGTTACAGTTCCTGACTTATTATTTCTTCGTAGCTATACTAACATATTTGATTGGTCGATTTAACAACTGGAGCACGGTAATATAAATATTACCGTGACTGGAGGTTATGGCTTATCAATAATCATTATAAACAAATGCGTGTAAGAGTATTCTTACTCAATGTTGTAATGAGAAAACAGTTTTAAGTTTATTTACTGCGGTCAAAATATATTGGAAATGAACAAAATGTCGTGCAATATGTATAGAGTCGGCCAACAGCGGAAAGTTGGGACGACGATACAATCTTTTGACAGAATATAAGACATTTTGTATGTTCAAATAGCGTAAGTTTGACCACTTTTACATTCAAGATTCAATGTCGCCACTTATCATTGGAGGAAAAGGAAAGTCTGTCCTTTACTGACAATGATTAAATGGGATATATGCATGTATTGATGTTTATTTCGGCATTATTGCTTTATTTGTTGAGCTAAAGAACACTTTCTATTTTAGTTTTTTTTTAGTCTGACGTAGGCAGATAAAATGTACCAGATAACAACACTAGGGTAGTCGGACCAAAAGATGACCACCCCCCAGTAGATGACCGAAACGCACATTTTCTCGAATTATAAGAATTGAGTGGTACTCCCTGTAGTGGCGTATTTTTTCTTTAGAAGCGGCAACACTGTTCCCTCTTTTAAAAATTAATACATCGTCATTGGACCCTCAGTCATGCTCCAGGACCTCATTTAGTGCGGACGTATTTCGGCCATCGCCATTTTGTATGGACAACGAGCTAAGGTGAGTAAACCAGTTTCTTAAGCTTATGAGTGGGTTGCCGATTTCTTGATATAATTAGGCCCCATTTATGAGTTCCCCTGCATTTATGACTATTATCTCAAGTAGAAAATCAAAGAAAATAAGTATTTTTTAATAAGGTTTTCGAGAAATTTGCTGTTCAATTACTGGTCTAAAAAAGATACATAAATCCTATTTGTGACCGAGCGGTCAGAATTAGCTCCGACCTGCAAATTTTGTTTTGATATTGTAGATTGTATCTTTGATTTTTTATTGATTTTTTACGTTTATCTTAATGGTTTTGGATACATAATTCTATAAACCAAAACATGACCGGAGTTTAATTACAGAAAAATCGTTGTTTTGGGCTGTTATTTTTTAGCTGGTCATTTATTGTTCCAAACGCTCTATTTGTGACCGAAGAAATTTGTTCGTTCATAATTTGGACCTCAAAACCTAATTGTGACCGACTGATTTTGACTGTTGCATTAAAACTGTTGTGGAATTTTACTAGGGTTCTTCGTAATCAAAAGTAAACCAATTTCGTTGGCCTTACAAACTGTTGTCATCATTACATTACTTGCTATCATAGTTTTTCTTTAATATGATTTTAATAAGATAAATTATAATAAGTACCTTAGTATTATAATGCAGACAAAATTATGTAGGTATACGGAACCCCACTTCTTTCAAATAAAGTCTCTTGTTATGAAGAATTTCGCCTTTTATTATGTCGGTCATAAATAGGGCCGATTTCGGTCAGAATTAGTTCCAAACCGGTCACAATTAGGGCCAAAGTCATTTATTTGATATTTTTGCAATTTTAACTTATTTACAAATAGTTCAGAGTAAAAACAGTTTATCTAGTTGATGCACCAAATATCTACCTACGTATACAACCAAAAACATAAAATATTCCTTGAATAGGAGTTGAGATAAAAAATAAAATTACTTGAATTCCGCTTAATCAGTCATCTATTGGTCCAACCACCCTATACATATTTAAATAAACACTGCACAAAACTGAACAGTTTGTGATGTAAAAACGACCTATCTCCGTGAGTTTGCTAACTTTTTTTTTCTATAATATGTTGCAATCATAATGCACAATTTTACAAAAAAATTGCAATCGTTTCTTTATCAAATTAAATTTCAGTTTTTTTAGTCTGACGTAGGGAGATAAAATGTACCAGATAACAACACTATACATATTTAAA
Organism: Selenia dentaria; assembly: GCA_917880725.1. Lineage (NCBI taxonomy): Eukaryota > Metazoa > Arthropoda > Insecta > Lepidoptera > Geometridae > Selenia > Selenia dentaria. The sequence continues at coordinate 24,512,581 of OU862886.1, forward strand.
TAAACACTGCACAAAACTGAACAGTTTGTGATGTAAAAACGACGCATCTCCGTGAGTTTGCTAACATTTTTTTTCTATAATATGTTGCAATCATAATGCACAATTTTACAAAAAAATTGCAATCGTTTCTTTATCAAATTAAATTTCAGTTTTTTTAGTCTGACGTAGGAAGATAAAATGTACCAGATAACAACACTATACATATTTAAATAAACACTGCACAAAACTGAACAGTTTGTGATGTAAAAAAGACGTTATTGAGTTTGCTAACTTTTTTTCTATAATATGTTGCAATCATAATTCACAATTTTACAAAAAAAATACAATCGTTTCTTTATCAAATTAAATTTCAGTTTTTTTAGGCTGGCGTAGGAAGATAAAATGTACCAGATAACAACACTATAAATATTTAAATAAACACTGCACAAAACTGAACAGTTTGTGATGTAAAAACGACGTGTCTCCGTGAGTTTAATAACATTTTTTTTTCTATGCTTCAATTTGCTTCAAGTTGCAATCAAAATGCACAATTTTACAAAAAATTGCAATCGTTTCTTTATCAAATTAAATTTCTAAACTTTCTAAAATAGGAATTATAAATATAATGATACAACTGACTTAATGTTTGCGCTTGTTCAAAATGGTGTATAATTATCGAGTAGCTAAAGTGCTCAAAAGAGATGGTTAGTATTCGTCATTTGATCCTCAATTATGAAGTTATACGATTATAATAAACCGATGGAAACATACAATGGCAACCACAAAAACTCATGCTATCGAAATATGCAACGTTTTTTGTTACTGTACTGTAAATAAAGTAAATGTTGGTTTGTAATTCTAAAGCTGTTTTTATGCTAAGGTGTGATTAGGTAATTATAACTTATTAAATGTTAAATTTACTATTACGCTCGTTTTATTTTATTATTATATACTTAGCCCCCGACTTCATCCGCATGGAAAATTGAATACCTACTTTCTTTAGTTAAAGTGACTTACCTGGCGAAAATAGGCTTAGCAATCTTGGTAGAAAACTATAACAGTTTTTTATCAAGATTGCTAAGCATATTTTCATACAATTTAAACCAGTAAAAAACATACATGCTAAACTTGGTCATATTTTTGAGTGGACTACTTATTGTTTTCAATACACAATCTTGTTAAATTTTCTAAAATATATAATTTATATATTTAAATAAATATACAAAATAACTAGTTTTCATTAAAATAAAAATTAACTAAACTGAAAATCCCGCCGTGGGGTACTAGCTAAGACCCGCCGTGGGGTACCGGCTTAGAATAGTACCCCCCCAACTCTACCCGTGGGTGCCGTAAAAATCTGCTAATGGATAACAATCGGAAGGTGGGCAGCAGCACCTTCCCAGTATTAAAACTGCGCTCGCCAACCCGCCTGCCAAGCGTGGCGAGTATTGGCAAAATCCCCCCCAATGACGGACACAACAGGAACCAGGCCCCCAGTCCCCGAATGCCCCGCTATTCCTGGCTACGGTAGCGGCCACGGTAACGGTGGGGCAGGGGGTGCTAAGAATCCCCAGCAGACGCCCGGCTACCACCTCCAACGACGACAACTGGCACTGGTAACATACAACATACGCACGATGAGGACAGACGAGAGATATAAGCTGGAAGAAGAAAAGAGTAAGTTACACTGGGACATTGTGGGGTTATCTGAAGTCCGTAGAGCGGGTGAGGACACGATAACCCTAAAATCAGGCAACCTACTCTACTACGATACCCTCAACCTCATGGCTAAACGACGTTCATTGAAACTGCAGTCTTCGGGTGATGCTGAAGCATATAGGCTGCTCAAAAACGAATATGGAAGTCCTTGCGACACGACATCCGGATCTTTAATACAAACCGTCTTAAAGAGATAATAGAGCGGAAAAAAGGCTCCAAAGTGTTTGCAAGAGACATGTCTATTGGGCAAAGCCAGTTGACGAAGCTGAAGAAAGAAGACGGCAGTGTGGCGTCGACCAAAGCAGAAGTGTTAGGAGAGGTAGAGAGTTTCTACGGACAGTTATACACCTCGGTCGCTAAACCTGTTAGCAGCTCGGTCAAAGACCCAAGAGCCAAGCTGACCCGACATTATACCGAAGATATCCCGGACATCAGCCTGTACGAGATTAGAATGACCTTGAAACAGCTTAAGAACAACAAGGCGCCTAGTGACGACGGTATCACATCTGAGCTTCTGAAAGCGGGTGGAACACCGGTACTTAAAGTCCTTCGGAAGCTCTTTAATACATCTTTACTTTAATAATCATGGAAGAAAAGCGTGGTGGTGCTGTTCTTCAAGAAAGGTGACAACACTTTACTTAAAAATTACAGACCCACGCTTTTGAGCCATGTTTATAAGCTGTTTTCGAAGGTAATATAAATATACATAACGAACCGTCTCAGTCGCAGGTTTGATGAATTCCAGCCTCCGGAACAAGCCGATTTCCGAAAAAGCTATAGTACCATAGACCACATCCACACGCTACGGCAAGTTATACAGAAGACCGAAGAGTATAACTTGCCTCTTTGTTTAGCGTTTGTGGACTATGAGAAAGCTTTGATTCGATCGAGACGCGAAGGCCTCCATCGAGTTTCCCAACGGGTAGTCTTAAGATGAACATGTACAAAACGAAAATTATGTCTAATGCCCATGTTGTACCTACCCCAATATCAGTTGGGAACTCAGTTCTCGAAGTTGTTGACGAGTACATCTACCTGGGACAGACAGTCAAACTAGGCAGGTCCAACTTCGAGGTCGAAAGAGGTTAATCGTCGAATCCAACTCGGCTGGGCAGCGTTCCGGAAACTTCGCCTAGTCTTCTCGTTAAAAATACAAGACTCAAGAGTCTTCGACCAATGTGTGTTACCAGTGATGACTTATGGCACTGAAACGTGGTCTCTTACTATGGGCTTCATAGATAAGCTCAAAGTCGCACAACGAGCTATGGAGAGGGTTATGCTCGGGGTTTCTCTACGTGATCGAATCAGAAATGAGGAGGTCCGTAGAAGAACAAAAGTCACCGACATAGCCCAGAAGATTAGCCAGTTAAAGTGGCAGTGGGCAGGGCACATAGCCGCCGAACAGATGGCCGATGGGACCGAAAGGTTCTGGAGTGGAGAACACGGACCGGCAAGCGCAGCGTAGGTCATCCACCGACACGGTGGACAGACGACCTGATGAAGGTTGCAGGACGACGTTGGATGCAGGCCGCTTCCAACCGGTTCTTTTGGAAAATCATAGGGGAGGCATATGTTCAGCAGTGGTCGTCCTACAGCTGAGATGATGATGATGATGAAACTGATAATTAACTTAAACTTTTTAATCCCTAAAAGTGGTTCCTGTACGATATTAATAATTATTCCGCAAGGATATACAGATCGCAGCTACGAGTATATGAAATGCATCAAGTCTCAGTAAATGACACAAGGAAAAATAGTTAGACAAGGAAAAAGGGCCAATAGTATATTTCCGTAAGCAGTTCGAATGTGTACCTTACCTGTTTGAAGTTGAAGTTAACTAGATATCAACAAGGTCGTAGGGAGAAAACGATTTCCGGCTAAGGGACGTTATGGTCGTTAACAGCGAACGCAGTTCGCTAGAGAGGTTAGATAAAGCTGTCAGTTTCTGTCAAATTAACAGTGAAATTTCACTTATGCTTCTAAGGTTTCTTGGTTCTTGAGCTAACAAAGTGGATGACATTTTTGTTAGATGACTGTACTGCAATACCGTACAATAACTATAATAAGAACTAGCTGTATAGTGTTCTTGACAGGGCAAACGCTGTTAACGATATAACGTAGAACTGCAGATCATTGTTTCAGATTATTTTAGGTATTTACTACCAGTATGAATATTATAATATATTGTATTTTACTTAAGACAACAAACAAAGCATTGTATAAGTCTTCATTATAGGTTATTGGTATGTTTTTGGAAAATAAAAATTATTATTATTATTAAAATTATTATATACCTGTGATACAACGATTGTGAAATGCAAATGTGAAATTTAAATTTGAATTTATATAAAATAATTTAAAAAAAAATTGTATATGCATGCGCTAGAAGCCTGTTAAATGTTTGTCTTGTAAATGATCGGTACCTACCTACAATATTTTATTATTTTGAATAACGATTTTCTGTATGGATCGTAATAATTATAAATAATTAACTTACTTAATATGTAAAATTATGATACACTTACCTCGTGGCTCCAATAGAAAAATAACTTTCCCCACATAACATTCTTCCGGAATTAAAATTGCGTATTTGAAATTCCAGGTTATCATATACTTTAACAAGTACAATTTGAAAAATTTAATAACGACTTCCATTCTATTCAGTTATTGGAGTGTAACTTAAAAACTACTAAACCGAATTTGATATAATTTAAATGGGATCAAACGGGAAGCACCAGCTTTCAAACAAAAATAAGCAGAATTTTGAGAATCGGTTCACCCTATCGAAAGTTATTAGATAACAAACATAAAAAAATACAGTCGAATTGAGTACCTCCTCCTTTTTTGGAAGTCAGTAGAAAAATCAGCTTGATCAGTTCTGAATATTCGATGTAAATGCGATCATTCATTCGATCTAATCAGTTATTCTTTCACATTTATAATAATAATATAATAAATAATAAATATTCATTCATGACCTTAGAGCTAAGATGCACATCATGGATACAATTTTTTGATACTCGTATTAGTGTGATCAATATAATACAAATATTGATTTAGCTGTTGACGGTAAATTACTTTCTGAATGAATCAGCTGGTATTCTATTATAATGTCTAATGTAAAGTATTCTTTTATAACGTCTACTGCCACGTGTCCTCCATGGTCGCCATAGATTCACTTGACAAACACCTTACACATATCTGACAGATAAGGTGTTATGGTCTTTGGAACGACAATCAAAGCTGCGACTTGGATAAAATAATCTTTGTCATAACAATAAATATTATTTTGTGTATCTTAACTCTGCTTTTGGAGTTAGTTTTTGCTTTGTAAGTGTACACTAATATAATAAAGCTTTTCCACTTTATTATATTAGTATATACTACATTCTTTTGTTTGTTTAAATTCACTAATCGCTGGAACTACAAGTTAGATTTGAAACATTATTTTTGTATATGGTTCATGAGAAATAAATTACTGCCCGGTTGGCGTAGTTGGTAGCAAACCTGCCTACTGCGCCGCTGGTCCCAAATTCGATCCCCGGACAGCTCTAGCATTTGCGTGCATGAACATATCTGTTCGAGCTGTGTCTGGGTGCGTATATGTATATATAATAAGCATGTAGACCAGGCATCAAGTCACCAGGCTCTGCCTATTTTGGAACTTGAACACCTTATGTGGTATTAAAAACATATTATTTAGTCAGCATACTTAGGGTATTTTCTATACTGACGCGAAAACGCGAGTAATCCCGCTGGGAGCAGCTTAGTATATTATGTGGCTGCCCCATGGTCATAAAATAACTTTGGCACAGAAATATTTTCTTTAATGCCAAAAGTAGGGAGACAATCAGGCGGCCCACCTGATGGAAAGTGGTCTTCGTCGCCTATAAACGTTTGCAACACCAATGGCGTTACCAACGCGCTACCGACCTCTAAGAAATTTAATGACGCCATTTTTAAACAACCTCATATCGTAGCGCAGAGGGAATTCCTCGGCGGGAAGCGACGAGAAACGTTGGGCTAGAGCTAGGTAGCTCAAGGTTATGAGGGTGAACATTCCGCCGATGGCGAGCGGTGCGGTGGTGAAAGGAAGGCGTTGGCAGTTCCTCCGAACACTTGGCGTTGTACAGACGGTAGAATACGCGCAGAGAGATGCAAACTCTCTACGAAGACTAAGCGAAGATAATAAGAATCGCATGACGTTGGATGGAGTCTAGGGGGTCAATCTGGTAAGCGGGTACCCGATCCATATGAGAATATATATACATATAATATGCGGTCTGAATTCTGCTTTGTAAGGCGCAAGCCGTTGCCGCGGGCTGAAGTACTTCTTGGATCGGTTTAGCTTGCACACCAAGCTTTTTAGAGGCAAGTTTGGCCTTGCTCTCTAGGTGACCGCTAAACTGCATGTTACGTCGACGCCAAGGATACCACTAGATAAGAATACTGGTAGAGATCTTCAAGGGCTGCTTGGAACTGGGACGCAGGGGTGAATGAGACTTGCTCCAAGGAGTTCTATACTTAAGACACAAGTCCGACCTGACTCTAACAATGACGATCTGGGGACACCTGCACGTCGAGTATATCTGGCGTCACCAGTGCTGTCATCTGCATAGCAATCAATATTCTCAATAGACAATAGGTGATTGATATGCAGGATAAACAGTGTCGGAAACAGCACGCAGCCTTGTGGCACCCCAGCATTAATAGATTTAGTGGTTGAGCAGCAACCGTCGACTTTAATGCTGCGCTCACCAAGAAATCTGGATAGCCAAATGTAGAGTCCCACAGGTATCCAGTATGAAGACAGCTTTGACAGAAGTGCCCGATACCAGAGTTTTTTAGAATAAAAGGTATTCTACGTGTTAAGTGACAGTAAAAAATGTTACTCAATACCGTGAAGTTGTTTCAGCGTGAAGAATTAGTAATAAGAATAACATCACACAGAAAGTTTCGCATTTATGAATTACTGCGATTTTGAATAGCTTATGTTTCCCTTTGAGATAATGTCAGCCAAGAAACAACATTTCTTGCTATTAAGTGCCAAGACGAACAAGTCGTGCGGCTGTTGTTAAGCGCTACGCTTGCCTATGTGAGTTGCAGTGCCACCGCCAGAGCTTAGAGCTGTAGTTTTTCATGGCACTGCACTGCGCCCATCACCCCGTGACATTCGTTTTTCATACTCTTCCAGTAATATCACTTTCTGCAGTGCCCTTCATGCCCTAAAATAACATAAAATCACCTGCTTCTGATTGCATAAAGTTTTATGGCATATTGTTTATTCGTCTAATAGTTATTAGGCATAAAGATCAAAAGGCATAGGTAATAAAAAAAATGTGTAACAGTAGGTTAGAGTGCGGCGAGGTGGCCCCACTTCTTGGGCTTGGGCCACTTCAAAGCCGCCAACATGTTTAAGTAAATGAGAAGTATTTTATTTAAAGCAAACACAAAATTTCCAAAACTTACTTTTTCCCTGAGTGTAGAAGCGGCGAAGCGCAAGAATTATTAGACTAACCTACACCTCGATAAGTATATAACACAGCATTTTTAAGATAACATTGTTATCGATAGGTAATAATACGTATTCATTCTAAATTTCCATGCAACATATAGGTACAAGTAGGTATATGATGTTACAAAGTTAAGCAATTGACGTTCATTAAAAGCTAAAGAAATTAGCATAATTAATATGCATGCATTTATCAAAAAAATTGATAAGTATCGATGTTATATTACAATCATTATTACTAATAATGTACTTCATTATACATTTATTTTTTTAATTGTTAATATAATAAACTTACTTGTTACTCGTATTCCAATTTCTTAGAATTTTTGTTTATACCTAATATTTAACATGGTTCCGTAGGTGCTAGAACCAAAAATTCATACTAGGGAGATACTTCTAGCTGTGTTAACTAATGATTCCAGCAGAATCTACAACATACAGAATTATTTTCATATTTTATACTAATTTGACTGGACTATAAGACCTCATTTACAGTCATTACTAAGAAAATTGGCCCGCCTATTTTGCAAAGAGCTGTATCCCAAGCAGTCTGAAAAACATTCACCTGTTCTTTATATAAAGGCTCCTTCCAGTGGGCCTTGTACGAATACCTGCGTAAGTGTAACGTTACGTGTCGTTCACATAAAACAGAACAAACTGTCATTTATCTATGGCAACATCACAGACAACGCATGGGTTGTACGCCGAAGCGTGACGTGTTGATGTTTGCGATACGAATACTTTTTCGCAAATTATTTGTTCTACGGCCTCTGTACGCTCTTCGAAGCGACGATAGCCCAGGAACAAAGGTCGGCCATCAATTAGACGGCCATGGGATTGATCTCCTCCACAGCATGGTGATAAGGCACTTCAGGTACCCGTATGGTTCTACAACCCTCAAGTTTGAACATCGAACAGACGTCAACGCGACGCGCGACAACAACTGCTCCGCGCGAGAACGCGGGTGTTCTATAACCACCTACCAGATCATGTAGTCTCATCACCTAGCCTTTCTTCATTTAAGCATAGACTTAAATCGTGGCTCGTTGAGAAGGCGTTCTACAGTGTTGACGAATATGTACGAAAAATAAAATGACATTTAAATAATTTATTTTGTATTTAATATAATTTATATAATCTAAATTGACATTATTATTAAATAACTCTCTTAATAATAATAGTATGATATATAAATACATTGTATTTAATGTAATTTACATATATATTCAAAATTGACATATCTTATACTCTAGTGCTATACTAAGTTATATGTGATTATTATTATATTGACTTGTAATATTTCTTACCAATAAATTGATTATTCTGATTATTCATCTCATCTAACACTGCGTTTTGGCAGATATTATATTCTTGTAATATTATTCTGTAGTAATATTTGGTAAAGATCTAAATGCGAATGCAAATAGTGCAAAATAAATAACTAAAGTATGTATTTTTGGGTGCAGTACCTACGTAGTTTTCTTGAATAAGGCCCGGCAAAATGGCTTGCAATGCTTCCCCTACTAAACTCCTACTACGTCCTCCTTCCCCACTTTTTCTAAACTATGCAATTTAGAAACTAATATATTATTTAATCTTCCACATTCACAAACCGTTGTAAAAAGTAACTTAATTAATCGAGTCATGTAGAGCCAAGCCACCTTCGACCGCATCATCACTGAACATCAAGTAAGATAGTGGTCAAACACTTGTCTATCAAGTATACAAAAAAAAAACTCAAGTATGCTCTCAAGTTATGAGCATCCCGCCAAGAATAATAACAGTATATCTTTTTCTTTCAGAAAGCTAATGACTAAAAAAACATTAGTTAAATTATCCATTGAAATATATCTTATCTTCCAATTTAGTTCATTCCATTGCAATATAGATCGTACAGTTAGGGATTCAAGTTCAGTCTCTGCTCCTTGTACCGCCGGAAAACAATTACTTCAGGCCAAAAGTCTGATGCCAGGAATGATTACTTACTTACAATAATGTAAGTAATTTTGATAATTTTCAAATGAAATAAACCCTATGACATTAATCCATAACACTTTCCTACGATTGGTTAGTCATCATCATCATCATCATCTCAGCCGTAGGACGTCCACTGCTGAACATATGCCTCCCCCATGATTTTCCAAAAGGACCGGTTGGAAGCGGCCTGCATCCAACGTCGTCCTGCGACCTTCCTCAGGTCGTCTGTCCACCGTGTCGGTGGACGACCTACGCTGCGCTTGCCGGTCCGTGGTCTCCACTCCAGAACCTTTCGGCCCCATCGGCCATCTGTTCTGCGTGCTATGTGCCCTGCCCACTGCCACTTCAACTGGCTAATCATCTGGGCTATGTCGGTGACTTTCGTTCTTCTACGGATCTCCTCATTTCTGATTCGATCACGTAGAGAAACCCCGAGCATAGCCCTCTCCATAGCTCGTTGTGCGACTTTGAGCTTTTCTATGAGGCCCATAGTAAGAGACCACGTTTCAGTGCCATAAGTCATCACTGGTAACACACATTGGTCGAAGACTCTTGTCTTGAGGCACTGAGGTATTTTTGACGAGAAGACTTCGCGAAGTTTCCGGAACGCTGCCCGGATTGGTTAGTGCTTATTTTTATTGCAAAATATCTCCCAGGAGAGTCAGCAACTCACTGATATCGGTGAAGGCCTCCAACCTTGGCCTCTGCGAACCTGCATACCTGCGTGACTCGGACATGTGTGGCTGCTTTTTTTTGCATGCATCCTATGAGCCTCAAGCCTCATATCCTCTTCAAAGATTAACCTTTACAGAGGGTTTAAATATAATTAAGTAAAGTAAAGTAAAGTATTACTGTGTTAAAAGAAGCTTGATCACAACGGACTCTCCGCCATTTTTCCGATGCCACTTCTGTGTGTGCTTATTTTAAATTCAGCCTTGTACCTTTAACTTTGAATACTTCAAGTTCTAGGTAAACTTTCTTAGATCTTTTTATCTTCGTCGACCGGTCTAAGAAGTCGGTTGTTTTTACAGTAATCTCTTTTTCCATCTTAATAGAATATAAAACTGAGTAAGTATCAACAGAGTTTTTAAAGTGACATAATAACGTCTCTTTGCAAGATTATGTGAATAAAAGATTTGGCTGGCTCAAACTTATTTTATTTATATTTCGCAGTTGGTATGTACCGAGGGTTGTGGGAGTTTTTGGTTACATGACGAACTGACGTCTTACATTACATGAATACATTTTTAATAAGTTGAATTTTTACATTAAATTTTTTAAATATCATTGATTAATTGGCTTGTAGCAATAACATCAGGTATGGTGTTTAAATAAGGAAAAGTAGGTATGTCTCTTGGATAGATGGATGAATGTATCTCTTTCACACCATAACTACAAGCCTGATTTGTTTTTTTAACACAGGTAGAAAATAATCTGGAATGGTCTTGGATTATTTTTAATTTAATTTGCGTGTTTCAACATCTTTTAATTCGCGTGTTTCAACCACAATTCGTAGTTAGATTAGCATGCCACCGGCCTTCTGCGTGGCTCGCTTACCATGTCGCTGAGAATAAGTTACCCAGTCCGCTTTAGACTACACCTTAGAATATATAAAGTACCGAGTTACAGACACAACATGCGATGCACTGATTGGACCCATTATGTATTTGTCGTTTGGCTATAGGTATATAGAGCCATTATGTAGTTTAGTTCACTTACAGCCTTTACATCGATGGAGTCCTAAACTTTACATTACATCTGCATCAATCTATAATACTACATCTGTGACCGAATGACAAGTTTCTTGATATCTTTTTAGCCTTTCAGAATATTGAGAACAAACTTGTAAAGCTGCCTTTGAATGTCAATAGTCTAGTGGCTACCGTTTTGGTGCATCATTTGATTACTCATCAGCCGTGCGATTCTCTAATGATTCGTCGATGCGATCGTCGACGAACTCACCGATGTCAAATACTTTATGAGATATCGCCCTTGTAAAAAAGGTTGTTTTTCCAACGTTTCCTGTCATCTCGTCATTTGTTTCACGGATGTTGTCAAAGATGCAACGATGTTTGCTCTTAGAGAATCGCACGGCAGATGTTAGCGAATGACAGGTTTAAGTTGTAGTGGTAGGACTTTTGCAAATCCGCCTGGGGTAGTATCACGCCTCTGCCAGTTATTTATCCGTGAAGCAGTATTGTGTAAAAGTTACTGTGTTTCGTTAAAGGTCAATTTCCGGACAGGTCAAGAGAACATCTTATATTTCAGCGAGACGAGCGCAGAGCATTGCCATTCAAGATTTTGATATCCTTAAGCGTGCTACCAGACAGAGAGCGTCCACGCGGTCAGTTTTTCGTTCGTAGTGTTGTATTACGTAGATATAACCAAATAGGAGGCGTTCGGACCGCGACGGTCAACAGTGGGTAGACTGTAGGTATAGGTATTGTAACTATACTACCTCTCTCAAAAGAACGAACTACTCTCATCATGTTTTGGCCAAATGATCGTCAACCCATACGCTATGTAAATATAAGTAACCTTGGTTCTTTTAGAGTTGTAGAGACTTTCAAGGTAATTAATGTGTGCATATATAAGTAATAAAAATTTTGTTTGTTATATAAGATTGAGGGCCCCATCCATCGCCCACAACTATGAGTGCCATCCAATGTCTGCACCCCCTTGGAGGGGAAAGGATAGGTATAGGAATGGTTAACTTAGTGTATAACAATAACCATTCAACTCTGCTTGATGGAACTTCAATTCTGTTGCACTAGCCTCGACTAGTATTGTAGTAAAAGGACTAATTGTCCTAAGTTTGTAAATTGGCACACAACAGTGGCCTAGCAATCAATACGATTATAAATCGGTGTTCTGTTGCACTAGCCTTGACTAGTAATGTAGCAAAAGGACTAATTGTCCTAAGTTTGTAAATTGGCACACAACAGTGGCCTAGCAATCAATACGATTATAAATCGGTGTTCTGTTGCACTAGCCTTGACTAGTAATGTAGTAAAAGGACTAATTGTCCTAGGTTTGCAAATTGGCACACAACAGTGGCCTAGTAATCAATACTCAATACGACTATAAATCGGTCATAGTTTTATACCTGTATTATAAATACAGTCAGATATATCTCCTTGCCTCACAAGATGAGATAAAAGATTATTATTTTGGGGTTCAAACCAATCTGGTTATTCATGATAGTAATCAAGAACCATATCATACTGAGGTTTATTACAACCAAACTGTTTAACAGTTAAAGAAAGTTAATTTCATCTTGAAATAATAATTAGTTCTATATGTTTCATATAAATTATTTTCTCACATAGAACTTAGTATGTGTATAGTTTAAGAATAATTAATTCTATACTCATAAGTAACATCATGCTAGGGCTGAATCGTTTTATTCAATTACTTGTAATAATATCAGTTCTCCTTTCTAATGTATAGGAACAGAAGGGTAGGAAGTGATTAAATGGATTAGGGTAGGACTTCAACCTCCCGCGATCAATTAATATTAACCCAACCATAATTCGATGATGTCGTGTATAATGTTTGTAAATGGTTCAATAAATAAATAACTCTTTGGCCGTAGAGCATCCTTTATCGAACCTATGTCCAGTGTGGGGAAAATTTCTCACCGACGTGTATAGTACTTATGCTTGCAGTCGAAGCTTTCCAAATTAAGCAATCATGCGAGGGAGTTTATTAATCCCATGGGTTGTGAGGCCCCAAAATCGCAACTAGCTCAACATTTATTACATAATTATAAAAGCACTCCAGTCTGATGAATTTATCAAACTATTGTCAGGTTAAATATATCACAATTTAAATACTTGAACGAATTAACGAAAGAAGGACTTAGGGTTTCATAGTTAAGTTCAATTAACAAGAATCTAATTTAATCAAGTCAAAGGCAACCAGTATTATCACAACCGAATTGATTATGAAATATGATTTCCGAGTCTTGGCACTCAATAAATGGTAATTGAACAGATACGCCTTAACTGCATTAACTTAATTATTCATCTTAAGAGACAGAATGATAACAAAGCTGGGCTGCAATACGTTACTTTGAAAGCAGATTACTTCCGGTCCCTGTTCATTTCTAACTCGTAAGTGAATCTATTTACGCTTAATTGCTTATCGATTAAAGATCAATATATTAAGTCAAGGCTATTCCATATATTCCCCATACATTCCTGTAAGAGTAATAAATTCCAAGCCAAGAACACACTGACCCCTAAGAGTCGCCTTATTTGCTGTAACTTTAAAAATATCTTGTGAATATTCTACCACCCGCTATAAAACTTAGGTAAGGTAGGATAATATTAACTATTCCGTAAAATGATTAAGTCTCCTTCGAAAAATCTATAACAAATGGTGAATACGTCAAACATACTCATATTTATAATATTCCGCTAGATTAGGTAGTTTTAATTAATCGATGTGACAATCTCTGAAAATTGGTTAATTAAAGTTCAATATAATGTTCCATTGACATACCTATAAAAAGTTGTGTAACCATAAAACATAATATAAATTAATATCAATTAAACAATGACCATCTCTGAAAGAAATTGGTTAAACAAAAGCACATAAATTCCCTTGATATACAATAGTACTCCGCCTGATATACCTAGAAAGTAGTGATCACGTCAACATATACACAACTATAATATACAGCAAGATAATATAAAACATATATGTAAACATCTCTGGAAAAAAATGGATAGACAAGTTCATCGTATTTCCTTGTTATACAATAAGTGACTTTGTAATTATTTACTGTTAATAAATTAAATGTAGACAAAGTAATCAGTCACACATTGTATTAATTAGGATTTCCATATCGGTTAAGCATACACAACGTTTCATCTTGAGAAATGATATTTATATTAGAAATAATATAATTCAAATTATATATTTTTTTTAGACAATTATTTTAATTAAAATATAATTTTAATTTTATAGTACAATAGTTGGTTGTAAACAAAACCGATATGGTGAGTTTAAAATAACATGCCACAAACCTCCGAAGACTTCTTTTAGACTGTGAGTCGTCATGTAATTCAACCTGGAAATTTACCTAATAGTACCAATCTATTATTTAATCCTCACTACGCTTGAATTTACGTTGAATATTATTTCGTCGACTTCAGAAGAATGATTTGTATTTTGGAATAAAATAATTAAAGTTAAACATCCAGTAAATAGTTACTTTCTTTAGGATTCAATTACGTCGATACGTCCTAGTAAGTCTCGTTTAATCAATGGATAAAATTTACACATCTGTACCTACTCTAGTACACTACTAGTTTAATACATATTTTCAGTATTGACGATATTAGAATAATTCAATTCTTTACGATAAATCTACATGACAACCCACAGTTCGGCAAACAGCTCTCGAACTTCCTGTGTTCTGGAAGAAACAGAATTATCACCCCCCCAAATCGAAGAAATAACGCATTTATTACAACTATACAAATAGGAATTTACCGCGGAGGAGAAAGAAGCGGATCCGCAATTGCCCATCACTAATGGTTTTATGTTTCTAACTACACTTAGATCTAATTAAATCTACACGTGGACGCTGAAAGAAAAAGTTATTAACTTAAATCTACATGAAACCTCCGGCGCACGTCATCGCGTATCCACAAGTTTGATTATGTTTTGTCACTTTCTCCTCTTCATTACCTTAAGAGTATCAAATCCAATTTCGGACATTTTTGATATTTCCAAAAGTAATGTTATATTTATTTAACTCCGACAGGATTTTATTATTTAATAATTTTAAGATTATACTCGCGTCTGTGTTCATATTTAATTACCAAATGATTAAAATTATTAAGTGCATTCACACATAAAAAACCTAATTAAAGATTATGGCTTCTTACTTGCAAGGGAAATAACTTCATTCGAAAAGCAGTCGCCCTTGTTAGCACTTTGCTCTAAATAACGAGCATACAAACTAAGTTTCTTGTTATGTAACACAGTCCCTATTAAATGCCCTAACTTCCCACTTAAACTAGCTGAAAACTGGTGAACCACTCATATGTATTTATTTAAATACACAGAAGGTGTATTTTACTAAATTCATTATTACAGAGATTTAATCTCAAGCCTTGGTTTAAGTACCGCCCTAATTTCTTAAAACTAAAATCGAAAGACCTCTACAACAGTCTTGTTCTACCGACTTAAACCAATAGCTTTAAAATTGTTGTTAAGTAGTGTTGTGTACTTGCGTGTTGTTATTTATGAACAAATTTGAATTTTGACACAAGGGATGTCGATAGGATAATCAATAAATTGAAACCCACCGACAATGCAAGATTATTTTGATATCCCCAGATAGTCTCGATTCAATATCGACTGGGTAACACCATCAACCTTAGCCCTTGTGCCACAATACAAATAATTTAATACAGACGAATTTACAGTTATTCAATCATATATGATGTCAAGGCTCCCTTTTATCTTGGTAAATGAATTATGGTGTGTAATTTATGATGTAAAAATGTGAAGGTAACTACTTATTTCTAAATGTAACTTAAAATTAAGCTGTGTTAATTTTATGTTGTCACAATTTTATGATTTATTATATTCTCCTAAGAGTAATAAATCATTACTTTTATTGAGTAAGCATTCCCTAAAATTCATTTAGATCCGTGGATTATATTAATTCACGTCCAATTGAATTTAAATTATATATTATAATGTAATGTGTAATTATATGAGTGATACAACCAAACACAAGAAATAAAATGAACAATACAATATGATTATGACAGAAGTAATAAAACACTCATTAAAATATTACTTTACAACAACAATTTTTGATACATTTAATGAATGTTCTACCCTTTCAAATGCATAAAAGATACCATCACTCACAGACAAAGCTCAGAGGGGTTTATAATATTAATAATAGAATAATGAATATGTTCTTCTATGCTAAGTTATACTAGAATTCGATTTAAACTAACTACATATATATTAGAAAACATTTAATTAATTGTGTATTGAATCAATATTATAATATATGTAAATCATTTTATCATATAATAATTATTTAATTATTTTGGCATGATAGTGAATTATTAGACAATTTTTGCTTTGTTTTAAATGACAAAATTTTATAAAAGACCATAAAATTATAGGAATTATCCCGTTAATAATAATCACTAAAAAACAGCAAGCTTTGAAATATTAAAATTTAAATAATAAGTCTAATTTTAAAACAAAACCCACGGAGTTTCGCTGAGAGGTTAAAATTAAAGAACCACTTACATAATCAGCCCTGGAAGACACTACACTTCACTTGACTCTAATTTAAATATATTCTCTCTTTAAACGAACGCGCGACCGTCTTTCCTAGAAAACGGGTTAACACTCCATGAGCCTGCGTAACCGCCGATCTCTGAAGCAAGCGTCCGTTCGCTGGCCTGCCCTGATTGGTCGACTGCACCTGTTTTTGCCGACCTCCCGACCATTTTACTCTATGCTTTGATAAGCAAAAATGTGACCTTATATTTTTAATAATAGAATTTAATTCAGTGTGAACGTTTATTTTTTAACCGCAATTGATTATTTGTAACGCATTCGATCCGTGTTTACCCTATAGCTATCTCCCTTTAACTCTTTTATGTGTTCAAATTGACGATAGGTACAGTATATGTAGTTCGTGGGAACGCGTGAACGCGTTGACCGCTCTCTGATAGTACCTAAGGGTGTTTACAAGTTTGAATGCACTGAACTGTTATGGGCAAGCGTGACTTGCTCGTCTTGTAACCGAATGACATATAAAATATGTGATAAAACAGGAAACGTTGTTTTGTTTTTTCCTCGCCAGTACTCGTTAGAATGTTATAGTAATGTATCCATCGCTTTACTAGAAAGTGTCAATGACAGTGAATGACAGACTTATTTGTGTGACTGTGACTTGACTCTGACTATTTGAATACAATTCTCACTGGATGCAACTATAAATATTTACCTCCATTCCATTACTCATTATGAGTAATGGAATACATACAAACGTACGAGTACTATAAAGGAAAACTAAAAAGGAACTACGATATAAGAAAAAATAATCGTAAAATCAATGTGAAAGAAATAGTTAAAAATACGTAATCTATTTCGGTTGAACTTGGTTTACTTTTGTATTGTTATCTATTAATAATGTGCCTAAGTTCGCAGATTTCAGCCGAGGTCCTGAATTTCAGCGCGACAGCGCGACAACGGTACTTCCACTGCAGGGATAGTATTGTGCCTCAAGCGTAACAGTAGACGCCTTAAGTAAAAGTAACAGTATAGCGCCTTAACGATAAGTAATGATACTATAACGTGACACGTGACGTGAGTCAGGTAAACCGCTTGATGATGGTAAGCATCACGCATACCCATCTCGGTTGTAGTGCGACATTATATCATACACAAGATTCAATCCGCGGTACATGTCACCGCAAGACACATCTATTCATTGCCATTCCCATTATATTCACTTGCAACTTGGTAGCTTACAACCTAAACACTGAGCGTGTTTGTACTTTAGCTCTAGGTTCATATAAGAAAGATGTGCTTGCAGAATAGCCCAACAATAGATATAATAGAAAGGTGTAAGACTCTTATTAGTAGGTATCGCAAGAGCGGCATTCCTGGACAAGAATATTCAAACAAAGAATGTTATATATTATTTTCTATCAAGTCACGAGACGGGTTAAGTCGGTGGTATCCTGGCGCCTGGTGGTAATCACCATGTCTGCCCATGACAAATGCAGTGACATCCTAAGCTTACAACTGAAGTTTATGTAGCACTGCACGGAACTGATCACCCTGCGACATAATATTTACTAGGTTTCCTAACTGAGTAAAATTTATTTGAAACTTATTAACATAATATGTGACGAAAGTATCAATGTATCAACTCAATAAACCAATAATTAACAATAATTACACTATTTTGTTTATTATTTATACTATTTAGGTGCACTCGTGCAATTTTCAAATTATTGTTAATTTGTGCGTATTCTTCAGTGCGCGACGCGATCTCTAACGGCCGTTTTCAATAATATATCTATCGGCGGTTTACCTTACTAGAGATAGATATTTGACACTATTTGTATTGACGTTATGTCAAATTCCTATCGGTAGTAACGAAAACCATGGATAGATAGAATATTGAAAACGGCCGTAAGCGTGAACACTCCCAGAAGAAGAACGTCTTACACGTTCGAAACGTCGTCGGACTTAAACTGACATAATACCAAGTGAGTGCAGCCGGTATCTTTATATTATTATTGTTAATTGTCAATACTACATAATACGTATGTACCTATACTTATACTTTTTCATGTTATTTTGACTTATCCATTTAGAATGCTTACATACGATATACAGCGCCCCGGCAATCGGAATGTATATTACTTAACATTATTTTATCCTATTTATATCCGTAGTAGACTAGAAAAATAAAATTGTCCTCTTTATCAGATTCGTAAATACTTTTGGACGATAAATCTCCGGCACTAGCCCTTCCTCTTTGTAGTATTTGTATATAATATATAGCTTTGGCGATCGACCTCCCATCGAAATCAAGTCAATAATTCGTTTGTGCCGGTATCCGACCTCCGAAATCGTAAATTTCATACAGACCACAGCTTTGCTCGGCCACCACATAGATTGTAGCTTCGAGTATATCGTAAAAACAAATTTATAGAAGAGGTTATCTATACTGTGTGCGTGGCTTGGGAGCTTGATTAAATTGACTGCAAATGTGTCTAATATTATTTTTTTATATAAAAGTAGAACCGTCTTCTACACTAAAAACTGTGAAATAACTTGTTGAACTCGGTACCACGATAGTTCGAAAGTACCTATTATCACAATATTGCGTTTGATAGATTCATTAAAAATTTGGCTAACTATCTATCTAAATACTTGTTTATTAATACATAATTGAACTTAATTATTTTAGTATTTTATCCCTAAATGCAACAAATTAAAATATAATGTACAAAATTTACATTAACATACGTAAGTTATGTAGGATATAATAAAGTTGCTTACCTAAACTTACGTACGTAAGGTTTTAGAAGAGCTTTATGTGGTATTTTAATACGAAAATATGACTTAAGTTATACGTGTCTTCTATATTGTAGCCGACGTATGATTTATACGTTAAAGCTGTGAAATGTATTTCGTGGAATAAACAAGGTAGTGCTAGATAGCCATACCTTGTTTATGTGAAACTATGATTTAGATATCGTTCCAGCCTCTCATCATCAAAATCATCATTTGGCAGATTTATTGGTTGTATATTTATTTAGAATAATGTACATTATGTACTTTAAGTATGTGTAAAATCATTATAGATTTTATTATACTTATTGAAATGCTTTTAGATAATAAAATTGCACAATGGTTAGGGACGGTAGTCGCTTACGGCCCGTCCCAATAATCTATCTATCGCCGGTTTACCTTACTAGAGTTAGATATTTGACACTATTTGTATGGACGTTATGTCAAATTTCTATCGGTAGTAAGGAAAACTGTGGATAGATAATAGGGACCCCCATTAGTCACTTTGTTTGTTCATTGCTATAAAAGCGGTAGCGTAAGGCGACCAAACTCACTTTTCTCGTCCGGTGACGCTGTAAATGCCGATAGAGGCAAACATTCATCAGGCATTTTTTTTTGTTTCGTTGTGTAGATTTGTAAATGTTATCACATTCGTTCCAGATGTTTTTAGTTACACTCCAATAAACTGATGTTAAAGATTAAGTAATAGTAAAATAATAGAGTAATAGAATAATAGTAAAACCAAAGTAATAGAATGGAAGTCGGTATAAAATGTTTCACATTGCACTTTTTTATTATTGTTGTTCTATCTGTATTTAATACATACAAGCGTCCAAATAGCTGGGACATAGTGCCACCTCTAAAGTGGCACTGCAGTCCCAGCTAGCTTGGGGCTACCGTGACAACACTCAGAATATTTTCGATTGCAGGTTCGCCATTCAAACGATGTCACAACTTGCTCGTGTGTCCCTTTTGCCCTACCACCTGCACAGGTGACGACCGCTTTAATGCCACTGACGACGGAATTAAAGTGGCGAAATTCTATTCAAGCTTAATTTAAAGTTGGAGACTTCTGCAACTCTGCAGCTTTAAATCAAGCTTCAATCAATAAGGTACCATTAAGACATAAAAACTTCTAAAGTAAAAAGCACTGATAGCAAAAAGTGGCCAAATGCAATTCAAGCTTGTTATGAGGATAAATACAGAAAAATAATGTTGTGGTGTGGAAGCACAGAACCCTAGGTGTGCGAGTCCGACTTGCATTTACAAGTTTATTGTTATTGTTCTTGTTGTTTGTACGTATTCAGTACAAACTATAATTTATCTAGTACAACTGTGGCACAGATAACGCATAGTTAGTACTGTACACGTCAACGATACGATAACGTTGCACTTTAGCAAATGTTCGTGCTCGGGCCACTGAAAGGTCAAGTTCGTACGTAAATAAGTCAACAATCAAGTAACTGCAGCTCCTGGCTGAGTGCCAGCTGCGCTCGCCACCCATCTGGTGACGCTGTAAATGCTCGTAGAGTCAAACAGTATTTAGCCAGTTAAAACCCTGTAACTCAAACTTTTCATGGATAAATAACGACTCGCACTTGGCTGGTTATATAGTTGTTTCAAACGGTAGGTCCCATTTGTTCTATGGAACATGACGAAAATATTGTCCCTATTTGTACTATAGAACTACATACTAGCTTTTGCCCCTGTTTTTATTTGTATGAAAAAATTCAAATTCTTCTTTCTTCTTCTTTCTCAAAATCGCTGACGTTAATACCAGTTCACTATCAAAAAAAACTTAGTTTGTTCTATGGAACAATTTGAGACAAAAAAAACTGTTCTATAGTACAAATAGGGACAATATTTTCTCAAATTGTTCTATTACGAGTACACATGTTCCATAGAACAAATGGGACCTACCGGTTTCAAATGTTCAGTCAATAAATATTTTTTTAAAAATCTTTCTATTGTGCCGGCTGGTGCTTGTGTTTATTTGACCAGTGAGCCTAGCACGAATACCTGCGTAAGTGTAATGTAACGTATCGTTCACGTGAAACAGTACAAACTGATATTTATCTAGGGCAGCTGTGACACGGATAACCCATAGTTTGCATGGCGAAGCGTGATACGTTGACGTATACCATATGAATACTTTTCGCAAATTGAAATGAAAACTCTTAGTTGGGTAATAAATATTTTCTTTTCGATTCTAATTGGAATACCTGCTTTTGAGGCGGAAATGTCTTCTGTTACTTGCTCTCTGCAAAATAGCACTCGAATATCACTAGTATTCCATTTGAATCGAACAGTAAGTAGCTAATGGTAATGCTTGTTCAGAACACCAGCGTAAACTAATAAACTAAAATTATAAATTCTCTAAGCTATGGTACTTTGTTCAATTGAAGCTAAACTCCACATTCGTGTAACGCACTTACAATGACAATTATTCTAAAAGTATGATTATTATATCATTTATGAAAGGTATTCCTATACTATTCAATTGTGCTCGGTAAGTCTACATCAGTTTGAAGTTACATGACGTACATCGTGAAATTTATGAACTGTCATTCGCAAGCGATAAACGAATTTGGATTTTATTTTGAACAGAATAAGAACTAAAGTACCATATTTTGGTGAATTTTAGATGTAAGTTGTGATAGTTTAGTTTGGTGTTCCGTACAAGCGAACCATCAGAAAAGAATAAAAGCAAATGTAACGTACGGGTTCTCGTTGGCTTATATTTGCAATTTTAAAGAGAAAATATACACATCTGGGTTTATACCCGCGTCTTACGACAATACGTGTCATACGTGTACGTACAGTCGCCTGCAATAAGATGTATACATTTCACAATTTTCAAACTGCCTCAGCATTCAAATTCATTAACATTTACATCAAAATTATTCTAAAATGAAGTTATTATATTATTGTACTGTTAAGAATAGTCCTTATCTGTATAGCAGGCGACTGTACGTAAGACGCGAGTTTAAACCCGCGTTTTACTTACTTAATACACGTACACGTGTCAGTTGTCATAGCCGCTGAGGAGATCCATCCCAGCATCGAATTTAACCCTTGTTTTTAACAAACGTATGGGGACGGAGCAACATCTATTGAATAGCTAGAGAAGCATTATCTAAACATATCATTTGCGTATTGATGTCGCAACCCTTCATATTTACTATTATACGATTTTTAAACCACTATCTCCTGCTTAGCGAGATCAAACTTTGCAATTCGTGCAGTTGGCTATTTATTACTTGTGGTTTCTGTGACAGTACGAAATATATGATATGCTTGAAACCCGGGTCGGCGTACCTACTCGATCCTTGAAGTGAGTATTTTGCCGGTTAATAATAGTTTAGTATGAAATAACTTAATAGGTCTGCCAAATGTGCAAGTCCAAGCCGTAACTTATATTTTTATGATGTACTTACATTAAAATTTACCAGGAGAGTATCCTGTTTAATAGCATACACGAGGAACGGCCAAGTCGGACGTTAAACTAATTCTGTCAAATGATATATGTCGCCTAAACATTATTTGCCGTGGGGTACCGGCTTAGAATAGTACCCCCCAACTCTACCCGTGGGTGCGTAAAAATCTGCTAAGGGATAACAATCGGAAGGTGGGCAGCAGCACCTTCCCAGTATTAAAACCCCAAAACTGCGCTCGCCAACCCACCTGCCAAGCGTGGCGAGTATTGGCAAAATCCCCCCAATGACGGACACATTAGGAACCAGGCCCCCAGTCCCCGGCAGCCCCGCTCTTCCTGGCTACGGTAGCGGCCACGGTAACGGTGGGGCAGGGGGTGCTAAGAATCCCCGGCAGACGCCCGGCTACCACCCCCAACGACGACGACTTGCCCTGGTGACACACAACATACGCACAATGAGGACAGACGAGAAGATATATGAGCTGGAAGAAGAAATGAGTAAGTTACACTGGGACATTGTGGGGTTATCTGAAGTCCGTAGAGCGGGTGAGGACACGATAACCCTAAAATCAGGTAATCTACTCTACTACCGGGAGGGCGACCAACAGTCCCAAGGTGGTGTCGGTTTTCTCGTCCACAAGTCCCTTACTAACAACATAGTTAAGATCGATAGCGTTTCCAATAGGGTCGTATACCTAATACTCAGAGTATCTAAACGATATTCGCTGAAGGTCATTCAGGTATACGCACCGACGAAGTCGCACCCGGATGATGAGGTGGAGGATATGTATGAGGACATTAGTCGGGCCATACATACCTCTGAAACGCACTTTCTAGTTGTTATGGGGGACTTCAACGCGAAGTTGGGTAAGAGAAGCGAGTTGAAAGTGGGGCAATTTGGATATGGACAACGGAACCGTAGAGGACAGAGGTTGGCCGACTTCCTGGAGAAAGAGGGACTCTTTATGATGAACTCTTTCTATCAGAAGCCACCTTACAGGAAATGGACCTGGCTGAGTCCCGATGGTTCCACGAGAAATGAGATTGACTTCATTATGACCACCAAAAGGCAAATATTCACTAATGTCTCCGTGATCAACAGGGTTAAAACCGGTAGTGATCACCGAATGGTAAGAGGCACGGTGAATATTAATGTCAAACTGGAGAGGTCTCGTCTGATGAAGTCTACGCTCCGACCCACTCGTGCCCGTATTCAAGACCCCGACTTGAGCTATCCAATCGCTTCGATTGCCTTGAGAACATCGCTTCAGTGGACGAGGTCAATAACAGGTTAGTAGAAACTGTCCATACAGTGGGTTCCAAGTACTTTAAACCCCACCGTACAGATAGGCCACAGAAACTCTCCAACGATACCCTCAACCTCATGGCTGAACGACGCTCATTGAAACCGCAGTCTTCGGATGATGCTGAAGCATATAGGCTGCTCAATAGACGAATATGGGAGTCCTTGCGACACGACATCCGGATCTTTAATACAAACCGTATTAAAGAGACGATAGAGCGGAAAATAGGCTCCAAAGTGTTTGCAAGAGACATGTCTATTGGGCAAAGCCAGTTGACGAAGCTGAAGAGAGAAGACGGCAGTGTAGCGTCGACCAAAGCAGAAGTATTAGGAGAGGTAGAGAGTTTCTACGGACAGCTATACACCTCAGTCGCTAAACCTGTTAGCAGCTCGGCCAAAGACCCAAGAGCCAAGCTGACCCGACATTATACCGAAGATATCCTGGACATAAGCCTGTACGAGATTAGAATGGCCTTGAAACAGCTTAAGAACAACAAGGCGCCTGGTGACGACGGTATCACATCTGAGCTTCTGAAAGCGGGTGGAACACCGGTACTTAAAGCCCTTCAGAAGCTCTTTTAATACCGTCTTACTCGACGGTTCAACGCCAGAAGCATGGAACGAAGGCGTGGTGGTGCTGTTCTTCAAGAAAGGTGACAACACTTTACTTACAAATTACAGACCCATCTCGCTTTTGAGCCATGTTTATAAGCTGTTTTCGAAGGTCATAACGAACCATCTCAGTCGCAGGTTTGATGAATTCCAGCCTCCGGAACAAGCCGGTTTCCGAAAAGGCTATAGTACCATAGACCACATCCACACGCTACGGCAAGTTATACAGAAGACCGAAGAGTATAACTTGCCTCTTTGTTTAGCGTTTGTGGACTATGAGAAAGCCTTTGATTCGATCGAGACGTGGGCAGTGCTTGAGTCTCTCCAGTGGTGCCGTATTGACTATCGGTATATTGAAGTGCTGAAGTGTTTGTACAAAAACGCCTTCATGTCAGTCCGAGTACAGGAGCAGAGTTTGAAGGCAATTCCATTGCAAAGAGGCGTGAGACAGGAAGACGTTATATCTCCGAAACTGTTCACCGCTACATTGGAAGACGCCTTCAAGCTTCTGGAATGGCAAGGACTTGGCATTAATATTAACGGCGAATACATCACTCACCTTCGATTTGCCGACGATATTGTAGTCATGGCAGAATCCATGGAAGACCTCAGTACAATGCTCGAAGGCCTCCATCGAGTTTCCCAACGGGTAGGTCTTAAGATGAACATGGATAAGACGAAAATTATGTCTAATGCCCATGTTGTACCTTTTTTTTTATTAACGTGTGGGGAATGCATTTACACATCCCCGCCGAAACCGGGAGGATTTGACGGGGTATGTCGGACTCGTCCTTTACGCGCCAACTGCACCCATAGCAGCAAGCAGACCATACCGACTAAACCACCACACGGTGTTTCTCCGGACGCCCTAATGTCAGGGCAACGAGAACGCTCTGCAATCGTTCGCGGCCCCGGCGGCGTTGGCCCTCCCACGAGGACCCCCTCCCGGTGAGATGAAGCAGGAGTCACTCAACCCCACATTCTTGAGAGGCACGCGGAAACACCGCGCGCGCCATCTCGAGGTCTTTAAAAGGTGACGGACACCCCCGTATCCATCACCGGGACCTCTGTTATGGGGGATGGAGGAGGGCTTGGTACGCCCTCCTCCTACGCCCGGCTCTCCGGGTGCGGATCGGAAGAGTAGAGGTAATCTCTCTTTCCCTCTCCGCAGCCTCCTTCTGCGACACGACCTGTTCGCAGAATTCTAGCCCCGCGTTCCACGACCTGTCACTCTCCACCATGGCTTTAACCAATGATGGAAGCGAGAGGTCATCCCCCACCACTGCGACGAGGTCACGGCGCTCGCTCTCCCAAGCTGGACACTCCTCGAGCGTATGCTGCGCCGTATCCTCATCACAGCTGCAATGATGGCACTCTGGTGTCGGTTCCCTTCCGGCGATGCGACACGGGTACATCCCAAAGCACCCGTGGCCCGTAAGAACTTGTACCAACCGGAAGGTTAGTGTCCCATGTTCCCTGTCCAACCAATCCTGGAGGACGGGTCAGACAGCCTCAACAGTCCTGTGGCCAGCCCTAGGTTGGGCAAGCCGCTCCCGCCACTTCCCTATAAGGAACTGTTGAGCGTGGAATTTAAACGCCTGCACCTCTCTTGGCGGAGGGATCCCCCCTCGGATTCGGTGCTGCGAGTGCCACTCGTACACACACGCGTGAACTTCAGCCTCCAAATCCCAGGGGGGAGACCCCGCCAATACACACGCCGCCTCGTAGGAGGTGGTGCGGTACCCACGTATGACCCCGACGGCCATCACTCTCTGAGATCTCCTCAACAGAGCCATGGTTGACTCCGTCAGGGCATCCACCCAAATAGGAGCCCCATACAGGGCCATGGATCGCACCACCCCCAGATACAGGCGGTGGCTGGTTGTTCCCGGTCCCCCGATGTTAGGCATCAGCCACCTTAGATTGGCGGCCGCTGCAATCAGCCGGGGAGACAGGCGAGTGAAGTGCTCGCGGAAATTCCACCTGTTGTCGAGGACCGAGATATTTAATCGCAGACTTGACCTCGATCCGGACCTCACCGATAGAGATGTACGTACCCCGAGGTGGCGCCCTGCGCCGGCCGAGAAAACACACGGCCTCCGACTTATCGAGCGCAACGCGGAGTCCCAACATCCCTATCCTACCGACAACCAGTGCCACTGTTTCTGTGGCAAGACGGGCAGCCACCTCAAAGGTCTCGCCCCGGGCAGTCACCAACGTGTCATCTGCGTTGCAGGTCACGTGGGCGCCCGGATTGAGATTGCTCCGCAACACCCAGTCGTACCCGATGTTCCACAAGAGCGGCCCGAGTACCGATCCCTGTGGGACACCGCACGACATTTCCCGCCGATGCTCTCGACCTCCGCACCCTACGTACGTACCTCTCGGAGAGGTAGGCCCCAACGATCCGGCAGAGGTAAGGAGGCACTTCATGGAACTTCAGCGCCTCCCCGATACACGTCCACGGCATAGAGTTAAATGCATTAGCAATGTCAAGTGACACCGCCAGCATCACTCCGCCGTGGGCTGTCGCCTCGTTTGAGAGGGTCCTGACCCATTCGATTGCGTCGATGGTCGAACGACCCCCCCTGAAACCAAACTGTTGCTCGGACAAGTTGGGGCCAACCTCTCCGAGGTGCTTCGTGAGCCGACGGGCGATGACCCGCTCAAAGAGCTTGCCGGCCTCGTCAAGCATCACGATCGGTCGATAGGCGGAGGGAGACTCTGCGGGGCGCCCGGCCTTCTTCAGCAGAACGAGCCTGCCCATCTTCCACAGAGACGGGAACCGTCCCGTCTTCAAACAGGCGTCGAGTAACCTCAGGAACCAGTCCTCAAGTGTTCCGAGAGCTAGAACCAAGGGGCGCCCAGGAACGCCATCCGGGCCAGGAGCCTTATTGGCCCTCAGCCTTAGCATGGCCGCGCCTAGCTCTCGCTGCGACACAAGGGGTATTTCGTCGTCCTGTTCCTCCCTCTGCTCTTCACCTGCAACCGGCAGAGAGGTCATTGCTGGGGGCCGGTACTCCGCTCTGCTCGGAAACAGAGTTGATACCACCGCCTGCAGCAATGGGGGTTCAAGAGTCTCAGTAAGTGGAGGCGCCCAAGCACGCATCTTCCCCCTGACCGTCTTATACGGGCGCCCCCACGGGTCGTGACTGAGAGTCTCGAGGAGCTCAGCCCTGGCCTGAGACTTGGAGTTGCTGATGGCCAGCTGCAGGGCAATTACCTTACTGCGGTAGGCCTCGTACAGCTGCTTTTCAGTCTCCTCATCTCGGCGTCGCCGTCGACGATGTTTGGTATACTGGCGTCTGGCCGTTACGCACTCGGACCTAAGACTGGCAATTGCGTCCGACCACCAGTATACCTGTCGCTTAGGAGGTCGGGGTTTCGCACGGGACATGCCAGCGTCGCAAATTTGCGACAAGGCGTCCCGGAACCACTCCGCTTCGACATCTACCTCGACCGGTTTGTTCGGGAGAGACTGCCAGGCGTAGACAATGGAGTCCTCCAACAGCGCCTCTTTGTCTAAGCTCCTCAGAACCCACCTAGGGGGCTTTGGGGTATTCCTTGGACGACGACACGATTCAGGGTTGTTTGAAGACGCAGAAACATCAAAGCGAACATAAAGATGGTCGGACAACGTCTCCACGTCCACCAGAACCTTCCAATCCTGAACACGACGTCCGACAGCAGGGGATGCAAACGTGACGTCTACAATAGAGCCTCCGTTATGTCGCACACATGTGTTCGTTGACCCTCTGTTGAGAACCGAGAGGCCCACCATCGTCACCCACTCCTCAAGAGTCTCGCCTCGTGCATCAGTTGCAGGTGATCCCCAAGCCAGAGATTTGGCATTGAGGTCCCCCGCAACTAGCACCGGGCACGGTAGAGTCTGCCCCATAAGGGCCCCTACCCCATCCAGGAACTGCTTAAACTCTGCGAGAATCCTGTTGGGTGAGAAGTATACCCCGATGAGGACCATTCCCTTCCATTTGACTGCAGAGTACCCGCGACCTCGTGCAATCACTGGAAGGGGTCCGGCAGCCGGCGATGTGATAATGGTCACCGAACCATCCACGTCACCTACCCAGTTATCTCGGGAAGGGACAAAGTACGGCTCGGCGACCACTGCCACGTCAATCAACCGCTGTGCCATAGTTTGCAGGAGAAGATCCTGCGCCCCGGCACAGTGATTGAGATTCGCCTGAAGAAAGCGATAAGCCATATTGATTATTAATTAATTGCCATCACCTCCTCGGCCCCTGCCTGAGTCGGGGGGCAGCTTACTGCTGCCGGAGCTTTCGCTCCCTTTTTCGATTTAGGGGGAGAGCAATCTTTGCTGCCCACCCTGTGGTCCGACTTTTTATTTGCAGCTGCGCAAAGTGAGCACTTTGGTACCGCAACCATACACTGAGCTGCTTTGTGGCCAGCTTGGCCACACCAGTAGCATTCCGCGCTGCGGTCGACATGATGTGCACTGTACTCGCACATGTCCGACCGACAGGCACCTAAAGCATCGGAGTGTCCTAGGCTTCAACAACCGCACTTGGGCTGCTATCCAGCCCACTAAAAGGCGACCCCCTTCTCCAAGTTTCTTGGCAGCAACCACCGGACATCGTACCCAGACCGAGCAGGTACCCCGGGAGTCACGTTTTATCTCTCCAACCTTAACAGATTCTGCGGAGCAATCACCTCTTGCCGCGATGGCTTCTGCTATATCTGCTGGAGTGACAGAGTCGTCAAGTCCCGAGATGCGCACCTCTGCACATTTCATTGGTCTTGACACCTCTGCGACCCCAGGATCCAAGGCGATCCTTAGCTTTTCGGCTAAGGAATCAGCCTTCCCACCGCTGGTTGCACCAGGTACCTCTAAAATGCAAGCACCAGTGGCCGCCTTCCGGAAGCGAAGTCCGGCGATTCCGCAACTAGCCAAGTCAACTTTGGACCTAGCTTCAGCTAGTAATTTAGCATAGGTGATCCCACCCTCCGCGGCCTCAGGTCGTAGCTTTATCACTATCGCTGCGGAACGTGGAGCACGCAGTTTTACCTGAGCAGGCTCATTTCTTAGCCTCGTATGCGTTGCAACCCCAGGTACAGCCACAGCTTCCCCCCCGAAGGGTTCTCGCATTGACGTGGCGGGGGGGCTCAGTAACCGTGGCTAGGTACACCACGGTGAAGCCAAGAGGAACCCAGGGGCCGCGCCGGCGTTGGGGTGCGCTGGCCGGCTCAGGCGGGCCGCTCCTATGGGCTTTGGCCGCCAAGTCCACATAGGAGTGGCGGGGTCCGGGCGCTTTGGCGCAGACTCGAGGAGGTGGGGCCCGGGCGCTTTGGCGCAGGCTCGAGGAGGTGGGGCCCGGGCGCTTTGGCGCAGGCTCGAGGAGGGGGGGCCCGGGCACTTTGGTGCAGGCTCGAGGAGGCGGGGTCCGGGCGCTCGGCGCAGACTCGAGGAGGTGGGGTCGCCGGGGGGCTATCCCTTGTGGCTGACGTAGCAGGCGGTGGGGCTACGTATCCGACCCACCGCAGGGAGACCACGGGTGACCAGACACGGGGAAGTCTGGCGCCCATTGTTGGCGAGTTTGGTCTCCGAGGCAGTTGCGGCGCGCCATGTGTTCTGGCGTGCCGCGAAGAGAAGGGTCCGGCAACGGACAGCCACGGCGGGTTCGCGGTCGTGTGGAAAATCTGTCCCGCGTTCCCGCCGAGGGCGGCAGTGACGGAACACCCCGGGGTTTTGGTGGGTATACGGACTCCCACATAACCACCTCCCTCCCCGTGGTGGGTGGTATCCATAAAGGATTTCCCCGGGACAAAAAAAAAAAAAAAAAAAAAAAAAGGTACAGCCACAGCTTGGGCTTGTGGGACTACTCGTTTTATGCCCCGTCTCACTACTGTGGACCATCCTACATCCATGGACTCTGGTGGCGGTGGCAGCGAGCGGGGAGCTGAAGTAGCAGGGTCAATTTTTGTACGTCCCTTATCTTTCTTCTTCTTCTTCATTTTCTGAGCCTTTAATCCAGTGGTTTTAGCCATCGACGATCCCACCCTGGGTGTCGAAGATGGCGTTGCTGGAGTTGGCGTAGAGGCCACCGTCACATTATTCCGGTCCACTGCAAGTGGAGGGCGGAGACGTTTCTCTGGAAGGAGACGTTCCTCTAGCCCTTCCAAACGCGCGCTCATCATGCTGCCTACTTGCAGCATGATAGAGCGCGTTATTTCGTCTACTATATTTGTTCCCTGGCTGGCGGCTGTCTTTGAACTTCTATGCCCACGGGTGATGACCGCCTAGGGAGCTGGGAAGTAGAGTCCTCCTGAGTCCGCGTAAACTCATTTCTCAGTTCCGCTATTTCCTTGCGAAGGTCTGCCACCTCAGCGTGCAAGCGAACATTATCCGCTTGCAGTTTTATTGTCTCCTCCGATGATGTCCGCTTATGCAGGACTTCCACAGCAACTTTAATTGAGGCCGCCGCTTCTTCAGGGCACGCTGGAATGTGCCCTTAAGATTTCCTGACTTTGCCGCTACGTCGCAGATGATCGCAACATCATCGAGCACCTGCTTGTTGAGGTCTTTTGCTGTCCTGTCGCCAGCCTGTTCCAATGCCACCAAACCGAGTGCTTCTCTGTTTTCGCGAGCACGACGGGCCTGCGCTTCCAGATCGTTTTCGCGATTTTCGGCAAGGAACTCCTTTCTTCTGCTTTTGCTGTTCGGATGATCGAACACCGGAGAAGGCGTCTTGAATAAATCAATCACGCTAATTTCGCAGTCACTGGACTCCGAAAGTACCACCTCGTTGCGACGGCGTCTTTTAGGTCCCAACTCTTGCCAAAGCCGGTTTTCGGCGCCAGATGACCGTGCCGATGCTATAGTTTTCACGCTTTCGTCTGAGTCCGAGGCATGCGAGAATACGGCGCTTTCGGTCTCCATCTCCTGTTCACTTTCCCTATCTCTCTTCTTCTCTCCAGTTTCCTTCTCCTCCTCCTTCTTCTTTCCTGTTCCTTTCTTCCTATCATACACCTTACCCTTCAACGTACATTTCTCTCTTTTTGCAGGAGCTGGACTCCCGAGGCGGATGTTGCCCCCCCCCAGATACGACGGGGCTGGATGCCGTAGCACCGAGGGATTGTATAGCCTCACTGAGGCTAGTACCCTCCTGGGGAATATTATCATTCGCCTTGTATTCCATGGTGGTAGTTTTCCTTTTTTTAAGGGGTAAGGTCCCCTTGTGGTGCTCTCGCGGCCGGGCTCCCCCCGACCATACATCCCTTGTGCGAGCACCTAACAACGGGATTTGGAGACGCATTAAACATGTAAAGACGATACAAGACAAACACAAACAAATATGTTATTCGCAGAGATAACCTCGCCGGCCCTCCTCCACAAGAAGGAGTTGCCGAATAGGTTTCCGCTGCGAATCTCATTCTTTAGCAGATCCATACTGAATCGCCACGCCTAAAACGACAAGAGTCATTGCTTTTGATTGTCTTGAACGAGAATCCACAGCAGCGACCGTTGTCACACCGTCCAAAGGCCACCCATGGCGCTCCACACCAACCACGCCATCTTGCCCCGTCCACTGTGCTCTATGCTAACTTCATAGAGACACGCGGAGGGACGCCCACTCGCCAGGTTTTCCGCCAACGGTCAACCAGATCCCACAAAGGGAAGTTGTTGACCGTTGCCCAGGGTGCACCGTCCCGAAATGTTGCTCTTCCCCCTGGATAAACCGTATCCATGAGGGAACAGCAACCTTCGAGCACACGAGGAGGTAACCTGACCTAGCACCCCCCCCATGTTGTACCTACCCCAATATCAGTTGGGAACTCAGTTCTCTAAGTTGTTGACGAGTACATCTACCTGGGACAGACAGTCAAACTAGGCAGGTCCAACTTCGAGAAAGAGGTCAATCGTCGAATCCAACTAGGCTGGGCAGCGTTCCGGAAACTTCGCGAAGTCAAAAATACCTCAGTGCCTCAAGACAAGAGTCTTCGACCAATGTATGTTACCAGTGATGACTTATGGCACTGAAACGTGGTCTCTTACTATGGGCCTCATAGATAAGCTCAAAGTCGCACAACGAGCTATGGAGAGGGCTATGCTCGGGGTTTCTCTACGTGATCGAATCAGAAATGAGGAGATCCGTAGAAGAACGAAAGTCACCGAAATAGCCCAGAAGATTAGCCAGTTGAAGTGGCAGTGGGCAGGGCACATAGCAAGCAGATGGCCGATGGGGCCGAAAGGTTCTGGAGTGGAGACCACGGACCGGCAAGCGCAGCGTAGGTCGTCCACCGACACGGTGGACAGACGACCTGATGAAGGTCGCAGGACGACGTTGGATGCAGGCCGCTTCCAACCGGTCCTTTTGGAAAATCATGGGGGAGGCATATGTTCAGCAGTGGACGTCCTACGGCTGAGATGATGATGATGATGAAACATTATTGTGACATATACCTTAGGTAAGTTACATATTGTTATTGTGTAAAATTGAAATAGATACATGTAAAAAACATTCAATAATTTCTATTATTGCTGTGCTCCGTTGGTAAACCCGCCTGATGATGGATACTGATGATATTGACGATGAAAATATCCTGCATAGTGTAAATCCAGCGCCTCACCTACCTCTTTAACAAATTTCATCTAAATTGATCCAGCTGTTTGAGTGTGAAGAATTAACAAACATACAGACATACTTACTCACAAAATGTCGCCTTTATTAGTGTGAAGTGTGACTAGCTGCACCCCGCGGCTACATCCGTGTGATGAGTGAAACCTGATGATAGCCTAAGTTAAACCTTAAAACATCAGCTATCTGCCTGTGGAAGTCTTGTCGATATCGGTCCAGCAGTTTCGGAGATTAGCGGTAACAAACAGGCAGACAAACCATTCAAAATTAATTAACTAAAAAACTCTCATTTTGATATTTGTCTACACAATAAAAATTCAAAAATATAATCGTAAGTCTTAACGATACATGAGAATAATATGAAAACTTTGGCCTTACAAAAGATAACCCAGTCCTGAGTCGGTTCGGTTCGGTCCGAAACTTGAAACCCGTTATTTCTCGGCCATTTTCATGCAAGTGCTTGCGTTAACTCTGAAGTGGTACAAAAGTCCAATTACTAGTTCGCACGATTTTTCGCCTTCTCGGTGCTAACTTGTTAAGTTAATGGCTCACGTACTCCGAGACATTACACACTTTTTAGTTTTTTATTCTAGATAAGTGTTGGCGACAAAATTGGGATTAAAACAAGTCTGAGATAGCTACCACTATAATATAATGTTATTGGCATACAACTTAAGGATTTATTCTACGTGGATAAAGGTTATCGCAATTCCTTAGGAACTTGTCATTAAATCTTGATAACAATGTGGTGTGTGTGTGTGTGCGTGTTTGTGTGTTTCTGTGTGATTGAGTGTGTGTATGTGTGTGTATGTATGTGTATATGATGGTGTGTGTGTAATGTTAGTAAGTGTAAGTGGTATAAGCTTCATTCATATTCATGTAGCTGTTTCAATGTGTATAATTGTGAGTATCTATTGAGTGAACTATTTTGATCAAGTTTTTGGCCAAACTACACTGCAGTATGTAGTCCACATTACTACGCACAAGGGAGTTATATACTTTTTCTATACATGTTGTGAAATAATTTATGTTCCTTACGGTGAACGCGAGCATCATCGACGCTTCCCTAACTGTATGCTCGATAAACGTTTTGGGCAATAGAAGTAGACTCGTGTTCCACTGTCTTGGACTCATGTTAAGTATTTTAACGCGATAAGGAGTAACTAAAAAAACAAACACAAAATATTTGCTGCTGCCAGCGATTGAACCTGGGACCCGCGCTTCGAAGGTAAATGAGTGATTTTTTATTTTAAATTTAATTTTAATTTAATTATAATTAATTAGTAATAATAATCTCTACCAAATGAGCTAACGGAGACGTCTAATTAATCTGGAGTGAAAAACACATTGATAGCATTATTGTTTAACTATTTAATTACATTATAATAATATGTTTCAGTGAATTTTAAACCAGCCACACCCTGCGGCCCCGCCTAAAAACAGTTTTAGTTAATACCTGCATTTAATGGGACTGTATTTTGATTACAAAGAATTTAAACGCCTGCTAAGCATAAATCAAACTTATTCACTAATCATTGATTAAAAAAATCAAATACTTTATTATGTTCCGAAAACTACTATTATAGTGACATCGTCCAAGGATCTCTTTCGCGCCATAATGTTATTCTTAACAATTAAGTAGTTTAATTTTTATCGATCTGATTCTCTAAAGTAATCATAATTTTAAAGCATTATTGAACACAACTCAATGTAAGCCGAATTTGCGAGGTATTTACCTCGTTTCTCCAGGTATTCCAATTACAACAAATTAAAAATTTTACAAAAAATACTTTACGTAACCCGTGAATTTAGATAAGTACAACATCTGGGATAAATTAAAGCCATTTGCGCATTTCGGGGAGCTAAAATGGAGGCACTGCTTTGAACAGAAGTGACGCAGCCAAGTTTACCCAACCCTTTTTGTTTTGACTAACCTACACAATGAAAAGAGACGATCAAGTTTTAGCTGATGTTTATAAAGTTGACGACATATTTGCAAATAAGGTGATTTAGGACAAAGCATATGTAAGTTTTTGCAAATTATCTTCAAGACGTGTTTAACTTTATCTTCAATCTTCGTGTTCTCTAATTAAAGTTTGAGTTAGTTTATACGAAACTCAGGTCAGTGAGGCAAAGGGGAATTGCCCTAAATTTTACCGCTTTTAGTGTCTTGGGGTTTCTATCATTACTTGCCAAACTCTATATTTTTGACATTAGTTTATACCTAGTTTACATACGGAATATCGATATCCATTGCGGAATACAGTATGAATATTTATTGATGTCATAACAGTCGTCTGTATCCAACACGATAAATATACACATACGTAAAAATACATTTCAAAAAGCCACAAACAGTATTTAAGTAGGTAATTAAATATTCTTGTGACAGTTGGAAAAGAGTTTTGGGATTCTTTTAGAATCTTTATTAGCGTTTGTTGCGTAATACGTGTTTTGCTTTCAATAAATTCGTTAACAATATTGATCAGAACAACAACTTAAATAACCAGCCAAGTACGAATCGGAATGTGCACCAAGTGTTCTGTACTATAACCATCTAAAAATATTTGTGTTATTACATACCTACATTATATAAAATTTTATCCATAGCCCGAGCCTGACATGTACGATTACGTGTCTGGTTTTTATTATTTCTTGTTTTACTTTACACACTTTGCACTACAATCATACCACGTTTAACGATGGTTTGTATTTACCATTTCTACAATAGAACAGAAGCAAAAAACTTAGCTATGTTATCTCTAAATATAAGGAGATTTAAAGATATTCGGAATTACCTCTTGTCAAATTTCATAACCCTTGGAAAACGGGAAGTACCCTATTGATCTTGATTATTGGCTATCGTCAAAATATATGGCTTAAATGGGCATATTTTTTAGTTGCGTTGATTAAAACCAATCAATATTTGCTTGACATACAAATAGACAGACGGACAACGAAGTGATCTTACACGGATTTCTTTTTCCTCCTAAGATATACGTAACCATAAAAAATATTTTATTCAATAAATTTTAGGCCATATCTTGGGTATTTTATTTCCATTGTTACAGATAAAATCATTCAATTTGGTACATTACACTTTTATTAGAGTATTGACATTAATTTTGGGTGAATTGGCCTAAAATATATTTTTTGATAAATATAAAGAAAATGTTTTTGGAGATATTGCGAGGTAAACTTGTAGGTACAATATCATAAAACGAACACCTGTATAACTTTTAATCAATGCAAAGTTTTTAATGTTCCTAAGTAAAAATAATGTGTGTTTTAGTCTATCAGTAGAAAGCCATCATCGAATGTTGGAAAATCAATTCTCTTATTTTATGTGCGGCTGCAATAACTAAAGAAAAAAAGGAAGCATGTAATCCGCTAGCAAGGCATACAAATACAATATTTTCAATAAATGTATATCCTTCTAAAATGTCTAACGTCCAGGGGCAAACCAAGTTACTAGAAGTCAATTATCTATATCATACATTAAAAAAATACATTAAATGAATGAATCGTTCATGAATTCATCCGAGTTATAGTAGCATTTTAGTAGTAAGTGTTTAATACGGTTTGTATAAATATAATCCGCTTCTTCAGCCTTTAAGTCGTTTGCTATTTTAATGAATATCTTTATTGACATAACATTTGCGCCATATTCAAGAATAACTGTGCTACAAACCCTTGATTATTATGTGAGCTGTCACTGGAACATCAATAAATGCCAAAACAGCATTTATATTGAGTCATTTAAATCCACAGGCAGTCGGCAGTTAAAATGTTTTGATGGCGATCGTAACCATTCTCGGATAGTTCCCGTGTTCCAGACAGTAGACCCTGACCTTTACTATTATCTCTACGCACAAGTAGCAATCTTTCCTCCAATATTTTGGGAACTTATCGAGGCGGCACACCCCTTGCCCATTTCGCACGTATTCGTCACAGTAGGTTTCTACAATGATACACCAGTAGTTCATTTCTAGACTTTAAAAGATAGAACAAAATAGGACACTGTTTGGTGAATAGATCTTTTTATAGGATGCCCTTAATATAGACATATTTTTAGTGTAGCCGTCCGGTGACGATGTAAATATTATGCCAGTAGAGGCAAACAGCATTAGTCCGTTCAAAAAAAAAGTGGTTGGTCCCGAACGTTTTTTTGTACTGGCACACAAGTGCCGTAATATTGATAGGGCAACACTTTGTAACCTTGACTTGACTTTCTGTCTTGCTCATGCCGGCATCAAGACATTGGTATAGCAATAGCCGTCTTAGTTGGTACAGCTCAGTGTAAATCGAGGACACAAATCTAGGAGTTAAATTTTGATGCCAGGCCACCATACATAGCCTTCCACTGCCAGATTGGTTGCAGGCTGTTTGAGCTGGTCCCCTACATTAAGGGTGCAAGGGCATTTGTGAACAGAATTCTAAAGAAACAAAATATTTTTATACTAGTAAGGGAGTACCAAGTCGTGAGCCTCGTGGCGCCTAGCTATTATAGTTTCAGTGTGACCCAGATATTTAAGGTTCTGCAGTGCCGTTGGAACCTTGGGATGTACGCTCCATTCTACCACAAACTGGACTTGCTATAGTGCTTTACTGCTTTTAAAAAAACTATATCCCTGTTTTAGGAATGCGATTGGAGGACTGAGGACCCATCAAGACGAACACTAGCGAGAGAAAAGCCATCTACTTCCTAGAAACTAAAACCTTTTACCAGATTATTATGAACGTGTGATCGTATGCATTATTATGAAACTTATTTAGAGTACTTCATCCACTCATATATAGCAATATAGTATAATTCACTTCATCTTGTGGTATGATCACTGGAGTAATACGACGACTTCGATTAAGACAACCCCCAAGCTCACGCACGGAGCTCTACGCTAATTTTCACATACCATGCACAAAACGATTTATTTATTTAAATGTTTTTTTTTAATTATTTAGTTAACCATACAGAGTTACAATTAGTATGTGCATATGTGACATTTCTTATCCGCAGTATGGCCAAAATAGGATACAATTAATTAGCATAAAAATATATCCGTACTAGTATGTACATACGAGTAATAAGTAATATTAAAATAATAATAAAGCACCTAGTATTTGTTTCAAATGAGTAGGTATATGCCATTTTATCCGTACTGTATCATTAATTATGAAGTACGCATTGCCGCATTATATGTAATAGTTTTGTTTTTTCGTGAACGCGCGCGCGCGCGCGTGTGTGTGTGTGTGTGTGTGTGTGTGTGTGTATTGATTATTTTAATTTAATTAGTCTTATGTATTTCCCTAATGTGATTTCTTACTATAAAACCTTACTTTAGTAAATTCTTATACGTACAGTTTGTCTGAAGCTTAAGTACTGGCCCATAATACAAGTACATAATCGTTGCGCACTTTATCTCACCGTGTCTGCGGCCATTCCGTCTTCGAATGGCATCACGTCACGGCAACACTGCAAATTGCCGCAAAACCTGTGACAGGAATGTAAAAACACCTCGTAAACGTAATGGAGAAGAGACCGTTCTTGTAAACTTTGAACTTGAACTGTTAGATCTTTTACTTTGTAGTTCACGTAGATGTTTGTGTAGTTAGTCTCCAATGTTGTTAAGTGGAGTTTTGCTAGTTCGTGATCAATTTTGTTAAGTTTGGCTTTTATCTTGTTTATTATATAATACGATCAACGTATATAAGTATACAATGTATCCTTATCCATACAGTTCCTAGTGAATTAAACTGTTTCATACTCTACCAAATACAGTAGTAAAAGTCGAGTAACGGAGAGGATTGCAATAGAGTAGCTCCCTGTTACACGAGATAGTTCTCCTCTATTGCTAAGTGTCTATATAGCTATGTGGGTAGTGCAGTCCTCTTAAGATGGTTTAAGAAAGATAACAAATAACGTCGACACTTCGGGGGCGGCTAAAGTTCTGGGCCCTCAAACTAGAGGATGCGAGTTTGAATTCTGTCTGGCTATTGATTTTTTTGCCTAACTTAGTAAGGCATTAAAATAAAAACTTGGTATACATGTTCTACTACTATATAAGGTGTTTGGTAGAGGGACCGACAAACCAAATGAGCGTGTTCGCGGGACCACTTGGAGAATACAAGTTGGCCAAAAAAATCCCCGACCCCCCAATATGTTATCCTTTTTTTGTGATTTTTCCCCTTTTCTCCGAAATTGTACCTATTTACCACCATAACATTTGTAAAATCTGTTTTAGACCGGATGTTTTAGTTGAATTTGGTCTCTAATACACCTTCAGGCCACGCAAAGCAAAATTGGATACAAAACAGAGCTAACTAACTGATTTAGTTAAAAAAAATTGGGGTGTCGGGGATTTTTTTGGACAACTTGTATTCTCCAAGTATCCCCGAACACGCTCATTTCGTTTTTCGGTTCCTCTACCAAACACCCTGTATATTGTTTTTGTCATCGGTTACTTTTCAGTGAGGGGGTACTTTTCCTAAAAAGGGAGAAAGTTTGCTGCGGCGCTATTTACTGACCGATTTTGATAAAATTTGGTACACACAATAGGTACCTGACTTTACAAGAGGAATTTCGAATATGCGCATAATTGGTCAGTTGTTGCTGTGATAATAAGTTAAGTATAATAAGTAATAAACTGGACGATTTTGGTAATATAATATAACATATTTGTAAAATTGGCCAAGATTGCCACTGATAAGACTGTGCTCGCGAGGTCTATAATGTTCGCATAAGTACTAGTCTATATTATATTAAAAAATGAACTACTATTTTTCCTGGTCACGCTATAACTTGAAAACGGATGGAACAATCTCGCTAATTCTTTTTTTGTTATGTTAATTATCGTCAAGAAAAGGTTTTTACAAAAGAACAACCAAGAAATTATAGATTATGGCGTTATGTCCCTAGTACTTACATAAAATGATTGAATAAATAATTATGAACCTGAGAAAGGAAAGTTTAGAAAGGCTACAGAACAGTATCTCCCGGACATATCTGTTGGTGTTATCTGCTATAATAACTTAGATGAGAAAAGGCAGGCGTTGCACTGACGATAGAACATGCCCGTCTCGTACTCTATATAAATATAAAAATTGGTATCACATTTATCTGACTTACAAATATAGAAGTGCTGCGTTCGATATACATTTTATTCTTACGAGATGTTCGCAACTATGTTTAATCGGTACGAGAAAATACGTAACTTTTACTGTCGGTCTGAACAGGCCATAGCTATATATACCTAAGTACTTACTACACACATTCCATTGTAACTTGAAACCCATATTCGAATAATGGAATAGAGTGCTTCAGAACATTGAAAGCATATGACACGGTTTCACGTGTGGGAGTAATAGAAATGTTTTTCTAGATGCAGTCACGAGACATACCTAATGGTATTGTAGTTTAGTTTTTAATAATTGACTTAGCGCCTCTCGAAACCTCACTGTTATAAATGATAAAGAGGTTGAAGTTTGAAGGTCGTACACTAAGGCTGGTATTCCAGAAAGAAAGTAATTTGTGAGTGTGCGTGTTTGAGTGGAATATGACAGTAAATGTCATTCAAAATTTACTGAGATCAGCCGTGCGATTCTCTAACGATTCGTCGATGCGCTCGTCGACGAGCTCACCGATGTCAAATACTTTATGAGATATGGCCCTCGTACACAAGGTTGTTTTTCCAACGTTTCTTGTCATCTTGTCATGTGTTTCACAGATGTTGTCAAAGATGCAAAGATGTTTGCTCTTAGAGAAGTCTGGGGTAATCTGCTGAAGGTACTTCCGGAATACTTAGAGCCTAGAATTGCAATTAACAAACCTAGTAATAAGTTCGCTAGTTTTGTCTAAGAATTTTGATAATACCCTAGCTACGTATTTGGATAGATAATGAAACATAGATGCCATTTTTACACATCTGCAGCATAACTGTCATAGATTTTTTTTTATTTTTATGAAAGAAAGAAAATGTATACGAATTAATTTCGGCGGGTTCCGGGCTAATTGTATTAAGCGACACTCTGGGCGATATAGACTTTTTTTATACATATTTGGAATCAGCGATCATTTTTGGGTTTAGAGAAGATCGGAGCACTTATTTGTCACTTAATACAACCGCATTTGTCGCTCTAACTCTAACTTCAGTAGTTT
The DNA here is from genome assembly GCA_917880725.1 of Selenia dentaria. Lineage (NCBI taxonomy): Eukaryota > Metazoa > Arthropoda > Insecta > Lepidoptera > Geometridae > Selenia > Selenia dentaria. The sequence continues at coordinate 24,553,972 of OU862886.1, forward strand.
GGCGAGGATTGTCAATTGAACAATAATGCGAGACATTCATGTTTATTTTTAATAAGTTATTATTGTCATTTTACTCCTTAGGTATAGTACTTTCGATATCAGTTTAAAGTTTTTTGATATCTATAATAGTTACGGAATAATCGCCTGTGCACACTTAACGATTACATCCTGTATATATAATTTATCAATCATCATATACAAATAAATGTTTTGATGTATCCATTAATCCCTCGACACATTGCATCCTAGTGCAGGGGTCTGAGTGTGTAAACGTTTATTTATTATTATTTATATAACATGTGTTAATTGAAAAACTAAATATATAACGATATAAGATTTTTTTTTATAATTAAACCATTTTGGGATGGCGTAAGCACGGTAATATTATCTACCGACTTCTCCAAAAAGGAGGAGGTACTCAATTCGACTGTTTTTTTTTACGTTTGTTACCTCATATCTATGGACTGGGTGAACCGATTTCCAAAATTATTTTTTTGTTTGAAAGCTGTGCTTCCCGTGTGGTCCCATTTTGTTTAAATTCGGTCTAGTAGTTTTTGAGTTACACTCAAATAACCGATTTTTACCAAAGTAGTAGAATGGAAGTCAGTATTACATTTTTCAAATTGCACTTAAACAATGTTATTAACATGACATAGATAATAACACAAATGTTATTATCTATCATTACCGTGGCGTAAAAAAAGGGTCTCGTAAATTTTCTACGGAACCTTTGCGAATTTAAGAAAATCAACTGCGAAATAAAGAATAAATATAGTAATTTATCAATTGTAACTAATAATAAGTATTTTCTTAAAACTTAATGGCAAAGTAAATAATTATCCTTACTTTAGCTTTCCATAATAGAAAAAATGATATAGGTTACTTTTATTTGTTTCATGTGTGTATTCTGACATCTACTTTCATTCCATCTATTAGTATAATAAGATTCTAGCGACCTGAACCACTCAGAAAGCTTATAAAATATTCTCGCGGCCGTTTAGAGGCTTCCATTGGAATAAAATGAGGAATTTAGGGCGAGAGATAAAAAATGTAGAGACCTTGGGAATAATGTTATCGCTGCGTAGAAATGCGGATGAACCGGGAGATAGTTATTTCGACATACCTAAGCTAGGCAGGGTAGTTGCAGCTTGCATATATTTGACGGTACCTACGGTGGTAAAAATATGCCAGTAAACATTTTGTCACATTGAATCCTTCCAGAAGTTTAGGAACGAATAAAAAAAAATATCTCTGACAGATTGGTGTTTGCTAAAATTTGAAATCAATGTTTGCTACTTATAATTATTATGTACTTATATTGTATTATATTAGGCTAGTAGTTTGTATGTATAAGTATATTTAAATGTGTATTGTGTGTATTTTATTTGAATTAGGCAGTACATATACTATATATTACACGTGCATTTAAGTAATGTACCTATTCACTATTGTCTATACTTACGCTACTATTCATCACTGTCCCTGAAAATATTATTCTCTCTACCCAAAGGTTTTCTGGAAGATATCACTTTAAGCGATAAGAACGCCTTTTGTAGTACTATGTTCTTTTTTTTCTCGTACGTTTTTCTCTTTTAGTTTTTACTATAGTGTAAAAATAAAGAGTTTTCTATCTATCTATTGAAGGTGTTTTTACAGACAAGGTTTTTATATGTTTTAATAATTTATCGCATCAACAGTTAGGTCGGTGTTATTTAGTTAAATTAATTATAGCGTTTTTAGGACAACTGTGGCGTGCCTTATGAAAATATGTGAGCACACACATCCTAAAAACATAACGTTATTTAAAGGCGTACATACGTAATGTTAATTGGAACTATTTATAATAATTAGCAGGTCAGTTAAACGTTATTACGGGTATCATTATGCGTAAATGTCGTCCCTAATGATCTCAAGATACTTGTTGAATTAAGTTGATAAACACACAGTGGGTAAATATTTTTCCCTATTATATTTTATATTCAACTTATCTATTTTTGTTTCATATTTCTCGTGAGTTTAGCACATGTCTACTAGCTGACCCGAACACGGCTTCGATCGCTTGCTCTATCAGAAACAAAGCCACATAAAATTATTAGACAGAGCTTTTTAAGATTTAAGGTGCAAGTTGGTAGCCGACTACACGTAGCAGCAGCAGACGACGTGTCGTCGCTTCATGTCGCCGCGACACGTCCTCGCTTCATGTCGCTGCAGTCATGATTTCAAACCCAACTGCAGATGACGTCAAACATTCAAACAGTGATACGGAAGGTTTAGTTTAAAACCTTTTCAGTTGTTTTACTAGGTAGATTGGTACCCGCGAGGAGCACTACTGATCTGCGGTCGGGCGACAGTGTCGTCCGCCGCTCGACTACGCGTCGCTAGTTTCGTGTCGCTAACAACGAATGGTGTTTCATACAAATACATAGAAACCAGTAGTGTCGCCGCGACACGTCGTTTGCTGCGGTTTCATGTAGCCGGCTACCAACTTGCACCTTTACGTTAATCATAGTAAACTGCAAGAAAACAATAGCTTTTTCATAAGAGACAAATTACTTCAGTATCTATGGACTAAATATAAATATAGGAAAATTACAGTATAAAGAAATATAAGAGATCACTTTTTAATACGGGTACGGCCATCTGCATAAAACCATATTTACGATATTGTATTTAAAAAGCACCTGCAGACCTTAATATTAAATACTAGCTGATCCGCGAGCGGCTTCACTCGCTTGGTCTTGGTGTAGAGGTAGAAGTGCCGTTTTGGAACCTCGAGGTCCTGGGTTCAATCCCCGGGTTGGACAGTTACTGGCTTTTTATGACAAAGAAATTTTGAAAGAGTGCCCTGTAGTTTGCAATAGACTCGCCTCGTATGAAATATGACTGAAAAATGTCTAGCGAACGTAGGCGTTTAAGACACCGCTGCTTCCCCCTTCGAGGATATATAGGTGAAAATATTTGTTGTGTTGTGTTTAACCTATAAACACGCGCCGGTACACCGGTGGCCAAATCTATACATTGCACAAAGCGGCGCTGGTACACCGGTGTACCGCAGTCAAAACCCATATCAGGACTGAACATATATAAATATAAATAAATATAGAATACATTTCGGTTTATTAGATGTTTTTTTAATACTAATAAGTAATAAGTAGTAATTAACTATTGAATTTTACACTATAATGTGTCGCCTCTCCGGCGTAGACCTCCCCTAAATCTTTCCACTCTACTCTTTCTCTTGCCTTCCTCATCCAATCAGGTCCGATTATCTTAGAGAATATGTCCCTCCATCTTTTCCACTGCCCTACTTGGTTTCTTTTTCCGTCCAGAGGTGTCCACTCTGTAACCCTTTTTGTCCATCTTTTGTATTTGTTTACATATGCATCGAATGTAAACATGAAAATGTATTTATTTTGACATAATTTTAAAAGTCAGACTATGGTATTGTTGATATTTTTGTAGACATTGACGTCTTCTATAAAAAGGTGCTACATCACTTTGCTCTATGTCAATAGTTTTTTAACGTACGCGATATAAGGATTTTTTCACAAGTTGTGTTACATTATCTAAGTTTTTATACGTTTCTCTGAATTTGTGCAAATCTCCTATGTCTTATGTCCATCAGGGATATTGTAGGATTCTAATGATGATAGAATTTATTAATCGGTCTAGTAGTTTCGGAGCCTATTCATATCAAACAAATTTATCTTCTTTATAATATTATATAGAGTAGATGAAATAATATCTACGTTAACTATAATGTCAAAACTAACGTCATTACACTAATAAGTACGTGACTTCCCTGTATATCAGCAGATTCTCAAAAGGTCATGACTAAAAAAATATCACCTGAACACGTTACTAATATGAACTATGTCTGACAAATGATAAATGAATTGAATTGGTACCAAAGTAAGTAAATATATCCCTAATTTCCCATTCCCCAATCTAGTAGCGGGTGAGAGGATAGGATTTTCGAAGGAGTGCTTCAGAGTCAATGGCACTTATGTAAATGGATGCTACTTACTTACATTGCATATTATGAAAAATGTATTAAAAACATAACATGTACAAAAATAATCACAGGAAATAATATGTTATTTTGACGAGATGAACTATGGATTAGGTTTATAGAGGTTTATAGAGGGTATTTAGGCTACTAAAAATACTGCTGCTGAACCAAGCGTCGGTGGAGCTTCAGGTAGGCTTGCATTATTGCTTTGTCTTTGTGTCATGTCAATGTCGTATTCCTCCCCTGTTTCGTTGCACGTACCATTCGATACATTCATTACCGTCCGTTGTCGAAGCCTGATTAATTTATCGCTTTATGGCGCAACCAACTTTGATTCCCTCTCCTAATATAACCATGCTGAATTTCGGGATAAAAAGTATACTATGTCCTATCTTGCAGTATGAACACAAGATATGCCAAGCTTCATTTGAATTCATTTTGTTGTTTCGACGTGAAGCTCGGCCAAGATACAGACATACACGCAGACACACAAAATGAAAAAAATACAGTTTTGATTTCAGTGTTGATTATAGAGTGCCATCAAAAAAATATCTGGAACGTACAGAATTTGACCTGTTACAGTTGTATTATAAGTATAGAAACAAACTGACTTTACTCACGTAACTAACCCACGTTATCGACCTAGGTTTCGGGCAAGTCCAACCTATGCCCATCCTCAGGGAGGTGACGCTACAAGATGCCGGTAACCAATGCGGGCTGCAGCGGGGTCGGCCCAGCACGAGAGCCGTGCTACGGGGCGAACGCGTTTGCGAGTGAGGGCTCTTGTATTTTTACTTGTATTCTATTCCAGTTAAAGCATATCAACAACGTTTTTCTTTCCGAATCATACTTATCTTAATATTTAGTATCTTATGCACAACTTTTACATTTAACAGTTTTCACAAAAAAAACATTTTGTTAATGGCGCTAATATAAACCTATGGCACAGACTGACGTAAAAAGGCTATACAATGTTCAAATATCCCCCGTAGAATTAAGTTTCTAATTTATTTTTCAATTGTTATAGTTCAGTATGATACACTGGTAGTGCAAACAATTTTTGTTACATAAAAATATACATTATCTTTATTTAACAATGTATGAAGGTTATTTATATACATACGTATAAAAATATTTGTAATTAATTATTACTCGATTAACATCTTACGTTAACCAAAAAATAATATCTACAATACACTTAAGTACGTGCTTAATGCTAGAACATATTATTATGATTAAATACTTTTCTTTGGCTATACAATTCCTCATGTGTGAGGAAATGCATCTGTTTTAGGCTGAGGTTACCACTTAACATCAGGTGGGCCTCGTGCTTGTCCCGTTTCCTTATGAAATTATTAACAAAAAAAGTAGAAACATAATTAACATCTATTTTTTTTAAGAAAGTGATTGCACACAAACACACCAAAAAAGTTTGCGGCCGCAGTGCTGGTGGTGACTTGCCACTGGCAAATCACCACCTGCCTTAATATTTTAAAATAAGACTGAAATTGACATGTGCCGTAGTCTTATCCATAACCCACTCCTCTCCCTTATCACTAATAAGTTCATAACAATATCCTTGCCATTTTACCCATTATGTAACCATCCATCCAAAATGTTTCTGTTATTAAACTACCTTGTATTTTTATACCAAACAGGCCTCTAAGTGTTGGTTACAGCCCTACTTATGCCTTTGCAAAGGACTGGATGAAATCCGTGAAACTTTTTGAATAAAAGGAAATATAATAACAATTAATATTAATTAATTATTATTAATTGATTATTAATAATAAGTAATTAATTAATAGTTTAATTATTAGGGTAATACTAATTAATATAATATTTATATAATTAATAATATAATAACTATACTACTATTCGAGCCGTCGGTGAGTGGCGACACCGTGGACCCTGATTCTCCCTGGGGCTAAATGAGACCCCTGACCCCCGGCTTACCTTAATTGGCCGTCTGGGGGTGGAGACGCAAGAGCAAGTAACAAAAAGCTTCAAGGGTGGAAGTGTTAAAGGGCATAACGCCGGTAGTAGCGCTCTAGTGAAACCGCAGCACACCTCTCGACACCCTTCAGCCATCCACACCAACGTTGCCCCTTTTGTCACCATAGATGGTGGCTCTTATGGGAGGCCCGTTTAGTGGATGGCAAGTCACCATCTGCCTAAATATTTTAACATGAGACTAAAATTGGCTGGTGCCGTAGTCTCTTCCATAACCCACTATCTTCCTTATCACTAATAAGTTCATATCAATAGCCTGGCCATTTTACCCATATTTGTAATAGTTATAAGTACCATGTTACCCTTCATCCAACATTTTTTCTGGTTTTTATACTCCTTTGTATTTGCTATACTAAACAGGCCTCTAAGTGTTGGATACAGCCCCACTTCTGCCTCTGTAAAGGGCCAGATTAAATCCGTGAATTTGTTTTAATAATTAATATTACCGCAGGGGCGGCTTTGTGGTGAGCCGTCGGTGAGTGGCGACACCGTGGACCCTGATTCTCCCTGGGGCTAAATGAGACCCCTGATCCTCGGCTTGCCTTAATTGGCCGTCTGGGGGCGGAGAAGCAAGAGCAAGAAACAAAAAGCTCCAAGGGTGGAAATGTTAAAGGGCATAACGCCGGTAGTAGCGCTCTAGTGAAACCGCAGCATACCTCTCGACACCTTTTAGCCATCAACACCAACGTTGCCCCTTTTGTCACCATTGATGGTGGCCCTTATGGGGGGCCCGTTTAGTGGGTGACAAATCACCACCTGTCTAAATATTTTAAAATGAGACTGAAATTGGCAGGTGCCATAGTCTCGTCAAATCAAATCAAATCAAATCATTTATTGATAACGCCAAGTTACAAGTCAATATAATAATAACAATTGGTACAAATCGTACCTTCATCATTAAACATAATTCAAAATTAATAAAGGTATTAAGTAATTGAAACATGTCATATTATAGAAATTAATACAAAATTAATTATGAAAATACATTAGATTAAAATAAAATACAATTATACAACAATATTACATAGATCAACGATACATAGGTCAAAAATATAACTATAATTATATAATTGGTAAATTGTAAAATTCGTCTACAGAGTAGAACGCGTGTTCTAAAAGCCATTTTCTCAGTCTTAATTTAAAGACCATGGTGGAAGTTGCATCCTTTTATATAGCATCCGGAAGACGGTTGTAAACAGAAGGGCCCATTACATATACGGACCTCTCCGATTTGCGCAGCGTATGCGCGGGAGTGACGAGGACGTGAGCAAACTTAATACTGCACAGAGCGCGGTAAGTATTTATGCCTCTCTCCTGGAACTTATGACTATTATTTATTCGTAGTTATTATATGTGAAAATAGCGACTTGATATTATATAAGTTCACAGGGAAGAGGCATGATTTTCAGCTCCTTGAATAGGTCTCTGCACGACACGTCATCGGACACACCCATGATTGCGCGCACGGCTCTTTTCTGCATGACGAAGGCTCGCCCGACATCCGCGGCTCGCGCCCACAGCTCCACGCCATAGGTGAGGATGCTGTGGACGGTCGCGAAGTAACATGACAGTACCGCGCTTCGAGGAGCGGTGCGAGCGAGCCGTCGCAGTGCAAAACAGGTACGGCCTAACTTTGAGCACAGGTCATCTATATGAGTCTCCCACGTGAGGCCACTATCGACATAGAAGCCAAGTAGTTTTGTCGTGTTCACCTCCTGCAGCGCGGTGTTCCCGGCGATGACAGTATAGCGCAGTGAGATAGTACCGTTGAGGCGGAAGGCCATGAAACAGGTCTTATCTCGTGATACGTAATCCGTGAAATAAATTGAATCAATAATAATTAATATTATACCACCTGCCTAAATATTTTGAAATGAGACTGAAATTGGCAGGTGCCGTAATCTCATCCATAGCCATTTATTTTCCTTACATGTATAAGTTCATATCAATAGCCTTGTTATTTAACCTATTTTTGTAATAGATAATCCATGTGACACAAGACCGCCCATTGTGACACTACTAGTTTTAATCATTTAATTGTATCGTATCGAAATGTACCTATGTGTAAAGTGGTGTTGTAAAGGACCGGATTAAATACGTGATATAATTGAAATAAAGGGAATAATAATAAATAATATAATAATATTATAAAGAAGACATATTTGTATATCTATATGTAACGAATAAACTTTAAAACTACGAGACCGATATCAAAAAATATTTTGCCGTTAGAAAGCTACAATATCACTGAGTCTAATAAAGGCTTTGTAATATTTTCAAAAAGTTAGGGATCCGTATTGTAACGGAACAGGCTCTAGTTGACGATTCCGTCACGATTCACAAATTTAAAGACATATAAATAGTATCTTGGTATAAACAAATATTAATGAAATTTAGACAATCAAAGGTAGAAGAAAGCGTTAATATGTGATATGTAGATTAAGATATTATTAGGTCGAGTATTTCTTATAGAAGATTATATCAGACGACAATACTTACCATACTTACTAAAAATGATATGTACCATTATGATATTTAAGCTACCAAGATATTTGGTAGTAAACATTCAAACCGATTGTCGAAAAAGAATTGATAAGAGAATTCAAGGGAAAGGAAATGTTACTGTGATTGACGTAAATCTGATAAAGATCTGTCCAATAATTTCTGTGGCTTTGACAAAGTGAGCAAAGCCGCGTGCGGTTCATCTGTATTAAAAAATGAGCCAAACTCACGGCATAAAAACGATAAGTTGGATACAATAAAACAAGGGAAAACACTAACCATTTTTTTTGTTTATAAATTTAATACAAAGGATATTTTAAGATCATTACGACATGTGCGCATAATTATGCTCGTAATAACATATTAATAAATAAAGCATGTTTATTGCGGGCAATAAAATAATCCAATATGAAAAAAAAAATTACATACAATAGACCATACTAATAAATTACGAAAAATAAAACAAAATAGTATGGTATGTATTACCTATGGTATTTAGCAGTAACGCAACTTACTTTATCAAACGACTTCCAAAACAAAAGATTTTGGTTCTCAAGTCGACGTGTATTTTTTTAAAGTATCATCACGCATATCTTTTCACTGAGCAACCCGATTTTGATGATTCTTTGATTTTCTGGTTTGGTAGAGTATACTTCCGAGCTGGTTCCATTCATTCCTTTTTCTATTTTATTTTACCCATTATTTCATCAAATTTGGTCAAGTGGTTCTTAAGTTATTATCTAATAACTAAAAAGTGTTTTGCCTTCTTCTTCTTAATCTTGATGATATCGTAATTGACGGTGAATTACAATCGTTCCCGTAAGTAGCAAGGGCCAATATAATAAATCAATATTAATATGGGGATAATATATTTTTTAATCAAAAAATGGAACCAACTTCAACACTAAAAAGTGAAATTACTTGTCGAAGTCGGTACCATGCGCACAACTTTGTGATACTTTTGAACTATCATGATACAGACTTGAACAAATTATTTCACACTTTATAGTGTTGAAGTTGGTTCCATTTTTTGATTACAGGTGTACTCTTATTGTCGTTTAGGTGAACATAAATACAGTGCCCATATGCACTGGATTTCTATTCACACTGGCTTCCCACGTTGTTTGTTTTTCTCAAGCGCTGCCAAAATGACGCAACTCTGGACCATTAGCGTTGAACATACTCAAGTAGGTATGATTAGCACGTTACACTTATGACTCGCGTCAACGTCTACGTGTATAATAATAATTATAATAGCGATTCTTTAGCGATCATTGCTCGACCGTATGGCTACAGAGACCTACTGTATATAATCACTGCAAATACAACCCACGTTTCAGTCATCTACGACCTAGTGGTTACGTATATCCGATAATAAATAGTATTTACAGTAAGTTAAGTGAAAAATTGTATCAACAAATTTCTTAATTGGAATTCAAAAATATTTGTGGTGAGTTCAGTATTATTTTCCTGGCTAAGTAAATTTTATAAAATAAGTACAAAATACACGTCTGGGATTTATTCTGTTCAAATTCACCTATCAATGTGATATGATATGATAATAGGTGTATTATAGAAGTGGAAATACTTTTTCAGCAAAAACCGTATTGCTTTGTAAAATACCATTATGACCGCTAAACCGTAATTATATATATTTTCATTATCTGTACATATATACTTATACTTGTGTCTGCGCTCGTTGATAATGATCATGCCACATCCCACATGTCTTCTAGCCAAAATCTTTGAGCGTATAATTTATAATCAGCTTTATAATAGTATTCTTTCAAACCTCAATACGCAACAGCATGGTTTCTTAAAAGGAAGATCAACAGTATCTAACCTTATTCTTTTAACTGACTACGTTACACAGCATATGGTCACTAGTGGTCAGGTAGATGCCGTCTATACTGACATCAGAAAGGCCTTTGACCGCATCGACCATGACATTCTGTTGGGAAAACTGTCCAACCTAGGTATTCGGGCCGATCTTTATAGATGGTTCTTCTCTTACATCTCCAACAGAACTCAGGCAGTAGCATTAGGTGGGTATACTTCTTTCTGGACTACTATACCGTCTGGAATTCCACAGGGATCATTGTTGGGTCCTCTTCTATTTGTCATGTTCATTAACGATATTGGATACTGCTTCAAATATTCCCAATTCCTACTTTTTGCTGACGACATGAAGATGTTCATGACCATAGAGTACCCCTCTGATACGATACTCCTACAAGAAAATTTAGCAAGAGTAACGAACTACTGTAAGAGGAACAACCTGAATCTGAATGCTTCTAAATGTTCAGTTATAACCTTCAGTCGTAGAACACATATAGTGAATTTCGGGTACTCGATTGATAACCAACCATTTTTACGCGTTAACAGCATTAGATACCTTGGTGTTCATTTGGATATTCAGGTCTCATATGTCAACCATATCGACATCATTGCTAAGAAAGCAGCATTAGGTTTTATATAACATAATTTATGAAGTATATAACACTAGTTTTTGTCCAACGAAGATACCCACAACGTATTGGTGGCCAAATCAATGAGACGTACCTAATCGTTTTGAAGAAATATTTCGATATTTTCATGTTGCTGATAACGGCAACCTAAATATAGGTGACAAAATGACAAATGTCAGGCCATTGTTCAATCATCATGAACGAAAAATTTCTTATGTACGCTCTCATTGAAAAAACTACTATTGAATTTTTACTATTATTACTATTGACTACGAATGAATATATACTATTGACGAGTCAACCATACTCGTACCGTACTATGGACGTCTCGGCTGTAAACAGCATATACATGGAAAATCGATTCGTTTTGACTTCAAAGGGGTTGCAGCGACTCGATTAGAATACTGTCTGCAGGCTGAGTTATATGAAGGACGATCCGAAGCGCGTGATGGCCTTGGAGAACATGTTGTTGAATGGACAAGTAAAATCAAGAACGAATACACACACACACACAGTTTTCTGTGTTTTGTGACAATTGCTTTACATCTCCTGGATTACTTAGTACTTTGCATAATAGAAATGTCAAAATTACTGGAACATTTCGTCAAAATACAGTAGATAAATGTCCACAAATGGAGGTAAAAACTTGCAAAAAAACAGCCTATTGCATGATAAATGCTTTAAAGCATTTCATGCGTAGCTAGTTTATTACTTCATGTTATTTAACTACTTAATAGAAAAACCTAATAGTTCCTGTCTTCTGTCTAACTAATAATAAAGACTGACTAACGTATAACAACGTATAACGTTGTTTTATTTTGATGATTCCTACTCTACACTAGTAGACGACCTCATGTGCCCAGAGGGTCATTTTCGACCCACTGAAAAAAACGAACTTCCAGTACTGAAAACTATATATTAGTATCACAGTCCTTATCTACGGTTAATAATAAATAACATTTGTAAAAATAATTATAAAAATCGGTGTCAAATAAAGTTCTGGGCATATACAGGGTGTCCCAAGAAGTAGTGATATACTGAAGCTGGGAGGTAGAGGACCTAGAGGGCTATCTGAATCACCCCCATGTATGTTCCGCGATTTTTCGTATTTTCGGAGTTATGACTTTTTTTAAATTTTTCACCTATCGGCGTGTACGATGAGATGTTTATTTATGGTGACGTGAATTATTGCGGTAGATGCTTGATTTTTTTTGTGTGCTAAGCTGATAGATAGGCCAACTCAGTATGGAAACATTTATTATCGTTAAATCTTTGAATGAAATAAAAAAAATAATTAAATGCCAAGTAAGATAAAATTACCCAGTAGTGTTCACAACTTCAAAACAGTGCTGTTGATTTGGGATAAAAAGTAGCATATTGTTTCAATACAGGTATTAGCTATCTCAATTCTAGATGTTGTTAACCAAAAACTTTCACATATGTACCTGTATAATTTTATTGTTAAATTGAATCATCACCTGTACCTCAATTTGGGGTTAATGTAAGTTTGTTTCTGACTAGTATATACGCCATTATGACATGGATATATTTCAAGTCTTTTTGCCGCCTTTGATTTATCTGATAATACAGTATTCAGATTATCAGATATGTTGTTACTTGTTTCAAACACAAACAGAACACTACAAGTATTAGTATATACTATGTTTACCTACTAAATGCTTCCCCAGAGCTAATTCAAAACAAAACAGAGTAAATCTCACTAAATGTCCAAGCGCCCGCAGTTATCCTATCGAAGCCGAAACTGAGACAAAAATAGATAAAAGTACAATAAAAGCCGTAACAGTAATGGCTCGACCCATAAACGGCAAGGTCGGTGTCAAATCAAAGTTTAGCCAATTAAAAGTGGGCGCAGAAGTTCAGGGATAAAAAATATGGGACTATAACTTACGTCACACTATGTTACGGCCCATTTCTTTTAATACGAAGTGATGATAACTGTGGTGTGGAAGTCTCTAGTCTCTACTATATAGCAATATCATCGCAAACTCCCGATTATACTCACTTACTTACTCCCGACTTAATAACTTGATTGCAAGTGCAACTCTCTGCAGTTGGAATACCGAGCAAATCGTTTATTTACGATGTTGTTACGCTGATGAAAAACTTATTTATAGTGCACTCTTAGTCTTGCTTGCGATCGTACCGAATACTTTGTGGGCTGTCAAAAGTGGGCGCAAACTTATTCGCGAACAGAACGAAAAATAGAAAAGTTAGCAATGACCGTAGATAGCTTTGACCTTTGACAGCTTGAATCGTAACACGTTCGAGTAAATAAGCGTTCTTGTGGCTCGAACTTTTTCGTTTGTATTTTTTTTTATATCTAATTGCGCACGCTAAGTTTATAATGTTACTCCTTAGTAACTTAAACGTCAGTGTTTTACATTATGGAACAGTATGATCAAGTCTGTTGTTAGCGACGTCGAGTCAAGTAAATATACGTATAATAATAATAATAATAACAAAAATATAAAAAAAAACAAAAATACCCTCAGGGGCGGCCTTGTGGCGAGCCGTCGGTGAGTGGTGACACCGTGGACCCTGATTCTCCCTGGGGCTGAATGAGACCCCTGACCCCCGGCTTGCCTTAATTGGCCGTCCGGGGGTGGAGACGCAAGAGCAAGTCACAAAAAGCTCCAAGGGTGGAAGTGTTAAAGGGCATAACGCCGGTCGTAGCGCTCTAGTGAAACCGCAGCACACCTCTCGACACTCTTTAGCCATCCACACCAACGTTGCCCCTTTTGTCACCACACATGGTGCCCTTTATGGGGGGCCCGTTTAGTGGATGGCAAGTCACCACCTGCCTAAATATTTTAACATGAGACTAAAATTGGCAGGTGCCGTAGTCTCTTCCATAGCCCACTATCTTCCTTATCACTAATAAGTTCATCCCAATAGCCTGGCCATTTTACCCATATTTGTAATAGTTATAAAAACCATGTTACCCTTTATCCAATTTTTTTTCTGTTTTTTATACTCCTTTGTATTTTTATACCAAACAGGCCTCTAAGTGTTGGCTACAGCCCCACTTATGCCTTTGTAAAGGACCGGATGAAATCCGTGATTTATTTTGAATAATAATAATAAGCCTTTATTCCCAATATTAAATTAAGTAACATATCTCTAAGAGGTATTTAATTTTAATTAACTAATATTAGTTAATATATACTGCATACTAAATATTTTACATTATATATTTTGTTTTTTTATTGGGCACCCAGATTTGGGTATAGGCCTCCTGCATGTCGTTCCATATTTTCCGGTCTTGTGCCAGTCTAGTCCACGTGGTGCTGCCGGCTGCCTCCACGATGTCGTCACGCCATCTTTTTCTCGGTCGCCCTCTCTTTCTAGTGTCTTCCATCGAGCACCAGTGAAGGACGCGCTCACTCCACCGTCCGTCTTTTACCCTGGCAATGTGTCCAGCCCACTTCCATTTCAGCTTACATAACATATCAACGGCATATGTTAGCTTGGTGTTCACGCCAGAGCGTGACGTCACCTAAAGGCGCGCACCCGCGCCCCCGCGTTCCCCCGCCGATGTCCTCAGCTGTCATAACTAGAAGCAAGCTGCGGGAAGGAAGCGGAAACAGTCACCCTTTTCTATTCGCAACCGGCGGACGTGTACCGCTGCGTTCCGCGCAGCGACCGCATGGCACCGCCATTATATCAGCACGAGTCACCGCGAATGACTTCGCCGCGAGTGACCTTCAGGGTGTGTTCGGCCCGACCACACACCACTCCTAAATCAGCACGTGTGTGCACACGCAATCAGCCCGCCGCGTAAACCAGTGCACAACCCAAAGGGACAATACAAACATTATAACCAAGTGAACCAAGTTCAGCTCCTTCAGCACGCCGTCGACAGCAAAACGCCTCCAACGAGGAAGCACGGTCACCAGCACTCATCAGACCCAGAGCTCCTCGACACAGGTATTTACCATCAATTATTCCCTACCTATACCTATTCTCTGGTTGCAGGAAACTGCTCAACCACACTTAACCCCCCCCCCCCTATCAACGAGCGTATAGCTAGCAGGAAACTGCGAAACTATATTTTCCTTCGAGCCGGATTTATCTGGTTAGCCGGATATAACCGGGTACCCGGATAAACCACATTTCCCACGAGCGCGGATATCCGGCAACATAATCTCTTTCGCTGCCGGATAAACCAGTGCTATCACCCCCTACCCCTTTAATACAGTCCACAATCAATCAGCTCTTATCAGCTCTTAATTAAAAATTCCTTTTAATACAGCTTACATTTAAGCCCAATTTAATTCCCAATTTTCATTTTATTGATCTAATTTAATTCTCCCCGTAATATAAACTACATTTTATTGACTTAATATTACCCAAATTACGTCATACATATCAATCCCCCTATCAGCCCTATTTAATTTACAAACTACTTCTTATTGATTTAATTTAAATCCTCCCCGTAATACAAATCAATCCGAAGCTTCTAGAAGAGTGAACCGGCAGTGCGATTTGCCAAGCCAAACTAACCCGTCTAGCCACATTTCACGAATTACGCTATCAGTGCTCGTTTGACACTCGCGCGCCACAGAATAGACAATAGTACTGCAGGCGGCCGCGTTCACGCGCCAAGAATACATGAGAGTTGTCTCACATTCCTGACGGATTAGTCTAGCGACGATACGATTGTTTTGAATTGCTAGCTTAACATTCCTGACTCATTCACGTTTGAGGCGTTTATTCATTTATGATTGTTAACTGTTGTTTGCAAGAGAAGTCGTAAATAACATAACTAAAGGCCAGGTACTTTGTTGATTTTAATTATAAAATAATACTAAGTACTGTTAAAAGATTTACTCGTGATTATCATGAAATAATTAATGTAAGTTAATTGTTTACATTTAAGAGATCAGCACAAAACGTCTTAGGGTCCCGTACAGAATTTACGTAAATAACATAACGAAATTTACGGAATATAATTAATTAAGTAATTAAACCATCAGCTCACATAAGGTTTCGTACACACGTTATTAATTTAGGCGTTATTTTAACCGACTTCCGAAAAAGGAGGTGCGGAATTTCACCTACGATTAAATACTTTAATATTTTTATTTCCTTCTAATTTTGCTTGCGTCCTTGTGCCTGACTTCGCCTTCGACGATTAACGATGCCTTCTGAATCACAGGTAGCCAGATTTAGAAAGGAACAAATCGCTATTATTAAGCTTAATTTGGAAGCGTTATCATTGAGGTCTAGCAAACCAAGGCGCTATAGCCCCGAGTTCGCTGCTAGAGCAGGCGGCGTAAAATTAACCCGCGATAGATTTGACGCGGCGTATTATATAATATTAGACACCGTAGGCTTATCAGATTCCGAGGAGGAATTCTACAACGAGCAGTATGAAAGGACAATAGACGCCTACTACGAGATTCTCGTTGTAGTATTAGAACAAAAAACATGGTCATTAGCTACCAATGACGATGTAATGACCGCGCCTATACCCGCGCGCCCCTCGCCGTCAACTCAGCAGGTATCGAACCCGCAGCCTCAGTGCTATGCGCAGGATTCGAACCTGCACCATCTCAGCTCCGCGCCTATAACCGCGCGCCCCTCGCAGTCAGCTCAGCAGGTATCGAACCTGCAGCCTCAGTGCTGTACGCAGGATTCGAACCTGCACCCTCTCAGCTCCGCGCCTATATCCGCGCGCCCCTCGTCGTCAACTCAGCAGGTATCGAACCTGCAGCCTCAGTGCTATGTGCAGGGTTCGAACCTGCACCCTCTCAGCTCCGCGCCTATAACCGCGCGCCCCTCGAAGTCAACCCAGCAGGTATCGAACCTGCAGCCGCAGTGCAATGCGCAGGTTTCG
The DNA here is from genome assembly GCA_917880725.1 of Selenia dentaria. Taxonomy (NCBI): domain Eukaryota; kingdom Metazoa; phylum Arthropoda; class Insecta; order Lepidoptera; family Geometridae; genus Selenia; species Selenia dentaria. Next base: position 24,570,827 of record OU862886.1, read on the forward strand.
AACCTGCACCCTCTCAGCTCCGCGCCTATACCCGCGCGCTTCTCAACATCAGCTCCGCAGGTATCGAACCTGCAGCCTCAGTGCTATGCGCAGGATTCGAACCTGCACCCTCTTAGCTCCGCGCCTATGCCCGCGCGCTTATCGCCATCAGCTCCGCAGGTATCGAACCTGCAGCCTCTGTGCTATACGCAGGTTTCGAACCTGCAACCACTCGGCTCAGCGCCCATACCCGCGCGCTTCTCGTCATTAGCTCTGCAGGTATCGAACCTGCAGCCTCCGTGCTATATGCAGGTTTCGAACCCGCACCCTCTCAGCTCCGCACCTATACCCGTGCGTTTCTCGTCCCCACTTCAGCAGGTTTCGAACCCACAACCTCCGCGCTATGCGCAGGGTTCTAACCCAAGGCCTTTCAGCTCCGCGCCAAGACCCAAACAGGTATCGAACCCGCAACCTCCGCGCTATGGTGACAACCATTGCCCATGTAGTAATGTAAAGGGTCACAAGCCTCGGGTATGTACCCGATACTACGCACTACCAGTGCGCTTATTGCTGGTACAACAGCGCGAGGTACCACGGCGCCGTCCCACACCTTATACGGGCCAGATGGTGTACTACCGTCGTACTCCAACGCGCACTACCTCGCGTCCTTCACCGCCGCCTAGGCAATGACTAGGACGGCACATCCAACACATACCGACTCAGCCCACAAAGAATCAGCACACACACACAACACGACGACAAACTGTCATCGCAAACACCTTAAGTCAGTTAGGTGCTGACATTCTGCTTTCACCCTTGCGCCAGCAATTCTGGACGTTATCAGTATACAAATGTATACAATGTTTAAGTTTTCGCGTCCAAACTAAGGCTTCGTACATGGCCGACTCACCCGCCGACCGCGTAAACGTTCAGCCCGTATTTAGCAAAGTCACGACGGACTTTACTGGACCAATTTTGATAAAATCCAGTACACTTAGAAACGCCAAGCTATTAAAAGGCTACTTCTGTGTTATAACATGCCTAGCCACGAAGGCGGTCCATCTCAAACCGGTATCTGAGTTATCCACGGAAGCGTTCCTTGCGGCATTACAGCGTTTTGTTTCTAGGCGCGGTGTACCGGCGTTAATTAGATATAACTTGGTCTTTTTCCTTATATCGTCGTTACGTATTCGGTCTTTTAGCTTTATGCCTAGCATAGATCTCTCTGCGGCTCTCTGGAAAGTTGCTATTTTCATTACTAGAGTTTTTGTTAACTGCCAGCACTGACATCCATATAGAAGTGTTGGGAGAATGGCATTATTCATCAATTTCTTTTTGAGATATACGGGTAACTTACTTTTGAATACGTCTTTGTGCATCCAGTATTTTTTCCATGATAGAGCAATTCTTCTGTCGATTTCTTTCAGCGTAGCTTCTTCAAAAGAAATTGTTTGGCCAAGGTATATGTATTCTTTGACGTATTCAATGCTGCTGTTCGCTCGAATTGGTATCTGTTCCGCATTTGTCATGACTTTAGTTTTAGCCATGTTTATGTGCAGACCTATTTTTCCGCTTGCTTTTTGTAAGGTGTTTATCATGTATTGTAGAGTTTCATGATTTTCAGCCAAAAGCACGATGTCGTCGGCGTAACGTAGATGGGTAAGTCTTTCTCCATTGATATTTAGTCCAATATTTTCCCATTCTAGAGTTCTGAACATGGACTCGAGGATAGATGTAAACAGCTTTGGCGAAATTGGGTCTCCTTGCTTAACGCCTCTACGGACTTCAAAGCGTGGTCCAGTACTCTCTAGTTTGATTTTAGCAGACGTCCGGTTGTAAATTTGTTTTAGTATATTGATATATTTGCATTGAATACCTTGCTCTACTAAACTTTTCCACAATTGTGCGTGCGAAATGGAGTCAAAAGCATATGCCAAAGCATAATCAACAAATGCCAGATAGAGAGGTTTCTTGTACTCATGACATCTTTCAATACACTGGGTTAGCGTAAAAATGTGATCCGTCGTAGAGAACCCTTTCCTAAAGCCGGCTTGTTCCCGAGGCTGTTGTTCGTCCAAAGTCTTTGCCATTCTTGCCAGTATTACAGAAGAAAACAATTTATAGATAGAAGACAAGAGGTTAATAGTTCTGTAATTATCAATTTTCTTTGGGTCGCCTTTTTTGTAGAGCAACGTTATTATTGATTGTTGCCAGTCCTCAGGAATTATCTGTCCTTCAATAATTCTATCAAAAAGTTGAGCTAAGTGATGCGCTAGGGGGCGCTAATATACGTATAGGTACTTTAAAACCGGGAGTTTAAAGCTCGCTCGTAGCTCGTAGGGTCACCATACCTCAGAATGTGTCATGAGATTTCTGAATTTTTGGTAAAACTAAGGATTGCGGCCTGATTGTACAAATCTCAGGAAATCTCAGGACTTTTAGAATAATCAACGAAATGCAGTACATTAAATATCTCTTTAATAAAAAGCTAATCAAACTAAAGCGAAGAGGGGCAAGGGGTGCAGCTGTGCTTGTGAGTGCAATGTGCGACGCGTGAGCAAGACCCCCGTGATCCGCAGTGTATAAAAGCGATAACAATATGACTTTTTTACATTGTTCAGTATACGTTCGAGAGAAAATTCTCAAACTGCAACAAAATCTCAGGATTTTTCAATGGAAATCCGGCAATTTCTCTAGACTTTTATTTTTTTATCTGGTAACCATATATGCGTAGGGTTATCTATCATCCACTTAAATTTTACCGACCGATGTCGGTTGCAAAGAGTTTGCTATCGACGTGGAGCCCAGAACTAGCCTTATTTACATTAGAGATGTAATTAATAAACCCCCATAAAGTAACATAATTAAATACTGTAGCGACCCTGCCTTCGAAGCGCGGGATCCTAGATTCGATCCCTGACCGAGGCAAATGTTTGCATGTCGCGCAGAAATGTTCGGTTTTGAGTCTTCGATGTTATAATATGTTATTTATCTGTGGTAGCTTTGCGTGGGCGCATAGTTCTATTGCCTAAATTGGGGTTCTCTCTGTTTTGAAAACTTGATTAGTTTAACAACCATATAATGAAGGACGGCATATTTGGCGGTAAAAAGTTTTCCACTAGTTTTAACCTCTTCTCTAATGAAATCAGTCGTTAATTCCTTATCTGAATCTGAACAACTCCTTTTAAACAAATTGTTCACTATTCGTTCTAGTTTCTATATAAATAATTCAAATTCACGCGTCTTGCACGTGGGTCTAGTGGTTAGCCAATAACAAGGCTCTTGGTCCGGAGCGTACGCACCTTTCTGGTCTCTGATTGGCTCCGGCAAACTGTGCTTGATGGTTGAGTGAAGTGAAGAGCGGCCGAATCATTCGATGTCAACAAAGGTTGAAAAACACGTCTCATATTAACTGTCAATCGAAAACCGACAACCTAACGTTTTGGAGTGGATAACTGTGTGTAGTGTGGTGCGAACTATCTAAAACCCATAATAAACAAGTGAAGAACCAATCCGCGGATGGACATACCATTACAGTAGATAACGACGAGTAATAAGACTTCGCTAAAGCTTGGGAGGCACGTTTGGAGGCTGGATAGCTAAGGTAAGGTGCTGTATGTACTTGTTATCAGGGCATCTAGACTACTGAACCACGGTCAATACCTATTACCGGCGGAGATTCTGTTTTGATTCATTTTCCGACCCAGAGTGACGTTGAGGACCCCTTACGGCAGGGTCGTTTCGTCACATCTTTATGGTGCCGAAACCCGGGACTCGTCTCTTGACTTTATTCGAGGTCATATTTCAAATTGCATCACTACATAGCTGATATCTTCACTTAGAATGAAATTCGTAAATTGTACCTGAGTACCTATCTACCTAGCTCAGACAAAACAAAAATATTTGTCTGAGCCTAGAAGTTAGAAAATCAATTATGGTTGAATAATTAAAGTTATGAAATATATTCATAAAATGTATTGTCACGTTTGCTTGTGTTAAAAACTAAACCTATAGTCTAAATAATTCTATCGGTTTATCATTTTCATGCGGACAATGTATTTTATTAATAGAAAGTGGGTACAATATTGATACTTTTACTACCTAATCTGTTCATAAACACAATCATTACTTCATTCAAACAGATTCTGCTGTGTTAAGGGTAAAAAATTATAATAAATATAAAATATAATAAATATAAAATTATAAACGAAGGGTTATATGTTAGGACATATAACCCTTCGTTCATTCATACACAGCTGCCAATGCCATAGAGTGTTGGGTTTTTTCTTCTTGGCCTAGACTCGAATGATTGTGCATTTGCTGTAAGTGTCCAGAGAGTATTTTATTGTTAACTTTTTACTGAGCTCGCACTATTTGTACATTTGCCAAAGGGGTTTATTAGCGGAGGTCAGGTTACTAAAGAATTTACCCGACCACATTGTATAATCAGTTGGATTTGGGTTTTGTTCATAATCTATTTAGTGAATATACGAATTGTTGCAGATCATATACGTAACTATATTTATCATACTAGTGGATATACATGTATATATAAATACATATAACTATCGCCTAACTAACTGTTCTGTTTTAGAATAATTAGTATTCGGTTACCAATAATTCATTCGTTAGTCACGAGTGATTTGTTAAAATACGTCACTCAATAGTATATCGGTGAACATGCGTTTGTGTGCCACATACAAATACATCACATTTTAATTATTTTGCGGTTTTCAACTAGTCACGTTACTCGTAAAGGTTCGCTGAATGTTCATTCAGTCGAAATTCGGTCAACACTCGTTCGAATCGTAGTAGTTAGCCATTTATACATATAAAATATTTAAATATTTATCCTAAATAACTTCTATTATTAGTGCTTCCATTTTTTAGTAACTGTAGTTATGTCTTTCAATCCTAAACGTACTATCCGTAAACTTAGTTCAACGAGCAGGTCCAAAACAAAGTATGCGGGAGCAGATAGCTATTCTGTTCAAGATTTGCCGTCATTACGTCGAAAGCGTACTATAGCATTGAACCGGATATCCAAGGCACTTGAGGTGGGTAAGGTAGCGAGGTGCGACTTAAACCAACGCGACTTATTTTTTCTTATTGTGAAAAACTCGAGGAGTATACAATCGAGTACGAACACACACATATGGCCATCTTGGAATTATTAGGTGCGGAATCCGAGGATGGCCCTCTTGATGATGAGGAGGTACGAGCTCGTTTTGATGATACATATTTTGAGGTTATGTCAATACGGCGTAATTTATTAAAGAGCGATTAAATTTTGTCTGATGCTTGTGAGGACTTAACTAAGCCCTCGTCGATAGTCCACGTGAAGCTACCGAAAATACCGTTGCCGACGTTTTCGGGTCATATTAAACAATAGCCTGAATTTATTGATACGTACAATGCGCTCATACATGAATGTCAGTCGCTTAAAGATGTCGAGAAATTTCATTATCTGATCGCTTCTTTAAGTGGTGATCCCTTAGCCCTTATTCGAACGTTTCCTGTGACAGGTGATCACTATGTGCATGCGTACGCGGCATTAGTTGCGCGTTACCAAGACAAGCGAGAACTAGCATTTACATGCTGGAAGGATATTTTGAATGTTCACTTTAAGCTTCAGAATGCAAATGAGTTTCGCAGAACGTTAGATTGCATCGATGAAAATTTAAGAATTTTGAGAAAACTCAAACTACCGGTTGCACAGTGGGATTTTATTATGGTTTATCATGTTTTATCAAAATTGGATTCAAAATTGCGTCGTGAGTTTGAAAAAAGGTGTGTTCACATTGAGTTTCCGAGCTTTAAGGAATTAAAAGATTTTTTACATTCCAAGTGTGAGGCACTTGTGCGTGATAACCATTTTACTGAACTGACTAAGGTGGCACACCCCATAAAAGACTCATCTAAGGCACCCGTTCATAACTATTCGAATCGTTCTAATACGTCTCACGTTCTTATCGCGGATAATTTGAAGGTACCGGTGACACATCAAACTAGTAAATCTGTATCAAAATGCTCATACTGCGCCGATAGTCATCCTATCACACAATGTAAAGAGTTTCTAGCCAAATCTGTAGATGAACGGGTATCTCTTGCTGGCGAAAGGCGATGGTGTTTTAACTGTCTTAAATTGTCTCATCATTTAAAAGATTGTAGTTCTATGTTCAGATGTTTGAAATGTAAACACAAACACCATACGTTGCTCCATAGGGATGAAGCTCCTAATAAGTCAAACGTAGACACACACAGCGCGGGCTTTCAAGCCGTATCGCTATTTTTAAAGGATTCAATGGCAATATCAAGTACCAAATCGTTAACAAACACAACTGTACTGCTAGCTACTGCTATAATACAACTTCAAGATTCGGATGGCAAGTATCATTCGTTCCGTGCATTGTTCGACTCTGGCAGTCAAAATAATCTTGTTACTAGTGCGGCAGTGGAATGTTTGAACCTAAAGCTAGTCCCATCTACGACAAATATCAATGGTTTGGGAGGCGTTGCAGCTGATATTACTGGCCTAGTCCATTGTACTATCGCCTCGAACCATGACAAATTATTTGATGTAGACATGCACGTTATTTCACATATTTGTGGTGATCAACCAATCGCTAAACTAAATACCGCGGGTTGGTCTCATATACAATCGTTACCGTTGGCAGACCCAGGTTTTGATATTCCGGGTCCTATTGACATTTTATTGGGCGCAGATATATTTGCAGAGTCGCTTCTTAGTGAACGCATTAAGGGAAACGTAAATCAGCCTTTCGCAATTAACTCTGTCTTTGGTTGGCTTTTGTTGGGTAGAACGCCACTTGTCTAGGCTATCGAACGTCGCTTGTCGCGTGATCCCGAATCGCACAAGCAATATTCAGAATTTATGGATGACTATCACCAGTCTGGCCACATGACTTTGGTTGATCGTAAAGAGCTCCATATTGGGCGATACTTCATACCTCACCACTGCGTTTTAAAACCAGACAGCGTCACAACAAAACTACGTGTTGTTTTTACCGCCTCTGCGAAGGATGCAAAAAATAAGTCACTGAATAGTACGCTGCTAAAGGGACCTAAACTTCAACCTAACATAGGTGGAATTCTTCTACATTTCCGGATCCATACGGTTGTCTTTATAGCTGACATACGTTAAATTTACAGACAAATTTTGGTCGCTAATGATCAGAGAGATTATCAGCGGATCTTATGCCGAAGCGGACACAATCAAACTTTGCACGAGTACAGATTAAATACTGTTACCTGCGGTGTTTCCTCTGCACCTTTCCTTGCTTGCAGGACAATTAAACAGTTAGCTGAGGATGAGGGCGCTGCCTTTCCTCGTGCGAAACAGATACTAAGTACCGACATATACGTAGATGACATAGTATCCGGTTGTGATCATCTAGATGATGCGCTAGAAGCTACAAATCATTAAACTCTTCAAGCTAGGCCATTTAGAATTTAGAAAATGGGCCAGTAATGACCCTCACTTATTGACAGATATTCCAAAAGAAGACTGTCTTCTAGATCATATAACGTTTTCTGATGGTCAATCTTCTACTTTGAAGGTTCTGGGACTTAAATGGGACCCCGCATCTGACTCTTTTTTGTTTGATGTTAAACCATCAAACAGACCATATACGAAGCGAATTATTCTCAGTGAGATTGCAAGAATTTTTATCCTCTGGGTTTCTTATCGCCTCTAACCATCCAAGCTAAATGCTTATTGCAAAAACTATGGGTTATTGGAATTTCATGGGATGAGGGAAGAGATCACTAACGTATGGAAATCTTTTTGCGATCAGCTTCCTTTTGTTCAGGAGCTAAAAATACCTCGCCACGTCACCATTTCTAACGCTCAATCCTACGAACTGCATGACTTTTCTGATAGTTCTGAACGAGCGTATGGGGCTATAATTTATCTGCGTTTTGTGTGTCATGATGGATCTATTCAAATTCTGCCATTATGTGCCAAGGCTAGGGTAGCACCAGTCAAAAGGATCTCCTTGCCTCGATTAGAACTTTGTGCAGCTGTATTGCTTGCAGATCTGGTTCAATTCGTTCTTGACACATATCAGGAGGTATTACAGCCTCTCGAGCTTCATGTTTGGTCTGACTCTACCGTGGTTTTGTCATGGCTTCGCTCTCATTCTTCTCGCTCGACCACATTCGTAGCAAATCGAGTCAGTCACTTTCAGGATATCATACCTGCGGAGTCTTGGCATCATGTTTCCTCAGCTGACAACCCCGCAGATGTGTGCTCACGTGGGCAGCTTCCACAAGATTTGCTTCACAGCTCGCTGTGGTGGTCAGGGCCATCTTGGTTGTTAAAAACCCCTGACCAATGGCCATGCATGAAGATTCCAAAGGTAACAAGTGAGGATGAAGAAATCGTTAGAAACGAAGAAAAGAGTTCTCTTGTGTTGGTCACTGAGTCTGGTACCCAACCAGTCACTCCAATTGATTACCTTTTTAACCGGTTTTCGTCACTTCATAAAATTACGCGAATCGTATCCTACATGCGAAGGTTCATTCACAATGTAAGGAATCGTAACGACCGTCAACTTGACTCGATTTTAACTGAAGTGGAAAATCATAGATCGTTGCTTCTTATCGTAAAGTTAGTCCAATCGAAATCATTCACCAACGAAATCCAACAACTGCAATCGAAACGACTATTATCGAAACCTTTTCGTAAACTTAATCCCTTTCTGGACGAAGAGGGTATTCTCAGGGTGGGCGGTCGAATCGCTCGTGCAGGGCTGGAGTACGAGCATAAGCATCCTGCGCTTATCCCTGGCGATCATTCTTTTACGTTCAAACTGATTGAATCGATTCATCGTCAACATTGCCATACAAGACATAATACAACACATTATTTACTTTTACAACGTTTCTGCGTAGATTTGTGGGTCGTCGGGGGCGTTGTAGCGCTATCCATTCGGATTGTGGAACAAATTTTATAGTTGCTAGCAATTACTTATCGTTACTCGAGCAGGCGTCGCAAACTCAAAGTATAAAGTTCTCTTTTAATCCGCCTTCAGCACCTCATTTCGGCGGCATTTGGGAGATATAGATTAAAGGTGCACTTATATCGTATAATCGGCCATCGAGTGTTGACGTTTGAAGAACTTTCAACCTTATTCATTCAGATCGAGGCTGTTTTAAATTCGCGGCCATTGTATCCATTAAGTTCTGATCCGAATGACTTAAACGTACCCCTGGCCATTTTCTAACTTTGGAACCGCTAACTACCGTCCCAGACGAAGATTATTCTCATACTAATTTAAACAGATTAAATCGTTGGCAGCTTATCCAATCGTTTCTTCAAAACTTTTGGCTACGTTGGAAGAACGAATATATGCATTCTTTGACACAACGTGCAAAGTGGACTAGAACGTCAAAACCGTTATCGATAAATTATATGGTAGTGATAAAAGACGATAATAGAGCCCCTTTGCATTGGTCTTTAGGAAGAGTAACCGAATTACATCCGGGTCTCGACGGCATCGTTCGCGTGGCAACTATTAAAACAAAAGACCATTTGATCAAGCGTCCTCTTGTCAAATTGTGCCCTCTTCCTGTAGAATCGTAACCTAATAATTTTGTCTTATCGATAACATATTAGCTGTTAGTTTTATAGATATAAAGTTACTTTTTTCATTATCATGTTCAATTTCTAATCTGAAAATATCAGCTATATTTTGGTGGGCGGTATGTTCACTATTCGTTCTAGTTTCTATATAATAAATTCAAATTCGCGCGTCTTGCTCGTGGGTCTAGTGGTTAGCCAATAACAATGCTCTTGGTCCGGAGCGTACGCACCTTTCTGGTCTCTGATTGGCTTCGGCAAACTGTGCTTGATGGTTGAGTGAAGTGAAGAGCGGCCGAATCATTCGATGTCAACAAAGGTTGAAAAACACGTCTCATTTTAACTGTCAATCGAAAACCGACAACCTAACGTTTTGGAGTGGATAACAGTGTGTAGTGTGGTGCGAACTATCTAAAACCCATAATAAACAAGTGAAGAACCAATCCGCGGATGGGCATACCATTACAGTAGATAACGACGAGTAATAAGACTTCGCTAAAGCTTGGGAGGCACGTTTGGAGGCTGGGTAGCTAAGGTAAGGTATGTACTTGTTATCAGGGCATCTAGACTACTGAACCACGGTCAATACCTATTACCGGCGGAGATTCTGTTTTGATTCATTTTCCGACCCAGAGTGACGTTGAGGACCCCTTACGGCATGGTCGTTTCGTCACACAAATATCTGTAATTAGGTACGTAAATAATTAGCACTCGAAAAAATAATTAAAGGCTAAATTGTCATTAAAGATGATAAATATTAAAGTTAATACTATGCTCAATTAATAATTATCTATTTAAAAAAAACTATTTTATAAAAGTAAACTACAAGTACTATTACATATTTCATAATTTAACGACAGGGAATATTGTTTCCCAGGGACTTATTGTTAGTGAAAACGAATAGTATTGTAAGTAAGTAGGTAACATCAAACGTACCTTCTTACTAAGTTTGAGTACTGAAAACCTCATTTACGAGTACTATTCCAGATTAATGATATAGTACAGTCAATACATAGGTAGCCCTATACTATCAGAGTTGATAGGAACAAAACTAAGCAGATTGGTAAAAACATTTCGATACTAAGTACCTAAATTCTGGAATAAATGGGTTCATTACGGGTTCAATTCGAAGCATTTTCTGCGGCCTTGGGACGGGAGGGCGGCGGTGAAATTACAAGATGCTACGCTATTTTCCTTGTCTTCCAATTCGACGTTGAAATCCGATTGGGTATCGTATGAATTTCCAGTCACTAGAAGGCTAATATAAATATCTAATATATCTTAAATACTCAACATACTCTTTAACCCTGGTTTTCTATATGTAAAAACGGACCTTTTTGTCAACGACTCGTTACTTTTTTGACAGTTTTTGTATGAGCCAATTCTCAAAAAGTAACGAGTCGTAAGCAAAACGGTCCGTTTTTAGATATAGAAAACCGGGGTAAATCATAGGTGGATCTCTATATTTATTCAACCGTTACTCTTACATACAGGGGTTAAAAATTTGTTGAAATAACTAGCCAACAGCAAGTTAGGCTATGCAAGTGTATTCTATAGGTGAGAGTTAATGCCTGACGATTACCCCGTACCACTATAACAGGCTTCCTGCGTGCTCTGAGATTCGCCCAGCAAGAATATGTTCTTCGAGCGTATCTTTGACATATTTTAATTCAGCGATTGCAGATTACAAATGCCATTTCCCGGTTAATTAAATAATCTCCTCGATACTGAGACTAGATGTAACGGATGTTGATGGGTGTAAGTCTGTAAGTGTGAGTCAGCTTTCTATATACAGAAATTCCCAACTTGCTATCGAGTTTTCGCATAACAAGGAAACCCTTATGGATCATCAGTACGGCTATTATGTATTTCAGTTGCTAACAAATGTTGATTGAAATCGATAAAAATGGCACTTTTGTCAACTCCAGTCATCAACTTACTATTATTTTTGCCTACCGGAGTTGTCCAAACTGACATAGAGCGGCCATTTTTCAAGATTTTAATCATCATTTGTTAGCAACCGATATACATAATAGCCCTGCCGATCATTGCTCTGTTTTTTTCATCTTCAACCATGAAACAGGTGTTCCTGTATGTACTGCGTTCAGATGAGTGGTGAAAATGGGGTAACAAAGGTTGACCGTCGATTAGAGAGTCACGGGACCGATCATCACCTTGGGCTTGAGGTTTTGGTGAACGTAACGTTGCGACAAACCCCACAGCATAGTAGTAGGGCACTTCTGGTGTCCACCTTGCTAGCTGCCACCCTCAAGCTTTCTAGCAAATTAAACAACTTTAAATGAATTATATCGCGTGTAAAATTATATAATATTATCCCAATATTTCGAACACTTTTCATTGAACATGACCACGTGTAGACTATCTTCTAGCACTAGACGTCGAGTTAAATAATATAAAATTATACGTGCTATAATCGGTTTCCAGTTGTTTGATTTCAATACCACCCTCAAACTCTCAAAATCTATAGCTAAGCATCTAACAGTGTGTTCCGACAACTGTACTTGAGACCCTGTCAATTATTCCATTTTTCCATATTTAATTGTGATACCATCTTCGACCGCATCATCACTGAGCATCAAGTGAGATAGTGGTCAAGCACTATTAAGAGTATCTCGTGTACTCGAAACGTAATGGCCTGATTATGCTATAATGCTATAATTCCTGTATGGGATCTGTAGATGTGTACTCACCCAAATTTCACCGGCATGATCTCTGTATAATATAAGCTTAGGTACTGCTATCCGATCCCTCAATCGTTTTTCGACATCCAAGTGGGACTATATGGAACAGTAAGTTTAATTTGCCAACCATACCATTTGTAACACTTTTACCGTCTACCTATAATAGTTGTTGGTGATGTAGGTACGAGTAGTTAAAGAAACAGCAAAAGGGTTAACCAAGTTTACTATATTAGCAGCTTACTAAGTAGCATCAGCAATCAGGTCGAGGTAAGGTTGCGATTATGGACCGAAATGCGTAGCGCGACCGTACGAACACACTGGCCTGTAGGCCTACCATAAACCCCTTATCAGGACAGCAGGACAGTTCAGCGTTTTATTGAGCTGTGCTGCAAATTCGTACCATGACGGACTCTAGCAGGCCAGCCAACTATTACCCACGTGACCTAGCCGGCCAGCAAAGGGCGGCCTGCAATTGACCTGCTTTAAGCGTACCACGGCGTGTTTTTTGACATAAGATATCCATCAAACTAACCTGCATATCTGTCACATAAAGCAGGCGAGCTAAAGCAACTTTTTGTGACTTATTAAACCTAAAAACTGTGGATTTCTATCAATTTGTGAAAAAATAGTTTCTTTTAATATTGTAGAAGAATGTGGAACGCATAGGTACAAATTATTTGAGTTTCTAGAAGAAGATTATCAAAGCACTCGATCTGCTAGATTACAGAGAAGGTAGTTAAGAGATGTGAATGACCCCTTTGCTTTAGAAGAAAGTCAGTTTATTAAAAGGTATAGGCTCTCAAAAGATTTAGTATGAATCAGAATAGGTATGTGATGAGCTTAGACCTTTATGAATGACCCTACAAAATCGCAAGATCTTTCTGTTGAAACCAAGATAAGTGTATGTTAGTATTTTTATGTGATGTACTTACCTATTACATAAACTTAAATACTGAAAATACGATCAGCTGCATCTCTCCACAATTTATCAAATAAGTTGATAACCTAGCACTATACGCTAGTTAAATGCCTGAATTATTGTTTTATTTTAGGTCCTTGTAGGATTGGCTTTTTATGCAACTGGTTCCTACCAAAGGACAATAGGAGACATGGCTACTCATTCCATATCTCAAGAAACAGTGTCTGCAGTTCTAAATCAAGTAACTAAATGCCTGAATTTGCCTTACTTTAGAGCAACATACATTAAATTTCCCCGGGATGCTGCGCAGCGAAGAAAACATATAATAGAGTAAGAATATGCGTCATATTATCCGTATATTGCCTGAAGGATTTTTGTCTACAATTGTCATCCTCTTTTTACAGATTTAACAACAAGTTTGGAATCCCTGGAGTCTTAGGTTTTATAGATTGCACACACATTGCTATTGTGCGGCCCACACAAAATGAAGAGCGATACTATTCAAGAAAACAGTATCATTCTTTAAATGTGCAACTGGTAAGTTCCTATTATTCTTTTTTTGGTATTATACTCGTATGTTGACAAACTATGTAGGTATCACATTAATATTATATCTACATGTGAAAGTTTGTGACTAGGTGTGTATGTTTGTTACTCCTTCACACCCAAACAGCTGGATGGATTTGAATGAAATTTGGTATGTAAATACTTCAGGTCCTGGAATAATACATAAGTTTCTTTGCATCATCATCACCGGCCATCACCACGCGGGTAAACCTTGAGGCGCAGATAGTAATTAATACATCATGTAAAAACTACATATAATAGATATATACCTATTAGATCTATTGACAATCCCAGTGGAAGCAAAAGGGTTAATTGCAGCAAAATATACTTAAAACTAAAACCTAATCATGTCTGGGTAGGAGAAACAATGAAACAAAACATTTTAAACTTTTATCATTTTTAATTCTACATACTTTTACAATGTTTTACTTCTACCTATACGTTATTAAAAACCTTAGCCACAAGAAGAATTTATTTATATTACCATTACGCTGCCAATCTGTAATAAAAGAAACCTTGTTTTAGATATGTAATTGTCACATGGATATCATGAGTGTAGATGCAAGTTATGAAGGTTCATCACGTGATCCATCACATGATTCATCATATGATTCATCACATGATTCATCTCATGATTCATCACATGATTCATCACATGATTCATCACATGATTCATTTATCTGGAATAACCACCCACTGAAGACTTACATGGAAGAACTAAGCAACAATGCGGCAGTGTGGCTTCTTGGTACTTAACGAAACTATTAATAAATTTGAATATATTTTTCATTGATTTAAAGTCAATGTTAATTATTGTATTGTATTTGTAGGTGACTCTAGCTATGCACTACGTAAATACATGGTAGTGTCATGAATAAATGCGATTTCATTTCATTTCATTATATTTTATTTATATAATTACTAAGGTGTTATCATTTAATAAACAATGCCAACCATGCCAAACATTATTATTTTCCTATTTTATTATCACACAGTGAAACAAGTTTAATTATGCTTATATAGGTAAATTATACATACCTTTTGCTTGTTATATAATTTATCTTAAATTTACAGTAATCACAAATTAAAGTCTTCAATCACCACACCAAATGTTGTGCTTTAGAGTCACCGAACGTTATTTTCTAGAAAATGTGTAGCATTTGTTTTACGTAGTTCTAGCTTCACGATAGCACATAATTTAAGTAAGTTAACAAATGTACCGGGTAAACAGGGGTAACTTTGTGACAGTTTTTGAAGTTGTTTGCAAATTTTTTTTTTGTTGCATAATTGCATAATTAAACAGGTTTTTACCATCTTGGCGATACATTTAATCGATTTAGTATGCAAACATAAACGAAAACAGCATTATTCCCTATTTTATAACCTTTCAAAGTGTGGCACAAAATTACCCCGAGTGTGGGGCTACTTTGTGCCGCATCACTAAATGGCCTACAACTTCATACAGAGTAAACCCAGGCACAAATAAATCCCGTTGAGCCGTTTGTGCAACATCTTAGAAAAGAATAAAAACATATAAGTTGCCAGTTGATCTAGAAAAAACTATCTATGAAAAATCTTTTTGTATTGTATTTCCTTTAATCTTGTTATTGCGATTCTATTTTCTTGTATGTCCTTGATTGCTTCCTGTAATTTTTCTTAAGGTTAATTTTGATAAGTATGCCCACCAATGTTTTTTTGTACATACGAGATTTTACGTAACGTTACGTGTACGTTGATTTTCCCATAACCGAATTGTTGAGTACTGTTGCCGTACATACTCGTTGGCTGATACGGGAGCGACGAGGCTGATGCGGTCTGATGCGGCGCAACGACCACACCATATTATAGACATGAGGTCGTCGATAGCAGTTAAGATAGGAGTCGCGAAGGTACCGCACATCCAGCCCTAATTCATACCACGGAACTATTCAGTTTTGTCTGGCCTAACAATGAGGGTCTCTTGCTTATCTTCAGTCCGTACATCCTTATCGTCCCAACCCCAAACTGGGTGACTACCATCTCCTGTTCTCTTCACGCGCTTTTGGATCACGTCAGTGGATACAGTCTTAAGATCGTACGCCCAACCGATGTTGGCCACAAAGTCGATAAATATCTTAGCTATATTCAGGGAGTAGTCTCCCAATTCAGCCGTCTTGTAATCCCACGGGAAAGTGTGGTGGTAATTGTGAAATCCTTCGCCAAAAACCACGAGAGAAAGAAGTTTGATTTCTACAGGGTTGATATGTTTGTCATAAGGCTTGTTGCCCCACAGATGAGCGGCTGAGTTCACCAACCATGTTAAGTTAAGGCCATAGATTAATCTGAAGATGGCACAGACGAAGTAGGCATTCCAAGCGGATTCACCCCAAAGAGTAGGGACGTACGTGGGCATGATGAAACAGAATACAGGCATGAGGAGCGAATAGTATCTGAAATTAAATGAGGTACAATTTAAATAATAGTAATTATAATAAATCGTTTATTTCATTTCTGATAATATTGGGAATGTTTACATGCACATTCATGCCATCGCAATAGGGCTCTCTACAACGCTACATGCAAAATCTGAAGACATAATATTTCTGCTCATAACACAATTACTATCCCCGTCTCGGGATCGAACCTGAGTGTCGATGCGTTTATAGTAGATTAGTAGCCAAGTGCTGTAAGGCATCAATTGCAGCCCGAGATATTTAGTATAATAAGGAACCTATAGTTCGAGGGTGCAATTGATGCTTACACCCGAACTAACTACTCTGCTTTACATCTCGATTGTGAGGTAAGTAGAAAAAAACCGACATTACAAAAATAAAATTGATGACTGTTATACTCATACGAAGACAAGGCTGAATAGCGAAGCTACCTCTTTTGTCATTGGGCTGAATGCATGATGTCTATTGCCAGTATGATGGTTAGATGTGCGTGAACTTTTTGAAAGAGGGAAGTTTTTTTTTAATTACTTACCGCCCTAGGACTTTTCTAGCTACATGATCACCCTAGAACACTAATTGGTCACTTACAAGCCCCATTTGGAGGAAATAAGGACCCATTTACCGAATATGAGAGATGTAAACCGCCCTAGGGCTTTTCTAGCTACATTATTACTCTGGAGCGCTAATTGGTCACCTACAAGCCCCATTTGGGGGCAATTAGGACCTACTTACCGAATATGAGAGATGTAAATAATATTTGAAAGATAAAATCAGAACATAGGTTTTATTATGAAAACTAACGTGGCTTACACACATTTTTAATATGAAAACAGTGCGAGGCGAGACGCAATCGCGAGTGGTCTGCACTCTCCTTGAAAAAGACCACCGGATGTGGTTGAAACTGTAGTCGGAAAGATCTGACTTTTTTTTTACGTAACTAAATCCCGTTTTTCATAGTGAAAATGAGAACATAGGTTTGTTTTATTATTATTATAAGCCTCCACAGACTCCAGGGTCCGTGCTATATCGTTTCTGAGTTTGAATCAGCATTCAGAGCGGACCGGTCTCCGCAGACAGCACAACAGTTTTTTGGTGTATAAAGGTTTAATAAGTGTTGTATCATAATATTGTTCAAGTTTTTCTATAACTTTTTGTTTAATTTCATAAAATTAGAGTAAGCTAGTATGAGGTTCAACACCAACACTTTTCGAATCGACATATGGTCATCATCATCATCATCATCTCAGCCGTAGGACGTCCACTGCTGAACATAGGCCTCCCCCATGATTTTCCAAAAGGACCGGTTGGAAGCGGCCTGCATCCAACGTCGTCCTGCGACCTTTCTCAGGTCGTCTGTCCACCGTGTCGGTGGACGACCTACGCTGCGCTTGCCGGTACGTGGTCTCCACTCCAGAACCTTTCGGCCCCATCGGCCATCTGTTCTGCGTGCTATGTGCCCTGCCCACTGCCACTTCAACTGGCTAATCTTCTGAGCTATGTCGGTGACTTTCGTTCTTCTACGGATCTCCTCATTTCTGATTCGATCACGTAGAGAAACCCCGAGCATAGCCATAGCCATAGTAAGAGACCACGTTTCAGTGCCATAAGTCATCACTGGTAACACACATTGGTCGAAGACTCTTGTCTTGAGGCACTGAGGTATTTTTGACGAGAAGACTTCGCGAAGTTTCCGAAACGCTGCCCAGCCGAGTTGGATTCGACGATTGACCTCTTTCTCGAAGTTGGACCTGCCTAGTTTGACTGTCTGTCCCAGGTAGATATACTCGTCAACAACTTCGAGAACTGAGTTCCCAACTGATATTGGGGTAGGTACAACATGGGCATTAGACATAATTTTCGTCTTGTCCATGTTCATCTTAAGACCTACCCGTTGGGAAACTCGATAGAGGCCTTCGAGCATTGTACTGAGGTCTTCCATGGATTCTGCCATGACTACAATATCGTCGGCAAATCGAAGGTGAGTGATGTATTCGCCGTTAATATTGATGCCAAGTCCTTGCCATTCCAGAAGCTTGAAGGCGTCTTCCAATGTAGCGGTGAACAGTTTCGGAGATATAACGTCTCCCTGTCTCACGCCTCTTTGCAATGGAATTGCCTTCGAACTCTGCTCCTGTACTCGGACTGACATGTAGGCGTTTTTGTACAAACACTTCAGCACTTCAATATACCGATAGTCAATACGGCACCGCTGGAGAGACTCAAGCACTGCCCACGTCTCGATCGAATCGAAGGCTTTCTCATAGTCCACAAACGCTAGACAAAGAGGCAAGTTATACTCTTCGGTCTTCTGTATAACTTGCCGTAGCGTGTGGATGTGGTCTATGGTACTATAGCCTTTTCGGAAACCGGCTTGTTCCGGAGGCTGGAATTCATCAAACCTGCGACTGAGACGGTTCGTTATGACCTTCGAAAACAGCTTATAAACATGGCTCAAAAGCGAGATGGGTCTGTAATTTTTAAGTAAAGTGTTGTCACCTTTCTTGAAGAACAGCACCACCACGCTTTTGTTCCATGCTTCTGGCGTTGAACCTTCGAGTAAGACGGTATTAAAGAGCTTCTGAAGGACTTTAAGTACCGGTGTTCCACCCGCTTTCAGAAGCTCAGATGTGATACCGTCGTCACCAGGCGCCTTGTTGTTCTTAAGCTGTTTCAAGGCCATTCTAATCTCATACAGGCTGATGTCCGGGATATCTTCGGTATAATGTCGGGTCAGCTTGGCTCTTGGGTCTTTGGCCGAGCTGCTAACAGGTTTAGCGACCGAGGTGTATAACTGTCCGTAGAAACTCTCGACCTCTCCTAACACTTCCGCTTTGGTCGACGCTACACTGCCGTCTCCTCTCTTCAGCTTCGTCAACTGGCTTTGCCCAATAGACATGTCTCTTGCAAACACTTTGGAGCCTTTTTTCCGCTCTATCGTCTCTTTAATACGGTTTGTATTAAAGATCCGAATGTCGTGTCGCAAGGACTTCCATATTCGTCTATTGAGCAGCCTATATGCTTCAGCATCATCCGAAGACTGCAGTTTCAATGAGCGTCGTTCAGCCATGAGGTTGAGGGTATCGTTGGAGAGTTTCTGTGGCCTATCTGTACGGTGGGGTTTAAAGTACTTGGAACCCACTGTATGGACAGTTTCTACTAACCTGTTATTGATCTCGTCCACTGAAGCGATGTTCTCAAGGCAATCGAAGCAATTGGATAGCTCAAGTTGAAAGCTCTCGGGGTCTTGAATATGGGCACGAGTAGGTCGGAGCGTAGACTTCATCAGACGAGACCTCTCCAGTTTGACATTAATATTCACCGTGCCTCTTACCATTCGGTGATCACTACCGGTTTTAACCCTGTTGATCACGGGGACATCAGTGAATATTTGCCTTTTGGTGGTCATAATGAAGTCAATCTCATTTCTCGTGGAACCATCGGGACTCAGCCAGGTCCATTTCCTGTGAGGTGGCTTCTGAAAGAAAGAGTTCATCATAAAGAGTCCCTCTTTCTCCAGGAAGTCGGCCAACCTCTGTCCCCTACGGCTCCGTTGTCCATATCCAAATTGCCCCACTTTCAACTCATCCTCGCTTCTCTTACCCAACTTCGCGTTGAAGTCCCCCATAACAACTAGAAAGTGCGTTTCAGAGGTATGTATGGCCGTATAATGTCCTCATACATATCCTCCACCTCATCATCCGGGTGCGACTTCGTCGGTGCGTATACCTGAATGACCTTCAGCGAATATCGTTTGGATACTCTGAGTATTAGGTATACGACCCTATTGGAAACGCTATCGATCTTAACTATGTTGTTAGTAAGGGACTTGTGGACGAGAAACCCGACACCACCTTGGGACTGTTGGTCGCCCTCCCGGTGGTAGAGTAGGTTACCTGATTTTAGGGTTATCGACATATGGTACATTTTCGAAATCATGTTAATTTTTAATGGTAGAGTTACTTTTGTTGTATTGGATGATACGATTCGATTTTTATTCTATTACTCAGTAGGTTAGTTTGTTAGCTAGTGGTAGCAATTCGCTTGTGCAAAACACTAAACTAGAATTCTCTAAACTATGGTAATTCTAATTCTATTAATACCAAAACTCATATTCATGTAACACTTGAAAATAAAACACCTGAAAATTCTAGAAAAGGATTACCTATTCCATTCAATTGTGGAAGTTTTATATCAGTTGAGAGAGCATAAAGTTTAGAGACGATTAAAGTTGCACTGAAAATGTGAGAGAAGAAAGAGAACGTAGAACTATAATACTATAATATCAAAACCTACTTTACTCACGTAATTACCTGAAGTTGTCGACCTAGGTTTCGGGCATATCTGATGGCCATCCTCAGGGAGTTTACACGGCAAGATCGCCGCGACCACTGCGGGGCTGCATCGGCCTGGCGCGAACGCCACGGTGCATACGTGGTGTGTAGTGAGGGAGTGTGTTCGGTACTGGGAGTGCGCCGCGTCTCTCCCGTATGTACGGAGATTGCTCGAGTGTTGGTGGTGTATATTCTTCGTCAGTGTAATCTGTATATCATCGCCAAATTTGCCGGAGCAAATGCTGCTGAATGTGTCACACTCTAGACTCCCTAGCGCTTTCAGAGTTTAGGTAGCATTAAGAATGGGAGTCCTGACTGGCGGAAGATCCTATCCACGATTTCTGTTAAAATTTGGGTGACGAGTGATCTCGATGGCCTCACGTACTTTTAGGCACAAACAACTTATCTCTTCCTATAACGGAGGCTTTGTCGAATCTGATAAAATGTTTTGTGCCCAAGAGATGTGCACGATCTGCGATGACGGATGTCGTTGTATCCATATTATTAATGCTCCTAATGTGTTTTGTTAGTCTAGTTGCGTCAAGTCTCTTCCACGTAGCTTTTACCACATTCATACGGTATTCTAAAAACTTCCGGCGCATTCAGATGGTCCTTGTAGTTTTGTTGAGCGTAGCGCTTGTCGCAATCGAGCCGGAGGAAGGAAAAATGTCCCGATATGATACTTCTTCTGTAAGAGATATCCGATTTTGTCCTTCTACGAATGGTAGATTTACCGGTGATCGATCCACCGATAGCGGCCAATGCTATCGTTCCATATGCATTCGACCACACCGTCGCCAACCGTAGCCATTGTCTTCAAATACATCCCTCACGTGCTCAAGTTCCTTCTCTATAGTAAACTGGGGGTCACACAACCGCAGAGCTCGGTTGAATAATGATCTAGGTGCCGAGGACAAATGTGCTAGATGATGGTGGGAGTCTGCCTGGAGTTATTGACAACATAGGCTAATTACGTGAGTAAAGTCGGTTTGATATTAAATGAGTAGTGTTAAACTCAATTATATTTAAATATTATATTGTATAAATATAATTGATATTCAAATATAAATATTTATTTATAATATTTTCAAAGTTAAATGATTTTTGCTCAAAAAATTTGGTTTTCTGCGGACATTAGATGAAAGGCTTTCGAGCATTGTACTGAGGTCTTCCATGGATTCTGCCAAGACTTCAATATCGTCGACAAATCGAAGGTGAGTAATGTACTCGCCGTCGATATATGATATTGATGCCAAGTCCTTGCCATTCCAAAAGCTTGAAGGCGTCTTCCAATGCAGCGGTGAACAGTTTTGGAGATATAACGTCTCCCTGCCGCACGCCTTGGAATGGAATTGCCTTCGAACTCTGCTACTGTACTCGGACTGACATGTTGGCGTATACATGTTGGCGTATTTATATACGGCTATACCGACAGTCAATACGGCACCGCTCGAGACTCAAGCACTGCCCACGTCTTGATCGAATCAAAGGCCTTCTCATAGTCGACAAACGCTAGACAAAGAGGCAAGTTATACTCTTCGGTCTTTTGTATAACTTGCCGTAGCGTGTGGATGTGGTCTATGGTACTATAGCCTTTTCGGAAACTGGCTTGTTCCGGAGGCTGGAATTCATCAAACCTGCGACTGAGACGGTTCGTTATGACCTTCGAAAACAGCTTATAAACATGGCTCCAAAGCGAGATGGGTCTGTAATTCTTAAGGAAAGTGTTGTCACCTTTCTTGAAGAACAGCACCACTACGCTTTTGTTCCATGCTTCTGGCGTTGAACTTTCGAGTAAGACGGTATAAAAGAGCTTCTGAAGGACTTTAAGTACCGATTTTCTACTCGCTTTCAGAAGCTCCGATGTGATACCGTTGTCACCCGGCGCCTTGTTTTTCTTAAGCTGTTTCAAGGCCATCCTAATCTCGTACAGGCTGATGTCCGGGATATCTTCGGTATAATATCGGGGCAGCTTGGCTCTTGGGTCTTTGGCCGAGCTGCTAACAGGTTTAGCGACCGAAGAGTATAATTGTCCGTAGAAACTCTCTACCTCTCTTAACACTTCTGCTTTAGTCGACGCTACACTGCCGTTTTTTCTCTTCAGCTTTGTCAACTGGCTCTGCCTCTTGCAAGCACTTTGCAAACACTTTGAGCCTTTGTTCCGCTCTATCGATATATAATACGATTAGTATTAAAGATCCAAATGTCGTGTCGCAAGGACTTCCATATTCGTTTATTGAGCAGCCTATATGCTTCAGCATCATTCGAAGACTGTAGTTTTAAGGAGCGTCGTTTAGCCATGAGGATGAGGGTATCGTTGGAGAGTTTCTGTGGCCTATCTGTACGTGGGTCGGTCGGACAGTGCAGACGTGTAGGAACCATCACGCGCTCCGAATAGTGCCTTAACTATGTGAAGGGAAGTGATTTTATTGTAACAATCAGTTAATTATATTGTGCTTCGAAATCAGTTAATGATATCGTTTCACTGTTGAACCAACATTTCTCACGGTACGCCCACCCTGAATAGTATCAAATCATGCCTGACGGCGGTGACTCAAGCATACCCCCGACGTTATCAGAAGTGGGATCGGTGTTGGTTCAACCGCAAAATGATACTTCCGAAAGTAACTGTTGGCGTGCTATGTTTGAAATACAAAATGCAAATATGCGAGCACTTATCGAAGCCCTGCAAATACCTCAATTGAAAAACCAGGTTGACCTGCCGGAATTCAACCCTGACAGATACAATGAAGGCAGATACGGATGCGAGAGCGTGGTGCACAACAGCCGACCTTTGTTTCGCCGAGAAACCACTACACGGTAGTCAACTTATTGTGACGATAAGCCAAGCGTTCAAAGGAACAGCATCGACGTGGCTATCACAAATAGCATACTAAGGAATGTTGTGGAGCGAGTTTAAGGTACTGTTTACATCGAAATTTGTTTCTACTGAGACCTTAGCGGGTAGTCTGATTGACTTAATCAGTGATAAGCCAAGTGACAAAGAAACACTAGCTGCATACGCAAGTCGCTTGATGATGTTACTAAACAATCGGTGGAAGGATGCAAGCAAGGAACAAATAGCAGTCGTACCCGTTCTTGCTCATATATCGCAATTTTATTCGCGGTTGCAGCGATTGGCTTTCACAACCGACATCACTTCGAGAGAGAGATTGCAGCAAGAGCTACAAGGCTTTTCACACTTACGGAAACGGAAAATGAACACTCCGGGTGAATCTTTGAATGCACATGATGCTAAGAGAGCTAAGATTGGTCCGATAAAGTGTTACAACTGTGAAAAACTGGGACACAAGCGTTCTGAGTGTAAAACGAAGCCCATGGACAACAGAGAAATAAACATTTCACCTTCAACATCGAGCCAAGCAGCCCTACAGCCAGCTACGAAGCCCCTGGTGTGCTTCAAATGTGGAAAACCTGGGCATATCGGGAGTCGCTTCATCAACGCCGGCAATCTTGTGGATGGCGCAGGTGCAGTGCATGGGGAACGACGTGTCGATATTTGCGTCGTGCAACCTCCATCGGGGCATGGACATAACGGTGAGCTGTATTGTTTTTCTTAAGGTTCTGGTGCTGAATGCTTACGTTACAAGTAAAAGTGGCTGCCAAGTTTAGTGGCAAACGAGTTCATAGCAAGCGCAAGTATTCAGCACAGAAAGTTTTTTTTATTTTTTTATTTTATTAATTTAGTTATCCATACAGCGTTACAATTAGTATTTACATATGTGACATTTCTTATCTACAGTATGGCCAAAATAGGATACAATTAATTAGCATACAAATGTATCCGTACTAGTATCTATATATTAAGTAACATTCAAATAATAAAGTAGTACCTACTTGTTTCAAATGAGTATGTACGAGTATATGCCATTATCCGTACTGTATCAATAATTATGAAGTACTCATTGCCGCTTTATAAGTAATGGTATTTTTTGTTTGTGAGTGCGCGCGCTCCCGTGTGTGTGTGTGTGTGTGTGTGTGTGTGTGTGTGTGTTTGTGTGTGTGTGTGTGTGTGTGTGTGTGTGTGTGTGAGTGTGTGTGAGAGAGTGAGTGTGAGTATGATACATTTAATTTAAGTATTCTTATGTATTTCCCTAATGTGGTATTTGAGAGAACTTTTCGATAAGTGAATCAGATCTAATTCCGAATAATATTTATTGAAATTGCGAGCTGCACGGCAAAGCACCGAGTTCTGGGCATAATTAGTACTGCAATGGGGTACATGCAGTAAAGAAGTATTCCTAGTGCGAATAGAAGGTACCCGAAGCGAAACGTTAGCAAGTAGGTCTTTACAATCTATATTTGCATTCATAATATCATGTAACAATGTGACGTCATATTGCCTACGCCTCTGCTCTAATGTATCGATATTATAGCCTACAAGCCTCATCATATGAATCAAATAACTTATTATTTTTAAAATTTTAATATTTAATGAATTTCTTGTGTATAGATTCTAACCTATTAATATGTACAACGTAGCGTGGGGACCAAATACAACACGCATATTCTAATATGCTCCGTACTCCGTCAAAGTAATAAAATATATATACATTATGAAAGTCACTGCAAATTAAGCAATTATAAATTAAATAATTAATGTGGATTTAAGTTGTCATTAAAGTATTCATTTACAGTATAATACGCCTTGTGTAACAAAAACTGTTTTAATTTAAATTTAAATTGAATAATATTATGTTTAGTATTTATGTTTAAATCACCACAAACAACTACTTTCTTTTTACAGAAGCAAACTTCATGAAGAATGAAATCCAAATTATTGAAAAAGCATTCGAAATTTGAAGACTTATTTCGTGGTGGCCTGTAAACGAACACAATAACTAATTTATGTTTTATAAGCTCTACAGCACAGCATTCAATCATACCAGACACGCTATATTTTTCCACCTTGGGAATCATTGTAAACTCATGTTTGTTGTGAACCAAAATACAAGAACCACCTCGGTGGTTATTACGGCTAAAAAAAGTGGCAAGAGAGTTATTTGTTATATTCAGTAATGCAGTATCATCTTTTATCATATTGGTTTCTGTCAAGCATATTATATCAGCAGGGGAACCATTGTCTATAAGCCATTCTAAATTTATAGTCAATAGTTCAGATTTCATTATAATCCCATTTATATTTTGGTGCAAGATATTGAGTTCTTTATACACGAAAAAAGGATTTTTCAGGAATCGCAGGTTCTTTGTCATTTGACTCATCCGTCATCAATACATGGTCAGTTTGAGTAGCCTTATTAATTGATGAACAGGCTGACTTTAGATTGGCGTTGATATGAAACTCATATATTCTATTGCCAATATTTCCTTTAGTAATAATTGACATACATGTCGCGAAAAGAAGCTTCGGGATGGCAGTTTCATAGAAAAACCCATGTCAACATAATTTACATTCACAAATTTGGAACATAGATATCTCAGTTCATAATTTAACTTCGATTCTCGCATACACTTATTATAGGGTATTTCACAGAATAAAACATACGTATGTCTAGTATTGCACAAAAAATTACTTATACACATTTTTAAGATACAAGGTGATCTATCGTTAATTCCACCTAATACCAAAATATAATCATTTTTAGTTAAAGTGTTTATTTTTGGCCCAGTGACCAGTATATCTTGTAGTGTAGCTCCCGGTTTCCAGAGACAGTATACTTCAAAGCTATCACCAATTAAACGCTGCAGCGTGTGCTGTATATGACGACCCTGGTCATCCGCAACCACAAGTACTTTATTTTTATGCTCTGCCAAGTTAGAGTTAATAGAGACACAGCTCCCAGGTTTAATATTTGTTTTCTATGTAACTACATTATGCTCTATTCCGGTGACATTACTATTGGTTAGAGATGCGAAATGCGGTGTTCGAGTAGTTTCCATAATTTCAACATGATCTACGGACCTTTTCTTAAAACTTTCATTATTGCTCAAAGTCTCCTTCTCCGGGCTAGTATATGGCGACTCAGATGGTGCATCCGACATACACTTCACTTTCATTATTTCGATAGGTTCAGTATCTGTACTTTGTTGCAAAATCACGTTTTGTGACGTATAATTGTGACTTTTTCATTTTTTGTTTCGTCCTGAAAGAGGTGTTAGACAACGGGTGTCTGTCAAAGTAAGCATTTTACATGTTTCAGCAACTTTTTGGCTTTTTTGCAAATCGGTTTTGAGGCGTTAGTTTTCGATGTTTAAGTTGTCTATTTCTTCATGAGCGCTCGCTAATTGATTAGTAAGAGCTTGTACTTTATCATTGAGCTCGGTTATTAAGTGGGTTTCGTATAATGATGTATTAGGTAGGCTTGTCATTGTTGTATCAAAGAGAGAGGAGTCCGCTCGCGATAGGTCACACAATGAGCTAGCTCGCTGGAGTTTACGTGTACGATGGGTAACGTGTGCATCTAAATCCATACTGAGTTTCTTAGTAGGTAATTATTTTTAGTTGGTAAATAACAGGTTGGTACGCTGCGCTGTTGGTTGTTTGTATTTCACAAAAGTGAACACAAAATAGGATGCGCCGTGCGGATATGAACTCGGTGTCCGATACCACTGGCTCGCTTCGGTACAGTAGCTAACCGATACACCACGGAGACATTGAGTTATATCGTGAAATTAAGCATCAACTTCAGATGTTGTCTAGCGGTCCCAGAATAATAGCAGTAGGTAGCTACTGAGGTTCGGTTGCGTTGAGTAAGTTGTTCAAGTCCAAAAGGTCAAGATTTTAAATCAGCTGTTAACGGTTCTTGTTATGTTTACATTTGATTCATTTCATCAAACACTGTGTTTAGAAAGTTTTTGTAACTCACGGCTTTACAAATATCCTGTGTTGGGTTGTTTAAAAGTCCTGGTAATAACTTGCTTCTCCAAAATGTTTATATTATTGGCGTATTATATGTACTTTCACTGATACTCATACTTTATAGGTTTTAAGCAACACACACTTCTGACAACACTTATACATGATATTCACTTTATTAAAAAGGTTTTATGAGCACTTTCGAACATAAATTACTATGATTATGATTTTTTCTAAATTATTCGACACGGAGCCGATGTTTACTTCACAGCGCCGTTACCGGGTTAATTAAGTTAACCATGTTAATTCTATTCATTGCGTAATACTTGGCAAGATTATCTAAATCATTTTGAAGGTTTATGCAATCCTCAATACCTTTAATTTGTATATATACTTTTTTATCATCAGCAAACATTAGGTAATTTGAACGATCAAAACATGTCGATATGTCAAATATATAGGCGTTGTAGAGTAACGGACCCAAAATTGACCCTTGTGGTACGCCTGAGCAGATTGTTGTATAGTTACTACGCGCACTACCAATTGACACAGCCTGTCTTCTATTAGATACATATGATGTAAGCCACCTAAGTAAGTCACCTCTTATTCCCAATGCTTGAAGCTTATGGAGCAAGATAATGTAGTCTACCCTATCAAATGCTTTTTCTATATCGGTATAGATCACATCCACCTGCATCTTATCATCCATGCTGCGAAGAATGTAATTTGAATAAACAGTTAGATTAGTTACTGTTGAACGTCTGTTAATAAAGCCGTGCTGCTGTTCCGGAATAGATGTTAATATAATAGGACCAATAAAGCGGTGTACCACCTTTTCAAATACTTTACTAAATATGTTGAGTATAGATATAGGCCTATAGTGCTCGATTCTATTACGAGATCCCCCTTTGTGCACTGGGACTATTCTTGCCTCTTTCCAGATGCTTGGAAAATTTCCAAAAACATTGACTGAAAGCATGAAAATAGTAGTCAAAGGTCGAGCCAATGCTTCAGCACATCTTTGAACGAAGACAGGTGGTACCCCATCGTTACCAGGACCCTTATAAATATCTAACGATTTCATTATCTTCAAAACACAATCGACATTTATGTTTATATCATGAACATGATTTATAGACTCATCATAATTTGATAGTAACTTGTGATAGGACGTGGCTGGCGGCTGGAAAACACTTTCAAAAAATCTTTTAAATCCCTCGCATATATCACTTTCATTATTGTAGAAGGTGTTTGCCAATTGCATCGTGCTAGGGTATCCAGTACTAGAACTACGTAGAGACTTAACATATTTCCACAGATATTTAGGATCCCTCTTCATAAATGCTTGCATCCGATCTATAAACGCGTCTTTACATTTTTTTTGTATTTTCTTTTGCCTCATTCTAAACTCAGAAAACTCATCATAATCTCTAGGATTGTGATGTCTCTTACATCGCGCATGGGCTTTTAGCTTATCCACAATAATGTGTACTAAGGGTTTTGAATACCAAATAGGATAACGATTTGTAGACTTATTTTTTACTTTAAGTATAAATCGTTCAATAACTGTTTGTAGGGTGCAATAAAAACTATTTACAACATCGTCAATTGTTTCTCCTGTAAGTATACTGGACCAGTCTACTGTAGATAAATGATCTTTAATTTTTGTGTAGTCAGCGCGAAGGAAGCATAATTTAGCAGTTGAACTACGTTTGAAAGAAGGTATCATAAGATCTGAAGCATCCACCTCTAAGGAAGGATGAAATGTATCCTCTTTGATTAGAGGTTTATTACATCTCTTAATATCAATTGATGTGTTACTTAATATTAAATATTTAATAAAATGTTACCACTCGTATTTGCATTCAAATTATGCTGTGATAACCCAGCTTCACTACACAATATGTCGAGAAAGTCACCAATGATATTTTGTAATTCAACAGAATCCTTTCTACACAAAATAGGTCCTGAGCCCGTCCAGTTCACATTGGGCAGATTAAAGTCACCAGTAATAATAAAATAATCATCCGGGCATATAGTCAATACACTGATAAGCATATTATTCACAGAAACGAGTCGCGAACATTGTAAGTTGTCACCAGGTATGTACACTGTGCATATATGCAGGTTACGGCCGTCACGGGCACCCAGGGAGCGAGCGGGTATAGTCACCCACAGGCACTCGACTCCAGCGCACGCCCACTCCGGCTGTACCGCGCCCCGAAGCTCACGTTTAGTTAATATCATGACGCCGCCCCCGATTTTTTTTACGGAAGTATTATCGGTTCTATCGCATCGATAAATTTGGTAGCGATCGTCACATAGCTCGCTTTCATAAAAACCATCAGTCAGCCAAGTTTCCGTTAAAATTATAATATCAAAGTGATGTAATAATATATTTTGACGCAATTGCATAGTTTTCGTACGTAATCCGCGAACGTTTTGATAGAATATTTCAAGTTTTTTTATTATTAATACTGTTATTGCAATTGATGATGATGGATATCATCATTTTTATTGATTAATTCAGTATTAAAGCATATGAACAAACATGTGAGAGAGTGAACTATGTGGCATGTTGCCGTAACCACGGCCATACGTACGTGTAAACATAAACAAACAATTTCCGTAGATTTGTACCTACGTGCAGCCGCCAACAACATTCCGCTCGTATATATTAAACGTAGCGGATTGATATTATAGAAAACAATTGTGTATATTAAACAAGAGATAGTGTTGTGTAAAGTGAGTTTATGTTGTTGTTGTGTATAGTGTATAGTTGGTTGTGTTATGAGTAAAATTAATATTGAACCACACTGTAAGTACTTCTTTGAAGTAAATAATTCCTGTGTATAATTGAAAGTTATAATTTTTTCTATATAATAGCAATCAAGAATAAAATAAAAATGATATGAAATACACGAAACTATTATACGATTTTGGCTAAATCTCGCTCTGTGTTGATAGTCATCGCCGGAGATTCTTCGTTCCTTCGTAAAAAAATATTGCAGTTACGGACCCAAACATACTTGTAGGATTTCGCTTTTGCTGCGGTTTTGGTTAGTCTGAGTAGTTGCTTGTTTTCTGGCGTCAGATGTTCGTTCACGTAAAACTGTTTTAAAGCACCTCCAAGGCCCACGTCACGCGTATTTATGTCTCTGGTTCGACGCAGACCAGACAAGATACTATCTTTCAGCATTCTATTTTTAAATTTTACCACAATAGGTTTGGGCCGCCCATCAGCTTTCTGCATTGGCTGGACCCGATACGCACTTTCAATTTGATCAGGAGTCACGTCAATGCCTGCATGTTTGGCAATCATGATGACTAGCTCTGTAGGAGATTCTCGTGGGGTTTCAGGCAGCCCTACAACTTCAATGTTTGTCATCCTGGCCCACTGTTGTTGCTTGTTGAGCTGCGCTCGAAGTTCCATGATTATGTTGTTACTGCCAAGCACACTCTTCTTCATCTCAGCACAGTCTCTCTTCAAATCATCAGGTTCATTACGTACGGTATTATGGGACTCTTCAAGGTGTTTATATTTATTCGACATAATCTGCAACTCTTTCCGGACCTCAGCTAAAAAGGTAGTCTTAAGGTGTTGCAATATTTCCCCTTTTACTGCATTTAGTTTAACGTCTAGGACTGATTCTACCTGCATCACAAAGTCATTGACTGCTCCCGATTCCTCGGGGGCTACGATAGTTCTCTCTGATTGTTCACTGCCCATTTGGAGCTCCACTGCAGCCTGATTGGACAGGGGCGAGCTATGCTGTAACTTCATTCCAGTTTCTTGTGGCAGTAGCTTAACATTACGTACGGGAGTATTTGGGTTACTACCTTTACGCTGAGTAGCCGTGCAGGTTGGGCACTTCCACGACGCTCTTGAGGCGGAATCATTATTGTAATTGACACACTCAGAGTGATACAGTTGCAAACAAAAGATACACTTAATACGTTTCTGAGTCACCGATAAGTTGCTTTTACATGCTTCGCACTGTCCCGCCATTGTCGAGGAAAGCAATATACGTACTAAATATGCTTAATAATGCAGCCTAAATGCAATTATTGCTAACTTGAGCGAATAATACAAGTCAATGCACTATAACGTTTGTGATAAAATGCAGTGAGGGTAGATTAAACACAAATGTAAAATACCGGCGAGTCACTTATAGGTTTTGCAATTTAAAGTACTAAAACTTTGATTTTAGATGTTGCAAATTGTACACAAACTTTCAGTATTAACCACAGCACAGAATATGTATAGAAATTTTAGGTTTTAACACTGTTTACTATTTGTTTTCAACAAATTGGTGCAGAACGCACAGACCAATACTAGTACGGCGAAAGTGTCTGATTTTATGTTGTGTTACGATTTACGGTCACCCTCTTGAACTTTTACTGCATATTTTGCCGGACAGTTATTTGCAAAGAGATATTATGATCGGACGTGCGATTTTGAACTTAGGGTTTTCCGTAAACATGACTGCCACCTAGTTTTTGTTAAATAAAGTTCTTGTAGTAAATTCAGTTCGCAGTGACTGTAAATCAAAACTTGACCTAAATGGAGATTACACGGGCGATTCACGGGTCGGTGGATGCGCATTTTGAGTGAGCAATGGTGACTTTGCTGTACAGCTAGTGAAAGCTGTGGCGATAGTGAGTTTACTCTGGTATTTTGTAAAAATTAATTGATGATTTGAACATTGATTGATACTGGTACTTGGCTCTGGCTGCTCGTCATTTCATTATTAGAATTCAGTATCATCTGTTTGAAATTGTAATTTTTAATGAATGACTACTTACAGAGTTTATTTTTAATTTTAATCAAAGTAGATTCACGGTAGTGCGAAAATGATGATGGTGATGATGATGATGATTATGAGGATAAGGCAGGATAGGCCGAGTATGAAGAGATACAGTCGTTGACTATTGTTCCAGAATAATACACGAGGACGCGTGTCAGCAGGATGGCCGTTGCGGAAACAGTCAACACGGTTGCTGATTTGACTCAACAACGACGGTACGTACAATGGAACGCCAGCGCCATCTAGTGGCGTCAGATGGAGTCTACGACGGCACACTCGCCTCGACAGAGCGACAGTCTTCGTTCGTCGGTCGGACAGTGCAGACGTGTAGGAACCATCACGAGCTCCGAATAGTGCCTTACCTAAGTGAAGGGAAGTGATTTTATTGTAACAATCAGTTAATTATATTGTGCTTCGAAATCAGTTAGTGATATCGTTTCACTATTGAACCAACATTTCCCACGATGTGCCCATTCTGAATAGTCTCAAATCATGGCTGGCGGCGGCGGTGACTCAAGTATACCCCAGACGTTATATACATAAAATTGAACAAAAATGTCAAATGTAAGAACTGTAAGCGTTATACGAATTTAGACTTCAGTATCAAAGACTACAGTGAATAATGGGGTTTCAGTATGAAATAATGAACATAGAATAAATATTAACTTAACCATAGCATTTATTTTAACAATAACATTTATTTTAGTTCGACAATTTAGTTTAATGTTCTGCACAAGCCAAATCAAACTTTGAAAAAGTAGAAGTAAACTAACATTTTCAATAGTGTAAGAAACAATTTCCAAGCCCTGTGAGTAAAACTGTTTTTGTTACCTGTCCCCTACTCGGACTTGAGCTTTTGGTAAAACCACGATGGAATACAGCATGATGGTAGGCCACTTCTCGTGACCGTCTGGTAATCTACCACCCTCAAGTTTGAATACCTGAACCTTCACTTTTTTTCTAAAAAAGGAGTCACTAGTAATTACAACACTCGATTTCCTGAGAAACTGTTACTCCCACATAGACGGAAATGTGCTCTAGAAATACCTACAGTATGTGCGTGAGAATTTTTAATGCCTTGCCATTAAAGATTAAAACATTAAATGGAAAAATTACATAAAAAAAACATTGGCTTGTGTATAAGTGCTATTTACTCCACACAAGAGTATTTAAATGAGAAAAGTTAAAATCACTTACCAACAATATAATTTGACTCATTGTATCCCACGTTGTAATTGTAATTGATTCCTTGTGATTTATTTTAAATTGTATATTACCTATGACATTTATTATATCAATTAACATTATATATTTTATAATTGATGTATAATAGAATACTATTAATAATTTTTAATTGATAATCTTAACTAAACATTCTGATGATCCAGAACATGTTTTGTGTTTAAAATTGCATGCCAGAAATGGTTAATATGTTGGACTATTTTACTAATAATGTCCTCATGTACCATATTACCGCAATAAAGTATTGTACGAGTATCATTGTATTAATATGTTTCTAAGCACATAGAAGGTAGCTCTCACTAGACATAGAATAGCGAGGCAGTCGCTATTATATGTCTAGTGAGAGCTACCACCGAACTTCGAGTAAGTGATCAATTACTTGCCTATCAAGCATAAACAATTAATTTAAATTGAACTCAAATATAGACATTGTGACGAAGATGATTGATTAGAAAATGAACTAAAATACACCAAACAGCTTTTCAGACAAAAACAATATGTTCACCCTAGCTATATACAATAGAACACAAGTATTTTTTGTTGATGTGGATTCGCATATAAAAGACTCTTATGTACTAGGTGAATATATTTTGTGGATCAACCTGGCCTTACAAAATTACAGAAAAACAGATTTTTTTTTTATGAGAATTTAAAATATTTTAACACAAACTTTATAGGTAAATCACAAAACAGTGAAAAAAACTTACTTCTTCTGAAATCTTAGAACAGGATCCGCGTTGAGGTCAGTCATGTCAATGTTGTGGCCTTTAGCTTTGATTTGAGGGTGTTTCCTGACTAGCAGCCAGCCAACGTGGGAGAAGAAGAAGCCTCGGGTTGCGTTGTAGGGGTCTGCGTCAGTTTCTGAGTATTTGTGGTGCATTCTGTGGTCACGTGCCCAATCCACTACGGCATCCTAAGAAAAATGTTTTCTCGGTTAGTTTATTTTTATATGTTCATACCACCTGCACGAAAATGTCCAATTACATATCCCACAATCGTTATACGTTATAAACTTAGATAGTGTACAGCATAATGAGGTCTCCAAACAGAGATCAATATTCTAAAATGCTGCGTTCAAGACAATTATTGTACAACATGCTTTTAGTTTTGGGCTTGCGGAATTCTTTACTGTTGTGGATAACAAAACCCAGTAGTTTAGAAGATTTCTTCGTAATATGTCAAAGTGAGGTATAAAAGTAAGTTTAGGATCAAATATCACCCCTAGGTCTTTCATCAGAATTACTCTTTGTAAATTAGTAGCTTTTTATTTGTAATTATATTCTATACTCGTTAATTTTCGGCTAGACGTCATTGGAGAACATTTGGAAGTATTTAATGTCATCCGATGTAAGTCACACCAGCTTGTTAGCCTATCTAGATCTTATAGCAACATTTCTACATCTTCAAAACTTTTGATAACTTTCATAATCTTTAGCATTAATCTTTCTTCAGCAAACAATAATGACGTAGAATGTCAAAAACAATCAGGTAGATCATTGATAAATATACTAAACAAGAGAGGACCTAAGTGTGAGCCTTAAGGAATACCTGCACTTACTTTTGAACGAGTTGTCGAAGTGTAGCCCGCTGCTACTACAAAAAAACCACAATCATTTAGATACGAACGCAACCATTCTATAATTGGTCCAGCAAAACCGTACGTAGCAAGCTTGAACAGAAGCTTAGAGTGGGAAACCCTGTCAAACGCTTTACTTAAATCTGTATAGACTACATAAATTTGATTGTTTGTATCCATCGCCTCCATAAGGTTTTCTGTAAAGGTCATTAAATTTATACATTATTATACCTTTGCTTTATAAACCCGTGCTGGTGTTTTGATAGAAACTGTTTAAAATGTCTTAAAATATGTGGAAATAACAATGACAGGAAATAACATGAGTAGATATTATGGAAATAGGACGGTCATTGCTTGTAACGCTATCATCACCATTTTTAAATATAGGTACCACATGGCAGTCTTCCAGAGTGTAGGGAATATTCCTGTAGTTAAAGATTCATTGTAATTATATACATAGGAAGAGAAAGGCTTGATGAGCAAAGCTTTATTAGTTTAGGCGGGATTCCATCTGTCCCGACACCTTCTCAGTATCAAGATTTTCGAATGACTTTTTTCTGTGTTTTTTATTTGGGTCCTCACTGTTCTCGGACGCAAAGTATTTAGCAAATGCATTACATATATTTGTTCCTCCCGTAACTATTTCCCCTCCATTTGAAACCGAAATTGAAAAAGTAGATGCACCCTTCCTCTTAGCTCTCATAAATGTCCAAAATAGTTTTGGGTGTGTTCTGATTTTATCTTCCATATAGTCACGATACTTATTATACACATTTTGTTGCTAATTTATCACAACGACTGTTCAATATTTAATAAATTATTTTGTCCATTGGATTTCTATAAATTTTCAATCTCCACACAATTAGCACATTGTTTTTTCTCGCAGTGCCCTTTTCATTTTTTTATCAAACCATATTGGATATTTTGATTGATTCGGCTTACCCACCGGTACGTATTTTTCAATAGCAGATCTTAAAACACAGTAGAATTTTGAAATTTATAGAGAAAAATTCACATCCTCGGACGGGATTCGAACCCGCGTCTTCTGACTCTCCGTGTCAGACGCCATTGACCAACTAGGCCGCCAAGGTTCTGGTCCGAGCATCGAATTTTAACTCTCTATCTGACTAACCGTCTTACGGGGACGGAGCGACATCTATTGAACAGTTTTGACAGTACTTTCCAACCGAAAGAAGCATTATTTAGAAATACTTAAAACTTTCGTATTGACATCGCAACCCTTATGATTTTTATATAAATATATTTTTTTACTTACGGGATTCGAACCCCGTCCGAGGATGTGAATTTTTCTCTCTATAAATTTCAATGTTTGAGATCGCTTAAGCAGGCGTTAGTGCTTTAAAAAGTAATACAGTAGAATTTATCCAACTAGACATTTAAATCAATACAAATGCAAATAATACATGCCAATTAATAGTACTTAGATGCTCGTTCAAAATCTTATAATCGCATTTATGAGAGTGGTATCTTTTCTCTAAACTATTTTTCAGTTTATTGTTAATTAAAGTTTTTATTTCGATTTCCAAGGGCGGGTGATAAACATCTAAGTTCTAAGTTTAATTTGTCATTATAATGTTAATTTAAAGTCAGATTTACAAATTTTGCAGTTGCTCAAGTCCGTTAAAATCCAATACTTGTTTTGAATATTTTGTACTCCATTTAGTCGTTTATAGTTATTAAGGTTAGCGAAGTCAATAAGTGTTTGTGCTAATGGAGTAACCACATATGCAACTTGTGAATTCTCAGCCAATGACCAGTCTATTATGCTCTACATACATCTAAAACCAGCCATAAGTCTTCACAATCAGATTCCCAACTCTGCATACGTTTCGCAGAAATAGTTTTTTGCACAGCAACTAATACTCCTCCACCGTCTTGTTTTTTTGCTATTTTTTGTTATTTGTCTATCTCTTCTGTACACATTATATCTACTGTCGAACAGTTTTTCACTAAAAACATCACAGGTAAGCCAGGTTTCTGTTAATATAATAACATCACAGTTTGAACAACCTACATTTTTTGTAAACATTTGAGTTTTTGTTCTTAAGCCTCTCACGTTTTGATACTCGTAGTATACCTTTAATGAACCAAATTTTATTTTTAACAGACTAACAACGCTTGATCAAAAATAATTTAAGGTTGCCTGGAAGAGTTTGCTTATAGCAATAAGGCCACCCATTGTGACACAAATTTCGTAATTATTACATTTAAGTTTTCATAGTTATGTTTTTATGAACAATAAAGTATTATCTATATATCTATCTATCATTTAACCTAATTTAACTTATCAATACATTTTATGTCTCTTAAGAACTTGAATTCTGAATCGTCAGTTTTTCGCATAAACACTACCGTTTCTAACCCAAACATAATTTGTATCCTTTTTCCTTTGCCGCAAGCCTTGCTGCTGCATGGACACCTTTGTTGTGTGAGGGTAAGTGCTCACAGATATATATGGGTTTTTTTCACCTGTAAGTCCAACGTGCGGCGTGTTTAACTTCTCGTTCGATTGCATTTTGTTGTATTTCATAACAGCAGATTTACGAGTCAAATTGAAAAAACTGCATAATATTTTTACATTAGGATGCAATTGATATCTCTGACACCGAACTATCGGGCTATATATCGAAGTATATAGCCGGTAATTACGGCCTATTCAATTCAAACAAACAAACAAACAATCAAGTACCGAGGTTTTTAACATTAAGTTCGTTGATTACCGTAGTGCAAAAGAACATTCAACTAGTAAAAATGTTATTTTTTCCTAAAGATAGCGCTGGAAGGAAGGATTGAACAATATACTATAAAGTAGGGACAATATATGAGCATACAGGTGACAGCTTATGTGAAGCCACTGAGTTTAGTGCGAAATTCAAAGACATGGTCATATTTGCGTATAATATTATTAATTGCGCACATATTTACTTATTAGCTGCTTTCTTCTCTGTTAATCAGTACTCCAAACTTAACAAAATGGTTTAGAAGTTCGTTGAGTTGTTTGGAACGTGTGATGGGAATCTGCTTGAAAGACCTATGATATTATTATTTGGCCTACTATCTTACTATCTTTTTCAACTCTAGAGACAAGTTATTCCTTATACGATATAAAGGGCGTTAACAGCGTCACTTGGATTGCAAATATTTTTGCATAATACTTTAACACTACGGTCCCAGCCATTCGGAAATTTCGTCATAAATAAAACAAGTCATATTCCCCGTAAATCCTAATTGAAGGGCTTTGTGCCTTGAAAGGCTTTTTTACTTACTGTGTTCTCTTCCAGATACAATTCAGCTATTTAAGCTTGTAAGTGTGTAGGTATTCCCATTACCAACAATATTTTCAATGTAATTATCTAGTGGTAGATATATACCTAAATAACTAAATATGCTGTTATATATCTATATTTAGACTAAACTGAAATGTTAAAAAAATATAAATAAATATAAATAATAATATAATATATAAATTTCTTACTTGGAAAGCGATGGTGTTGAAAAGCGTGAGTAGAAGTCGTAGAGGCAAGTTCGCCTTGTAAGACTTGTGTGACCACAGCCTGTGAGCACCTGCAGTGATGCCCAGTCCAGAACACAGGTACAAAAATATAGCTGGAAATAGATACTTTAATAAGGAACAGATAGGATAATGTAACGTTGCAGATTTTAAATTTCAACAATAACTTACTATACACATCTAAAGTAGGTACAGAACAACTTTAAATAAATTAATCGAAATATAGGGGCGTTTAGCGTAACCTAAGTAAATATATAAATAGCATTTATAATGATACATCATGAATGGTTGACTGTTGATTGAAATTTCACGCAACCTCGTTTTTATTTTTATCTGATCGATGCCCTAGATTGATGGGAAGAGTGGTGCGACTGGTACCTAGGACCTACCAAATATTTTTAAGCTTTTAGTGTATCATCTATATCATCATTATCTTTATTGTCAATAAAAAAATATAAGTTCTTTTACCTAGGTACTTTTTTATTTCGTGTACGTTAATTAATATTTCCCATTATATTTATTTTACTTTATTATAATAAATTTTGTTAATTCTAGGGAAACTTACGCTTAGGTATAA
Source organism: Selenia dentaria (assembly GCA_917880725.1). Lineage (NCBI taxonomy): Eukaryota > Metazoa > Arthropoda > Insecta > Lepidoptera > Geometridae > Selenia > Selenia dentaria. Next base: position 24,609,934 of record OU862886.1, read on the forward strand.
ACATAAATCTTAACACCTAAGTTCGTTTCGAAATATATAAGGACGGCATCTCGTCTTTTGACGCAAAACTGTTTCATGACTAAAATTTACCTGAAAGAAGCGTATATTATTTTGCCAATTCATGTGTCACACAGAAAGTATTTGAAGTTTTATTTTAAGGGTGATTCATATCAGTTTCGAGCTTTACCATTTGGCCTATGTTCCAAACCGCATATTTTTATAAAAATTTGACATCCATGTATTTAAGATTTCGCGGTTTTATATCTATAAAATATCTTGACGACATACTCTCACTGCGGTCCGTATCGCGATATTTTTGCTCACAGTGCTAACGTCTACCAAAGCCGGTCCGAGACAAATATCGCGATTTTGACAGCTCGTGGCACTGTAAGCGTGTTGATAAATCGGACCAGAGTTGTTGCAATAACTAACCATTTGCGCACGAAAAACAAATTCATAAAAATATCGTGCTTAGTGTGAAGGTTAACTATATGGTGTGTGGATTAAAAAGAAATAATGGAATGGATGGACCGACTTTTACATTGTTTACATCAAAAACAAGGGACACCAGTAAAGACCTTGTAGAAATAAACAAACACCTGTCACTTTTGACAGAACGAAGATTATGGTGTAGAGCATGGTTCATGTAATCGTCAATATGGCGGCAGTTAAGACGTCATCGATGACGTAGCGTGGGCCATCGTAATCACGCTCACGGTGAAAGGGACCGACTGTTATTGCGCTAATATCGATTATAGCTCAATTGGGACCACACTGTCTGTATTGATAATAGAAATGAAGCTTGTTTGGAAAACACTACTCGAACTATTTCGTGTCTGACCGAATTAGGTTTCGTAATTAAAGCTGTGTGAACCTAAGGCTGTGTGCTCATTTCTAGGATTAGTTTTAAATTCTGAGCTTTTGACTTTGGAACTACCTGATTTAAAAAGGAATACAATTTTATAGGGCATGGAACATATTACGTCCGGATCAAAGCATTTGCGCCTTTCCTTGGCATTCTAACAGCGCCCAGCTATTAAATATGGGTGGCTTCATACCAAATCTTTAGAACTAGCAAAATACTTGGCATTAATAAAGCACAATAATGATGATTATGATACAATTATGAATCTACCAGTTAGTTTACATGATGATCTTACGTGGTGAAACAATAACAGATTGACTGCTGTCAAATCAATTACGCAGCAAACATTGGAGCAAGCAATATTCACTGACGCATCGATCGCTGGCTGGGGAGCTGCGTCAGATGGAGAAAAAACCGATAGCCAGTGCAGCCCAACATAGCTTCGTCATCATTATAACTACATAGAACTTCTCGCGGTTTATTTCGGTTACAAATCTTTCGCTGGGAACAAGAGAAGTAGTGATATAGGTACTCTTGCGTGGTGGTAATACTACAGCCATATCTTACAATAACAGAATGGATGGTATTCAATTACCACATTTAAATCGAATTGCTAATATGGCATGAAAGTGGTGTGAAGAAAGAGATATCAATCTAAACGCTTTATACATAAAGTCTTCACTAATTATCGAAGCTGATAAAGAGTCTCGAAAAATAAAAGTTGACACAGAATTGGCACTTCATAGAAATGCATTTAGAAAAGTGGCTAATTGTCTTGGTCAACCTGTAATTGACCTCTTCACGTTCAGGCCAAATGCAAATCTGTTTTGGAACCGCCCACGTATGTTTTCGTAGCGAGTCAGCCTACCGACGACGGCACGCATGCGTACTATCGGTCGAGCACTCAAAGGAATTTTCATACAAATGACCGACGTACGCACCGAGACGGTCGGTCAAGCTCTGAAACCGGCCTTAGTCAGTAGAAAATGTCGAAATTTTATAAAGAAAAAATACTACTTATCTATTGAAACTGTTTAATGTTGTAGTGTATTTTATTCTTTATATATAAAACTAGCAAACCCGGCGAACTCCGTTTCGCCACCAGATGGCTTGTATGTGAAAAAAGATTTTCCCGCTTTGCTGTTTTTGAATTTTTCCTGAATTTTCTTTGCTATAAACCTCACGGAGCCCGAAACCTTTCCAACGAATGCAAAAACTTGGAAATCGGTTTGTGCGTTCTGGAGTTATAGCGTCAGGAAGGAAAACCCGACTTATTTTTATATAGTAGAAGATAAACCCCTATTTCTCCTGGTCACGCTATAACTTGAGATCAATCTAGCTAATTCAGGTTTTGTTGTGTTAATTATTGCCAAGAGAGGGTTCTTATGAAAGAAAAACCAAGATAAGAAGGGAGGTTATACGGTTAGGTACTACGCGAACGAAGTCGCGGGCAGTCGCTTGTTATACAATAAAAGTGACAAGGAACTATTAATACTGGATGCACGATTATTATTTATCAACATAATATGTAACAACATGCCAGCAATATTAAGTAGTCAATAGTAGCAGGGTTAAGCGCGTGTTTGGTGGTAAGACGTGTAGCACACCTAGTAACAGCTTATTACAAACGGTATCGGTAGGTTTGCGACTTACTTGCGCGCTGTATAGTCTGATCAGAGGAGCGCTACAATGTGTTCGTTGAGGCACTCCCTTGTCTTAGATAAGCGCATATACTAGACTTAGCCTCCAATGACCACTGCATCAAAACTTATGTACTTGTGTTTTGTTGCAGAGAAGGATCTGGCAACGGCTAGCTGCAGCGTGTTCGCTGTTTTGTGCGAGAGCGTTCTCGCTATCCCGCCAAAAATACGGAATGCCACAGAATTTTAGTGGGCATCCATAAAGGACTTCTTTGCAAAAAATAGTATGTCATTAATAAAGGTTTTAGGCACAAACAATTATATATTTGGAGTGGTTCTATAACGGTCGTTTTCAATAACCTATCTATCGTCGGTTTAACTTACTAGAGATAGATATTTGGCACTATTTGTATGGACTTTATGTCAAATTTCTATCGGTAGTAAGGAAAACTATGGATAGATAGAATATTGAAAACGGCCATTAGTTACCTATGTTACCTATCTGGCGGATATGAACCCGCCAAATGTTTAAAATATGAATAAGCTGTATTTTAAGGTACTGATCGAAAGGTCAAGAGTCTAAGAAACAAATCTCAACTTTTTAAACCAAATTTTGAAACTCACTAAATAAGTTGGTTAGCCACATTGCTTTAAAAAGAAACAGGTATAAGCCATACACGGCAGCCGTGTGAGCAAGGCCCATCAGAAGTACGTTCGTCCATACAATCTTCCATCTTCTCTTTTCAGCTGTGGGTGATACTCTATGGGTGACGTCATTATCTTCTGTCGCTGCATCTGTCTCGTACAATACCCATGACTTCAGGTGCGTTTGGGTTGGCATTGTCCTGTAAAATGATATACCTACACTTAATATTACAAATGTACACTCCTTGGTTAGTTTAATGACTCTGTAGGGATCTCTGTGGTCTGTGAATTAAAAACACAAGTCTATGAATCTGTCACTGCATCACACAGTAGCCTCTGATTTGACAGTCATTGTTGGTAGTACCTATGACTCACCGATCATATTCTTTAATATAAACATAACTTTAGTATCACTACTATTCCTATTATATATTAACGACATGCCTACTTGTATCAAAGCAAAAATTGTGTTATTCGCAGACGATTCCACTGTTGTGTTAAAATGTGAAAATCCTGCTAATTTTGAGAGAGAAATCAATTGCGCACTAGCAAATATTATTCATTGGATGACATATAATAATCTCGTTATAAACCTTGACAAAACAAAGTGCATGCAATTTCACTTTCCCCAACAAAAACAATTAAAAATAGACGTTGCATTCCAGAATAAAAAAATTCAACAAGTCAAGAAAATACGTTTTCTAGGGATCATGCTGGATGCTAATGTTAATTGTAAAGGCATGTTAACTATGTGTGCAAAAAAATTTCTCGCTTTGTATTTGCACTAAAAAAACTGACGCAAATCTCTTCACGCAAAACATCGCTTACCGCATATCACAGTTTTGTCTCATCAAATTTACGCTATGGAATAATGCAATGGGGTAATTCTGTAGATAGTATATTTGCTTTACAATTACCACAAAAATCAATTAGAGTAATGTTTGGAGCTTCTCAAAGAGACAGTTGTAAATTGTTATTTAAAAAACTAAATGTGATGACTATGCCTTCACTGTACATATACGAAGCATGCATAAAGGAACATCTTAATTTATTTACTCAGAAAGAAAATAAGCGGCCCCGTAAAACTCGTAACAAAATCAAAATAAATCCGCATTGTGTTTCAAAAACTGTATTTTTCTGTAAACGTATTTATGTAATGGCAACCAAGGTGTTTAATAATTTGCCAGATAACATGAATGATCAGGACTTTACTAATTTTAAAATGAAACCAAAGAAAATGCTTATTGACTAATGCTACTATACCATTGACGACCACTTGAGAGATAAAATACAATTGGAAGATTAGCAATCATGACGTAATATTTTATTTTATTATAATTATCTAATTCCTTGACATTATTCATAATTAAAATCCATTCTTATTATTTAATTCCTTGACAATATTTATAATTAAAATGTGCTTAATTACATATTACTTAGGTACCGTTATTAGTTAATTCATGTAATATTTTATTCGTCAATTCAGAATAATTATAATCAGTGAATTATTATTACCTTAAAATGTATATTCAATATTGCTCACCATCTCGGTATGTTACAGAGTCCTTTTAATCATATATGTAAGAACTGTAAACTTTTAACCTGTGACAATGCAATAAAGTTATTTGATTTGATTTGAAACAACCTTAAAAAGTTTATTTAACTACCATGGAAAGGACATTGGCAGAATAGGGTAGTTGACACAATAAAAAATAAATTACAATGTAATATTAAATTAATAGTAGTTTGAGCAAATAACCTAATGAATAAAAAAATTTATTGAATATGCATTGGATCAACTTTATTTTGATAAACAAAATGTGTACAAAAGTTTCTAAAGGTCACGTGACCTCAAACGGAAGTAGCTGCGGAAATGGTGTCATAAGGGCAAAAACAAACGTGTGGTATGATAGTGTCGTGCCTTATCTACAGATTGAGAATCAAGCAAGTGAAGAAAGCATCTAATATTATTGACTTAAAACTAAATACATACAAGGCCAAAGGACAAACAGTCGATTCATAAACATGGTTATTGCCGCAACCGTAAATAATAGGTTTGTTATAATTTTTTTATATTAATTAAATACCTAGGTTTACAATAATATTCAATAGTAAATTCGTTTTTCTTGTTGTTACACATTTATGGATTTCAGATTATTTCTTTAAAATACAAAAAAAAAAAAATTCGGTATCCTGATTAATTTAACGCACAATAAAAAAAAATTATGCCCATGTTATGCCTACCCCAATATCAGTTGGTTCTCGAAGTTGTTGACGAATACATCTACCTGGGACAGACAGTCAAACTAGGTAGACCCAAATTCGAGAAAGAGGTCAATCGTCGAATCCAACTCGGCTGGGCAGCGTTCCTGAAATTTCGCGAAGTCTTCTCGTCTAAAATACCTCAGTGCCTCAAGACAAGAGTCTTCGACCAATGTGTGTTACCAGTGATGACTTATGGCACTGAAACGTGGTCTCTTACTATGGGCCTCATAGATAAGCTCAAAGTCGCACAACGAGCTATGCTCGGGGTTTCTCTACGTGATCGAATCAGAAATAGGAGATCCGTAGAAGAACGAAAGTCACCGACATAGCCCAGAAGATTAGCCAGTTAAAGTGGCAGTGGGCAGGACACATAACACGCAGAACAGATGGCCGATGGGGCCAGAAGGTTCTGGAAAGGAGACCACGGTCCGGCAAGCGCAGCGTAGGTGGACAGACGACCTGATAAAGGTCGCAGGACGACGTTGGATACAGGCTGCTTCCGGTCCTTTTGGAAAATTATGGGGGAGGCCTATGTTCAGCAGTGGACGTCCTACGGCTGAGATGATGATGACAATAAAAAAAAAACAACAACCCTATTTCATTAAGCAGAAGTTCCATAAACAAGGAAGTCAAGTAAATTGTTGTATCGAATAAATTTTAAATTTATTTAGAAAAATATGATATTATATTATTGTGTATGGTGCATAAGAGTTGTTGTACAGGATAGCCAGGTTCCTTCTGTCGTACTAATCCATTCCCGTATAATATATGACGGAGATGAGACCTCCATGATGTTTTTATAAAAATTGTGACGTCAGCACTGCTGACGTCACTTATATTTTGTTCCAAATAAAACTCCACAAATCACTGATAGGTTTCGTATATTCGACCGGTAGCGTAACGACGTCCCAGAGAGGTCCGTATTGTGCGGCGGCTCGAACAAGAATGCCATCCCGTCTTTTTATTTTTTGGAACGGACTAATGTTGTTTGCCTCTACCGGCATTTACAGCGTCACCGGACGGGTGGTGAGCGCAGATGGCACTCAGCCAGATGCGGGCGCAGAGGGCGCACCGCCTAAGGCGAGCGTTGAAGACGCTTCGCCGCAAGGAGAGGAGTAGGCAACTTGCTCAAGGGCACCACAAAGTACAGACCTCGGCTTGGGCCGTCGCCAGGAGAGAGGGGAGTCGGAGAGAATCGCCCCGGTACATAAGTGTACCGTTGAAAATGGGCCCTATGAATTTTTACTCTATGACTATTTGGAGAGAATCTAAGCAAGACATAATTTTTGCCTCGAACTTGCCGGCGAGCTCGGTGTTTGAATGTGTTTACCTCTAAATCATAACCTTGTGTACCTCGCCCACAGTCATTACCTCGGCCGGAGCCTACACCGTTATCGGAATCACTACCTTGACTGGGGCTACAAACTGAAGGAAGGAAGTGACGATCGGTTGTGTCAGTGGAGTAGTTCGCCGCTTCGACCACGAGGGGATTCGAGTGGTGGGGAGCTTTGTCGATGTAGCGGCGGGAGCAGGCTTTGATATACTGCGTTATAGAGCGGAGGGTGAAATCGCAGTGCAGTTCGGCGTTCCGTAAGTACCACGGAGCGTCCACTGCCCTGCGCATATAGTGATTCTGAATCACTTGAAGTTTATGGAGGTCGTGTCTCTGAGCATGGGCAAACGCTATAGATGCGTAAGTCATGACTGGGCGGATGCAAAGTTTGAAAAGAGTCGTCTTATTTCTAAGAGACATTTTACTGTCTTTGCCTATGAGGGGACTAAGACGACCCATAATGAAGGCCGTCTGGTCTTATAATATAGTATATATATATATATAGTATATATATATAATAGACTGGATGTGTTTCGCGCAAGTGAGTTGGCGATCAAGGTTGACGCCCAGGTATTTGGCGGATTTAGCCCAAAGGATGGGTTCGCCGAATAGGACTATGGGTGACGGCATGAGAGTTTTTCTAAACTAAGTGATCGTATTTAATATTAATTAAACTGCGTGTGTTGTGTGGCGCTGGTGAAAATTGCATATCTGTATCCTCTATATCTACCCCTATGTACAGAACCCAACAAAAAGAAGGAAGATCTCAGTGACACAGATACCTAGATACAAAACTAAATTTGCTTGTAAGCAGTGTAACGCACGTTCGGCTACTTTATATAATAAAATAAACAAAGAGTTAGATATATATCCTAAGATATTATACGATTGTAAGAAATACATCAGCAAGTGGGTAACTCCACTTAGTTATAGTGAAGTTGAAAAACTGATACAGGTTCCATAAATGTGCACTCATACACACACACATACAACCGCACACACTAAGAATTTGTAAAAAACGTAAGTTGTTGTATTTGTTTAACTTACTTTGCATTGTATAACTAAATAACTTTCATCAAAAATTTAATTTAATTTGATTTAATTTGATTTAATTTAATTTATTTAGTTTGATTTGATTTAATTTGATTTAATTTAATTATTTCGTGTTACGATGTGCTATACTAAGGAAGAGCGGGGACTCCTATTACAGGCATATCTTGCTTAAATGGAATCCCCAATGTATTATAATTCTAAAAACTTGTGAAACGAAATAAATAATTTTAATAAAAAATTTTAATTAACCTCTGTATATAGCATTAATTCATTAACCCGTTGAATACCAGAAACGTAAATTTTAGTATTATCATACCTACCTGGCTTTATCAAACGAACAGGTGAACTTAATCAGAATAATTCTCAGAAGTTTTGTTCCTATTCTGTAACTTATACTTAGCTAATAAAATATAGAACTCAATATAGATAGACTGAACTCACCAAATCAAAAATATATGTAAATTCCTATTAGACAAATGGTCAATGATTTTATTGTAATTCTTTAAATAGTAGGTATTTATTAACAAGTCTATACGAGTACCACTAGGTCGAGACTGACTGAAACATGAATTGTATTCGCAACGAATAAATACAATAGGTATCGGCAGCGGAAAAGGCACATGAATTGGAAATTGGAAAGATCACTGTGCAAAATTAACCTCAAAACTAAATAGGTATATAATATATGCACTACAAAAGCTTATTAATTACTAACTACATTCTTTGAGCTGGAAATATGCACAATCATTATATACTTATCCTAAAATGCAATGTTATGATTTGCACCAGATAGTAGATGCTATAAGACGAAAAAATGAGCATTATTATTTATTAAAGAACAGATAATAACATCATCAAACAACATTAAAAAAACTTAAGCTGTTAAGATATATGGAAGATCAAAACAACCATGAACTCAGTAAAACATGCAAACCTCTAACACTAATGTTAGAACCGAATCAAAATAAAGTGAAATGTGGCTTTAATACGAGTAATGGGAGAAAATCCCTTAACTTCTACGCCGAATAAACAATTATCAGACAAAGATTTACAAATAAATCAATTAGATGACTCCATTGTAATTTATACATACTCAATGTTAAATAGAAATAATGAAAATTATGGTGTTCACTTAAACGTTTTAAAGAGATATAGCAATAATAATGCTTTCATCTATTCGGATGATCATGATGAGCTAGTCGAAAGTTTGAAACTTCCAATTGCATCCAAACAAGCTGTAATAACTTACCAAGACAATGAAATCATTTCAATCATAGAATAACCACAAGAGGCGGGAATAACTAAATCATAAATAACATAATCAACCCGTTGACTCGCGATTTGGTCAATAATACAAAAGAATTCGCAGAAATCAACCTACTTTTCCAGGAACTGCAACGTATGTGGTTAAAGAGTTGTTAAATTGATGTTGAGGATTACAGAAGCTAAATGAGTATAGAAGGTGTGGTGAACGAAATACATAAATATGAAAGAATGAATTTTCCTCGCAGATGTGTTTTACTCAGGGACATAGATAATCTTTGCAAGTAGATCTGATTGATGTGCAAAATATATCAAATATTAACTGAAATTTAAAATTTAGAGTTATCGTAATTGACTGATTTTAGGGTTAGACCTCTAAAAATAAATGTAAATACTGTAAGAAAAGCATTTCAAGCAACTTTGCGCAATGTACCTACATTCAAACAGGCTGGGGTAAGGAAATCTACAATAAAAGTTTTAAAAAGAGATACAAGCGAATCCTATAAACTATTACTCGACATATTCAACTAAAACGGCTTCAATATTCGAACGAGTGTATACGTACTATAAAAGGTAAACTATATAAAACGTGTAGTTTGAAGTGTAATTTCAAATAGTTTGATGCAACCTTAGAAAAAGTTGTGATTACAATCCCACTATAACAAGATCTCCGCCTACGTCAAGATCATAATGATGACAGTTCTGTCAAAGTTTATGTCAGTTTATAATATCTTAGGGTGCGTTCCGGGAAGCGCCGTCAACGCTCACAACTGCTCTCGCTGCTCGCGCCCCGGTTTGCCGTTCCCTTTGGTTGACAGTGACAGCTCGCAATGATCACCTAAGATCCGCGAGCGTTGTGAGCGCGGCGTGAGCGTTTTCGGTGACGTCATTGATGACGTATCGAGCGCCGCGAGTGATTTCGGTCCTTCCCGGAACGAAGCCTAAGTCAAACCAAGCTATCATATTGACAGCTCGATACACTAGACGTGCTCGCCGTCCGTCAAGGGTGATGAAATGTAACACAAATACCGTCAAGGGTGATGAAATGCAATGACAGTTTTTTCCATGGCGCTTAATTTTAGTCGGGTTCGGTTTCGCATCTACCAGAAGACATAGCTACTGGCGCGCGTGAGTGCGTGATCGCTCTCTGTCTAAACAGAGAACCTTACCTTAGAGAGAGAATATAAAAAAATAGGCTAGCTATTAAAAAAGATAACTGCAAGAGGGAGAAAACGTAAGTATATTCAAATTCAAGTTATTTAATTGCAGATCGTGTCAGTAGACAAATGTATGATGTTTTAAGTCATATAAATTTTTAGTTCTTTGACTTCTATTCTTCCATACCAAGTAGCTTGCGAATGGACGTTATAAAAATATTACAATTCACTACTTTAATTAATTAACATTACAAGTAACTAATACGGAAATGTTGTTCAGAATAGAATAATTTATAAGCCTTCTAGCATTTAATGTTCTAATTAGGTAGTAAAATTTACATTTCAGTTATTTATATGCAAAAGAAGAAAATAAAATAACTTGAGTTTTGCGAACAGTAGACGTCGCAAGCATGGTATTATCAGCGACATTTATTCGCATTAATTCTCAATCTCGGCAACCACTTGACCAAATATGCTCATATTCAAAATTTCTGTTTTGTTGACCGCTAGTAATCGACTGACCATCTGATCCATGACTCTCTCCCTTTTACGTGTGTATTTCTACCACTTGAGCTTAGCCACAAGATTGTGCCGCCATCTTGTAGTGCAATTACTTGTAGTCAATGGAGTTCATAATAATTTTTTAAACTTATTAAGTACACACTACAGACACTATGGTCCGTACCAGAGAGTTCATAATATTCGTACAGTAAATACACTAACCAATAATATTTAAAATAATAGACGTAAACAGTGTTTACAAAAGTTCAAATCAAAATCGGCAAATTTCAGAGTTTGTGCATGTGGCATATTATGTAGTCATTGCGAAACAAACCTTTATTGTGCCTTTTTTAATTGGGCCATCTTTAGTCCAAACGGAAGGTAATTTCGGATCAATTGTACACGTGCATTTCTTCAGTTAATATATTGGCTTCAATAACATGCAATATCTTAAATACATATTTTCACACCTAATACAAGTTCAAAAACAAGACTTTCATACAAACATTTTCACTCATTTTTACCCCCTTGCGGGTTGAATTTCGAAAAGCCCTTTCTAATAAAAACACTTCTACCTACCAAGACAAAAGCACTATTAAAAAACTAATAAATAAAAATGCGACCTGTACCAGGAAGACCAACGAACACTCTTGTCTTCACGAGACACTCTGAGCTTCTATGGTTAAAATTAAACTCGAGAATGTTTTTAAATAATGTATTTCTTCACTTTTCATATCGTTAATGCAAAATCTCTATCTATCTCAGTATTAAAAAAATCGGAATTAAAAAGCTCTGTTTCAGTTTGTAAGTTATCAAACTTGATGCCTAATGACTGAAATTTACTCAATTTTAAGTTAAGTTCGGCTTATGCTAAGTTCCTTAGCTCAGCAGATGCTAAAAATGCAAGATAATTTTTAAATTTTGTAATATGAATTTTAATAGAGCTATGTTTGTGTTAAACTTTTTGAGTATTGTACTACATTTTAATGATACTGTAGCCATGGCATAAGATGATATATACTAGCACTTATTTATGTAAACTAACAAGATAAAAATGCAATTCATAGCTAAACAAATCGTGTAATTAATTTAGTATAGCAAGTATATTGATTGAAAACGTTAAATCCTTTTTGACTTAGCTGCAGTAGGGTAAGGTCTCACTCTCCCAGCAGTGAGGTGAGGATCCCGCAGGAATCTGAGTGCCGGTGACACCCGCTAGGTGATAGTGCGACTGGCTGATTGCTGATAGTATAACCGCGACGCCCCAGTTATATATTGTAGCGTTATAAAATGATCCCTATGCAAATTGTCACGGCCTTTCCAAAGAAACTCAATTTGCCAAAAGCATTGTGTCAGGCGTTGATATAAAATTGGGTAAAACTAGATTTTATGGAAACGGGAGAAACACCAGGCTCCTCAGCTGTTATCCAAAGGCTGCCTTATCATCCAGCCAATATCAGAAAGATGGAGTTCAGTCAGTTCAAGTAAACATCAGCCTTAAAAATGTGAATATAAGGTCTGATATTTTGTAAATACCTAAGGACGTATTAAAAAGTTCACGGTTCCTTTTAGATCCTTTTAGAATTTATAACTAGAATTAAGAAGACCTTCCTTGTCGTCCAGTCGCCAAAAGCCCTGGACATGTAAAAAAGGAAGACCAACCAAATTTTGCATGACAAGATGTCAACAAATAAATACACATTTGTCAAATTTCGAGCCGAAACAGGAAATTATAATCAAAATAAACCCTTTTATATTATAGTGTAGCACCCTTGATAGTTTTAAGTACTCAAAATTTATATTATGTTAAAAAATTAATTATAAAACCACGCGGTAAAAACATGAGCACGAAATGCGGGAGAGAGCCAGCAGGATGAGCGAGCGAGAGGCAAACATGGTGTGATCAGCGGCGGACCTGCCCCCATACCCTCACCTCTCTTATATAAAGGCTCGGCTCGGCTTGAATGAAAAAAGTCCGGTTACCGCGCTCGCCTGAGACGGTCGCTAGACGCTTGCGCTCGCTACAGATTCGCGCTCGATGCTTCACCGCTTGAAACCAGTTATCGTTCCTGTTACAGTGTTGTGTTGTGTTGTGTTGTGCGATTTGGATTGCAGTGATAACTTGGACGTTTTTTTGTGCAGATTCGTGTGTGAAGCGACGTTGGCCAGCGCGTAAGTGCCTTACGGCACACGTAGGTACACACACGTTAGATACACACCCTCCCCGCCCTTGCCTGGCGGGGAGTGTCACCCTCTCCCGTTCTCGCATCCTGAGATATCTCTCAGGATGACATCAGTGAAACGCTTGCCCGACGGCTAAATGGCGCAAGCCTTTCTCAGTTGGGAGATGAAATCCGCTCCCTCAATGTTTGAAAAATTCATGTCCCATCAGGACGTAAATACGCACGATACTCTGCTTCCACCCTCCGGCTCGCTTGCGAATAGCTTGCCATCTCGCTCTTCGGCCTTGCTCATGCGCGACAGCCCCCTCTCCCCTGACCGCCCGCCCGCGCGCTTTCGCCCACGTTCGCATTCCAGCACGCGCGGTCACTCGCGCTCCCCGCTCCCCCTCCCTTCCCCTCTGGTAGCATCCGACTCGGATGATTCAGATATGGAGGTTGAAACTTCTCCCCCCGTCCCCTCCGCTATCCCAAGCGACGACGACGACGGTTTTACTACCGTCACCTCCGGCAAGAGAAAGCACGGTGGAAAGGGGGGCTCCCCCGCCCCTGTCCCACCGCCGAAAGCGGTTTGCACTTCCGCCGGCAAAAAACCGGTTCCTCCCGCACCCGTCTTACCTGCATCTCAGGTAGAAAACCCTACGCAGGGGTCGTCCGCGCCAAGACGCGAAAAGCTTCCGCCACCTCTCTTTATTCAAGAGAAGGCGAAATGGGACCGCATATCCCAGTTACTAACCGAGCGTAAGCTCAATTTCACCAATGCCCGCTCCACGAAACAGGGCATTAGAGTTTAAGTCCCGACCTCCTCTGACCACAGAGGTCTCACAAAGATTCTTCGAGATGCGAAAATTAGCTCCCATACGTATGCTCTCGAGGAGGAAAAACTCCTACGAGTAGTTATTCGTGGTGTCCCCAAGGAGGTGTCGACAGAGTTAGTCGGCACCGGCTTAAAAGCCCAAGGCTTCCCAGTTCGCGAGGTTCACCGCATGTACAGCGGGAAAACCAAGTCCCCTTATGACCTAGTATTGGTCATCCTTGACCGCTCTCCCAAGGCTCTCTCAAAAGCCATTTTTAATATAAAGACAATTGTCAATCTGTCGGGTATCGCCGTACAGGCCCCTATCGTAATGGCCCCCCTGGACAGTGTCACAACTGTCAATTGTACGGGCATGCCGCTCGCTTTTGTTTCGCCCGTCCCCGGTGCGTTAAATGCCTGAAAAAAAGGTGACCACGGCACCTCTAGCTGCTCTCGCACTAGAGACTCGCCGGGTCCCCCAAGCTGCGTTCTGTGTGGCAATCAAGGCCACACCGCAAATTATCGCGGCTGCCCTAAGGCGCCCCGTACCGCTAAGGTAACGGGAAAAAGGGCTCCGCTACCTTCTAGCCTAGCGAACCCTTCGCGCACACAAGGTGTCAGCCCTAAGCTGACGCTTACTCCTCCAACTCCGGCAATACCTAACGTGCCTAGCTTTCCCCCCGCACACAGTGCCTGGGCCAAGCCACTGAGCATGGTCCAGAAAAGCACTGCCGCTCGAGTAACAGCCTCCGCTACCGCTCATCCCCCAACCCTCGCTCCCGCTAAAGCGACTGCCCGCCCCTCTCCCCTGGCTGCAATAGCTGAGCTGGGCGAACAAAGCCAATCTGACTTGGCGGCAGACTTAGCATTAGTCATGGACTACGCCATGGCTATTGATTGCGGTACTTTGTCTAGTACGGATGTTCGCACACAAACTTCGTACGGAAAAATCCGAAAACGACCGCCTACGAGCTACGCTCGAGCACGCGGGAGTTATCGGCGCCATTAAGCGCTACTCAGTCCCAAACACTTACTAGTACAACTAATATGGATTGTACAACAATAAGAGTAAAACCCCGCGCAGTTACGTTAGTCACCTTCAACGCTAACGGCTTTTCTAGTCAACGTGATGAACTTCACGAATTCTTAAGACCCATCAGGTCGATGTCCTATGCATTCAGGAAACTTTCCTGAAACCGGGAAAAGCGGACCCTAGGTTCGCTAATTACCGGTTAGTCCGTAACGATAGAATGACCCATGGAGGCGGAACACTTATCTACTACAAAAGGTCTCTACACTGTATTCCTTTAGTACCTCCCCCTCTAGTTAACCTAGAGGTGTCACTTTGTCTGTTAGGGATGACAGGTCATCAACCTGTCATAATAGCCTCGTGCTATCTCTCTCAGAATAAAGTCTTACTACGCAGCGACTTGGAAGCGCTATTTTCTATGGGTGACTCCATCCTTTTGATGGGTGACTTTAACAGTAAGCATATCCTTTGGAATTGCTCCAAAACTAACCCCAACGGTAAGCTCCTAGACTCACTAGTCGACGCCCACAAGATATCCCAAGCAGGAACGACAACGACTTTCTGATACACTTGACATTGCCCTTCTTAGGAATGTAAGCCTCCGCATACGCGCCGTAGAGGTGTTATACGAACTTGACTCTGACCACCGCCCAGTCATCTTTCGACTCGGCCCTGACCCGACTGACTCTATCCCTTTCACTAAAACGGTCGTGAACTGGAAGCTTTTGAGGGAGTCCCTCCGAGCGATCAGTTCACCCGCTCTGGATAGGATACCTGACGATATAAAGACTGTTGATGACGTCTCCTTGGCGATCGAAGCTCTCGGCGACCACCTCCGCACCGCACTAAGTGAATCCTCAAAGCAGATCAAGGTGGCGGATGACCGTCGCTTTGAACTGCCCGAGGATGCGAGGAGGCTGCTGACAGCCAAGAACGCAGCCACAAGGGCATATGACTCGACACCAACCCGCGAAAACAAGGCCACCATGCGCTACTTTCAGCGTGCTGTGACGAAACGCATGAGTGAGCTGCGTGATCAAAGGTTGGACGACACCTTATCAGAACTCGAACCAACCCACCAGGCGTACTGGCGGTTGGCACGAGCTATGAAATCGGATGGAAAGACGACTATGGTTTCCCTCCTTAGGCCCCCACCCCTACCCCTAGCATTCTTTGACGATGAAAAGGCCGAGTTGTTTAGCTGATAGTCTAGAAAATCAGTGTACTCTCAATGTAGACCACGTAGACCAGGGTCACCTCTATACGGTGGACTCTGAAGTCGAACGTAAAAGCTCTGTGCCCATCTCAGACCTCCCACCCCTCCCACTAATTAAATCTTCTGAAGTGGTCGCCCTGATCAAGGATCCTCTCAGTCCCACTAATCTATCTCTTAGTCAGCATCTTCAATGCGGCTATGAACAACTGCTTTTTTCCAGACACCTGGAAACATGCCATTGTAATTGGCATTCGTAAACCAGGCAAGTTGGCCTCACTGCCAACTAGCTACCGCCCTATCAGTCTCCTCAGCTCCTTGGGGAAAATATACGAGCGACTCATTGTGAGTCGACTCTGGTCCCATGTCAAATCCAACAATCTAGTTCATCAGTTTGGCTTTAGGGCCAGACACTCATGCGTCCAACAGGTGCACCGCATCACGGAGCACATACTCGAGAGCTTCAATAAGAAGCCAAAGCCTCAAGGGACAGTAGCTGTCTTCCTCGATGTAGCGAAAGCCTTCGATAAAGTCTGGCACAACGGCTTGATCTACAAGTTGTACCAACTCGGTGTGCCAGACCGTCAGACTACTCATAATACAAGACTTTCTCAGGGATCGTATCTTTTAATACCGCGTAGAGGGACAGCTCTCCTCCCCTCACCCCATTCACGCAGGAGTCCCTCAGGGCTCTGTACTCTCACCCGTCCTCTTCTCGCTGTACACCAGCGACATCCCACGATCCTAACCCAATGTTCAGATTGCTCAGTTTGCAGACGACACTGCACTCTACTACACTGGCTGGTTCAAGACAAATGGCAAATGGCGTATCGCTATCAAGCCAGAGAAAAGTACAGCAGTGTACTTTCACGAGAGTGCTGGTCCACGGAAACCACCAGAACCCATTATGTATTTTTGCGAACCGATACCATGGGCTACGTCCGCCAAATATCTAGGCGTAATCCTTGACAGGCGACTCACCTTCGCCAAACACATTGAAAGTGTTCGCAATAGGGCAGCTTTTATCCTAGGTCGCCGCAATCCCCTTATATGTAAGAGTAGTAAAATGTCCCTTAGAATTAATAAGGTGACACTTTACAAAACTTGCATTCGTCCGATCATGACCTACGCGTCTGTAACGTTCGGTCATGCTTCAGATAGGCACATTCATAGACATCAAGTGATTCAAAATCGCTTTACCCGCAAGGCAGTAGGCGCACCGTGGTACTTACGGAACGCTGACCTCCACTGCGACCTAGAACTCCCCTCTATCGTACAGTTCATGAAAGACTGTTCTCGCCGCTACTTCGATGCGGCCCCACACCATCCCAACCCACTAGTGGTGCAAACCGCTAACTACTCAACACACACATCAGATCCATACTTCACCCCGCCACGCCGCCGCCCACGACACCTCCTGGACGACCCGGACGACCCCATCACGACAGCTCTGGCGTCGATCAGTCAGCCTCCTGGCAATAATGGTATTTCAGGTATTTCAGGGTCTACTCGCCGAGCCACGAGAAGTAATATGTCTGATTTTGGATTTCCAGTCTTCACAGTTAGACATCGAGGTCGTCGTAAGCGACTTCGAAATAATCCTAAATCAGACACATACAAGGTAATCTGTATTATATTTTGGTAATGTGTATTAAGGTAAAGGTAACGTATCGATTTTCGATTGAATGTTTATAAGTATCATCAATATTAACCTGTGTTTTATTTCATTAACCTGTGTTTTGTTTTCTTTCAGACAGTGCTGGCGGCTAACGGCACCTCTATTCCCTACTAGGCAAGGGTTCGCCCTTGTCGTTGTCTAGCGCTTTATGCGCCCTTGTTGCCCCTCGGTTGAGTGCTGCGTGCACTCACCAACAGTCCTGTGTCGCTTTTAATGCCCGTAGTGGCAAAAAGCTCTATGTCCTTCCTTAAAAAAAAAAAGAATGAAAAAACACTTTTGAGTGACTGTCGACGAGACCAGTCGTCGCGCGAAGCGCATTTTATTTTCAGCAAAATGGCTGACAACTTACTTTACTACATGATGCAATGGCCAAAGCCATGCGGGCCCAAACCCAAATGGAGAGATGACCCGATGGAGGACGATCCATACACGGATGGCTAAACCGTAGGCCACAAACCAGGAGATCAACTTACACTGGAAAGGTACCTTTCGCCCAATCAATATATATTAAACCGTCAAACCTGTGCGCGCAAATCTCGCTTCCTTGTTCGCGCGTACATTCCTTTGAAGTGTAGAATCAGTGGGACGTGCAAAATTACAGACACTAAATTTAGGAGGTAAGAAAACAAAGCCTAACTCAAATAAGACTGTGGGATTCCTCATATCTTGATTATGATTTCCTCTCCCGACGCACGCACTCATGAGCATGTGCTCATGAGCGCCGTCTTGGTGATAGATAGGTATGTACCTATCTATCACCAAGACGGCCTGGTCACAAAACCCGGTGCCCTCTCGGCTGAGACACCTATCCGGCATTAGTCTTATGACCTTTAGTAACTAAGTTTTTCGTGTAGGGAGTAGGAGTGTCCATTCTTGGCGAACCGCATCAAAATTGGTCGAGCCAAATTTCACCCAAATCCAGTACCTCACCATGACCACATGGCATCCTTCCTATCCTCAACACGACAATATTATGAAATACTCAGCAGAACGTATGAATAACGAGAAAAACACTGTTTACTATATGCAGTGAATGCGCAGACGCATCGTTGTGGCAGTCGCTTGCCGGCCGTTGGCGGGTGCGCACGTGTTCTGGTTTTCGCATACGGTATTTTTTCCTAAGTGTCAAAAGAGCGTGTTTTATTGGCTCTGCTGGAAGTCAAGTCCGGAGTAATCGACACCAAAGATTACCTTGTGTGGTGTCATGCAAAGGTGGTATCGTGAGTTTTTTGAAACATACGACAGTTAATTTTCACAAATTGATATCACGCGCTAGTTGTCTTTGGTATGCATTAAGAAAGAAAAATATCACTTAACTGTGCGAGTGAGATCTTGGTAAAGTATGTAAGGCATGGAGTGTTTTTCTTTGTTTTCATTGCATAGTGTGGTGCGGGTGATGGAAGTGCAGAATTTAATCGTAGTACGTCGACAGATATTAACACATTCATTTGTTTTTCAGCTGTCCCGAGCAGGTATCCTGAGCGGCTGCCCAAACTGCTGCGCTGGACTGCTGCGCTGAGCATCTGCCCGTGCATCTGCGCTGAGCGGCTACGGCGTACTACGATAAAATTCTGAACTTCCATCACCCGCACCACACTATGCAATGAAAACAAAGTAAAACATTACATGCCTTACATACTTTATCAAGATCTCACTCGCACAGTTTAGTGAAATTTTTTTTTGTTAATGCATACCAAAGACAACTAGCGCGTGATATCAGTTTGTGAAGATTAACTATCAAATGTCTCAACAAACTTACGATACTACCTTTGCATACACAACACAAGGTAATCTTTGGTGTCGATTACTCCGGACTTGACTTCCAGCAGACAACTGCTCGGGACAGCGGCTTGGGCGGCCGCTCAGCACAGAAGCACGGGCAGTTGCTCAGCGCAGCAGCCCAGCGCAGCAGTTTGGGCAGCCAATCAGGATACCTGCTCGGAACAGCTGAAAAACAAAGGAATGTGTTAATATCTGTCGACGTACTACGATAAAATTCTGGACTTCCATCACCCGCACCACACTATGCAATTAAAACAAAGACAAACATTCCATGCCTTACATACTTTACCAAGATCTCACTCGCACAGTTGAGTGATATTTTTCTTTGTTAATGCATACCAAAGAAAACTAGCGCGAAATATCAATTTGTGAAGATTAACTGTCGAATGTCTCAACAAACTCACGATACCATGATACCACCTTTGCATGACACCACACAAGGTAATCTTTGGTGTCGATTACTCCGGACTTTACTTCTAGCAGACAACTGCTCGCGACAGCGGCTTGGGCGGCCGCTCAGAGCAGAAGCACGGGCAGTTGCTCAGCGCAGCAGCCCAGCGCAGCAGTTTGGGCAGCCACTCAGAATACCTGTTTGGGAAAGCTGAAAAACAATTGAATGTGTTAATATCTGTCGACGTACTACGATAAAATTCTGGACTTCCATCACCCGCACCACACTATGCAATTAAAACAAAGACAAACATTCCATGCCTTACATACTTTACCAAGATCTCACTCGCACAGTTTAGTGATATTTTTCTTTATTAATGCATACCAAAGAAAACTAGCGCGAAATATCAATTTGTGAAGATTAACTGTCGAATGTCTCAACAAACTCACGACACCATAATACAACCTTTGCATGACACTACACAAGGTAATCTTTGGTGTCGATTACTCCGGACTTGACTTCCAGCAGACAACTGCTCGGGACAGCGGCTTGGGCGGTCACTCAGCGCAGAAGCACGGGCAGTTGCTCAGCGCAGCAGCCCAGCGCAGCAGTTTAGGCAGCCGCTCAGGATACCTGCTCGTGACAGCTGAAAAACAAAGGAATGTGTTATTATCTGTCGACGTACTACGATAAAATTCTGGACTTCCATCACCTGCACCACACAATGCAAAGAAAACATAGAAAAACATTATATGCCTTACATAACTTACCAAGATCTCACTCGCACAGTTTAGTGATATTTTTCTTTATTAATGCATACCAAAGACAACTAGCGCGAAATATCAATTTGTGAAGAATAACTGTCGAATGTCTCAACAAACTCACGACACCATAATACAACCTTTGCATGACACTACACAAGGTAATCTTTGGTGTCGATTACTCCGGACTTGACTTCCAGCAGACAACTGCTCGGGACAGCGGCTTGGGCGGCCGCTCAGCGCAGAAGCACGGGCAGTTGCTCAGCGGAGCAGCCCAGCGCAGCAGTTTAGGCAGCCGCTCAGGATACCTGCTCTGGACAGCTGAAAAACAAAGGAATGTGTTAATATCTGTCGACGTACTACGATAAAATTATGGACTTCCATCACCCGCACCACACAATGCAATGAAAACAAAGAAAAACATTACATGCCTAACATACTTTACCAAGATCTCACTCGCACAGTTTTGTGATATTTTTCTTTGTTAATGCATACCAAAGACAATTAGCGCGTGATATCAATTTGTGAAGAATAACTATCAAATGTCTCAACAAACTTACGATACTACCTTTGCATACACCACAAAAGGTAATCTTTGGTGCCGATTACTCCGGACTTTACTTCCAGCAGACAACTGCTTGGGACAGCGGCTTGGGCGGCCGCTCAGAGCAGAAGCACGGGCAGTTGCTCAGCGCAGCAGCCCAGCGCAGCAGTTTGGGCAGCCGCTCAGAATACCTGTTTGGGAAAGCTGAAAAACAAAGAAATGTGTTAATATCTGTCGACGTACTACGATAAAATTCTGGACTTCCATCACTCGCACCACACTATATGCAAAGAAAACAAAGAAAATCATTCTATGCCTTACATACTTTACCAAGATCTCACTCGCACAGTTTAGTGATATTTTTCTTTATTAATGCATACCAAAGAAAACTAGCGCGAAATATCAATTTGTGAAGATTAACTGTCGAATGTCTCAACAAACTCACGACACCATAATACAACCTTTGCATGACACTACACAAGGTAATCTTTGGTGTCGATTACTCCGGACTTGACTTCCAGCAGACAACTGCTCGGGACAGCGGCTTGGGCGGTCACTCAGCGCAGAAGCACGGGCAGTTGCTCAGCGCAGCAGCCCAGCGCAGCAGTTTAGGCAGCCGCTCAGGATACCTGTTTGGGAAAGCTGAAAAACAAAGAAATGTGTTAATATCTGTCGACGTACTACGATAAAATTCTGGACTTCCATCACTCGCACCACACTATGGAATGAAAACAAAGAAAAACATTACAAGCCTTACATACTTTACCAAGATCTCACTCGCACAGTTTAGTGATATTTTTCTTTGTTAATGCATACCAAAGACAACTAGCGCGAAATATCAATTTGTGAAGATTAACTGTCGAATGTCTCAACAAACTCACGACACCATAATACCACCTTTGCATGACACCACACGAGGTAATCTTTGGTGTCGATTACTCCGGACTTGACTTCCAGCAGACAACTGCTCGGGACAGCGGCTTGGGCGGCCGCTCAGCGCAGAAGCACGGGCAGTTGCTCAGCGGAGCAGCCCAGCGCAGCAGTTTAGGCAGCCGCTCAGGATACCTGCTCTGGACAGCTGAAAAACAAAGGAATGTGTTAATATCTGTCGACGTACTACGATAAAATTATGGACTTCCATCACCCGCACCACACAATGCAATGAAAACAAAGAAAAACATTACATGCCTGACATACTTTACCAAGATCTCACTCGCACAGTTTAGTGATATTTTTCTTTGTTAATGCATACCAAAGACAATTAGCGCGTGATATCAATTTGTGAAGAATAACTATCAAATGTCTCAACAAACTTACGATACCACCTTTGCATACACCACAAAAGGTAATCTTTGGTGCCGATTACTCCGGACTTTACTTCCAGCAGACAACTGCTCGGGACAGCGGCTTGGGCGGCCGCTCAGAGCAGAAGCACGGGCAGTTGCTCAGCGCAGCAGCCCAGCGCAGCAGTTTGGGCAGCCGCTCAGAATTCCTGTTTGGGAAAGCTGAAAAACAAAGAAATGTGTTAATATCTGTCGACGTACTACGATAAAATTCTGGACTTCCATCACTCGCACCACACTATATGCAAAGAAAACAAAGAAAATCATTCTATGCCTTACATACTTTACCAAGATCTCACTCGCACAGTTTAGTGATATTTTTCTTTGTTAATGCATACCAAAGACAACTAGCGCGTGATATCAATTTGTAAAGATTAACTATCAAATGTCTCAACAAACTTACGATACTACCTTTGCATACACCACAAAAGGTAATCTTTGGTGCCGATTACTCCGGACTTTACTTCCAGCAGACAACTGCTCGGGACAGCGGCTTGGGCGGCCGCTCAGAGCAGAAGCACGGGCAGTTGCTCAGCGCAGCAGCCCAGCGCAGCAGTTTGGGCAGCCGCTCAGAATACCTGTTTGGGAAAGCTGAAAAACAAAGAAATGTGTTAATATCTGTCGACGTACTACGATAAAATTCTGGACTTCCATCACTCGCACCACACTATATGCAAAGAAAACAAAGAAAATCATTCTATGCCTTACATACTTTACCAAGATCTCACTCGCACAGTTTAGTGATATTTTTCTTTGTTAATGCATACCAAAGACAATTAGCGCGTGATATCAATTTGTGAAGAATAACTATCAAATGTCTCAACAAACTTACGATACTACCTTTGCATACACCACACAAGGTAATCTTTGGTGTCGATTACTCCGGACTTTACTTCTAGCAGACAACTGCTCGGGACAGCGGCTTGGGCGGCCACTCAGAGCAGAAGCACGGGCAGTTGCTCAGCGCAGCAGCCCATTGCAGCAGTTTGGGCAGCCAATCAGGATACCTGCTCGGGACAGCTGAAAAACAAATGAATGTGTTAATATCTGTCTAAGTACTACGATAAAATTCTGGACTTCCATCACTCGCACCACACTATGCAATGAAAACAAAGAAAAACATTACATGCCTTACATACTTTACCAAGATCTCACTCGCACAGTTTAGTGATATTTTTCTTTGTTAATGCATACCAAAGACAACTAGCGCGTGATATCAATTTGTGAAGATTAACTATCAAATGTCTCAACAAACTTACGATACTACCTTTGCATACACCACAAAAGGTAATCTTTGGTGCCGATTACTCCGGACTTTACTTCCAGCAGACAACTGCTCGGGACAGCGGCTTGGGCGGCCGCTCAGAGCAGAAGCACGGGCAGTTGCTCAGCGCAGCAGCCCAGCGCAGCAGTTTGGGCAGCCGCTCAGAATACCTGTTTGGGAAAGCTGAAAAACAAAGAAATGTGTTAATATCTGTCGATGTACTACGATAAAATTCTGGACTTCCATCACCTGCACCACACAATGCAAAGAAAACATAGAAAAACATTCTATGCCTTACATACCTTACCAAGATCTCACTCGCACAGTTAAGTGATATTTTTCTTTATTAATGCATACCAAAGACAACTAGCACGAAATATCAATTTGTGAAGATTAACTGTCGAATGTCTCAACAAACTCACGACACCATAATACCACCTTTGCATGACACCACACAAGGTAATCTTTGGTGTCGATTACTCCGGACTTGACTTCCAGCAGACAACTGCTCGGGACAGCGGCTTGGGCGGCCGCTCAGCGCAGAAGCACGGGCAGTTGCTCAGCGGAGCAGCCCAGCGCAGCAGTTAAGGCAGCCGCTCAGGATACCTGCTCTGGACAGCTGAAAAACAAAGGAATGTGTTAATATCTGTCGACGTACTACGATAAAATTATGGACTTCCATCACCCGCACCACTATATGCAAAGAAAACAAAGAAAAACATTCTATGCCTTACATACCTTACCAAGATCTCACTCGCACAGTTTAGTGATATTTTTCTTTATTAATGCATACCAAAGAAAACTAGCGCGTAATATCAATTTGTGAAAATTAACTGTCAAATGTCTCAAAAAACTCACGATACCACCTTTGCATGACACCACTCAAGGTAATCTTTGGTGTCGATTACTCCGGACTTGACTTCCAGCAGACAACTGCTCGGGACAGCGTCTTGGGCGGCCGCTCAGCGCAGAAGCACGGGCAGTTGCTCAGCGCAGCAGCCCAGCGCAGCAGTTTGGGCAGCCAATCAGGATACCTGCTCGGGACAGCTGAAAAACAAATGAATGTGTTAATATCTGTCGAAGTACTACGATAAAATTCTGGACTTCCATCACTCGCACCACACTATGCAATGAAAACAAAGAAAAACATTACATGCCTTACATACTTTACCAAGATCTCACTCGCACAGTTTAGTGATATTTTTCTTTGTTAATGCATACCAAAGACAACTAGCGCGAAATATCAATTTGTGAAGATTAACTGTCGAATGTCTCAACAAACTCACGACACCATAATACCACCTTTGCATGACACCACACAAGGTAATCTTTGGTGTCGATTACTCCGGACTTGACTTTCAGCAGACAACTGCTCGGGACAGCGGCTTGGGCGGCCGCTCAGCACAGAAGCACGGGCAGTTGCTCAGCGCAGAAGCCCAGCGCAGCAGTTTGGGCAGCCGCTCAGGATACCTGTTTGGGAAAGCTGAAAAACAAATGAATGTGTTAATATCTGTCGACGTACTACGATAAAATTCTGGACTTCCATCACCCGCACCACTATATGCAAAGAAAACAAAGAAAAACATTACATGCCTTACATACTTTACCAAGATCTCACTCGCACAGTTTAGTGATATTTTTCTTTGTTAATGCATACCAAAGACAACTAGCGCGAAATATCAATTTGTGAAGATTAACTGTCGAATGTCTCAACAAACTCACGACACCATAATACCACCTTTGCATGACACCACACAAGGTAATCTTTGGTGTCGATTACTCCGGACTTGACTTTCAGCAGACAACTGCTCGGGACAGCGGCTTGGGCGGCCGCTCAGCACAGAAGCACGGGCAGTTGCTCAGCGCAGAAGCCCAGCGCAGCAGTTTGGGCAGCCGCTCAGGATACCTGTTTGGGAAAGCTGAAAAACAAATGAATGTGTTAATATCTGTCGACGTACTACGATAAAATTCTGGACTTCCATCACCCGCACCACTATATGCAAAGAAAACAAAGAAAAACATTCTATGCCTTACATACTTTACCAAGATCTCACTAGCACAGTTTAGTGATATATTTTTTATTTATGCATACCAAAGAAAACTAGCGCGAAATATCAATTTGTGAAGATTAACTGTCGAATGTCTCAACAAACTCACGACACCATGATACCTCCTTTGCATGACACCACACAAGGTAATCTTTGGTGTCGATTACTCCGGACTTGACTTCCAGCAGACAACTGCTCGGGACAGCGGCTTGGGCGGTCACTCAGCGCAGAAGCACGGGCAGTTGCTCAGCGGAGCAGCCATGCGCAGCAGTTTAGGCAGCCGCTCAGGATACCTGCTCGGGACAGCTGAAAAACAAAGGAATGTGTTAATATTTGTCGACGTACTACGATAAAATTCTGGACTTCCATCACCCGCACCACACTATGCAATGAAAACAAAGACAAACATTCCATGCCTTACATACTTTACCAAGATCTCACTCGCACAGTTTAGTGATATTTTTCTTTGTTAATGCATACCAAAGACAACTAGCGCGTGATATCAATTTGTAAAGATTAACTGTCGAATGTCTTAACAAACTCACGATACCACCTTTGCATGACACCACACAAGGTAATCTTTGGTGTCGATTACTCCGGACTTGACTTCCAGCAGATAACTGCTCGGGACAGCGGCTTAGGCGACCGCTTAGAGCAGAAACACGGGCAGTTGCTCAGCGCAGCAGCCCAGCGCAGCAGTTTAGGCAGCCGCTCAGGATACCTGCTCGAGAAAGCTGAAAAACAAAGGAATGTGTTAATATCTGTCGACGTAGTACGATAAAATTCTGGACTTCCATCACCCGCACCACACTATGCAAAGAAAACAAAGAAAAACATGCTGTGCCTTACATACTTTACCAAGATCTCACTCGCACAGTTTAGTGATATTTTTCTTTATTAATTCATACCAAAGACAACTAGCGCGAAATATCAATTTGTGAAGATTAACTGTCGAATGTCTCAACAAACTCACGACACCATGATACCACCTTTGCATGACACCACACAAGGTAATCTTTGGTGTCGATTACTCCGGACTTGACTTCCAGCAGACAACTGCTCGGGACAGCGGCTTGGGTGGCCGCTCAGCGCAGAAGCACGGGCAGTTGCTCAGCGCAGCAGCCCAGCGCAGCAGTTTGGGCAGCCAATCAGGATACCTGCTCGGGACAGCTGAAAAACAAATGAATGTGTTAATATCTGTCGAAGTACTACGATAAAATTCTGAACTTTCATCACCCGCACCACACTATGCAATGAAAACAAAGGATGGCTATTATGGGGGGCCCATTTAGTGGGTGGCAAGTCACCTAAATATTTTAATATGAGACTGAAATTGACAGGTGCCGTAGTCTCGTCTATAGCCCATTATCTCCCTTATCACTAATCATTAGATTTCATATCAAAAGCCTTACCATTTAACCATTTTCTACAGACTTCCAAAACAAGGAGGAGGTAGTCAATGAGACTGTATTATTATTTTTATGTTTGTTACTTCATAACTTTCGACTGGGTGAACCAATTCTCAATTTCTTTGTTTGAAAGCTGGTCCTTCCCGTGTGGTCCCATATAAATTTCTACGAATTTTTTGGAAAATGTTTTGGAGATATACTCCAATAACTGAATAGAATGGAAGTGGATATTGAATTTTTCAAATTTTACTTGTAATATATTCGTAGGTTACCATGTAACTATCCATCCAGAATGTTTCTGATTTTAAACTACACTCGAGAGCAATGAATCCGGGTCACTTAAAGAATCCTAAAAATCTCGGAAACTAAAAATGCTAGGTTAATGCAATAAATTGTATTTAATAGACAATGTAATACTCCTTAAATGAAGGTAATAAAACTTCTTAGTTATTGTAAAGTTATATCATAAAAAAATCAAATTTGAAAAAGGGCCACTTTCGAAGATGGAACTACGAAATTACAGCATTTGGTTTTGCTTTTTTTTGTAATCTGTCATTTATGTGGGTACATAAACTATGTTGATAGTGCTCTATATTCATTATTCAAGCTGAAATTATGTCGCTTACGCCTGAAGAATGCACCAGAATACTTACAATGCTGGAAACCGGCCGGAGTCAGCGCGATACAGCCAAGACTGTCGGTGTGTCGCTGTCAACAGTACAAAGAGTTCTCCGACGTTACGAAGAAACTGGTTCTAACCTACGCAGACCAGGAACGGGCAGAACCAGGTGTACCACAGCACGAGAAGACCGATACTTGGTGAACACCATGCTTCGAAATCGCTTTCTCACAGGAACTGAACTCACAAATCAGTTTCGACGCCTCGGAGGAAGTAACCCAAGTGCATGGACAGTAAGACGTCGGCTTGCTGAATCTAACTTAAAACCTCTTAGACCTGCAAACGGCCCTAAACTGGAGCGTGGGCATCGTATTTCAAGACTAAGATATGCCCAGAGCCACGTAAATTGGAGTATTGAAGATTGGTCAAAAGTTATGTTCTCCGACGAATCAAAATTTATGCTCTACAAGCACGATGGAAGACACAGAGTGTATCGAAGACCAGGGGAAAGATTCAAGCAAGCATGCATCGAAGAAAAAGTAGCCTACGGTGGTGGGTCTGTACTTGTGTGGGCCGGAATTTCTTCTGAAAGTCGCACAGAGCTGGTGATCATAGAAAACGGCTATTTAACTAGCGAAAGATATGTGGAAGAAATCCTCAATGATCACGTTGGTCCATTTATGGTCAATTTAGGTGAGGATGCTATATTTATGCATGACAATGCCCGACCTCATACAGGTAGGATTGTGAATGACTTCAAGAGATGAACATTACTCGTATGGAGTGGCCAGCGCGCAGCCCGGATATCAACCCGATCGAGCATGATTGGGACGAGCTAGGCAGATGCGTAAAACAACGAAACCCTCCCCCAATCACGCTTCGTGAGCTCAAAATTGCTCTCACAGAGGAATGGGAGAATATTCCCCAAAATCGTATAAGGAACTTGGTGTACAGCATGCCAAACCGCGTAATCGCAGTAATGGAAGCACGAGGAGGTAATACGAAATATTAAAATTCAAGAAAATCGTAATAAAGTTCAAAAATTTCATGTTTCCTATTTTTGTTTTAAGGAGAGATCAGCAGTTTTTTTCTTTATGTAATTTTGTGTTAATAAAATGTATGGTGACTCATATTTTTTTTACTTTCATTTAAGGAGTATTACATTGTCTATTAAATACAATTTATTGCATTAACCTATCATTTTTAGTTTCCGAGATTTTTAACATTCTTTAAGTGACCCGGATTCATTGCTCTCGAGTGTACTTTGTTTTTTTAAAACCAAACAGGCCTCGAAGTGTTGGCTACAGCCCCACTTATGCCTTTGTAAAGGACCGGATAAAATCCTATTTTTGCACGTGGTCGTTTTAAACATTAAGATTGCAATACAAAGTGATGGCATGCGAATTATAATTAATTGTACATCGTAATAAACTTAAATATTTTGAGAATAATTAAATTATTTATTTTAATTGGAATAATTTAACTGTAAACAATTTCAAAAGTATGAATCTATGTTTTATAAATCAATTCAAATAATCAATTTCACAAATCTAATTGTTATAGACTAATTATTATTGGCTAATTACTGTATCTGCACCGATACGGCCATACTGACAGGTGGTGCGTGCTCTGCACCAGCCTTGTTGACTCGTTAACTCTCGCAGACTGCTGTTAATTATCGCTGTCCTGCAAAGAATGAGATATTCTCTGAGTAGTGAGTCTATAAACAACTTACGTTGCTTTATCTTGTTTGTTACATTAACACAACTGTTATGTAAACTTAGGAGTCTTAGCGATTAGTAACCTCTCGAAGATTCTGTAACTTTTACTGTCGGTCTGAACAGGCCATAGCTATATATACCTAAGTACTTACTACACACATTCCATTGTAACTTGAAACCCATATTCGAATAATGGAATAGAGTGCTTCAGAACATTGAAAGCATATGACACGGTTTCACGTGTGGGAGTAATAGAAATGTTTTTCTAGATGCAGTCACGAGACATACCTTATGGTATTGTAGTTTAGTTTTTAATAATTGGCTTAGCGCTTCTCGAAACCTCACTGTTATAAATGATAAAAAGGTTGAAGTTTGAAGGTCGTACACTAAGGCTGGTATTCCAGAAAGAAAGTAATTTGTGAGTGTGCGTGTTTGAGTGGAATATGACAGTAAATGTCATTCAAAATTTACTGAGATCAGCCGTGCGATTCTCTAACGATTCGTCGATGCGTTCGTCGACGAGCTCACCGATGTCAAATACTTTATGAGATATGGCCCTCGTACACAAGGTTGTTTTTCCAACGTTTCATGTCATCTTGTCATGTGTTTCACGGATGTTGTCAAAGATGCAAAGATGTTTGCTCTTAGAGAATCGCACGGCTGTACTCAAGTCTGGGGTAATCTGCTGAAGGTACTTCCGGAATACTTAGAGCCTAGAATTGCAATTAACAAACCTAGTAATAAGTTCGCTAGTTTTGTCTAAGAATTTTGATAATACCCTAGCTACGTATTTGGATAGATAATGAAACATAGATGCCATTTTTACACATCTGCAGCATAACTGTCATAGATTTTTTTTTAATTTTTATGAAAGAAAGAAAATGTATACGAATTAATTTCGGCGGGTTCCGGGCTAATTGTATTAAGCGACACTCTGGGCGATATAGACTTTTTTTATACATATTTGGAATCAGCGATCATTTTTGGGTTTAGAGAAGATCGGAGCACTTATTTGTCACTTAATACAACCGCATTTGTCGCTCTAACTCTAACTTCAGTAGTTTGGCGAGGATTGTCAATTGAACAATAATGCGAGACTTTCATGTTTATTTTTAATAAGTTATTATTGTCATTTTACTCCTTAGGTATAGTACTTTCGATATCAGTTTAAAGTTTTTTGATATCTATAATAGTTACGTAATAATCGCCTGTGCACACTTAACGATTACATCCTGTATATATAATTTATCAATCATCATATACAAATAAATGTTTTGATGTATCCATTAATCCCTCGACACATTGCATCCTAGTGCAGGGGTCTGAGTGTGTAAACGTTTATTTATTATTATTTATATAACATGTGTTAATTGAAAAACTAAATATATAACGATATAAGGTTTTTTTTTATAATTAAACCATTTTGGGATGGCGTAAGCACGGTAATATTATCTACCGACTTCTCCAAAAAGGAGGAGGTACTCAATTCGACTGTTTTTTTTTACGTTTGTTACCTCATATCTATGGACTGGGTGAACCGATTTCCAAAATTATTTTTTGTTTGAAAGCTGTGCTTCCCGTGTGGTCCCATTTTGTTTAAATTCGGTCTAGTAGTTTTTGAGTTACACTCAAATAACCGATTTTTACCAAAGTAGTAGAATGGAAGTCAGTATTACATTTTTCAAATTGCACTTAAACAATGTTATTAACATGACATAGATAATAACACAAATGTTATTATCTATCATTACCGTGGCGTAAAAAAAGGTTCTCGTACGGAACCTTTGCGAATTTAAGAAAATCAACTGCGAAATAAAGAATAAATATAGTAATTTATCAATTGTAACTAATAATAAGTATTTTCTTAAAACTTAATGG
The DNA here is from genome assembly GCA_917880725.1 of Selenia dentaria. Lineage (NCBI taxonomy): Eukaryota > Metazoa > Arthropoda > Insecta > Lepidoptera > Geometridae > Selenia > Selenia dentaria. The sequence continues at coordinate 24,641,313 of OU862886.1, forward strand.
CAAAGTAAATAATTATCCTTACTTTAGCTTTCCATAATAGACAAAATTATATAGGTTACTTTTTTTTGTTTCATGTGTGTATTCTGACATCTACTTTCAATCCATCTATTAGTATAATAAGATTCTAGCGACCTGAACCACTCAGAGAGCTTATAAAATATTCTCGCGGCCGTTTAGAGGCTTCCATTGGAATAAAATGAGGAATTTAGGGCGAGAGATAAAAAATGTAGAGACCTTGGGAATAATGTTATCGCTGCGTAGAAATGCGGATGAACCGGGAGATAGTTATTTCGACATACCTTAGCTAGGCAGGGTAGTTGTAGCTTGCATATATTTGACGGTACCTACGGTGGTAAAAAAATGCCAGTAAACATTTTGTCACATTGAATCCTTCCAGAAGTTTAGGATCGAATAAAAAAATAATATCTCTGACAGATTCTATGTTTGCTACTTATAATTATTATGTACTTATATTGTATTAGGCTTGTAGTTTGTATGTAAACGTATATTTAAATGTGTATTGTGTGTATTTTATTTGAATTAGGCAGTATACGAGTATATACTATATATTACATAGGCATTTAAGTAATGTGCCTATTCACTATTGTCTATACTTACGCTGATACTATTCATCACTGTCCCTGAAAATATTATTCTCTCTACCCAAAGGTTGTCTGGAAGATATCACTTTAAGCGATAAGAACGCCTTTTGTAGTACTATGTTCTTTTTTTTCTCGTACGTTTTTCTCTTTTATTTTTTACTATAGTGTAAAAATAAAGAGTTTTCTATCTATCTATTGAAGGTGTTTTTACAGACAAGGTTTTTATATGTTTTAATAATTTATCGCATCAACAGTTAGGTCGGTTTTATTTAGTTAAATTAATTATAGCGTTTTTAGGACAACTGTGGCGTGCCTTATGAAAATATGTGAGCACACACATCCTAAAAACATAACGTTATTTAAAGGCGTACATACGTAATGTTAATTGGAACTATTTATAATAATTAGCAGGTCAGTTAAACGTTATTACGGGTATCATTATGCGTAAATGTCGTCCCTAATGATCTCAAGATACTTGTTGAATTAAGTTGATAAACACACAGTGGGTAAATATTTTCCCCTATTATATTTTATATTCAACTTATCTATTTTTGTTTCATATTTCTCGTGAGTTTAGCACATGTCTACTAGCTGACCCGAACACGGCTTCGATCGCTTGCTCTATCAGAAACAAAGCCACATAAAATTATTAGACAGAGCTTTTTAAGATTTAAGGTGCAAGTTGGTAGCCGACTACACGTAGCAGCAGCAGACGACGTGTCGTCGCTTCATGTCGCCGCGACACGTCGTCGCTTCATGTCGCTGCAGTCATGATTTCGAACCCAACTGCAGACGGACGTCAAACATTCGAACAGTGATACGGAAGGTTTAGTTTAAAACCTTTTCAGTTGTTTTACTAGGTAGATTGGTACCCGCGAGGAGCACTACTGATCTGCGGTCGGGCGACAGTGTCGTCCGCCGCTCGACTACGCGTCGCTAGTTTCGTGTCGTTAACAACGAATGGTGTTTCATACAAATACATAGAAACCAGTAGTGTCGCCGCGACACGTCGTTTGCTGCGGTTTCATGTAGCCGGCTACCAACTTGCACCTTTACGTTAATCATAGTAAACTGCAAGAAAACAATAGCTTTTTCATAAGAGACAAATTACTTCAGTATCTATGGACTAAATATAAATATAGGAAAATTACAGTATAAAGAAATATAAGAGATCACTTTTTAATACGGGTACGGCCATCTGCATAAATCCATATTTACGATATTGTATTTAAAAAGCACCTGCAGACCTTAATATTAAATACTAGCTGACCCGCCAGCGGCTTCACTCGCTTGGTCTTGGTGTAGAGGTAGAAGTGCCGTTTTGGAACCTCGAGGTCCTGGGTTCAATCCCCGGGTTGGACAGTTACTGGCTTTTTATGACAAAGAAATTTTGAAAGAGTGCCCTGTAGTTTGCAATAGACTCGCCTCGTATGAAATATGACTGAAAAATGTCTAGCGAACGTAGGCGTTTAAGACACCGCTGCTTCCCCCTTCGAGGATATATAGGTGAAGATATTTGTTGTGTTGTGTTTAACCTATAAACACGCGCCGGTACACCGGTGGCCAAATCTATACATTGCACAAAGCGGCGCTGGTACACCGGTGTACCGCAGTCAAAACCCATATCAGAACTGAACATATATAAATATAAATAAATATAGAATACATTTCGGTTTTTTAGATGTTTTTTTAATACTAATAAGTAATAAGTAGTAATTAACTATTGAATTTTACACTATAATGTGTCGCCTCTCCGGCGTAGACCTCCCCTAAATCTCTCCACTCTACTCTTTCTCTTGCCTTCCTCATCCAATCAGGTCCGATTATCTTAGAGAATATGTCCCTCCATCTTTTCCACTGCCCTACTTGGTTTCTTTTTCCGTCCAGAGGTGTCCACTCTGTAACCCTTTTTGTCCATCTTTTGTATTTGTTTACATATGCAATTGTATCGAATGTAAACATGAAAATGTATTTATTTTGACATAATTTTAAAAGTCAGACTATGGTATTGTTGATATTTTTGTAGACATTGACGTCTTCTATAAAAAGGTGCTACATCACTTTGCTCTATGTCAATAGTTTTTTAACGTACGCGATATAAGGATTTTTTCACACGTTGTGTTACATTATCTAAGTTTTTATACGTTTCTCTGAATTTGTGCAAATCTCCTATGTCTTATGTCCATCAGGGATAATGTAGGATTTTAATGATAATAGAATTTATTAATCGGTCTAGTAGTTTCGGAATTTATTCATATCAAACAAATTTATCTTCTTTATAATATTATATAGTGTAGATGAAATAATATCTACGTTAACTATAATGTCAAAACTAACGTCATTACACTAATTCGTACGTGACTTCCCTGTATATCAGCAGATTCTCAAAAGGTCATGACTAAAAAAATATCACCTGAACACGTTACTAATATGAACTATGTCTGACAAATGATAAATGAATTGAATTGGTACCAAAGTAAGTAAATATATCCCTAATTTCCCATTCCCCAATCTAGTAGCGGGTGAGAGAATAGGATTTTTGAAAGAGTGCTTCAGAGTCAATGTCACGTAAATGGATGCTACTTACTTACATTGCATATTATGAAAAACGTATTAAAAACATGTACAAAATAATCACAGGAAATAATATGTTATTTTGACGAGATAAACTATGGAGTGGGTATTTAGGCTACTAAAAATACTGCTGCTGAACCAAGCGTCGGTGGATCTTCAGGTAGGCTTGCATTATTCCTTTGTCTTTGTGTCATGTCAATGTCGTATTCCTCCCCTGTTTCGTTGCACGTACCATTCGATACATTCATTACCGTCCGTTGTCGAAGCCTGATTACTTTATCGCTTTATGGCGCAACCAACTTTGATTCCCTCTCCTAATATAACCATGCTGAATTTCGGGATAAAAAGTATACTATGTCCTATCTTGCAGTATGAACACAAGATATGCCAAGCTTCATTTGAATTCATTTTGTTGTTTCGACGTGAAGCTCGGCCAAGATACAGACATACACGCAGACACACAAAATGAAAAAAATACAGTTTTGATTTCAGTGTTGATTATAGAGTGCCATCAAAAAAATATCTGGACCGTACAGAATTTGACCTGTTACAGTTGTATTATAAGTATAGAAACAAACTGACTTTACTCACGTAACTAACCCACGTTATCGACCTAGGTTTCGGGCAAGTCCAACCTATGCCCATCCTCAGGGAGGTGACGCTGCAAGATGCCGGTAACCAATGCGGGCTGCAGCGGGGTCGGCCCAGCACGAGAGCCGTGCTACGGGGCGAACGCGTTTGCGAGTGAGGGCTCTTGTATTTTTACTTGTATTCTATTCCAGTTAAAGCATATCAACTACGTTTTTCTTTCCGAATCATACTTATCTTAATATTTAGTATCTTATGCACAACTTTTACATTTAACAGTTATCACAAAAAAAACCATTTTGCTAATGGCGCTAATATAAACCTATGGCACAGACTTACGTAAAAAGGCTATACAATGTTCAAATATCCCCCGTAGAATTAAGTTTCTAATTTACTTTTCAATTGTTATTGTTCAGTATGATACACTGGTAGTGCAAACAATTTTTGTTACATAAAAATAAACATTATCTTTATTTAACAATGTATGAAGGTTATTTATATACATACGTATAAACATATTTGTAATTAAGTATTACTCGATTAACATCTTACGTTTACCAAAAAATAATATCTACAATACACTTAAGTACGTGCTTAATGCTAGAACATATTATTATAATTAAATACTTATATACCTACTATGACAGCAGCGGGAACAGAGATTTTGTCATCATTATCTGAGAAATTATATTTTATGAACAGTAAAACTCTTTGTGAATGATGCAGTATTGCCAACATTTCTTTAACAACCGTGAAGCCGTAATTTTCGCAATACTGTGTTTTGGTTTGACTTAACAACGTGTATAGATTTAGCCACCGGTGTACCGGCGCGGGTTTATAGGTTAATGTCTCAGGATTGCGGGCGCAATTAAGTTCCTCATGTGTGAGGAAATGCATCTGTTTTAGGCTGAGATTACCACTTAACATCAGGTGGGCCTCGTGCTTGTACCGTTTCCTTATGAAAATATTAACAAAAAAAGTAGAAACATAATTAAAATCTATTTTTTTTTATGTTTAAGTCCTTAAGAAAGTGATTGCACACAAACACACCAAAAAAGATTGCGGCCGCAGTGCTGGTGGTGACTTGCTACTGGCAAATCACTACCTGCCTTAATATTTTAAAATGAGACTGAAATTGGCAAGTGCCGTAGTCTTATCCATAACCCACTATCTCCCTTATCACTAATAAGTTCATAACAATATCCTTGCCATTTTACCCATTATGTAACCATCCATCCAAAATGTTTCTGTTATTAAACTACCTTGTATTTTTTATACAAAACAGGCCTCTAAGTGTTGGCTACAGCCCCACTTATGCCTTTGTAAAGGACTGGATGAAATCCGTGAAACTTTTTGAATAAAAGGAAATATAATAACAATTAATATTAATTAATTATTATTAATTGATTATTAATAATAAGTAATTAATTAATAGTTTAATTATTAGGGTAATACTAATTAAAATAATATTAATATAATTAAAAATATAATTACAATACTATTATTAATTAATATAATAATAATAATTAATATTACCGCAGGGGCGGCTTTGTGGCGAGCCGTCGGTGAGTGGCGACACCATGAACCCTGATTCTCCCTGGGGCTAAATGAGACCCCTGATCCCCGGCTTGCCTTGATTGGCCGTCTGGGGGTGGAGACGTAAGAGCAATTAACAAAAATCTCCAAGGGTGGAAGTGTTAAAGGGCATAACGCCGGTAGTAGCGCTCTAGTGAAACCGCAGCACACCTCTCGACACCCTTTAGCCATCCACACCAACGTTGCCCCTTTTGTCACCATTGATAGTGGCCCTTATGGGGGGCCCCGTTTAGTGGGTGACAAGTCACCACCTGCCTAAATATTTTAAAATGTGACTGAAATTGGCAGGTGCCATAGTCTCGTCCATAGCCCACTAATCCCTAATAATAATTCCTAATCACTAATAAGTTCATATAAATAGCCTTACCATTTTACACATTTTTGTAATAGATATAAGTACCATGTTACCCTTCATCCAAAATGTCCGTTTTTATACTATATTGTATATTTTACACCAAACAGGCCTCTAAGTGTTGGCCACAGCCCCACTTATGCCTTTGCAAAGGACCGGACGTAATCTGTGAAATAAATTGAATCAATAATAATTAATATTATACCACCTGTCTGAATATTTTGAAATGAGATTGAAATTGGCAGGTGCCGTAGTCTCATCCATAGCCACTTATTTTCCTTACATGTATAAGTTCATATCAATAGCCTTGTTATTTAACCTATTTTTGTAATAGATAATCCATGTGACACAAGACCGCCCATTGTGACACTATTAGTTTTAAGCATTTAATTGTATCGTATCGAAATGTACCTATGTGTAATGTGGTGTTGTAATAAAGAGTTAATCTATATATCTATCTATCTATCTATCTATCATGTCACCGTCATCCCAAATTCTGTTTTTAATACTATATTGTATTTGCTATACCAAACATGCCTTGTGTGCCAGTGTTGGCTACAGCCCAATTACGCCTTTGTAAAGGACCGGATTAAATCCGTGATATAATTGAAATAAAGGGAATAATAATATATAATATTATAAAGAAGACATATTTGTATATCTATATGTAACGAATAAACATTAAAACTACGGGACCGATATCAAAAAATATTTTGCCGTTAGAAAGCTACAATATCACTGAGTCTAATAAAGGCTTTGTAATATTTTCAAAAAGTTAGGGATCCGTATTGTAACGGAACAGGCTCTAGTTGACGATTCCGTCACGATTCACAAATTTAAAGACATATAAATAGTATCTTGGTATAAACAAATATTAATGAAATTTAGACAATCAAAGGTAGAAGAAAGCGTTTATATGTCATATGTAGATTAAGATATTATTAGGTCGAGTATTTCTTATAGAAGATTATATCAGACGACAATACTTACCATACTTACTAAAAATGATATGTACCATTATGATATTTAAGCTACCAAGATATTTGGTAGTAAACATTCAAACCAATTGTCAAAAAAGAATTGATATGAGAATTCAAGGGAAAGGAAATGTTACTGTGATTGACGTAAATCTGATAAAGATCTGTCCAATAATTTCTGTGGCTTTGACAAAGTGAGCAAAGCCGCGTGCGGGTCATCTGTATTAAAAAATGAGCCAAACTCACGGCATAAAAACGATAAGTTGGATACAATAAAACAAGGGAAAACACTAACCATTTTTTTTGTTTATAAATTTAATACAAAGGATATTTTAAGATCATTACGTCATGTGCGCATAATGATGCTCGTAATAACATGTTAATAAATAAAACATGTTTATTGCGGGCAATAAAATAATCCCATATGAAAAAAAAATTACATACAATAGACCATACTAATAAACTACGAAAAATAAAACAAAATAGTATAGTATGTATTACCTATGGTATTTAGCAGTAACGCAACTTACTTTATCAAACGACTTCCAAAACAAAAGATTTTGGTTCTCAAGTCAACGTGTATTTTTTTAAAGTAGGTATCATCACGCATATCTTTTCACTGAGCAATCCGATTTTGATAATTCTTTGATTTTCTGGTTTGGTAGAGTATACTTCCGAGCTGGTTCCATTCATTCCTTTTTCTATTTTATTTTACCCATTATTTCATCAAATTTGGTCAAGTGGTTCTTAAGTTATCATCTAATAACTAAAAAGTGTTTTGCCTTCTTCTTCTTCTTGATCTTGATGATATCGTAATTGACGGTGAATTACAATCGTTCCCGTAAGTAGCAAGGGTCAATATAATAAATCAATATTAATATGGGGATAATATATTTTTTAATCAAAAAATGGAACCAACTTCAACACTAAAAAGTGAAATTACTTGTCGAAGTCGGTACCATGCGCACAACTTTGTGATACTTTTGAACTATCATGGTACAGACTTGAACAAATTATTTCACACTTTATAGTGTTGAAGTTGGTTTCATTTTTTGATTACAGGTGTACTCTTATTGTCGTTTAGGTGAACATAAATACAGTGCCCATATGCACTGGATTTCTATTCACACTGGCTTCCCACGTTGTTTGTTTTTCTCAAGCGCTGCCAAAATGACGCAACTCTGGAACATTAGCGTTGAACATACTCAAGTAGGTATGATTAGCACGTTACACTTATGACTCGCGTCAACGTCTACGTGTATAATAATAATTATAATAGCGATTCTTTAGCGATCATTGCTCGACCGTATGGCTACAGAGACCTACTGTATATAATCACTGCAAATACAACCCACGTTTCAGTCATCTACGACCTAGTGGTTACGTATATCCGATAATAAATAGTATTTACAGTAAGTTAAGTGAAAAATTGTATCAACAAATTTCTTAATTGGAATTCAAAAATTTTGTGGTGAGTTCAGTATTATTTTCCTGGCTAAGTAAATTTTATAAAATAAGTACAAAATACACGTCTGGGAGTTATTCTGTTCAAATTCACCTATCAATGTGATATGATATGATAATAGGTGTATTATAGAAGTGGAAATACTTTTTCAGCAAAAACCGTAAAATACCATTATGACCGCTAAACCGTAATTATATATATTTTCATTATCTGTACATATATACTTATACTTGTGTCTGCGCTCGTTGATAATGATCATGCCACATCCCACATGTCTTCTAGCCAAAATCTTTGAGCGTATAATTTATAATCAGCTTTATAATAGTATTCTTTCAAACCTCAATACGCAACAGCATGGTTTCTTAAAAGGAAGATCAACAGTATCTAACCTTATTCTTTTAACTGACTACGTTACACAGTATATGGTCACTAGTGGTCAGGTAGATGCCGTCTATACTGACTTCAGAAAGGCCTTTGACCGCATCGACCATGACATTCTGTTGGGAAAACTGTTCAACCTAGGTATTCGGGCCGATCTTTATAGATGGTTCTTCTCTTACATCTCCAACAGAACTCAGGCAGTAGCATTAGGTGGGTATACTTCTTTCTGGACTACTATACCGTCTGGAATTCCACAGGGATCATTGTTGGGTCCTCTTCTATTTGTTCATTAACGATATTGGATACTGCTTCAAATATTCCCAATTCCTACTTTTTGCTGACGACATGAAGATGTTCATGGCCATAGAGGACCCCTCTGATACGATACTCCTACAAGAAAATTTAGCAAGAGTAACGAACTACTGTAAGAGGAACAACCTGAATCTGAATGCTTCTAAATGTTCAGTTATAACCTTCAGTCGTAGAACACATATAGTGAATTTCGGGTACTCGATTGATGACCAACCATTTTTACGCGTTAACAGCATTAGATACCTTGGTGTTCATTTGGATAGTCAGGTCTCATATGTCAACCATATCGACATCATTGCTAAGAAAGCAGCATTAGGTTTTATATTTCGTAATGCGGGTACTTTTATAACAATGAAGACTCTGAAAGTCCTATACTGTGCCTATGTCCGTAGTGATCTAGAATATGCAAGTGAAGTTTGGAATCCTTGTTATGCAATCCACAAAAATAGGTTAGAACGTATACAGAAAAAAATCACTAGATACTTAGGTTATAAGTTCAAAATTCCACGTTCTAAATATGGACCCGATGTGCTCGTTTCCATCTATTACCACTTGTAACTCGTCATAACATTTCCGACATGCGGCTGCTCATGAAGATCGCACAATCCAAAATATATTGTACAGATTTAGTGGGTAAATTAAGTTTATATGTCCCACCCAGACACGCCAGACCCAGGAACTTGCTTCATATACCAAGCGCACGCTCTAGGTACCGCAGAAACTCTTAATAAGAGCACCAATAGCCTTTAATGACTTTGTTGGGCACGACCATCCCATCGACCTTTATTCCAGCAGATTATATAACATTAACCAGGCTTATGTTACTGATATGCAATAAATTGTCTAAAAACACTTTTGTAATTTTGTAATCGAGCGGCTATGTACGCTCATCATCTACTTATAGTTATTTGTAAAATTTATTTATTTGTTAATTTTACAGCATAGTTATTTAACCTTATACTGTAATTATAGCTGTAAGCCCCCCAAATAAATATATAATAAACCTTCCCACAGGACTTTTTTTTTCCAGGTTGTACTGTAGCGTACTTGTAGCGTATGTTATTTGAGGCCAGCGTGTAGGTGATTTGGGTCGTCTGTAGTGAACTAGAAGAGGTAAGTTATGGAGTGCTTCGTGGAGCAGGCCGCGAGTGAGCGCGTCAGAAAATAACAGTCCGTGGTTCAAATCCCAAACTATTGATTTTCATTTTTACTTACCTACTTTTCTTTTAGTTTGTTTTTATTTTCTTATATTGTGCCATTAATATTTTTAGACCATTACACATTTATTTTGTAATACAAATAGCTTGTACTGTTATATTATTTAAAGTCAATAGTTGGAATGTGTACGCAATACAATAGGTGATAGGCGCACGATTCGAATCATCTAGGTATAATGAGAATATTAATATAGACTTATTTTAATAAAGACAATGTGATTCAGCTTCAATAGGTATGTGATGGCTATTATTTGTTCTGTGGTGATACTTATACAACCAAAAGAAAGCATACACATACTGTCAGTGCCGTTTAAAAATATATACCTACTTAGTTTCAGAAGCAAATATATTTTTGAGCCGGAGTGTACTGTTATTTAACCTGATACGTAGGCACAGTAACAACAAGTAGGTCCTTGTGACTAATTTAAAAAAGACTAGCCGACCCGCCAGCAGCTTCGCTCGCATGGCCTCGCGGGTTACAGTTTTTTAACTATCCCACGGGAACTCTTTAATTTACCGAGATCAAAAGTATCCTATATGTTGATCAGTCCAGCCGTTTCGGAGATTAGCCCATACAAACAGACAGACAATTGGACAATCAGACAAACAGAGAAATAAAAAATTGAAAAAAATCTAAATTAGTTCGATTTCACTCCTTATTATCCCTGATTCGGTTTTAAGCATTTTTTTCGTTGTACAGAAATTCGACCTCTACAGTTTTATTATATGCATAGTGATGACTACCCAAAGCCATATGTTTATTCAATTGTTCGCGTTAAATTATTATTTAATATAATATTCTAATAATATACACTTGTTCACACACATACCTTGATTAATTTAAATAGACTCAATGAAATTAACGACTTGGAGGTATGTACCTAATAATCAAATAAAAAAAAAGTAAAATAATCTTATATTAAAAAATAGGAAGATTGTTTGTAAGACATAAGATAAGTCTGTCTCCGCTAATATCCAAAACAGCTAAACCGATTTTGACGGGACTGTCAATGGCTGATATTTATTTTTCGGGTTTCCTTTTTTCACATAAGTTTTTTGTCTTTACTGATTTGGCATCGAGCTAAGCATATTTTATTATCATAATCATAGTTTGACATAATTGTTTTCTGTACTTTTAAGGTAAGCATAAATATAGTTTAGGCCAATAGATTTAGCCCTAATTTTTATTGCATTAGGTCATAAGGTGTATCGTTTATTCCTCTAAAAGCTATTAGGCAAAAAGATATGGAGTAACTCTGAATTTTGAAAAATATCATATCAACGTTACTAGATGTAAGTGTAACCATGTTTGTAAGAAAATGGTCTCCACGACAAAGTGTGGAGACTAAACTATAGTTTCGCACTAGGTATAACTAACATTACCTATCTTATTTAGTATACTTCTTGTAGTGTTTAAAAGTATTTAGAAGATAAAATTAAAAACATTAAATAATATTTCGGTTCCTACCTTAAAATATTGTAGTAGGTATTGACGGCTCATTTGAAATATGGGACTGTAGAAAGATTTGTTTTTAGTGAAGACTTATAATGAAAATAAATTTAAATGATTTTGGCGAGATTTAAGTAGTTTTATAATGAAAAGGTGTGAGGGTGAGTTTTTAACAGAGTATCTTGAAAAGGGTGATGTGATCAAAATAATGTCGACCTGATGTGAGAGCTAACACATACGAATTACGAAGATTTTCGTTATATGATGTCGTACATACATGTAATGTTAGAATATCGTCGTTGCGCGTGCAAAAGTCGCTATGTGTTTTTTTGTGATTTTCTGCTTTTAATGCAGTTTTAATCGTTATTTCAATACGCGCCTGCTGTAAAATCAGCTATGTGATAAATACAATATTTAATGAGTTACGGAATGTAGCTATGTGAAATTCATACATCGAAAGTTCCATAAAAATACGCTAAGTGTTACAATGCACATAGCTATAATAAGTTTCCTAAAGTGGAAGCAAATTTTGCGCCCGATATGTGCTTCGCTGCACATAGCGAGATTTTTAGTCAAGTTCAGACTCGCTCGATCGCTAAACGCACAGGTTAGGTGTCACATAGATAGTTTTGTCTATGGAATTGCTCATTTCTCTTCTAGCAGCCAAGGAGAAAGCATTATACCTTGTTTAAGCTCTGTGTATCGTTACGTTACTGATAAAATAACGAAAAGTTTGTAATTGTGAAAGGTGCTTGCGTATTTGTCGCAGTTTAAAACTTAAACAACGTAAGTAAATCAATATTCTTAGTTGTAGTTTGTTTTTCTATGTAAGAATTTTATTAAAAAAGAAATAATACTTATTGATTTTCAAACAGAGTTTTACATTTTTGGTATAGGTCGCTGTACTCCATCCTTAAACTGAATGATAATAAAATTATACCGTATTTTTTGTTATAATATTATGCTAGTATTATAAATAGATTAATAGACACAACACTTTATAGATTAGATATTTGTACAGTACCCCATTAAATAGAGCCAATTACTTACAACAACAAAATTGTATTGAAATTCTCGTAAGTTTAACACATATTAAAATATTACTACTTACCGGCAAAACACTCACTTACTCACTCGTTAGGGATCGAATACGATGAGCCAGGACATGCTCGAAACCCGGGTCAACGTATTCGATCCCTAACGTGATTTACATTAGTATGTAATAATGTGTGCTAATCTGCTAAGTGTAAAATAATAGTTACTTATTGTAAAGTTTTGAATTAACGGTGGCTTGTTATAATATATAGTTATAATCTGTACGTATACTGTTTATTGTATATTGGATCTACGTATCTCTTATGGTCATTTTTCTTTATTTGTATTTATGTATCTGGAGTGGCATGTGGTGTCTACTAACGCTTTTAATTTTGCTATCTCTTTCAGATATATTTTTAAACATGTCAAGATTTTATAGAAGCATAAAACTAATATCGCTATGTAGAGAAGCTGAACGACAGGACTCAATTAATAATTTGGCAAAAGAACTGGAAAGAGAATCAGCTTCACTGTTTTTACCATCTCAAATATTGCCATCTTATAGTGAGGACATTACTAGTGTGAATACTGAACATTCAAACAATATCCCAACAGCTGGAGCGGAAACTACTACAGTTATTACAAATACTACTCAACTTATAATAACTACAACAGCTGATATTAGATAGGTTGTTAACCCTCCCTTGATAATTCAAAATGATTTTGAACCACCCAGCAATACAATCCAAAATCAAGATGGTTCGAATACAATTTGTTATCAGTTAAATGAACAAACTGGTTACGTAGAGCCTATAGTTTTTGAAAAAGAAAATATTCACAATAATATACCTGAAGAAGAGGCTTTTATAAGTGAGACCAGAAAAAGAAGGAAAAATCAAAAAATGAGGCTATTGGGAAAGCATTATACGGGACATAAGGTCATCAAAGTTGATAATGGTACAAAATTTGAAGAAATTTCAAAAAACGACAGGCAGTTAAGAGAAAAGTCATGTAGTCACGGGTCAGAGAAGAAATCGGACAGGAGTTATTCGTGTGCTGCAATAAGTGATGAAATCAGAAACGATATTTTCAAATATTTTTGGCAACTACCAACATGGGATGCTAAAAAATCTTACATAAACGGACTTATACAGGCAAGAAAGATATTACGACGACGTAAAACTTCTACAGATGGACGCAGAAAATCTTTTGGGTTTGATTGCTATTTACCAGGCGCAAGCAGTGAAAAAGTGCGTGTTTGTAAAGAATTATTTCTGGCGACGTTTGATTTGAAAAAAGATATATTTCAGCTTTGGATTAGATCTAATATAAATATTGAAGAAAGTAGCGAAGAGCCTTCTGTTCGAAGATTGGATAAGGTCCCTAAAACACTAAGAACTACAACAACTAGGGCGCTCAAATCTGATTCTGTTTATAAGTGGCTTGAATGTGTACCGAAAGTTCCAAGCCACTACTGCCGAGCAAACAGTTCCAGAATATATGTTGAAGAGCCTTTTGAATCTTTTAGCCATATGCACTCTGTGTATGCTTCTTGGTGCCAGAGTAATAATGTAGATGCAGTGAAGAGGAAAAAATTTCAAGAGGTATTAAAAGAAAAGAAAATTTCTATATATAAACCACGCAAAGATCAGTGTGACATTTGTGTTGGCCACAAACAAGGAAATATTCCTGATGACGTATACCAGCTACATATTATAAAAAAAGATGAAGCGAGAACTGCGAAAATAGAAGCAACTAACGAAATGTCAGGTGATGTGATTATAGTATCAATGGATATGCAAAGTGTGTTAGTATGCCCTAAGCTACTGGTTTCTGAGCAGTACTATAAAATGAAACTAGTTCTACATAATTATACGTTTCATGTTAAAAACACCAAAGACGTTTACTTATATGTCTGGCATAAAGGTGATGGGGGGATAACTGCAAACAATATCACTAGTTGTATTATCGATTTCATAGAAAAATATTGTTGTCAATACAAAAAAGTAATTTTGATATCCGACGGATGCGCCTATCAAAATAAAAATAAAACACTTTGCAACTCTTTATCTAACCTCAGCACTGCAAAGGGCATTATGATAGAGCAAATTATCCTAGAAAAAGGGCACACGATGATGGAGGTAGACAGTGTGCATTCAACTTTAGAAAAAAAGTTTAAGGCCCCTATTTACTCTCCATCTGACTATGTATCGCGAATGAGAGATGCCAGACCATCACAACCTTACATTGTCCATCACCTAGAAAACACATTTTTCAAAAATTATGAGGATGTTCCTGGTGGGTTTTCAAGTATAAGACCTGGAAGAAAAGCTGGTGACCCAACGGTAACAGATATTAGAGGACTTTTTTATTTCAACGGTGAAGTGAAATACAAACTGCGCCACACAGATGATTGGAATAATTTGCCGCAGAGAAGAACAAACACGACACTTATAAGGGAACCTATAAGCCATTATGATGGCCCATTAAAAATTGACTCTACCAAATTTAGTCACTTACAAAGTCTTAAGCAATACATGCACCGCGATTACCACTTATTCTACGACAATTTAAACCATTAATAATGTTTCACGTTTTCATTTCATTTTGTATTGATTTGTTTGATTTAATAATAATGTTATTGTATTGGATTGTCATTTTAATAATATAGCATTTACTTTTTATATTATTTTTTTCTTCGTAAAATATAGTTATGTGTCATGGCATAGCAAGTTTTGTAAGGACTCCAATAGAATAATAAAGTAGTTATGTGCTCGAAATGCACATAGCTTGTATTGACATCTCAAATAAATATCTCTATGTGTCAAATTTGCCTATTAAGTTTAATTTTGATCTTTTCCGTAACGCTATGTATCTAAAAGTAATCTAAAACTGCGTAAATTTGTACAATATATTATTATAAAAATAAAATGTGTAAGGGCTCTAAATATTTTTCGAATAAATCAGTTTTTTTACTCTCCTGTAAAGTGTGTTAAAAACACATAGCGATTATGGAAAGCGCAACGACGATATAGAGATGGCGCAAAAAATGGAGGTAAAATACATGAGTTATATTCTTAAATACTGCGAACTAGTGTACAGTAAATATCACTTAAGGAATTTTAAAATCTTTGTGTAGTTTTGAAGAAAATTTATCATATTTTAATGATCTCTAAGCGTATTTTTTGACCAAATAGGACCCCTAAATCCAATACAATATTTTATACATTCCAACGTTTAACCTCTCAGTCTATAAAAGATGTCATACTATAAGATGTTGTGTACTTTGTTAGTGAACGATTTAACGCAATAATATTTAATTATCACAACACCAATAATTTACTATGGCCCATCTGGTAAGATTCAACATCGGCTAGTCTATTGATAGTAACAAACATGTTTAACTCCTACATACTGACTTCTATTATTAAGGTAGGATTCTATCCAACGCAAAAGGTTACCATGTACTTACTCCAAAAGCAGCTAGCTACTAACGTAAAATGTGGTGGTTAACCTTGTTGAACGCCTTGGAAAAATCAGGAGACAAAAAGCGATCGATGGAGGCCAAACTAAGTGATTGTCAACACCATCAATGCACCAATACATGGAACAACAGTTAAGCCCTAACAAGTCTAACCAACAAGAAGCTGCAGTGACTCCTCAACTTCACGAAACCTAAACGCGATCTCAAACAACAACATGTCAAAAGAAGCAAAGTACACACATCAACACCGTCTAGAGTAATTTTGTATAAATTTCTTAAATTCGAAAAATACTGGCCAGTTTGAAATTATTTTGAAGAAAGCTTATTTTGTAAACCTTTTTGAAAGATTCTAAATTTGAATTTCAAACAACAAATTAAAAACAAAAGATTTACGCGGCATAATGGTAGCGAACTCCGAAGGTTAAATTTACCTACAGTAGTTTTTGGCTATTTTTTGTGTCATATTTAAGTTTTATTACAAGGTAATTTCGAATCAATGTTATTGTGTGCATCATGCAGCGGCGCCATTTAACGTGAGAGGAAATGTTAAGGGCAGTAGCAATGATATGATATATATATATGCAGTAGGCATGCTCCAAGCTGGGGCTACTCAATGGAGTATTGCTGAGGAGATTGGAACAAGACAAAACATGATATCAAGGTTATGGTCACCTTATCGTGCTACTGGTGAAGTGGCTGAAAGACACCCAGGCGTGAAACGCATAACCACTCAACGACAAGACAGATTTTTGCAAAGTGCCACGAGAAGACAACCAAAGAGAATCACCAATTGTGACTTTGGTTTGGCAATTGTGGCATTGCTTAAATTTTCTTGATAAACAATGTTGTAGTTAAATTAATATTTAAAATATAGTTTCAGAAAAAGTGCTGACGTAATCTCGTGTTTGTAAATAGTTTTGGACTTGTGACTTTTGTTATTATTCGTATTCGTGTGAATCGGGAAGAGCAGAATATTAATAAATAATGCAAGAAATTCTATAAGACTTTTATTAGTCATCAAAAAACACTGGTAATTCTACACAGGAAGCAACAATGTAAGAGATACTCAACCATAGACCACAGAGCACAATTATGTTAAAGAGAGTTCTTTTTTTTTTTTTAAACTATATGGCATATGTAAAATTCTTAAACTAACACTCCCACTAATTTTACATCACACCTAATTTTCTACTTTAATTTTACACTAGATATGTACATACATATCTAGTTAGTACATACATACCTACAATATGCCTATATACTTGAAACATTAAACTTTATTTAGACTTTACATTAAACTTTATTTAGAATTTGCTTTGTGTTGAAACAAAACTTTTGCAAAGGCAGAGATTTAGTTAAGAAATCGGCTAATTGATTTGAACTTGCAACATACTGTATGTTTAAGAAACCTAACTCTACCTTTCCACGAATAAATTTATATTTTATATCTATGTGTTTTGACCTTTGATGGTATACAGGATTACTGATTAACTTAATAGCAGCTTGATTATCTACATACAATTTTATACAATTTTGTGATTCACCCAAATCAGAGAGGAACTGTTTTAACCATAACAGCTCTTTTGTGGCATCACAAGCTGCCATAAATTCGGCCACCATAGTAGATAAAGCAATAGTTTGTTGCTTACGACTTGCCCATGTGATTGGGCCATTATTCATTAAGAAAATATATCCAGTAGTTGATTTCCTAGACTCAATTTCACTTGCATAATCAGAGTCAGAATAACCAATTACCTCTCTATTACCTTTGTACTCTATGCCTATATGTTTAGTAAGCATTAAATATCTAATTATGCGTTTTACAGCTTTTACATGGTTAGAGCTTGGATTATTTACATAGCGACATACTAAATTAACACCAAAAGAGATATCAGGGCGAGATACAGATGCTAAAAACAATAAGGATCCTACTGCCTCTCTATAAGGAAAGTTAACTATTTCATCACTGTTACAGCTTGTTAAGATAACATTGCAATCTACTGGTGTAGAGCATGGATTTGCATCACACATATTAAATTTCTTAATTAACTGCTCTATATAAGTTTTCTGACTTATTTGGATGGACTCATCAGTTTTATTTATTTCATGACCTACAAAATAATTTAGATCCCAAATTATTACATCAAAATTAGTTTTTAAAGTCTTAATAACCATATTCAAAGTCTCTATGCTTGATCCAAAAATAAGTCCATCATCCACATACAATATTAGGAACACCTTTTCATTATTAAAATGACTACTAAAAACACACAGATCAGATTCTGATTGAATAAAACCATATGATTTTAGAAAATTTGTGAACTTTGTGTTCCAACAACGTGAGGCTTGCTTGAGGCCATACAAAGACTTGTTAAGTTTACATACTTGACCACTTTTAGCAACTACACCTTCAGGAATATTCATCATGATTTCTTCTTCAAGCTCTCCGTAGAGAAAAGCTGTCTTTACATCAAATTGTATAATTTCATAATTGTATTTTGCAGCCAAACTTAATAATATTCTAATGGAATCATATCTCGTAGTGGGGGCAAATGTCTCTGTATAATCAATATCTTTCACTTGTGTAAAGCCTCGAGCACACAAGCGTGCTTTATACCTCTCAATCTCACCATCTTTGTTTTTCTTGACTTTAAACACCCACTTTGAAGTAATAATATTCTTGCCAGTATGGTCAACAATAGTCCATGTCTTATTGTCTTTATGAGCTTTTAGCTCTTCTTCTATTGCTGCTTTCCATTTACTAGACTCTGAACATTTGACTGCTTCTTCATAGCTGGACGGCACACAGTATTCAGTAACATTGACATTATAGTTTCTCCTAGGCCTCAGATTAATGTTTGATGTCACTGGTGTACTCATATCATTGATTTCTTCTGATGGTTCATAAGTATCATCGTCATCATCAATACAACTTTTCGAGCTGTCACCACTCAGTATTACTTCTGTCTGTAATTGAGTGGACACTGGGGTAGATGTCATCACTGATATTGAAGATCTTCCTTCACAAGTTGGTTCTTCTAACTCAATAACAGCAGGGTTTGTTGTGACCGGATTGATAGATTCGTCGAAGACTACATCTCTTGATATTTTTATTTTCTTTGTATTGGGATCATACATTCTGTAGTTCTGATTATCATATCCAACTAGAATCATTTTATTACTTTTCTTCTCTAATTTATTTCTGCATGCATCTGGCACATGAACATAGCCACTTGAGCCAAATATCCTGAGATGATTAAGATTAGGTTTTTCACCAGACCATATTTCAATTGGTGCTTGATTTGTAGTTTGACTCAAAGTTGTTCTGTTTAGTAGATACACTACGCAGTTAACAGCCTCTCCCCACAGGCTCAATGGCATATTGCGACCATAAAGCATTGAACGTGCACTCTCAACAATTGTACGCAGCTCTCTCTCTGCACGTCCATTCTGTTGGGGCGTGTATGGGGCAGTACACTCATGGGTTATCCCATTTCTATTCAAATAGTCCTTGAAATCATTGTTGACATATTCTTTGCCATTGTCTGTATGAAGTATGCGCACACTATGACCAAACTTGTTTCTTACTATGGCATTAAAAGTTTTAAAATGGTCTAAAACTTCACTTTTGTGTCGCATGAAGAATACATGCAAGAAACTTGAAATTGCATCTTTAAATAGGACAAAATACTTCATACCTTGAATCGTAGACTCACTCATTGGCCCACACACGTCGCTGTAGACCAGATCAGCAGGGCCAAGCTTGCCCCGATGAGATGTATGGAATGGAAGCCGACTTTGCTTTCCATACATGCAGGCTTCACACACAAACCTATCATTATCACAGTCTTTGCACTGTATAAGTCCACCTTTGACCATATTTTTAATTTCTTTCACATTTAAGTGTCCAAGTCTTTCATGCCACACTTTTAAACTGTTCTGAGGTATTTGTACTGTATTACAGCTTGCACTTATAACTGTTTTAAAGTTCATCACATACAAGTTGTTTGACTTTTGTGTTGCACTTAATACCACTTCATTGTCTTTATAAATTAGCGCAGAAATGTTCTTTTTAATTATCGCATATTTTAATCGCATGATAGCACCTTCAGAAAACAAATTTCTACGCAGTTCAGGCACATAAATAACTTCTTTTAGAATATTTTCCTCCCACTGTCCGTTTATACATTTTTTTATTAGCACTGTTCCGATGCCATGTACTTTTAAACTTTGTCCATTTCCTAATATTACAAATCTCTTTTCTGTATTTTCACTGAAAAGTTCCAAATCTGAGAAGAAGTCCTTTCTGTAGGAAATGTGTACAGAAGCACCACTATCCAGCAGCCATATATCATCATAGGGCTCCACAACATTAGCACTTTCTTCTTCTTCTTTTTGCACTTGACATTCTAAGTGGAATGCCAACATATTGTTATTGTTGCTATGCTTATTCTGTTTATTTTTCTTGGCACGACAATCCCTAGCAAAGTGCCCACGCTTGTTGCAGTTGTAGCAAACAAAGCGATGTTTGGGATTTGTATTTTCAGCACTGTTTGTACCTTGTTTTGGTTTTTGTTTCATTTGGGAAGTCACGAGCGCTACTTCATTTTGTTCTTCCGATGTCAGACTGGCTTCTTCATCCATAAGTCGAGCTGTAAGATTATGTATGGTTTGTTGAGTTGAACTGAGTGACAACCAAGCTTGACGCACTGATCGATACTTTGATGGCAAAGTACTGAGAATTTTGGTAATAATTGCCATTTCACTAATGTCTTCACCATTGTCTTTCAACTGCTGAGCCAAGCTCTCGACTTTAGAAATATGTTGCGCCATACTGTCTGACGGATTCATTTTGTATTGATAGAATCGTTCATGGACTAGCATCTTGTTGAATTCTGATTTTTGCTGATATATTGATTCTAGTTTGCTCATGATTTTCGCTGCACTATCACAGATTTCTATCAAAGCTATTTGCCTGTAATCCATAGCCGACGTAATTATGAACATGGCCATGCCGTCATTCTTCAGCCATGCCGCGGCATCAGTCTCTGGTTTTGGCACATCTAAATCGATGCCTTTTGCTTTTAAAGCACACTTTATTTGGAACTTCCATTGCCGGAAATTATTTCCATCAAAACGCTCCACATTCATCTTCATTCCACCGAGATCCATTGTTGCTTTGTTAACTTAAATTCGAGGTTAGTTCCGAGGGCGAGTTCAAGATGGCGGCCGGCAACCGGTGACACGACGAACTTTATCACTAATCACTTTACTTATACCGAGTTTACTGCTCTTTACATTCTTTATCAATACTCTGGGCCCATAACCTATTCGTATTCGTGTGAATCGGGAAGAGCAGAATATTAATAAATAATGCAAGAAATTCTATAAGACTTTTATTAGTCATCAAAAAACACTGGTAATTCTACACAGGAAGCAACAATGTAAGAGATACTCAACCATAGACCACAGAGCACAATTATGTTAAAGAGAGTTCTTTTTTTTTTTTTAAACTATATGGCATATGTAAAATTCTTAAACTAACAGTTATTGATAGGTAAACAATTTTATAAGTGAAGTGTAGAAGCTAACCTTCATGCTAGCAGACCGCTTTGTACTCCAGCACTACGCCGAGGACATCGTGGACGACGACTAGAGTGGGTTCGTGAAAATTTGCCCTGGGTAGATAACCAGTGGTCTGTAGTGTTGTTTACCGATGAGTTCCGGTTCGGTTTCCATCCTGATACACGTAGAGTACGTGTTTGGCGAGCTCCTGGTCGTGAGAACCGTCTGCAACATCCTCAAGGAGTCCATTCATACCACGGTGGTACAATTATGGTTAGGGCGGGTATTCGTGTTGGTGGAAGAATAGACCTCGTTTAGATCAGAAACACTATGGCGGCTGAAAAATACCGTACGTGGTGATAGTACCAATAATCTAACCCCATCGACTACAAATGGGCTACAAAAGGACAGTAAATTCACGCTCACGCACGATAACGCCCGTCCGCACACAGCGAAAGTGGTGACGAGCTGGTCGCAGGAGCACTTTGTATCGGTCTTAGGCTGGCCCGCTCAATCGTCTGACCTAAAGCCTGTGGACATGCTCCAAAGAAGGGCTTTGAGAAATTTTGCGACGGACACTTTTTTGCATCTTAGTCAGACCTGGGATAATATACCTCAGCAAGACTTGGATCCAAAGCATGAAACGTTGCAGGACTGTAATTAACGTCATTGATGGTTTTACTGACAACAGATTTTTCACATAGCTGTTAAAAATAGGCTTGTTTTCCTTATTTTTCACTTTTTCTTGGGAAACAGATTCATTGTCAGTTTTACCATTATTTCGCGTTTTTTCTTTATTTAAATAAAAATTTGTTAACGCAAATAAAAATAGTTTTCTTTTATTCTGGAGTATAGTCCGATAAATGGGCTTTATAAAAATATATACATGTTGTATGTTATTTTTAATAAATTTTGAGTAACTTGAATAAATCCAAAATATCCCTAGACAGTGTTGATGTGTTTAGACCAGGGATAGGTCAACCAGCCCTATCTCGTTACGTCATTTCTCGACTTTATAGCTACATACAGAACTACCAGAAAAGTAACAAATACAACCTGCAAGAACATCATGCCGACATAGCGCTTGTCGTGTTACCTGGACGTAGGGATTCACTGACAAGTTGAAAATAAGTTAAGTTACTACCTAAGTTTTAGGGCTATTTACTAGCTCACACACAAGACATGAACGGAGAGACAAAACAAGACGTAAATTTAGATCCTGATGGTGGAGTGTAGAGCCTTCTTCACCGCTTTATTATTAAGGCCTCGGATAAAGATAATAAAACTTCACTAAATCTTCTTCTTAGAGGAGTTTAACTTTGAAAACACAACTTGTAAGAAATTGACTCAAAAACGCAGCGCACTTTTTTCAAGGTCTGGTCTTAATAAGAAAGACCAGATTAAAAATTGGAATCGCGTGCACGCTGAGGGAGATATACTCATATATATTCCAGAGCTCCTCCGCGAATATAATCTGAAGATAGCCATCCGAGATAGAAATAGCGTGGTGATGGAGGGCCTGCCAAAATGGGACGTGAGTAACCAGCCCTCTACGTCTTAATATTGTTATGTTTCCTTATTTCTTTAAGTCGAAAAAAAACATAACGATAATACGAATTTCCCCGTCTGTATCAATAGCGTGGTGATGGAGGGCTTGCCGAAATGCGATGTGGGTAACCAGTTCTCTAAATCCTAACGTTATTCAGTTTCCTTACTCCTTTAAGTAAAAAAAAACATAACAATCATACTAATGTCCCGCCTGTAATATCTGTAGTAACCTACAATGTAATAGGTAAACATTGGCATTCCGATCAGTCATGCTCACGAAGAGGTGTTGGCAAGCGGCGGCGTCGTGTATCGGGTCGCCATCTTCCCTCAAATATGGTTGAGGAAGCCGATGGCTGGCACATGCGTCAACTCGTGAACGGGTGCTGCTTGTGGAGACCGGTCTGCTTGGAATTCTAATCGATACCTTGTTTAGTTTTGTCTTGTCCTCTGTTTTCTTTACTTCTTGTTAACAAAATATAATATTTAATTATATATAAATACATATATTATAAAATAAAATATAATGTTATGTTTAGTCTATGATCCTTCATTGTTGTATGCTAAGATGTAATATTCAATATATGTAATTTATATTTTTTTATTACAGTCAGTAATAAAAAAAACTTTATAACATAACATCTGCCTGTTGAACTTTATTTCATCAGTAATCGCAAGGTGGCTTTACTAGTTTATTAAATAATGTATAAATAGTATATCTAAACTAGATAAACAAATATTTTATACCATTTCCCCTCTAAAAAGATTATTTTATTCACTGAAAACAGTGAATAAAAAGGCCTTTTAATCACAAACAGCTTGAATTTAGAACATTCCAATACATTCGATCTCCATCTCAATGCTTATACAACTTGCTTGCTTGAATACTCGATACAAACTCCTTGCGCATAGAATATTTGACATACAAACTCTTTGTGCTGATCTTCTCGAGGTTTGATTGGTCAATATTTGTGACAAGGAGTTTAGCAATAGAATAAAAACTGTATTGTGTTCTTTGCTGACATTACAGAAAAAATATATAAAAATAATATTTAGAAATTATTTTTATGTTTCAATTGTTCCAATTTTAGTGTGCATATTAATTAATTAAACCTACCTTTTTCGTTTTTAAATGTCTATTTTCACATAAGTTATTTCTTTTTCTCGTAGTCATGGTATAAAGTATAGTATGCAACTCTTGAATAAAACGGATTTATATCGAGGGCCATGAATCACTCGCATCGCTCAGGATTCTAACACTTGAATAACTCGCTACGCTCGTGATTCAATCATCACGAATCACTCCCTGCGGTCGTGATTCAGTCGTTTGAATCTTTCGCTTACTAGTGATTCATCTATGGTCCTCGCTTTAAATCCGTCCTTTATTCACTAGTTGCATAATATACTATTATGTATGTATTATCTTTACAGAATAATGCTACTCCAAGCGCAACAGAAGTCATGGGTGTTGTACGAGACAGATGTAGCGACAGAAGATGGTGACGTCACCAATAGAGTAGCACCCACGGCTGAAAAGAGAACATGGAATATCATATGGAGGAACGTCCTTCTGATAGGCGTTGCTCACATAGCTGCCGTGTATGGCTTGTACCTATTCGTTTTTAAAGCTATGTGGCTAACGAAACTTTTTGGTGAGTTTAATATTTTGGTAGATCAACTCGAACTACTAATATAGCAACCATTTAAATACTCATAGCAATATCTAATGATTCTGGAGAACATATTTTGTTTATAATTTTTGTAGTCTCTTATGCTAGAATTGTATTGCCGTTGTTGCTACAAAAGTATCTGCATAAAGGCCTATTCAAAGCTGGGCGTTATTCGCTACCGCGAGCGATAGAGAAATCCGAAAGGGTATGCGTTAATTTCGCTGTTCACACCAAAGCGGATATCTCTACCGCGCGCGGTAAAAGTATTCGTTGGCAACGGTTAGCGGGGCGGCGGAAGTTTCGCCTAACAAGAGAAAATACCGCCTCACTAAGCGGTACAAGTTTCGCTGCAGTTATGGAACTTTATACTATTTACCCATCGAGTTCCGCGTGGTATTTTTCGCTACCCACAGCGGTAGCGAATAACGCTCAGGTCTGAATAGGCCTTAAGTAAGTCATACTCGTATACAGCCAGTTGCATAAACGATTATTAACTTTTAAAGACGTCATCAAATCTTAATCCAAAATTTAATTGTTCCACAAACGAAAGTTCTGTCAAATTTTAAAGTTCCTTTTAATTTATCTAAAGAAACGTCAAATTGTCTTTTATCGTGTATTTCGAGTTGCACAAAACATTAGAACCCATTATTGCTTAAAGGAACTTTAAATTGACAGATTAGGGATAAAAAACAGACTTTTTAGAGTTATTCCCATTTTTCATGTTTTGTCACCACAAACAAAACCCTAGTCCATTCGACAAGTCGACATACTAGAAAACATTCATTATTGCATCAAAGGTCACACGGCCAGACACAATAGAAATTTCATTGTAATAATGATATCGACCCTTGAAGGGTTAACATTGAAACCTGCTTGATAATTACAAGCCAAGCATGTAGTTTGCGTTTTGTTACTGCAAAATACGTATTATCTTATAGTCTACAAAATTATGTAAAATAGCTTAATCAAAACGCTAATGCCAACTCGCAAGAGGTTGTATCTGTTCGTTGTTCATATCTTTATAAAATATGTTTGACATTGTTTAAAGCCGACTTTAGCTAAAGGATCATTAAGATGTCAACTTTGTCTTTTGTGCAAGTCCATTAAAATAATGTTTTCATTAGCACTAAATCTGGATTAACTAATGGACTGCTAATGAAGAGCTTTCTGCAACTGGTTGTTACACAAATACAAAAACAATTAATCTACGTTTATTTATTACATTACATAACTAGCTGAGCCGTCCCCTGCATCATTAACGAACCGCAAAGTGTACGGCGGCGTCTCTAAAACTAACACCACAAGTTACTCCTTATAGCGTCAGCTATCAGCCAGCTAGAGTCCCGTCGAATTCGGACCATTTTAGATATCAGCCTGAATAAACTGACAGACAAACACTAAAGTTTAGACAAGAGCTGTTATTTTGACTTTAGAAACAGACACTATGACTACTTCTTTACTTTGGATCATCTTATTGTAATGATTATATTTTTGTTGCTTAGTTTATAAGTACAATACATCCAAGCCCAATTAATATATATATAATATATTTTACATTAACATAGGATATGCTGTTTTTGGCATGTGTACCTTAATGGATACCCAAACCGAGCCTCTCTTCGCAGGTCTGCGCCAAAAAGCCTGTACCCTCCAGGTCTTATATGGGCGTGGCAGCCAAAGCCCAACGCCGACATGGCCCCGGGGTTCCTCTTAGCTTCACCGTGGTTGATCTAGGGCACGGCTACAGTTAACGGACCCGTGGCCCTGTTTGCAATCGTTGCCGAAGGACATCGTGGGGTTTTTAGTCGGTAGTAGGAGTCCGACATAACCCGCTCGCTATCCCCGGCGAGCGCGTATGCGTAAAAGCATTTTCCCCACGGAAAAAAAAAAAAAAAAAAAGGGCACGGCTACAGTTGGAGGCGTGATCTGGGGCAGAGGAATCGCGGGATTTCCTTGTCGCAGTAGTGGGTGTGGACCTCTCTTTACCGACCTTCATAGCCAAAATGGTCGATGACGGGAGGTCATGGGAGGCAATGGTATCTTTCTGCGAGGAAGTGATGTCGCAGAGAGAGACCGAAGGGCGTGAGAGAGAGAATAATCTCCTCTCTTTCTCCCCACTCCGAAGAGCGCGGACACGTAGGCGAGCTATTCCATCGCGCACTCCGTCTCCACTGGGAGGGCCTGGGGCATCGGACGTGGGGACATCTGGCACCCTTCATCCATAAGGTCCATCTGAGGAGGCGATGCACGGTATGTCCCAGCGTGTCGGTGGAGCGGTATGGGGGAGTTGGCTATATGCCTCATCGAGGTGGGTCTGCCTTAAAACATCTAGGAGTGGACGTTGGCAAGACAGGGCTGCGGAGAATGCGCAAACGGCCCCGTGGCCCTGTTTGCAGTCGTTGCCGAAGAAAATCGTAGGTTTCTAGTCAGTAGTGAGAGTCCGACATAACCCGCTTGACTATCCTCGGCCAGTGGGCATGCGTAAATGCATTTTCTCCACGCAAAAAAAGGACACGGCTAACGAGCTCCCTCGACACGTCAATGCAGAAACCCTCGAGGGAAAACGATAATATCCTCAGCCAACTTGGCAGGCTCAGAGTTTTAATTTATTTTCCAGTGAGAGCAAATTTATAAGTCAATAAATTATATTAAAATAAATATCAATGAGTTAATATGAGTGTAACCGTTAAAAGTAAACGTTACATCGTTATATCTATTCCTAATTATTAAAGTATATATTTCCAGCTATATTTCTGTACCTGTGTTCTGGACTGGGCGTCACTGCAGGTGCTCACAGGCTGTGGTCACACAAGTCTTACAAGGCGAAGCTGCCTCTACGACTTCTACTCACGCTTTTCAACACCATCGCTTCCCAAGTAAGACATAATTAGCTACATTTTACTTCAGTCTATATACAGAAGAAATATTTTACTTTTTAATTTAGGAACATGTTTACCACTTGATATTAAAATAGAATATCATAAATATAGAATACATATAACATAGACATCGGAATGTTGTCGAAAACAGGAACATCCTCTGCTGTAGAGTGCAAAAACATAAACAATACCTACACTGTTACTGTATTTACAGTGGAAAAAAACTTAAATTGAAATAATATCGTGTTTTGTCTCGTATTTTTAAATTTGGACCGATAGTTGTTGTTTATTATTGATACATACTTCAGTGTTTAGTTGTTTTATTAAATTATAAGAAAAAATATATATTTAAGATTTTTAAATCTTAAATACATTTATATTTTTGCATTAATGACATACGAGTATGTAGAAAAAAGCTAAAAAAACAAGATAACTCAAAAACGTTTCACTTTTGCATAATAATTATAGGGGTTAAAATTATCGCAAATAACGATCTCTATCACCTCCTAATGTAATACATCGAATTACTATTAATTACTCTGTATATTATGAAGTGTCAAGATTAGGAAGTTTCAAAATTTAATGCATAACAAAATATGGCTTACTTACAACTATCAGGTATTTGAAACTTACACATGGCCTTAATACAGCGGTTTTACATTAAAAAAGGCCTATGTAGTTAAGTTTCCCTAAAATAGTATTTCATATATCAGACAAGATTCAACCGGGTCATAGTAGGCATTTAGTAATGTATATGTATATTTAAAGTAGCAGAGAGTTTGTATAAGGCGTATAAAAAGCTACTAACTCTGCTACTAAGCTCGTCTCTTTGTGATTTCTACTTAAACTTCTTGTCCCTATTCCAAAAAAATTTGCGCTGTCTTGTTAATAATTATAATTATTTTCGTAGCTAAGTGTTTTGTCAGATGGATTAACAAAACGTTGGCTGAGATTCATTATTACTCGTAGTGTGCAGTGTACGACAAATTAATTTTAATGTATTGTTATTGAGCCATGAAATTTAACTTGCTAAAGATTTTTTTTATGTTAAATAAAGAATGTCTCTTGAATACATGTCAATTTTATTACAAGCAATGGTTACTGTCATCTGCAAATAGTCAATAATATATATAAAAGTCATTAATATATATGATTAATAAGAGTGGTACTCGTACTAAGCTACTTCCTTGCGGAACTCCATGGATCACATTACGCTACGAATTAAAAATATATCCTCACAAGCGTGAGGATATATCTACTTCATGGGATATCTAGGATATCTAGGATATTTTTGGCATTCGTTTTCTACCAGACATATACAATTGAATGAGGCCAAATACATTCCCTTGAATGCCGTAAGCTTCGAGTTTTTGTGGGAATATTTTACATAAGACTTCATAATAAACATCGTAAAAATGTTTTCTGTTCCAATTAAAATGTTCTAAGCTGTGCAAGCTTCATAATGAATGCAAGGTCGACGTATCGACGTCGTCACATGTTTGGCGACTACCTCTCCAAATTCCGGAAATATGTAATGTGTTTCCACACAAAATAAAAAAGAACAAAAAAGTAGATATCTTTTTGTTTCGGCTACTTAACTGGCACTTTTTCTAGACTAAGCAGAAATTGCAATCGTATAGTAACTATCCCCGTCTGTATCTTCCACATGTTATATTTATCTTTTTAGCTTTTTGCAAATTGTATTTATTACTATGCCACCCATCGTTACTGTATTGTTATTATAAGTGCATTTTCATGCAATTTCATGTTTGCCTGCTTTGTGCATTATATAGTTAGTTTGTTTTGTCTTTGTTGTGCAAGTATCGATGTAACAAAAGTTGGCAAACCAAATAAAAAAAAAAACAATTTAATATCATATAGCCCACGGTTGTTAATCTCAACCAAGTCGCTTCGCTGGCATAAAATGATTGAGATTAATATGAATATATATAAATTAACTAACAAAATCATTTTTGTCAGTATGCCGTAGTGGATTGGGCAAGTGATCACAGAATGCACCACAAGTATTCAGAAACTGACGCAGACCCCCACAATGCAACACGAGGCTTCTTCTTCTCTCACATTGGGTGGCTGCTTGTCACAGAACACCCTCAAATCAAAGCCAACAGTCACAACATTGACATCAGTGACCTCATGGCGGACCCTATCCTAAGATTCCAGAAGAAGTAAGTTTTTCAATGACTTCTGTTTTATTTTATTTATGAAGTAATATATATTTGAAATTCTGATCTGTAATTTTCTACATCTGTAACTTTTGTACGGCCAGGTTGGTCATAAAATATATTCACCTAGTACTTATGCAATTAAAATACAGTAGTGCTTGAGTATTGCATATTCTCTTTGAAGCATAATAAGTTTACCTATCTTGTTCGAAAACGCCTATAATTCTGCCGAAGAAATAGCTGTAGTCCAGATATTCTTATGAGTGGTAGACAACAGTGATAGGGAATAACGTTAGCCACAAAAACTCAACCAGCAACCCTCGAATAGTTTGTACACTAAGTTCATCATCGACCTTGTATTCATATATCATACATAGTTCATACAGTTAAACAGAAGTGAACCTGACTATTTGAATACCTATCATCATCCCCTACCCTTATGCCACCTTTCAAGTAGAGTCGTACAATACATCTTTGGCTAACTCTACATCCAGGAAACTATCTTGGGTTCTAATACCGGGAACTGTATAGAAGAGTTTTTAATCTGAATAGTATATACACACATAAAAAAAATCTAAGTAACATGCATCATGTCACAAATTTTACCAATTATATTAATCAATTTTTAAGTCTTTACTCACTCAAGGTGCGTAGGTATGTAAACTTTTTTGTTTCTGATGACATACTGGCTGGTTGTAAAAAAACATTTTTGATTATGTTTTGTTTTTTCATAACTTGAAACGAATGCGAATTCGGCGCGGGTTCGAATTTTGTCCGAAGATGGAATTTATCTCTCTAAAATTGGAATGTTGGAATTGGAATGGATACATTAGTAACAGAAATAAAACCCAATATTTTCTTATACTATCAAGTTACAGACAACAAAATAAAATGTGATGCCTTTATAAATTTGCAAGATTCTCTAACTTTCTGGTATACTGAACTTCACTGTATCATTCAGTCTCTTATAAGCAGTGAAATATAAATTATCAGTCAGCATTTTACCATTGTTCCAACTTTATCTTTCAAAGATTTTTAAATACGATCGACTCTTTATTTTATCCAACCTGTACACCCAGGTTCGATCCTTTCGGAGCAACTATTTGTGTGACGAGCAATAATATTTGTTTTTAGGTCTTGGACGTTTGGATGTGTTTTTATCCGTTTTCTTGCCTCCCTTAACACAGGGAATCGTAGTGCAGGGTTATAAGTGTGTACACGTTATCAATAATTATATTTAATTATACTTTATTTAATTCCAGATACTATCGCCTCCTCATGCCTCTATTCTGCTTAGTCATGCCCACGTACGTCCCTACTCTATGGGGTGAATCCGCTTGGAATGCCTACTTCGTCTGTGCTGTCTTCAGATTCATCTGTTTCCTGAATGTGATATTTTTGGTGAACTCAGCCGCTCACCTATGGGGTAACAAGCCATATGACAAAAATATCAACCCTGCAGAAATCAAGCCTCTTTCTCTCATAGTACTCGGCGAAGGATTCCACAACTACCACCACACTTTCCCGTGGGATTATAAGACGGCTGAATTGGGAGATTATTCCCTGAATTTTTCAACGATATTTATCGACTTTATGGCCAAGATCGGTTGGGCGTACGACCTTAAGACTATCTCCAGTGATGTGATCCAAAGGCGAGTGAAGAGAACAGGAGATGGTAGTCACCCGGTTTGGGGTTGGGATGATAAAGATGTATCGGTCGAAGATAAACAAGATACCCTCATTGTAAGCCCAGACAAAACTGAATAGTTCCTTGGTATTAATTATGGCTGGACGTGACATCCACACTAGACATGAGAGCGTCGCACTACATCAGACAGCATCAGCCTCGTCACTCCCACTCCGCTAAACGATTGTCTGTACGATAGCTACTCAACAGTATATATTATACTCAACAGTACATGATTGCGTACAAAAACACCCGCACGTGCGAGACTGCCTTGATTTTATGTGAAAATGCATTTCCGGGAGGATAGGTCAAGTCCCGATTTCGTGATAAGGCATTTGTCGTAAGTGTAATGCGTATACATTCTGGTGAACTTAGTTAGGTAAGTCCGTCCGCGGTCATGTGTGAAAGCGTTCCCGCCAAAAGCGGCAGCTCTTCCCGGGGCCGGGGGTATCTATAAAAAATTCTTTGCTTCAAAAACGTTAGGTAAGTCCTGCTAGGCGAGATGGTGATTACTAGCGCGACCCTATTTCGCCCCAACTTGGCGAATGACTGCTTAATTGGGGATGCTAGTGGGTCTTAACCCCACATACCCCCTGTGGCGGATGCGAAGTGCACAGAATTTCCCTTCCAAAAAGTGAGGAAAGTCCTACATCGACTTATTATAGCCATAAATAGGTACTCTGCGTCATGACATACATGTGTCAACTCTTAGCTTCTGGCGTAGTTAGAGCTACGTACAATTATTAATTTCTTTATGGTTACTTCATAAATTTTCTAGTATATAACTTATGGTGACTCTACTTAACGTAGAAAGAATTGTGTTCAGATTCAAAGACTTTAGTTTCTGTGATTACAGTTGTGATGATGATGATAATTAACATAAATATTAAAGCATAAAATCAATTCACATTGTTTTATTGTATGATGATCAACATTAAAAATAAAAATATTAGCACTTCAACGGTCCCTGCGCCTGCGGTCGGTTAGACTAATGATGGATTAATAAGGTTGTGTCATCCACGCAAATAAAACACTTCTTTTAAAAAAACTTATTGTTTCATATCGTAACAAGATTGAAACGTTCGTAAATATTAGACAATTTTAATATTAGAATATGCATAGCCAGATTTGTGACGATGTAGTAGCACTCTGCAAACCCACTGTAATGGAAGCAATTAATCTTCTACGTGTACACACGGAAAAATAACAACACACTCTGTGAAACAGGACGTAGTTTAGCACATTGTACGATGCGTTTTGGATTGCTTTCTATTAGCCTGGCCGATGTTCCCGGACCGACGATCATTCTACAAAGCCAATGCCAATACGTCCATTTTGATAGGAATAATGGGTTTACTAACATTTGGAAATTCTTGAGTGGACGTCATCTTACATTATGAATTGCATTTTTACCATTGATATGAGCAGATTGTGGAAGTGTGCTCCATTTAGACGTTCCGTCAGTGGATTAAGAGCGAATAGTGACAGTAGTCAGAATAGAATCTGATATTAAAATATAATTTTAGATAAAATAAATTCAAGCTCAACCGCACAAAGCTTTTTTCTTCAGACTTCCAAAATGGGGGAGGTACTCAATTCGACTGTATTTTTTTTTATGTTTGTTACCTCACAACTTTCAGCTGGGTGTACCGATTCTCAATTTTTTTTTGGTTGAAAGCTGGTGCTTCGCTTGTAGACCCATTTAAATTTCATCAAATTAGGTTAAGTAGTGTATGAGTTACAATCGAATAACTGAATAGAATGGAAGATGGTTTAAAATTTTTCAAATTGTATTGTGTATAACCTAGTACTTTTTTAAATAGTTAAAAATATTGAACTGTTGTTGCTGACGCGAGAGCCGTGGTACAGAGTGAGCGCTGTCTCTAGAGTACAATTTTTATATATATTATATATACTGGCTAAAATACTTAAAGTATGTTACCTGAACTACATATCTCTAATTTGAATTCTATTTCTCAACTTTTATATAAAAGTAATAGTTTTCACAAAAAACATAACACTAATAACGCTAATATCAAGATAACCCAAAGCATTATAGATATAGTAGATATACATAGACTACTAAGGGATCGTAGTATGATCATACTGAAACATAGATCATGTCGGTGAAGTTTGGGTGTTTATCATAAATGCAGATTCCTTAAACTTAAAACATATTGCCTTGTATCCAAACGAGGTCCGTTCTACCGCCAAGACGAATTCCTGCCCAAACCATGATCGTGCCACCTTGATATGCATGAACTTGTTGTGGGTGCTGCAGTCGAATCCAACGTCCAAGTTCTCTCCAAACGCGTATTCTTCACGAATCAGGATGAAATCCAAACCTAGATTCATCAGTGAAAAGCACAAGTGACCATTGAGAATGTTTTTTCGAATGAAAAATTCGTCTCGACGGTAGAACGGACCTCGTTTGGATAAAAGGCAATACGACTGCTCTTAAATACCGAGATGAGGTGCTGCCTGTAATCTTGCCCCACAGACAGCAAATGGAACAAAATTTCTAGCTAATGCACGACAATGCCCGTCCACATACGGCGCGTGTCGTTACAAGTTGGTTACAGCAGCATGATATCCAATTTACACTGGCCTGCACAATCCCCTGACTTAAATCCTATTGAGCATGCCTGGGATATGCTTCAGAGAAAAGCTCTTAAGAATTTCGCTGAAGATATTGTGCATGAAAACCAGCTTTTCTTGCATCTTAACAGGACTTGGGACAGTATTCCACAACAGGATATTGACACCCTTGTTTTGTGTATGCAGAACCGCTGCAGATGTGTCAGGAGAGTCTTAGGTGGATCCACTGATTATTTATTTTAAGTTTTGTTTAGGTTTTAATGTTTCAAAAATAAAGTTTTTTAATTTCGATTGAAATTTTGTCTGAGTTTTTCCTCTTCTTCTAAGTTTTTTTTTTTAATTTAACTTTATCTAAAATTTTATTATCAAATTAGATAGGCTATTTATTAAACAAGGTTTATTTTAATGTGTAGGTGTCTTAACAAAAAGTTAATAGAATTTTAGTTATTTAGGTTTAATTGAAATATCCCTAGACCATGTTGATGTGTGTAATATAATAACATTGAAAAATTGTAGAATTCATTAAATAAAAGAAGAAAAAACATTTACAATACAGAATTTTCCACTGTCAAACATTTAATGTTCATCCCGTCGATACGGCACACAAATTTTTATACTAATTATTATATATTAAGTAAGGTATAAAGGTTTCTAATCGAGAAGATATGTCTGCAATATACGGATAATGGCGTATTGTAGATAAAAAAATTGTAGAATAATGCCAGTAATGAAAAAGTATTAAAATTATATAATTGGTTTTCAAATATTTATGCGAGCGTTCAACATTTTTTTGTGAATGCTAAGGCCGGTAAGAAATATTAGATCCGCAATTTCCCTTCGTGTGGTCAGGGGAAGAAGATGAAATTTTTTGTAAATATCCAAATAGAATTCCGATTAGTATGGACGTTTAAGACGATAACATATATATTTGATAAATCGCATATGAATAAGTTCCATACGGAAGATGTACTCATCATAGCGAGGGTTCTACACCTGAGAAGCATTTTCTAAAATGCTACTAACAAATAAGCAGTATAGTTTTTTAAAGGTTTAAGTCTTTCTACATTTTGCAGACGAATGTATCACAAAACCGAGTGCCCTGGACGCTTTTATGACAATTAATTATGATCGATATGTTCATCGAACACTTACTTTCAATCACGGATAACACCATGGACCACAGAAACAAGGGAGATATGAAAAGGAGGCGGGGCCGGTGTAGTAACACCAAATAAAGTTTCTAACAGCAAAAAGTTAACCGGCCTCCCTACGTCACTTTGTCCTATTGGGACTAGCTAGCCATCTAAAATCTTTGGATCCCACCGATTTGGATCCGGTTAAAGGTGCCAGTTGGTAGCCGGCTACATGAAGCCGCAGCAAACGACGTGTCGCAGCGACACTACTGGTTTCTATGTATTTCTATGAAATATCATTCTTAGTCAACGAAGCTAGCGTCGCGTCGTCGAGCGGCAGACGACACTGTCGCTCGACCGCAGATCAGTAGTGCCGCTCGCGGGTACCAATCTACCTAGTAAAACAACTGAATAGCTTTTAAACAAAACCTTTCGCTTTTTAAATGGTTGATGGCATCTGCAGTTGCCGTCTGCTGTCGGGTTCGAAATCATGACTGCAGCTACATGAAGCGACGACGTGTCGTGGCGACATGAAGCGACGACACGTCGTCTCCGGCTGCTACGTGTCGCCGGCTACCAACTTGAACCTTTACTTGGCCAGGAAGACTTGATTATGCAGTAATGTACTATTAATCTTTACAATTATTTCTCTGTATAATTTAACTACCATTGTTTTATAACTTTTTGGTAGTATCTATCAAACTTTAAATTACCTACGAGTACCATCAGCACAAGTTGCTTATCTCATCACATTTTTGCATAAAAGCCACACATAATAGTCAGATCGATCAGAAAAAAGATAGGCGTTGTTGCACATATTATCGCATGACTATATTTCTACTCTGAACTGTTACATGACGATTTGGGCCTTATTTTAAGGGTCTAAAAAGAATTTAAGGCCAGTAACATTGTAGGCACTATAAAAGCATGTTACACAATATGCTACACAACATCACACTAATTTACCCTGATTAGGTTTATTGGCTGCCAATTTATCTCATTTAATCATTGAGTTGTCATTCGGAACTTCTGATGCGGGTATATCACATTAATCTACGCACATTATTACGTACATAAGTATAGTATACAAAATCACCTGGGATTGTCTTTGTTGTTCGAACTAGTTGTGTATTTGTTCTACCGGAAACTAACTCCGTAAGAAATTCCGGCTAATAAAACCTTTGGATGAAAAAGGTACGGTTTGAAAATAAATATTGGTGTTCTCAAAGGATTGCTGCCTGTGCCTACTCTTAAATATTACGAAACGTAAATTTCAGATTGCGTAATATCCAAAAAGGCAGGCAGCACACAAATGTTACCAGTTTCAAGGCAGTCAGTGTAATATACAAGAAAAACTTAAGTAATGCTCTAGATAAATGGGAATAGGAATTGGCAAATTGTATTTTTTGTTGTTATTTATAGAAATGTAAGTTTTTTATTTCAAAAATTTAGCACATAAGTACCTACTTAGCTGACCCGTGTGCGACTACGCCTGTTTTGCATTCGCATTTTATGTAGGTACTTAGAACTTAAACTTAAACGGCCTCACTTATAAACGCTGCTTAACTTTAAATGACGTTATTTAGTACTGCGCAAAGGAAAAATGTTCTGCGCCGTACTAAATTACGTTATTTAAATTTAAGCGTTGTTTATAAGTAAGGCCGTAAATAATCATTACCATATAAATTAGTAGAAATCATTCTTGTATAAAACGTCATCTCCTATTACACATCCTTACCATACACACTATTGAGCAGGTACCTAATAAACAACTAAAATCTATATTCACAGCGTTTAAAGACTTAAAATAATAATCGTTTATAAACTTAGCGGAGAAATACGACAAAAGAAACATGTCTACCAAACTGATGTTTGTAAGCTTATGTATAATAGTTATTATTAGTTGAAGTATTTATTAAAACAAATATAAATAGATAAGATACCGACACAAACTTAACCGCAAGAGAGGCTAGAATATCGTTTTCGAATTTTCCTTGAAAAATTTACCTAATGAAATAGTATTTTTTTTTAAATACATTGGCCTTTTTGGCCCATTAATACTGTTTCCTTTTATTATGCAACAACATTTTATCCTTTTGCTTTTACAGTATTTATAAGGACTGAATTTTTTTTGTGTATTTTTACTTTTGGTTACCTTAAATATTAGGTACTTACTAGACTAATAGCTAATTTATACATGTTAAGTACTTTGAATAACTTATATAACTCATGATGGCATAATCCAAACAATCTAATATAATAAATATTACGAATTTCTTATAATCTAACTAGTTGGTACAGTTCAGTTATTAGTCCAGGTTGTAGGATCCGGTTTCCTTCCCGATTACTCGGAGGGCGGCCAGCGCGTAATCGAGGAAGTCAGGGCGGCATAGTAATTATCCTTACCTCAGCTTTCCATAGTAGACAAAATAACATAAGTTACTTAATATTTTATTCTGTCTTTATATGTGTATATCTTGTTTATAGGGGGATTTACATAAAAAAATTTTCTTCATATACACAATTCAAAAATTTAATATCGTTTGGAATGCGAAAATTTCTTAAATTACTGTAAGATGATATGTGAAGAATAGAAGAATGTTAAGACCAAACTATAAATCGTAAATTTGAAGTTATCAGCATTTTATATAATAAATATTTAAAGGTGAGATGGTGATGACAACTGTGGTATGGCGGTGATTTACCTATGCCTGGTACCTAATGATTTCGTGTGTATGGTGACGACGCCTTAATTGTGACAAAAAATAAATGACGTATGAAAATCAACTTTTCATGATTTATGTAGTAATACTATTACATAAGACAACAACACAAGTACCATTTATTTGTACTTATGGTTTGAACTCTTGTATAAATAACTATGTCTAATATTCTGTAATTCTTAATTTTTTTAATATTTCAATATTTTCTGCCCTTAACATCTATTTTAAATGATGACCCAGTCATTGTAAATCAGTCTAATCACTTTTGATGTTTTTTTTTAACTTCTGTTATTTAGTTATCTGTCATGGCATCAATATCTATCTAAATAAGATAGATATATTATATAAAGATAATATCATCTAATATCTAATAATTAATATAAATCAGTCTTTAATCATAGGATTTTTTCTTACTTAATTTATTAAAATTTGGTAGCCATAAGGTACTTGTCCTCGATTAACGATTATCTTTTTTGTATCTTGATTAATTTGTTTGAAAGTATTTTTATGTTTCAAAGCGCAGCTACATGTACTATTGAATCTGTCGGTACGAGTAAATTTGTGACATCGAAACGTAGCGTATGCTTTGTTGGTGTTAGTAAAATGACATGACCTTATATATCTCCTACAGGGCCTTATGTACTTTAAAAGTACCTTTTTTACTTAGCAAGTTTCGAGTTTCTTGGAAATCTTCTTTTCTTGGTTATCTACGTCAGTTTCACTAACAGCAATAACAGTAACATTGGTGCGTGCTTGCAAGACAGTTATAAATTTATCAAGAGTAGTAATGTCTGTGCCATGATTTACTTCAAAGTCAGTTGTCCTCTTGATCACAGCCCCCACTCTATCAGCAGCACCGTTGCCGTAGCCAGACTCAGTGTAATTCCACGTTGTTGCGGTAATTTGTGGAAAATCATTAAACTGTTGGGTTATTATATAAAACATGTGTTTGTTTCTGTACTGAGATCTAGGACAGTCTGATTGAAAATGTAACTTATCGAAAACTGTAGTCCTATTATGTATCTCAGTAGCTAGCAAATGTTGATTATAATGTTGAAATACGGCGGCTCTATGCTAGCTTTGACGACTCCAGTAAGCAAAAGTGTTAGTAAATTGATGACTGGAGTTGACATAAGTGACATAGAGCCGCCATTTTTTTTTAATTTCATCAAAATTTGTTAGTAACTGAGATACATAATAGCCCTAAAGGATTACTTTTTATAGCTTCATTTATCAGTGGTATAAGGTATGCCCAAACTGCTGGTGCATCATGTTTTAGATATTCGACGATACAAAATGATGTAGGCGTTATATCACTCCTTTGAAAATCAAAGGAATAAATAACTGCGGAATGTAAAGTAAGTTCTTTCCGTCTCCCACCATAATGTGATGATTGAACTTCGTTTGCGCAGCTTTAAATCCATAATTTTCTGAAAAGTCGACATGTATTAGGGCAGAGTTTACAGTCAAAGATTTCTTTAAATCCTACAATTAAATAACAATGCTCGAAATGATTTTTAGTCTGAATCCCAATACATTGATAATTTTGAGGGGTTGGCTTTGATTTCGTCTTTTTTAACTAATTGCAACTATTTTAGTGTCTTGTCCTGTGGAGATTGATTCTCTGGACCGTATCCATTTAAATAACACTATTTCCTCATCATTCGAGAATTCACTGTACTGAAACTATGGGCTATCTATGAGCTCTATCTTTGCATGCGCCACATTGTCTATCCATAAGATTGTCATGTTTCTTGTCCATTATAATTCCCTCCTTGCAATACCCAGACGACATTTCCAAATTGTACAGTAGCTTTTTTTTATTTCATAAAGATATGTTTCTGCATTTGTGTTTTAAAACAGTACATTTCGTATCGTTTTATGTTGATGATGAACACAGTACTATATTTTACTGTGTTCATAAACACTTTAGTTAATTCTGCAGTCCTTTTTTCTGGTGTCATCAAGTCTTCTTTGTTTTGTTATATATTTTGTTCTTCTCTTTCTGTAATTTCTTGTCTAGAAAAGTCTTGTTTCAATTGAATATTTTCTTTTCTTATGTTCTAAATAACGAATTCTTTTATTTTTTACTGCGCAGTTGCATTGCTGTGTTGTAAGTGTTTTAATTGATTCTCTTGAAGATTAGTTTGTATATTGTTCCATGACGGTATTGAAGAATATTGATGCAAACATTGTATTACATTTTTGTATATTAATTTAACGAAGAAATATTTAATTCTTTTTCTATATATTAATTAATAATGTAAATAAACAGAAATAAAAAATTAAAACCTACATCGTACGTAGGTTTGTGTTTTTTTGGCGGCAAATGTAAAGAGTCGCATTTTTTTCACAGGAGGTGATGATTTAGATCCATGTATTATATTTTTTCTAAAAATCAATTGACTTCAAGGAGATGTGGATAAAAGCACTTAGTTATACATCTACAAAGCCAACATGTAAAAAGGATATGACCCTTAAGAACTTTTTATTTCAATTTTTATTCGCTGTAAAAATGATTATTCAACAAAATAGTAGTAATACGAGTAGATTGATGAATGCATGCACTCTGACATCTACCTTAATTCAATCTATTAGTATGATAAGAATGGTAATGAAAAGCTTTCTGCAACTGGCTGTAAACCAGTCAGAGAGCTTATGAAATATATTCTCGCGGCTGTTTAGAAGCTACCATTGGAATAAAATGTTGAATTTAGGGCGAGACACCTTGAGAGTAATGTTATCGCTGCGTAGATAATAACAAGAGATAATTATTTCGACCAAGCTAAACGAGGCAGGGTTGTTGCAGCTTGGCCGAATCAGCGTTTGTAAACAAATTTAACGGTACTATGCGATACCAAAGAAAGAAATGTGGTAGTAAAACCATTTACTTAAATAAATCTTGTTGTATTGTGACTAGTGAATCTTCACTATTCACTTTAATTCGGTCGGATTCGGAATAAGCCTTCCTATGAGTCCTCCTTAAGTGTGCTTTTTGCAATAAAATCTAAGAAATATATAACTACAGAGCACACTAAAAAAAAAGTACGCCAGAGTTGAGCTAATTTTTAATACATTGTCTATGATGGACGGTTGCAGGCATGTT
Source organism: Selenia dentaria (assembly GCA_917880725.1). NCBI lineage: Eukaryota > Metazoa > Arthropoda > Insecta > Lepidoptera > Geometridae > Selenia > Selenia dentaria. The sequence goes on from OU862886.1 coordinate 24,682,435, forward strand.
TGTAGCGATGATAGATAGGGGTGTAAGGAACGGCCGGCAATCAGACAATCATCAACTCGTATCTTCCTTTGTGCTTGAGCTTTGGATAAAGGTAATATCATAGAATAATCAAATCCTTTAATATGAAACTTTACCTAACAGTGCGCATTTCGCCCAAACTAGGTCTTGTTTAGTCTTCAGTACCTGAAGTTTTTAATCAATACGTCTATCACGGCACGTTCTGAGAGGGGTCTAGAGTGCCATATTTGGCATTTTGATCACTAAGCTGACGTAGGATAAGGCTTGTTCTGGCGCAAGGTTAAGACAGGAAACACAGTGAGGTAGTAATTTAATGTTGGCTAAAGGATGAAAGTATACTGATATTCTTACTTTCAAAAACAATTTTTTGCAGATTAATAAAATAAATAATAATAATAGATAAAAAAATAATAAATACTAAATAAAATAAATAATAATAATACCGCATGGGCGGCTTTGTGGCGAGCCATGGGTGAGTGGCGACACCGTGGACCCTGATTCTCCCTGGGGCTAAATGAGACCCCTGACCCCCGGCTTGCCTTAATTGACCGTCTAGGGACACAAGAGCAAGAAACAAAAAGCTCCAAGGGTGGAAAGGGTGTTAAAGGGCATAACGCCGGTAGTAGCGCCCTAGTGAAACCGCAGCACACCTCTCAACAAGTTTTTACGAAACGATTTACTGGTTGACTAGTAATAACAAAGTATTTTAAATTTACACATCTATACAGATAAATAAAATTGAAGTGTCTGTTTGTAATCCTAAATTAACAGCTTTTCACTAAATGCAATGAAAGTATATACGGTACTAATAAAACAATTTGTAATTTTTTTCTCTGTTTGTTCCGGCTAATCACTGAAACGGCTGGGCTGCTTTTAACGGGACTTTCACTGGCAGTTAGCAGATGTTATAAGGAGTATACTAAGGCAATTTTTATTTTAGAAAATAAAACTCTATGTCTCTGTCTGTTTTTTACCTTATCACGTCTAAACGGCGAAACGGATAATTAAATTTGGCAAGGTTATACATTATATCCCGGGGAAACAAATATGATACTTTTTATCATCATAAATCACCACACGGATGAAACCGCGGGACGCAGCTAGTACAAAAATATAATAGAGCTATCCAGATGTAATACTGTTACTAATTTTCAGTAAAAGCCACGCAAAAATAAGAGAGAGTTTTATTGTATGCTACCCCAAAATGACTCATCATCCACATGCATCATCCACACTTCCCAACCTAGACCACTTTGATGGAGCTCATGCTGAAGCAAGAGAAGGTCTCGATGTCTATACAATAATTCTAAATAAATTGGACTGTTACTTTGCTCCTAAACAAAGTCGATTTACGAAAGATATCTTTTCCGACTCGCGACACAGGAGAATGGAGAACAATTTGAACGATTTTTATTAAGGTGGAAAATTAAGCTGAAAAATGTCAATTCCATAATAAAGAGGAGTAGGTATATTATCGATCAAAGCACAGAAAAGTGTCGCTGAGTTGAATGGAAAAAATACATTTTAGAATGAGGTGATCCAATTACTCTAGACGAAATCACAAGTAAAGTATTAGAAGATGTAGCCAGGCAATCTGAACAATCTAAAATTATAAATACAAATATTGCGAACAATTTCAACAAAGCAGAAATAAATAAAATCAATAACATGAACAAATATAACACACCGTTCCGATAACAACCAGCAAACAAAAAATTTAGTAGATGTGGAAGCTCCACCTATTTATCTGAAGATACAAAATGCCCTGCAAAAGCCAAACGATGTTTGAAATGTAGCTTCATAGGTCATTTTTGAGAACATTGCAGGATTTGACAGGAAAGACATAAGAAAGACAAAAGACAATATCCAAACAACAGGACAGACCATAGTACAGACACGAGGACTGTAAATAAAAACCAAGACTAGAAACAAAAAAGAAACCAATAAATCTAAAATCGGTTATATTTTAGACCTGGATGAAGACGACACTATAAATTGCAATATTGGGGGAGTCACCGTTGCCATGTTGATAGATTCAAGAACTAAATGTAATTACTAACTCAACATGGCAATTTCTAAAAGACAATAGTGTAAAAGTGTCTAACCATATACGCAAACCTACAAAGATGCTTATTTCCTATGGCAGTAAAAAGCCTTTGGATATTATGTACTCTTTTGACGTAAACATTTCAGTCAAGAATAACAAAAGTATAAAATGTACTGTTTTTGTCATCAGAAACGACACTTTCTTTATTACAAATATAAAAAATAAAGTTCTGGAAATACTGAATAATAAGGAGTATGGAGTAGGTATTCTCCTAGACATGTCAAAAGCAAACGATTAAGTAAATATCGACATATTGCTCAACAAGTTGTGTGTGTGAGACACTGAAGTCACTCAACACCTAGAACCCCTACAAATGCGTGGAACTATAGCTTCTTTGAGCGTTTTTTACCATTTGTTTCAAGGTGAATGTTCTGAAGAGCTCTTCAATCTTATTCCTTCCTCACGATACCGATTCCAAACTACTCGTTTCGGTCTAGCATTGCACGAACCAAAAAGTTTGGCATTTCCACCCTCTGTCGTGTAAGTAAATTGTGGAATGTACGTATTTCCTTGCTGCTATGACCCGGTCTTTCAAGCGGGGCGTGAATCAGCATCTCAAGTCACCTAAGGGGTGGCGATTAGTGCAGCTTACGGCTGCACTAATGGTTATCGTTTCTTGATTTCGTCTTCACTTTCCATCAGGCGAGAGGGGGTCATCAACTTTGATGAAACATTATAAAAAAAGGCGATCATGAATAACACATGGTGTTGGTTAAACTTTTTTCACAATTGTGGGTAGGTACGGTTAGGCAGCATACGTGCACAATAAATATTTTTGTAGTATACCTACATATAACCATAGTTTTGCGTTTTTCCTTTCAATCTGTTACGATGCATTGCATGGCCATTATTAATGAAGGAATTTGATTATCAGTAGCAATTGTTTATGTATTGACTCGGTTCTTAAGTGTTTTTTATTTAGGTAACATGAGCATTGTATAATGTGTGTTCATTTGTAGCAGGAGTAGGTACATAGTTTTGTGTGACCTTATTTTCTTTCCATCCGATACAATGCATGGCCGTTAATAAAGAAGGATAGTGGTATGAATTTGCTTATCAGAAGCAGTTGTTTACGTATTGACTCGGTTCTTAAATGGTTTTGATTGAGGTTACATAACTCATTGTATAATGAGTGTTCCTTTACTTAAACTAGTATTTATATTGTATTATAATACCAACAATTTCTAATAGACTATTTGGAACAAAGCTATCGCAAACAACTGATAGGCATAAACAATAATTTCTTAATACTTTCTTCCTTAATTTTTTATCTCATACACGCTAAGTGTACTCACTTTTATCCTCGTCGCCACTTGTCATTGTGCCAATATCTCCAGAGCCAATAAAACACGCTCTTTTGACACTAAGGAAGAAATACCGTATGCGAAAACCAGAACACGTGCGCACCCACCAACGGCCGGTAAGCGACTGCCACAACGATGCGTCTGCGCATTCTCTGCATGTAGTAAACGGTGTTTTTCTCGCTATTCATACGTTCTGCTGAGTATTTCATAATATTGTTGTGTTGAGGATAGGAAGGATGCCATGTTGTCGTGGTGAGGTACTGGATTTGGGTGACATTTGGCTCGACCAATTTTGATGCGGTTCGCCAAGAATGGACACTCCTATTCCCTACACGAAAAACTTAGTTACTAAAGGTCATAAGACTAATGCCGGATAGGTGTCTCAGCCGAGAGGGCACCGGGCTTTGTGACCAGGCCGTCTTGGTGATAGATAGGTATGTGCTCATGAGTGCGTGCGTCGGGAGAGGAAATCATAATCAAGACATATGAGGAATTCCACAGTTTTATTTGAGTCAGGCATTGTTTTCTTACTTCCTAAATTTAGTGTCTGTAATTTTGCACGTCCCCCACTGATTCTACACTTCTAAGGAATGTACGCGCGAGCAAGGAAGCGAGGTTTGCGCGCACAGGTTTGACGGTTTAATATATATTGATTGGCTAAAGGTACCTTTCCAGTGTAAGTTGATCTCCTGGTTTGTGGCCTACGGTTTAGCCATCCGTTTATGGATCGTCCTCCATCGGGTCATCTCTCCATTTGGGTTTGGGCCCGCAAGACTTTGGCCATTGCCTCAAGTCCGCATCATGTAGTAAAGAAGGTGTCGGCCATTTTGCTGAAAATAAAATGCGCTGCGCGCGACGACTGGTCTCGTCGACATCGGATCGTGATGTCTTCAGCCTTTTCACTGGCTGGTTGGAGCCTCGAGCTCTCGCTCCTTGCTCCTGCGGAACCTCGAGGGGCATCTACCCCTCGGTAACTCATCCACTGCGCAGGTTGCAATAGGCAACTCTCTGCGCAGGGTATGTTTTGCACTACTTGCTTGTAAGGTTGTACATTTTCTTTTTATATTGTTCTTTTCATTTGTTTCAGTTTGGCGCGCCACTTGCCTTCGGAGTCTCTGTATCATCAGATATCAGGAGCTCAAGGGGCAGTGCGCGCCAACTCTTTGGCAAAATCATTTATTCCATTTCAATTTAGGCATCAAAGACGCACTTATGAACGTCAACTTTTCATTATAATGTACTTTAAAGACTCTACCGCCGTGTTCCAAAATATATAGAACCCACCGAGAAGAAGCGGCAAGAAACTCGGGGCCATTCTTTTTATATGGATGTTTACAATGTTTCTACTTAGGTACTACAAATATTACATTTTATGGGTGGCAGAGAGACAGCTTGCCAGAAGTGGAGTATTCCAAGCATCTTTATCTTCTATATAATGTCGAACTTTATAGTAAGCTTTTTTTATTAAAACGTTTTTTACAGTCAACTTGAATTTGCCCTCTGTGAGCTCAGTTATGTGCTTTGGGATTTTATTGTAAAAACGCACACAATTTCCTAGGAATGACTTATTAGTCTTCGCAAGTCTAAAACTAGGTACAGCTATCCGATTTGTATTTCTGGTATTAACAGTGTGGTGATCACTATTTAACTTATATTTATGTAAATTTTTACGAACATACATTATATTTTCAAATACATATAAGGAAGGCAACGTTAATATATTGATTTCTTTAAATAAATCTCTCAAAGATTCACGGGGACCCATTTCGTATATAGCTCTAATAGCACGTTTCTGAAGGATAAATATGGTCTCTATATCAGCCGCTGAACCCCATAGCAATATCCCATATATGACATTACGGCACGTGCGGGGGTCTGGCGTGTAATGGTGCAATCCCGTGGAGGTGCGAGTGTGGTCCGTTGTCTGCCTTGTCGTACGTTTTACGGGCCAATCGGATCACAAACTCCTCCACGGTTTCCAACTTGAGGTCTTTAGCGATCGTATTATTCCTTACTTAGCGCCCTGCCCCTACGGCGATACGTAAGACGATATTCTGTTGTTTCTGTAGTTTCGCCTTGTTGGTGTTGGAACACAGATGGTACCAGGCTGGGGCGGCATAGGTCAGTCTTGACCGTATGTACGTCTTATATATACCCAGTCTGGTACGAAGTTGCAGGTTAGATGCAAGCACGGGTCGGAGCAAAGCTCTGGCTGTTCTTGCCGAACGAACCACGTGCTGCACTTGGTCTTTCATGGTAAGCCTTTGTCTATTTCCACTCCAAGGTACCGACATGAACTCTTCCATTCGATGTCCAGGCCCTGGAGTTTTAGTTGAGGCGGGTGGTTGGTGTTCTTGCTGACAAGTAGAGCGGCGGTCTTCCCCACGTTGACCGCCATCCTCCACTTGTTTAACCTCTCAGGAAGTATGTTCAGGACTTTCTGCATCTTCGAGGCAGCTCTTTTTGTACTAATTGACGATGCCATATACGCGCTGTCATCGGCGAACAGTGCAAGCATGACATCCCTTTCCCCTACTCGGATATGGTCGGCCAGGGTAGGGATGTCGTCAGTGTACAACGCGTACAGGTTCGGTGGTAGGCAGCTGCCTTGCGGGAACCCCGCTTCTATCTTTTTGACTCCGGATTGTTTGTCCTCCACTGCGACATAAAAGGACCTGTTACACAGGAAGGACGCTATGATGGTTATAAATTGTCTGGGCATCTCAGTGCAGATCAATTTGTAGAGAAGACCTTCGTGCCACACTCTGTGAAAGGCCTTCTCCACATCCAGAAATACTGCCACCGTATGCCTTCTGCAGTTCATTTCGTTTGCCAGATGGTGTAGTACTCTTATGAGCTGAAGGGTGGTCGAGTGATGGCTCCTGAAACCATACTGCTCGTCTCTGGGTTTGATATACGGCCTTATTCTTATAAGCGTCCAGGGCACTCGGTTTTGTGATACATTCGTCTGCAAAATGTAGAAAGACTTAAACCTTTAAAAAACTTTACTGCTTATTTGTTAGTAGCATTTTAGAAAATGCTTCTCAGGTGTAGAACCCTCGCTATGATGAGTACGGTACAGAATGAGAACGGTTGATATTACGAAGAATAAGGCCGTATATCAAACCCTTTGTAGAGAAGACCTTCGTGCCACACTCTGTGAAAGGCTTTCTCCACATCCAGAAATACTGCCACCGTATGCCTTCTGCAGTTCATTTCGTTTGCCAGATGGTGTAGTACTCTTATGAGCTGAAGGGTGGTCGAGTGATGGCTCCTGAAACCATACTGCTCGTCTCTGGGTTTGATATACGGCCTTATTCTTCGTAATATCAACCGTTCTCATTCTGTACCGTACTCATCATAGCGAGGGTTCTACACCTGAGAAGCATTTTCTAAAATGCTACTAACAAATAAGCAGTAAAGTTTTTTAAAGGTTTTAGTCTTTCTACATTTTGCAGACGAATGTATCACAAAACCGAGTGCCCTGGACGCTTTTATGACTATTAATTATGATCGATATGTTCATCGAACACTTACTTTGAATCACGGATAACACCACGGACCACAGAAACAAGGGAGATATGAAAAGGAGGCGGGGCCGGTGTAGTAACACCAAATAAAGTTTCTAACAGCAAAAAGTTAACCGGCCTCCCTACGTCACTTTGTCCTATTGGGACTAGCTAGCCATCTAAAATCTTTGGATCCCACTGAACCGCAGGTGAGGTCCGGTTAAAGGTGCCAGTTGGTAGCTGGCTACATGAAGCCGCAGCAAACGACGTGTCGCAGCGACCTGGTTTCTATGTATTTCTATGAAATATCATTCTTAGTCAACGAAGCTAGCGTCGCGTCGTCGAGTGGCAGACGACACTGTCGCTCGACCGCAGATCAGTAGTACCGTTCGCGGGTACCAATCTACCTAGTAAAACAACTGAATAGCTTTTAAACAAAACCTTTCGCTTTTTAAATGGTTGATGGCATCTGCAGTTGCCGTCTGCTGTCGGGTTCGAAATCATGACTGCAGCGACATGAAGCGACGACGTGTCACGGCGACATGAAGCGACGACACGTCGTCTGCGGCTGCTACGTGTCGCCGGCTACCAACTTGCACCTTTACTTGGCCAGGAAGGCTTACTTACTTGATTATGTAGTAATGTACTATTAATCTTTACAATTATGTATTTCTCTGTAAAATTTAACTACCATTGTTTTATAACTTTTTGGTAGTGTCTATCAAACTTTAAATTACCTACGAGGACCATCAGCACAAGTTGCTTATCTCATCACATTTTTGCATAAAAGCCACACATAATAATCAGATCGTTCAGAAAAAAGATAGGCGTTGTTGCACATATTATCGTATGACTATATTATTTACTCTGAACGTTACATGACGATTTGAGCCTTATTGTAAGGGTCTAAAAAGAATTTAAGGCCAGTAACATTGTAGGCACTATAAAATCATGTTACACAATATACTACACGACATCACACTAATTTACCCTGATTAGGTTTATTGGCTGCCAATTTATCTCATTTAATCATTGAGTTGTCATTCGGAACTTCTGATGCGGGTATATCACATTAATCTACGCACATTATTACGTACATAAGTATAGTATACAAAATCACCTGGGATTGTCTTTGTTGTTCGAACTAGTTGTGTATTTGTTCTACCGGAAACTAACTCCGTAAGAAATTCCGGCTAATAAAACCTTTGGATGAAAAAGGCTACGGTTTGAAAATAAATATTGGTGTTCTCAAAGGATTTCTGCCTGTGCCTACTCTTAAATATTACGAAACGTAAATTTCAGATTGCGTAATATCCAAAAAGGCAGGCAGCACACAAATGTTACCAAGTTCAAGGCAGTGTAATATACAAGCAAAACTTAAGTAATGCTCTAGATAAATGTGACTAGGAATTGGCAAATTGTATTTTTTGTTGTTATTTATAGAAATGTAAGATTTTTATTTCTAAAATTTAGCACCTACCTACTTAGCTGACCCGTGTGCCACTACGCCTGCTTTGCATTCGCATTTTATGTAGGTACTTAGAACTTAAACTTAAACGACCTTACTTATAAACGGTGTTTAACTTTAAATGACGTTATTTAGTACTGCGCAAAGGAAAAATGTTCTGCGCCGTACTAAATTACGTTATTTAAATTTAAGCATTGTTTATAAGTAAGGCCGTAAATAATCATTACCATATAAATAAGTAGAAATCATTCTTGTATAAAACGTCATTTCCTATTACACATCCTTACCATACACACTATTGTGCAGGTACCTAATAAACAACTAAAATCTATATTCACAACGTTTAAAGACTTAAAATAATAATCGTTTATAAACTTAGCGGAGAAATACAACAAAAGAAACATGTCTACCAAACTGATGTTAGTAAGCTTATGTATAATAGTTATTATTAGTTGAAGTATTTATTAAAACAAATATAAATAGATAAGATACCGACACAAACTTAACCGCAAGAGAGGCTAGAATATCGTTTTTGAATTTCCTTGTAAAATTAACCTAATGAAATAGTATTTTTTTTTAAATACATTGGCCTTTTTGGCCCATTAATACTGTTTCTTTTTATTATGCAACAACATTTTATCCTTTTGCTTTTACAGTATTTATGAGGACTGAATTTTTTGTGTATATTTTTTTTCGCACCTTAAATACTACTTACTAGACTAATAGCTAATTTATACATGTTAGGTACTTTGAATGACTTAAATAACTCATGATGGCATAATCCAAACAATCTTATGAATATATATCTATATATATATATAATTTCATATTATCTAACTAGTTGGTACAGTTCAGTTATTAGTCCAGGTTGTAGCATCCGTTTTTCTTCCCGATTACTCGTAGGGCGGCCAGCGCCTAATCGAGGAAGTCAGGGCGGCATAGAAAAATATTATTCTTACCTCAGCTTTCCATAGTAGACAAAATTACATAAGTTACTTAATATTTTATTCTGTATCTTGTTTATAGGGGGGATTTACATAATAAAATTTTCTTTATACACACAACTCAAAATTTTGTATACCAATTTTATTGGAATGCGAGTAAATCTACATTAAATTACTGTACGATAACTGTATTGTATATAATTAATGTTAAGACCAAACTATAAATCGTAAATTTTAAGTTATCAGCATTTTATATAATAAATATTTAAAGGTGAGATGGTGATGACAACTATCGTATGGCGGTGATTTACCTATGCCTGGTAATGATTTCGTGTGTATGGTGATGACGCTTTAGTTGTGACAAAAAATAAATGATTTATGAAAATCAACTTTTAATGATTTAAGTAGTAATACTGTTACATAAGATAACAACACAAGTACCATTTATTTGTACTTATGCTTTGAACTCTTGCATAAATAACTATGTCTAATATTCTGTAACTCTTAATTTTTTTAATATTTCAATATTTTCTGCCCTTAACATCTATTTTTAATGATGGCCCAGTCATTGTAAATCAGTCTAATCACTCTTGATTTTTTTTAACTTCTGTTATTTAGTTATCAGTCATGGCATTAATATCTATGTTAATAAGATAGATATATTATATATCGATAATAATATAAACTATATAATTAATTAATATAAATCAGTCTTAAATCATAGGATTTTACTCTTACTAAATTTATTTAAATGTGGTAGCGATAAGATTCTTGTACTTGATTAACGATTTTCGATTTTGTATCTTGATTAATTTGTTTGAAAGTATTTTTATGTTTGAAGGCGCAGCTACATGTACTATTGAATCTGTTGGTAAATTTGTGACGTCGAAACGTAGCGTATGCTTTGTTGGTGTTAGTAACTGACATGACCTTATATATCTCCTACAGGGCCTTATGTACTTAAAAAGTACCTTTTTTACTTAGCAAGTTTCGAGTTTCTTGGGAATCTTCTTTTCTTGGTTATCTACGTCAGTTTCACTAACAGCAATAACAGTAACATTGGTGCGTGCTTGCGAGACAGTTATAAATTTATCTAGAGTAGTAATGTCTGTGCCATGATTTACTTCAAAGTCAGTTGTCCTCTTGATCACAGCCCCCACTCTATCAGCAGCACCGTTGCCGTAGCCAGACTCAGTGTTATTCCACGTTGTTGCGGTAATTTGTGGAAAATCATTAAACTGTTGGGTTATTATATAAAACATGTGTTTGTTTCTGTACTGAGATCTAGGACAGTCTGATTGAAAATGTAACTTATCGAAAGATGTAGTCCTATTATGTATCTCAGTAGCTAGCAAATGTTGATTATAATGTTGAAATACGGCGGCTCTATGCTAGCTTTGACGACTCCAGTAAGCAAAAGTGTTAGTAAATTAATGACTGGAGTTGACACAAGTGACATAGAGCCGCCATTTTTTTTTAATTTCATCAAAATTTGTTAGTAACTGAGATACATAATAGCCCTAAAGGATTACTTTTTATAGCTTCATTTATCAGTGGTATAAGGTATGCCCAAACTGCTGGTGCATCATGTTTTAGATATTCGACGATACAAAATGATGTAGGCGTTATATCACTCCTTTGAAAATCAAAGGAATAAATAACTGCGGAATGTAAAGTAAGTTCTTTCCGTCTCCCACCAAAATGTGATGATTGAACTTCATTTGCGCAGCTTTAAATCCATAATTTTCTGAAAAGTCGACATGTATTAGGGCAGAGTTTACAGTCAAAGATTTCTTTAAATCCTACAATTAAATAACAATGCTCGAAATGATTTTTAGTCTGAATCCCAATACATTGATAATTTCGAGAGGTTGGCTTGACTTGATTTCGTCTTTTTTAAGTAATTCCTTAAACTATTTTAGTGTCTTGTCTTGTGGAGATTGATTCTCTGGACCATATCCATTTAAATAACACTATTTCCTCATCATTCGAGAATTCACTGTACTGAATCTATGGGCTATCTATGAGCTCTATCTTTGCATGCGCCACATTGTCTATCCATAAGATTGTCATGTTTCTTGTCCATTATAATTCCCTCCTGGCAATACCCAGAATGAACGACATTTCCAAAATGTACAGTAGCTTACTTTTATTTCATAAAGATATAATATGTTTCTGCATTTCTGTTTTAAAACAGTACATTTCGTATCGTTTTATCATCGTTTTATGTTGATGATGAACACAGTAAAATATAGAACTGTGTTCATCATTAACATATAACTCTTTAGTTAATTCTGCAGTCCTTTTTTCTGGAGTCATCAAGTCTTTTTTGTTTTGTTATATATTTTGTTCTTCTCTTTCTTTAATTTCTTGCCTGGAAAAGTCTTGTTTCAATTGAATATTATCTTTTTTTATATCTATAATAACTTACAAAACCTGGCTTTCTTTTCTTATGTTCTAATTAACGAATTCTTTTATTTTTTACTGCGCAGTTGCATTGCTGTGTTGTAAGTGTTTTAATTGATTCTCTTGAAGATTAGTTTGTATATTGTTCCATGACGGTATTGAAGAATATTGATGCAAAAATTGTATTACATTTTTGTATATTAATTTAACGAAGAAATATTTAATTCGTTTTCTATATATTAATTAATAATGTAAATAAACAGAAATAAAAAATTAAAACCTACATCGTACGTAGGTTTGTGTTTTTTTGGCGGCAAATGTAAAGAGTCGCATTTTTTTCACAGGAGGTGATGATTTAGATCCATGTATTATATTTTTTCTAAAAATCAATTGACTTCAAGGAGATGTGGATAAAAGCACTTAGTTATACATCTACAAAGCCAACATGTAAAAAGGATATGACCCTTAAGAACTTTTTATTTCAATGTTTATTCGTTGTAAACATGATTATTCAACAAAATAGTAATACGAGTAGATTGATGAAGGTAGATGTCAGAGTGCATTCTGACATCTACCTTAATTCAATTTATTAGTATGATAAGTATGGTAATGAAGAGCTTTCTGCAACTGGCTGTAAACCAGTCAGAGAGCTTATGAAATCTATTCTCGCGGCTGTTTAGAAGCTACCATTGGAATAAAATGTTGAATTTAGGGCGTACCTTGTGAATAATGTTATCGCTGCGTAGATAATAACGGGAGATAATTATTTCGACCAAGCTGAACGAGGCAGGGTTGTTGAAGCTTGGCCGAATCAGCGTTTGTAAACAAATTTGACGGTACTATGCGATACCAAAGTAAGAAATGTGGTAGTAAAACCATTTACTTAAATAAATCTTGTTGTATTGTGACTAGTGAATCTTCACTATTCACTTTAATTCGGTCGGATTCAGAATAAGCCTTCCTATGAGTCCTCCTTAAGTGTGCTTTTTGCAATAAAATCTAAGAAATATATAACTACAGAGCACACTAAAAAAAATTAAGTCGGCACTAAAAAAGATCAATAAGTTTGAAAGTTGTAAAGAGTTTGACCTTTAAGGTTATGGTTCGTGTACACGATTTTTGATTAAACTGATGTCACAGCGAATCCTAGAGATTTACCAGTTATGTATGGTAGGTCACCTACAGAACCCTAAAACACTTATGTACCTTGTAATGACCTTGCCATTACAATAATTATTCAAAGTAACTCCTTCAACTATGTATATTTCATTCGGGCTTTAATTAAGACACTAACAAAGAGTAATAATGAATGTGCCTTTGTTTAGTTTGGAACAAATGTTACCATGTAGGTTAGCAATAAATTTTCATTCGTACGGCAGTGCGTTGCGGTAACAATAGGAGATTAGGAAGATTTAGGTACGCCAGAGTTGAGCTAATTTTTAATATATTGTCTATGATGGACGGTTGCAGGCGCGTTTGTAGCGATGATAGATAGGGGTGTAAGGAACGGCCGGCAACCAGACAATCATCAACTCGTATCCTCCTTTGTGCTTGAGCTTTGGATAAAGGTAATATCATAGAATAATCAAAACCTTTAATATGAAACTTTACTTAACAGTGCGCATTTCGCCCAAACTAGGTCTTGTTTAGTCTTCAGTACCTGAAGTTTTTAATCAATACGTCTATCACGGCACGTTCTGAGAAGGGTCTAGAGTGCCATATTTGGCATTTTGATCACTAAGCTGACGTAGGATAAGGCTTGTTCTGGCGCAAGGTTAAGACAGGAAACACAGTGAGGTAGTAATTTAATGTTGGCTAAAGGATGAAAGTATACTGATATTCTTACTTTCAAAAACAGTTTTTTGCAGATTAATAAAATAAATAATAATAATAGATAAAAAAATAATAAATACTAAATAAAATAAATAATAATAATACCGCATGGGCGGCTTTGTGGCGAGCCATGGGTGAGTGGCGACACCGTGGACCCTGATTCTCCCTGGGGCTAAATGAGACCCCTGACCCCCGGCTTGCCTTAATTGGCCGTCTAGGGACACAAGAGCAAGAAACAAAAAGCTCCAAGGGTGGAAAGGGTGTTAAAGGGCATAACGCCGTTAGTAGCGCCCTAGTGAAACCGCAGCACACCTCTCAACAAGTTTTTACGAAACGATTTACTGGTTGACTAGTAATAACAAAGTATTTTAAATTTACACATCTATACAGATAGATAAAATTGAAGTGTCTGTTTGTAATCCTAAATTAACAGCTTTTCACTAAATGCAATGAAAGTATATACGGTACTAATAAAACAATTTGTAATTTTTTTCTCTGTTTGTTCCGGCTAATCACTGAAACGGCTGGGCTGCTTTTAACGGGACTTTCACTGGCAGTTAGCAGATGTTATAAGGAGTATACTAAGGCAATTTTTATTTTAGAAAATAAAACTCTATGTCTCTGTCTGTTTTTTACCTTATCACGTCTAAACGGCGAAACGGATAATTAAATTTGGCAAGGTTATACATTATATCCCGGGGAAACAAATATGATACTTTTTATCATCATAAATCACCACACGGATGAAACCGCGGGACGCAGCTAGTACAAAAATATAATAGAGCTATCCAGATGTAATACTGTTACTAATTTTCAGTAAAAGCCACGCAAAAATAAGAGAGAGTTTTATTGTATGCTACCCCAAAATGACTCATCATCCACATGCATCATCCACACTTCCCAACCTAGACCACTTTGATGGAGCTCATGCTGAAGCAAGAGAAGGTCTCGATGTCTATACAATAGTTCTAAATAAACTGGACTGTTACTTTGCTCCTAAACAAAGTCGATTTACGAAAGATATCTTTTCCGACTCGCGACACAGGAGAATGGAGAACAATTTGAACGATTTTTATTAAGGTGGAAAATCAAGGTGAAAAATGTCAATTCCATAATAAAGAGGAGTAGGTATATTATCGATCAAAGCACAGAAAAGTGTCGCTGAGTTGAATGGAGAAAAAACATTTTAGAATGAGGTGATCCAATTACTCTAGACGAAATCACAAGTAAAGTATTAGAAGATGTAACCAGGCAATCTGAACAATCTAAAATTATAAATACAAATATTGCGAACAATTTCAACAAAGTAGAAATAAATAAAATCGATAAAAAGAACAAATATAACACACCGTTCCGATAACAATCAGCAAACGAAAAATTTAGTAGATGTGGAAGCTCCACCTATTTATCTGAAGATACAAAATGCCCTGCAAAAGCCAAACGATGCGATGTTTGAAATGTAGCTTCATAGGTCATTTCTGAGAACATTGCAGGATTTGACAGGAAAGACATAAGAAAGACAAAATACAATATCCAAACAACAGGACAGACCATAGTACAGACACGAGGACTGTAAATAAAAAACAAAGACTAGAAACAACAAAGAAACCAATAAATCTAAAATCGGTTATATTTTAGACCTGGATGAAGACGACACTATAAATTGCAATATTGGGGGAGTCATCGTTGCCATGTTGATAGATTCAGGAACTAAATGTAATTACTAACTCAACATGGAAATTTCTAAAAGACAATAGTGTAAAAGTGTCTAACCATATACGCAAACCTACAAAGATGCTTCTTTCCTATGGCAGTAAAAAGCCTTTGGATATTATGTACTCTTTTGACGTAAACATTTCAGTCAAGAATAGCAAAAGTATACAATGTACTGTTTTTGTCATCAGAAATGACACTCTCTTTATTACAAATATAAAAACTAAAGTTCTGGAAATACCGAATAATAAGGAGTATGGAGTAGGTATTCTCCTAGACATGTCAAAAGCATACGATAAAGTAAATATCGACATATTGCTCAACAAGTTGTGTGTGTGAGACACTGAAGTCACTCAACACCTAGAACCCCTACAAATGCGTGGAACTATAGCTTCTTTGAGCGTTTTTTACCATTTATTCCAAGGTGAATGTTCTAAAGAGCTCTTCAATCTTATTCCTTCCTCACGATTCCGATTCCAAACTACTCGTTTCGGTCTAGCATTGCACGAACCAAAAAGTTTGGCAGTTCCTACCTCTGTCGTGTAAGTAAATTGTGGAATGTACGTATTTCCTTGCAGCTATGACCCGGTCTTTCAAGCGGGGTGTGAAACAGCATCTCTCAAGTCACCTAAGGGGTGGCGATTAGTGCAGCTTACGGCTGCACTAATGGTTATCGTTTCTTGATTTCGTCTTCGCTTTCCATCAGGCGAGAGGGAGAAACTTTGATGAACCATTATAAAAAAAGGCGATCATGAATAACACATGATGTTGGTTAAACTTTTTTAACTATTGTGGGTAGGTACGGTTAGGCAGCATACGTGCACAATAAATATTTTTGTAGTATACCTACATATAACCATAGTTTTGCGTTTTTCCTTTCAATCTGTTACGATGCATTGCATGGCCATTATTAATGAAGGAATTTGATTATCAGTAGCAATTGTTTATGTATTGACTCGGTTCTTAATTGATTTTTATTTAGGTTACATGAGCATTGTATAATGTGTGTTCATTTGTAGCAGGAGTAGGTACATAGTTTTGCGTGACCTTATTTTCTTTCCATCCGATACAATGCATGGCCGTTAATGAAGAAGGATTGTGGTATGAATTTGCATATCAGAAGCAGTTGTTTACGTATTGACTCGGTTCTTAAATGGTTTTGATTGAGGTTACATAGCCCATTGTATAATGAGTGTTCCTTTACTTAAACTAGTATTTATATTGTATTATAATACCAACAATTTCTAATAGACTATTTGGAACAAAGCTATCGCAAACAACTGATAGGCAATAAACAATAATTTCTTAATACTTTCTTCCTTAATTTTTTATCTCATACACACTAAGTGTACTCACTTTTATCCTCGTCGCCACTTGTCATTGTGCCAATATTTCCAGAGTCAATAAAACACGCTCTTTTGACACTTAGGAAGAAATACCGTATGCGAAAACCAGAACACGTGCGCACCCGCCAACGGCCGCGCCGGTAAGCGACTGCCACAACGATACGTCTGCGCATTCTCTGCATGTAGTAAACGGTGTTTTTCTCGCTATTCATACGTTCTGCTGAGTATTTCATAATATTGTCGTGTTGAGGATAGGAAGGATGTTGTCGTGATGAGGTACTGGATTTGGGTGACATTTGGCTCGACCAATTTTGATGCGGTTCGCCAGGAATGGACACTCCTATTCCCTACACGAAAAACATAGTTACTGAAGGTCATAAGACTAATGCCGGATAGGTATTTCAGCCGAGAGGGCACCGGGCTTTGTGACCAGGCCGTCTTGGTGATAGATAGGTATGTGCTCATGAGTGCGTGCGTCGGGAGAGGAAATCATAATCAAGACATATGAGGAATTCCACAGTTTTATTTGAGTCAGGCATTGTTTTCTTACCTCCTAAATTTAGTGTCTGTAATTTTGCACGTCCCCCACTGATTCTACACTTCTTAGGAATGTACGCGCGAGCAAGGAAGCAAGATTTGCGCGCACAGGTTTGACGGTTTAATATATATTGATTGGGTACCTTTCCAGTGTAAGTTGATCTCCTGGTTTGTGGCCTACGGTTTAGCCATCCGTTTATGGATCGTCCTCCATCGGGTCATTTCTCCATTTGGGTTTGGGCCCGCAAGGCTTTGGCCATTGCCTCAAGTCCGCATCATGTAGTAAAGAAGGTGCCGGCCATTTTGCTGAAAATAAAATGCGCTGCGCGCGACGACTGGTCTCGTCGACATCGGATCGTGATGTCTTCAACCTTTTCACTGGCTGGTTAGAGCCTCGAGCTCTCGCTCCTTGCTCCTGCGGAACCTCGAGGGGCATCTACCCCTCGGTAACTCATCCTTTGCGCAGGTTGCAATAGGCAACTCTCTGCGCAGGGTATGTTTTGCACTACTTGCTTGTAAGGTTGTACATTTTCTTTTTATATTCTTCTTTTCATTTGTTTCAGTTTGGCGCGCCACTTGCCTCCGGAGTCTCTGTATCATCGGATATCAGGCGCTCACGGGGCAGTGCGCGCCAACTCTTTGGCAAAATCATTTATTCAATTTCAATTTAGGCATCAAAGACGCATTTATGAACGTCAACTTTTCATTATAATGTACTTTAAAGACTCTACCGCCGCGTTCCAAAATATATAGAACCCACCGAGAAGAAGCGGCAAGAAACTCGGGGCCATTCTTTTTATATGGATGTTTACAATGTTTCTACTTAGGTACTATAAATATTACATTTTATGGGTGGCGAGAGACAGCTTGCCAGAAGTGGAGTATTCCAAGCATCTTTATCTTCTATGTAATGTCGAACTTTATAGTATAAGCTTTTTTTATTAAAACGTTTTTTACAGTTAACTTGAATTTGCCCTCTGTGAGCTCAGTTATGTGCTTTGGGATTTTATTGTAAAAACGCACACAATTTCCTAGGAATGACTTCTTCGCAAGTCTAAAACTAGGTACAACTATCCTATTTGTATTTCTGGTATTAAAGTGTGGTGATCACTATTTAACTTATATTTATGTAAATTTTTACGAACATACATTATATTTTCAAATACATATAAGGAAGGCAACGTTAACATATTGATTTCTTTAAATAAATCTCTCAAAGATTCACGGGGACCCATTTCGTATATAGCTCTAATAGCACGTTTCTGAAGGATAAATATGGTCTCTATATCAGCCGCTGAACCCCATAGCAATATCCCATATATGGCATTACGGCACGTGCGGGGGTCTGGCGTGTAATGGTGCAATCCCGTGGAGGTGCGAGTGTGGTCCGTTGTCTGCCTTATCGTACGTTTTACGGGCCAATCGGATCACAATTTCCTCCACGGTTTCCAACTTGAGGTCTTTAGCGATCGTATTATTCCTTACGTAGCGCCCTGCCTCTACGGCGATACGTAAGACGATATTCTGTTGTTTCTGTAGTTTCGCCTTGTTGGTGTTGGAACACAGATGGTACCAGGCTGGGGCGGCATAGGTCAGTCTTGACCGTATGTACGTCTTATATATACCCAGTCTGGTACGAAGTTGCAGGTTAGATGCAAGCACGGGTCGGAGCAAAGCTCTGGCTGTTCTTGCCGAACGAACCACGTGCTGCACTTGGTCTTTCATGGTTAGCCTTTGTCTATTTCCACTCAAAGGTACCGACATGAACTCTTCCATTCGATGTCCAGACCCTGGAGTTTTAGTTGAGGCGGGTGTTTGGTGTTCTTGCTGACAAGTAGAGCGGCGGTCTTCCCCACGTTGACCGCCATCCTCCACTTGTCTAAGCACTCAGGAAGTATGTTCAGGACTTTCTGCATCTTCGAGGCAGCTCCTTTTGTACTAATTGACGATGCCATATACGCGCTGTCATCGGCGAACAGTGCAAGCATGACATCCCTTTCCCCTACTCGGATACGGTCGGCCAGGGTAGGGATGTCGTCAGTGTACAACGCGTACAGGTTCGGTGGTAGGCAGCTGCCTTGCGAGAACCCTGCTTCTATCTTTTTGACTCCGGATTGTTTGTCCTCCACTGCAACATAAAATCACCTGTTACACAGGAAGGACGCTATGATGGTTATAAATTGTCTGGGCATCTCAGTGCAGATCAATTTGTAGAGAAGACCTTCGTGCCACACTCTGTGAAAGGCCTTCTCCACATCCAGAAATACTGCCACCGTATGCTTTCTGCAGTTCATTTCGTTTGCCAGATGGTGTAGTACTCTTATGAGCTGAAGGGTGGTCGAGTGATGGCTCCTGAAACCATACTGCTCGTCTCTGGGTTTGATATACGGCCTTATTCTTCGTAATATCAACCGTTCGAACAGCTTGGCCAGATGGGGCAGGAGTGAGATCGGGCGATACGCATCAGCCCTTCTGCGGTCCTTCCCAGCTTTCGGTAACATTATCATCTTTGCTCTTTTCCAGGTTTCTGGGAAATGGCCCGTCCTCAGTATTCCGTTGTAGAGCGATGATAATGCTACTATGCCTCTCCTCGGTAGTTGGTGTATTGCCATTATGGGTAGGTCGTCGTGGCCAGCTGCCTTCCTTCTAGGCAGCCGCCTTACTGCTTTGGCGACTTCAGAAGGCGAAATGAAGTCGTCACCTTTTAGTGGCTCAGAAGGCTGATTCCGGAACTCTCTCACTCTCTTAGCACTCTCATTAGGTGAGCGATGGTTTCCACGGATGCTTCTTGGCTTACAGGGTTCGGAGTAAACTGGTGTTCAAGGTGGTCCGCGAGTATTTCGGCTCTCTCCTTTGGGCCGTACTTTCTCTCGCCATCCTTGTTCCACAATGGCTAAATGGGCTGTGGTGTGGAGGTCAGTCTCTTGTTTAACTGATGGAGGCTTGGTAGGTGTTTGCCTGCTTGGTCGATCGTCTTCTCCCAAGCGGCGCCGCGCCAAACCTCCACCGCTTCAGCCACTTTGCTGGTGATGTGGTTCAACCTAGACTTCAGTGCTGGGCATCTTGTTCTAGCCCAGCACTTCCTTAGGAACCTTTTTTGTTGTAAATCACGTTGAAGGGCAAGTGGCATTTCGTCCCTTCTGTGTGGAGCTGGTTTAGCAGATGTCGCGCTTTCTTTGGCAGCCTTTATAGCATCTGTGATTGCTACTGCCTCAGCTTCCACATCAACTGCTTTCCTGACTGGGACTATTGCCATGTCACTCAGTTTCTCCGTGTAAGTCTGCCACTCAGTCCTGGTAGTTGGCACCCGTACTCTAGGACTGATGGTCGTGCCGATGGTGACCAGAATGGGTAGGTGAGGTTGGTCCAGATCATAGAGTACATCAACCTTTATTACGCCTTTCACACCCCGGTATGCTGTCACGTCTAGTACATCCGGGAGGCGATTGTGATCTGTTGGAATGTGTGTGGGTTCGTCAGGTCCCACCACTTCGAAGTCAAAGTCTTCTGCAGCTCTATACAGCCTTTTGCCCGCTTCGTTTATTAAGCGGGACCCCCAGGCTGTATGCTTCGCATTCATGTCGCCAATGAGAACAGACGGGATAAGGCCATTAAATATACCGCCGTAATCTGACGCTATTAAATAAGGTTTAGGTGGTCTGTATGCAGCGTAGATGTTCATTTCGCCTTGGGTGGTTTTGATCACAATCCCATTCGCTATAAGTTCCTGTAATTGTGGATGCGCCAATTCTTCGTGGACCACATCTCTCCTGACCAGTGCAGCTGTGCCCCTGTACGCTTGGCCGCTTGGTGAGATGCAGTCTCTTCTGTAGACGAAGTAATTGGAGATTGAGGTCCTTTTTCGGTCTTAACTTCGTCTCGCCCAGGCGGATAATATGGATATCCTGCGACTGAGCAAGAGCACGTAGCTCCCTGGTTTTCCCTTGAAGTTGTTGTTGTTGCTGTTGTTGCTGTTGTTGCCGTTGTTGCCGTTGTTGTTGGTCGGTTGTTGTTGGGCGAGGCCTTGACTGCCTGGGTTGGCTTAATGGCGGCCTTTGCCTGTTCGGTACCTCTTGTTGGCCAAAGTTTGTATGTTGGTCCTGATGTTGCTGTTGTTGGGGCTGTTGATTGTTTTGTTGCTGCCTCTGGTTCTGTGGGTCAACTCATGGAAAGGGTCCCTGCATCCTAATTCCCCTTCTCCTTGCCTCCCTCAGGTAGTGGGGGCACTTTCTACTGCTGGCCACATGTTTACCTTTGCAGTTTGTGCACTTCGGTGGGACTCGTCGACGGTCACTCAAAACTTGTTTTATTCAAGCCGGGCCGAGCCTTTATTGAAGAGAGGTGCGGGTATGGGGGCAGGTCCGCCGCTGATCACACCATGTTTGCCTCTCGCTCGCTCATCCTGCTGGCTCTCTCCCGCATTTCGTGCTCATGTTTTTACCGCGTGGTGTTATAATTAATTTTGTTATCACAATATAAATTTTGAGTACTTAAAAATATCAAGGATGCTATAATAT
This sequence comes from Selenia dentaria, assembly GCA_917880725.1. NCBI lineage: Eukaryota > Metazoa > Arthropoda > Insecta > Lepidoptera > Geometridae > Selenia > Selenia dentaria. Next base: position 24,704,137 of record OU862886.1, read on the forward strand.
AATATAAAAGGGTTTATTTTGATTTGGCCATAATTTCCTGTTTCGGCTCGAAATTTGACAAATGTGTATTTATTTGTTGACATCTTGTCATACAAAATTTGGTTGGTCTTCCTTTTTTTACATGTCCAGGGCTTTTGGCGACTGGACATTAAGGAAGGTCTTCTTAATTCTAGTTATAAATTTAGATCCTTAACTTTTTAATACCTACGTCCTTAGGTATTTACAAAATATCAGACCTTATATTCACATATTTAAGGCTGATGTTTACTTGAACTGACTGAACTCCATCTTTCTGATATTGGCTGGATGATAAGGCAGCCCTTGGATAACAGCTGAGCAGCCTGGTGTTTCTCCGGTTTCCAAAAAATCTAGTTTTACCCAATTTTATACCGACGCCTGACACAATGCTCTTGGCAAATTGAGTTTCTTTGGAAAGGCCGTGACAATTTGCATAGGGATCATTTTATAATGCTACAATATATAACTGGGGCGTCCCGGTTAGACTATCAGCAATCAGCCAGTCGCACTATCACCTAGCGGGTGTCACCGGCACTCAGATTCCTGCGGGATCCTCACATCACTGCTGGGAGAGTGAGACCTTACCCTAATGCAGCTAAGTCAAAAAGGATTTAACGTTTTCAATCAATATATAACATTATATTTGCTATACTAAATTAATTACACGAATTGTTTAGCTATTAATTGCAATTTTATCTTGTCAGTTTACATAAATAAGTGCTAGTATATATCATCTTATGCCATGGCTACAGTATCATTAAAATGTAGTCATCATCATCATCATCTCAGCCGTAGGACGTCCACTGCTGAACATAGGCCTCCCCCATGATTTTCCAAAAGGACCGGTTGGAAGCGGCCTGCATCCAACGTCGTCCTGCGACCTTTCTCAGGTCGTCTGTCCACCGTGTCGGTGGACGACCTACGCTGCGCTTGCCGGTACGTGGTCTCCACTCCAGAACCTTTCGGCCCCATCGGCCATCTGTTCTGCGTGCTATGTGCCCTGCCCACTGCCACTTCAACTGGCTAATCTTCTGAGCTATGTCGGTGACTTTCGTTCTTCTACGGATCTCCTCATTTCTGATTCGATCACGTTGAGAAACCCCGAGCATAGCCCTCTCCATAGCTCGTTGTGCGACTTTGAGCTTATCTATGAGGCCCATAGTAAGAGACCACGTTTCAGTGCCATAAGTCATCACTGGTAACACACATTGGTCGAAGACTCTTGTCTTGAGGCACTGAGGTATTTTTGACGAGAAGACTTCGCGAAGTTTCCGGAACGCTGCCCAGCCGAGTTGGATTCGAAGATTGACCTCTTTCTCGAAGTTGGACCTGCCTAGTTTGACTGTCTGTCCCAGGTAGATATACTCGTCAACAACTTCGAGAACTGAGTTCCCAACTGATATTGGGGTAGGTACAACATGGGCATTAGACATAATTTTCGTCTTGTCCATGTTCATCTTAAGACCTACCCGTTGGGAAACTCGATGGAGGCCTTCGAGCATTGTACTGAGGTCTTCCATGGATTCTGCCATGACTACAATATCGTCGGCAAATCGAAGGTGAGTGATGTATTCGCCGTTAATATTGATGCCAAGTCCTTGCCATTCCAGAAGCTTGAAGGCGTCTTCCAATGTAGCGGTGAACAGTTTCGGAGATATAACGTCTCCCTGTCTCACGCCTCTTTGCAATGGAATTGCCTTCGAACTCTGCTCCTGTACTCGGACTGACATGTAGGCGTTTTTGTACAAACACTTCAGCACTTCAATATACCGATAGTCAATACGGCACCGCTGGAGAGACTCAAGCACTGCCCACGTCTCGATCGAATCAAAGGCTTTCTCATAGTCCACAAACGCTAGACAAAGAGGCAAGTTATACTCTTCGGTCTTCTGTATAACTTGCCGTAGCGTGTGGATGTGGTCTATGGTACTATAGCCTTTTCGGAAACCGGCTTGTTCCGGAGGCTGGAATTCATCAAACCTGCGACTGAGACGGTTCGTTATGACCTTCGAAAACAGCTTATAAACATGGCTCAAAAGCGAGATGGGTCTGTAATTTTTAAGTAAAGTGTTGTCACCTTTCTTGAAGAACAGCACCACCACGCCTTTGTTCCATGCTTCTGGCGTTGAACCTTCGAGTAAGACGGTATTAAAGAGCTTCTGAAGGACTTTAAGTACCGGTGTTCCACCCGCTTTCAGAAGCTCAGATGTGATACCGTCGTCACCAGGCGCCTTGTTGTTCTTAAGCTGTTTCAAGGCCATTCTAATCTCGTACAGGCTGATGTCCGGGATATCTTCGGTATAATGTCGGGTCAGCTTGGCTCTTGGGTCTTTGGCCGAGCTGCTAACAGGTTTAGCGACCGAGGTGTATAACTGTCCGTAGAAACTCTCGACCTCTCCTAACACTTCCGCTTTGGTCGACGCTACACTGCCGTCTCCTCTCTTCAGCTTCGTCAACTGGCTTTGCCCAATAGACATGTCTCTTGCAAACACTTTGGAGCCTTTTTTCCGCTCTATCGTCTCTTTAATACGGTTTGTATTAAAGATCCGAATGTCGTGTCGCAAGGACTTCCATATTCGTCTATTGAGCAGCCTATATGCTTCAGCATCATCCGAAGACTGCAGTTTCAATGAGCGTCGTTCAGCCATGAGGTTGAGGGTATCGTTGGAGAGTTTCTGTGGCCTATCTGTACGGTGGGGTTTAAAGTACTTGGAACCCACTGTATGGACAGTTTCTACTAACCTGTTATTGATCTCGTCCACTGAAGCGATGTTCTCAAGGCAATCGAAGCGATTGGATAGCTCAAGTTGAAAGCTCTCGGGGTCTTGAATATGGGCACGAGTAGGTCGGAGCGTAGACTTCATCAGACGAGACCTCTCCAGTTTGACATTAATATTCACCGTGCCTCTTACCATTCGGTGATCACTACCGGTTTTAACCCTGTTGATCACGGAGACATCAGTGAATATTTGCCTTTTGGTGGTCATAATGAAGTCAATCTCATTTCTCGTGGAACCATCGGGACTCAGCCAGGTCCATTTCCTGTGAGGTGGCTTCTGAAAGAAAGAGTTCATCATAAAGAGTCCCTCTTTCTCCAGGAAGTCGGCCAACCTCTGTCCCCTACGGTTCCGTTGTCCATAGCCAAATTGCCCCACTTTCGACTCATCCTCGCTTCTCTTACCCAACTTCGCGTTGAAGTCCCCCATAACAACTAGAAAGTGCGTTTCAGAGGTATGTATGGCCCGACTAATGTCCTCATACATATCCTCCACCTCATCATCCGGGTGCGACTTCGTCGGTGCGTATACCTGAATGACCTTCAGCGAATATCGTTTGGATACTCTGAGTATTAGGTATACGACCCTATTGGAAACGCTATCGATCTTAACTATGTTGTTAGTAAGGGACTTGTGGACGAGAAACCCGACACCACCTTGGGACTGTTGGTCGCCCTCCCGGTGGTAGAGTAGGTTACCTGATTTTAGGGTTATCGTGTCCTCACCCGCTCTACGGACTTCAGATAACCCCACAATGTCCCAGCGTAGCTTACTCATTTCTTCTTCCAACTCATATATCTTCTCGTCTGTCCTCATCGTGCGTATGTTGTGTGTTACCAGGGCCAGTCGTCGTCGTTGGGGGTGGTAGCCGGGCGTCTGCCGGGGATTCTTAGCACACCCTGCCCCACCGTTACCGTAGCCGCTACCGTAGCCAGGAATAGCGGGGCTGCCGGGGACTGGGGGCCTGGTTCTTTTTGTCCAATCCATTTAGGGGTTTTTGCCAATACTCGCCACGCTTGGCAGGCGGGTTGGCGAGCGCAGTTTGTGTGTGTTTGACTGGGAAGGTGCTGCTGCCCACCTTCTGATTTGTTATCCCTTAGCCGGCTTCTACGGCACCCACGGGTAGAGTTGGGGGGGTGCTATTCTAAGCCGGCACCGCCACGGCATTTTATATTAAAATGTAGTACAATACTCAAATAGTTTAACACAAACATAGCTCTATTAAAATTCATATTACAAATTTTAAAAATTATCTTGCATTTTTAGCGTCTGCTGAGCTAAGGAACTTAGCATAAGCCAAACTTAACTTAAAATTGAGTAAATTTCAGTCATTAGGCATCAAGTTTGATAACTTACAAACTGAAACAGAGCTTTTTAATTCCGATTTTTTGAATACTGAGTTAGATAGAGATTTTGCACTAACGATATGAAAAGTGAAGAAATACATTATTTAAAAACATTCTCGAGTTTAATTACAACCATAGAAGCTCAGAGTGTCTCGTGAAGACAAGAGTGTTCGTTGGTCTTCCTGGTACAGGTCGCATTTTTTATTAGTTTTTTAATAGTGCTTTTGTCTTGGTAGGTAGAAGTGTTTTTATTAGAATGGGCTTTTCGAAATTCAACCACTAAGGGGGTAAAAATGAGTGAAAATGTTTGTATGAAAGTCTTTTGTTTTTGAACTTGTATTAGGTGTGAAAATATGTATTTAAGATATTGCATGTTATTGAAGCCAATATATTAACTGAGGAAATGCACGTGTACAATTGATCCGAAATTACCTTCCGCTTGGACTAAAAATGGCCCAATTAAAAAAGGCACAATAAAGGTTTGTTTCGCAATGACTACATAATATGTCACATGCACAAACTCTGAAATTTGCCGATTTTGATTTGAACTTTTGTAAACACTGTTTACGTCTATTATTTTAGATATTATTGGTTAGTGTATTTACTGTACGAATATTATGAACTCTCTGGTACGGACCATAGTGTCTGTAGTGTGTACTTAATAATTTAAAAAAAATATTATGGACTCCATTGACTACAAGTAATTACACTACAAGATGGCGGCACAATCTTGTGGCTAAGCTCAAGTGGTAGAAATACACACGTAAAAGGGAGAGAGTCATGAATCAGATGGTCAGTCGATTACTAGCGGTCAACAAAACAGAAATTTTGAATATGAGCATATTTGGTCAAGTGGTTGCCGAGATTGTGAATTACTGCGAAAAAATGTCGCTGATAATACCATGCTCGCGACATCTACTGTTCGCAAAACTCTAGTTACTTAATTTTCTTCTTTTGCATTTAAATAATTGAAATGTAAATTTTACTACCTAATTCGAACATAAAATGCTAGAAGGCTTATAAAATATTCTATTCTGAACAACATTTCCGTATTAGTTACTTGTAATGTTAATTAATTAAAGTATAGTGAATTGTAATATTTTTATAACGTCCATTCGCAAACTACTTGGTATGGTAGAATAGAAGTCAAAGAACTAAAAATATATATGACTTAAAACATCATACATTTGTCTACTGACACGATCTGCAATTAAATAACTTGAATTTGAATATACTTACGTTTTCTCCCTCTTGCAGTTATCTTTTTTAATAGCTAGCCTATTTTTAATATTCTCTCTCTAAGGTAAGGTTCTCTGTTTAGACAGAGAGCGATCACGCATTCACGCGCGCCAGTAGCTATGTCTTCTGGTAGATGCGAAACCGAACCCGACTAAAATTAAGCGCCATGGAAAAAACTGTCATTGCATTTCATCACCCTTGACGGTATTTGTGTTACATTTCATCACCCTTGACGGACGGCGAGCACGTCTAGTGTATCGAGCTGTCAATGTGATAGCTTGGTTTGACTAAGATATTAGAAACTGACATAAACTTTGACAGAACTGTCATCATTATGATCTTGACGTAGGCGGAGATCTTGTTATAGTGGGATTGTAATCACAACTTTTTCTAAGGTTGCATCAAACTATTTGAAATTACACTTCAAACTACACGTTTTATATAGTTTACCTTTTATAGTACGTATACACTCGTTCGAATATTGAAGCCGTTTAATGGAGGATCCCAATAATCTATCTATCCACGGTTTTCCTTACTACCGATAGAAATTTGACATAACGTTCATACAAAAAGTGTCAAATATTATTCTCTAGTAAGGTAAACCGGCGATAGATAGATTATTGGGACCGGCCGTTAGTTGAATATGTCGAGTAATGGTTTATAGGATTCGCTTGTATCTCTTTTTAAAACTTTTATTGTAGATTTCCTTACCCCAGCCTGTTTGAATGTAGGTACATTGCGCAAAGTTGCTTGAAATGCTTTTCTTACAGTATTTACAATTATTTTTAGGGGTCTAACCCTAAAATCAGTCAATTACGATAACTCTAAATTTTGAATTTCAGTTAATATTCGATATTTTTGCACATCAATCAGATCTACTTGCAAAGATTATCTGTTCAGGGATGTGTTTTACTCAGGGACATCCCTGAGTAAAACACATCTGCGAGGAAAATTCATTCTTTCATATTTATGTATTTCATTCACCACACCTTCTATACTAATTTAGCTTCTGTAATCCTCAAGATCAAGTTAACAACTCTTTAACCACATACGTTGCAGTTCCTGGAAAAGTAGGTTGATTTCTGCGAATTCTTTTGTATTATTGACCAAATCGCGAGTCAACGGGTAGATACGAGTATGATTATGTTATTTATGATTTTGTTATTCCCGCCTCTTGTGGTTATTCTATGATTGAAATGATTTCATTGTCTTGGTAAGTTATCACAGCTTGTTTGGATGCAATTGGAAGTTTCAAACTTTCGACTAGCTCATCATGATCATCCGAATAGATGAAAGCATTATTATTGCTATATCTCTTTAAAACGTTTAAGTGAACACCATTATTTTCATTATTTCTATTTAACATTGAGTATGTATAAATTACAATGGAGTCATCTAATTGATTTATTTGTAAATCTTTGTCTGATAATTGTTTATTCGGCGTAGAAGTTAAGGGATTTTCTCCCATTAATCGCATTAAAGCCACATTTCACTTTATTTTGATTCGATTCTAACATTAGTGTTAGAGGTTTGCATGTTTTACTGAGTTCATGGTTATTTTGATCTTCCATATATCTTAACAGCTTAAGTTTTTTTTAATGTTTTTTGATGATGTTATTATATGTTCTTTAATAAATAATAATGCTCATTTTTTCGTCTTATAGCATCTACTATCTGGTGCAAATCATAACATTGCATTTTAGGATAAGTATATAATGATTGTGCATATATCCAGCTCAAAGAATGTAGTTAGTAATTAATAAGCTTTTGTAGTGCATATATTATATACCTATTTAGTTTTGAGGTTAATTTTGCACAGTGATCTTTCCAATTTCCAATTCATGTGCTTTTTCCGCTGCCGATACCTATTGTATTTCATCATCTCAGCCGTAGGACGTCCACTGCTGAAAATAGGCCTCCCCCATGATTTTCCAAAAGGACCGGTTGGAAGCGGCCTGCATCCAACGTCGTCCTGCGACCTTCATCAGGTCGTCTGTCCACCGTGTCGGTGGACGACCTACGCTGCGCTTGTTAAAAGTTTACAGTTCTTACATATATGGTTAAAAGGACTCTGTAACATACCGAGATGGTGAGCAATATTGAATATACATTTTAAGGTAATAATAATTCACTGATTATAATTATTCTGAATTGGCGAATAAAATATTACATGAATTAACTAATAACGGTACCTAAGTAATATGTAATTAAGCACATTTTAATTATAAATATTGTCAAGGAATTAAATAATAAGAATGGATTTTAATTATGAATAATGTCTAAGGAATTAGATAATTATAATAAAATAAAATATTACGTCATGATTGCTAATCTTCCAATTGTTTTTTATCTCTCAAGTAGTCGTCAATGGTATAGTAGCATTAGTCAATAAGCATTTTCTTTGGTTTCATTTTAAAATTAGTAAAGTCCTAATCCTTCATGTTATCTGGCAAATTATTAAACACCTTGGTTGCCATTACATAAATACGTTTACTGAAAAATACAGTTTTTGAAACACAATGCGGATTTATTTTGATTTTGTTACGAGTTTTACGGGGCCGCTTATTTTCTTTCTGAGTAAATAAATTAAGATGTTCCTTTATGCATGCTTCGTATATGTACAGTGAAGGCATAGTCATAACATTTAGTTTTTTTAAATAACAATTTACAACTGTCTCTTTGAGAAGCTCCAAACATTGCTCTAATTGATTTTTGTGGTGATTGTTAAGCAGATATACATTCACATCTACAGAATTACCCCATTGCATTATTCCATAGCGTAAATTTGATGAGACAAAACTGTGATATGCGGTAAGCGATGTTTTGCGTGAAGAGATTTGCGTCAGTTTTATTAGAGCAAATACAAAGCGAGAAATTTTTTTGCACACATAGTTAACATGCCTTTACAATTAACATTACATCCAGCATGATCCCTAAAAAACGTATTTTCTTGACTTGTTGAATTTTTTTATTCTGGAATGCAACGTCTATTGTTAATTGTTTTTGTTGGGGAAAGTGAAATTGCATGCACTTTGTTTTGTCAAGGTTTAACGAGATTATTATATATCATCCAATGAATAATATTTGCTAGTGCGCAATTGATTTCTCTCTCAAAATTTGCAGGATTTTCACATTTTAACACAACAGTGGAATCGTCTGCGAATAACACAATTTTTGCTTTGATACAAGTAGGCATGTCGTTAACATATAATAGGAATAGTAGTGATACTAAATTTATGTTTATATTAAAGAATATGATCGGTGAGTCATAGGTACTACCAACAATGACTGTCAAATCAGAGGCTACCGTGTGATGCAGTGACAGATTCATAGACTTGTGTTTTTAATTCACAGACCACAGAGATCCCTACAGAGTCATTAAACTAACCAAGGAGTGTACATTTGTAATATTAAGTGTATATCATTTTACAGGACAATGCCAACCCAAACGCACCTGAAGTCATGGGTATTGTACGAGAGAGATGCAACGACAGAAGATAATGACGTCACCCATAGAGTATCACCCACAGCTGAAAAGAGAAGATGGAAGATTGTATGGACGAACGTACTTCTGATGGGCCTTGCTCACACGGCTGCCGTGTATGGCTTATACCTGTTCCTTTTTAAAGCAATGTGGCTAACCAACTTATTTAGTGAGTTTCAAGATTTGGTTTAAAAAGTTGAGATTTGCTTCTTAGACTCTTGACCTTTCGATCAGTACCTTAAAATACAGCTTATTCATATTTTAAACATTTGGCGGGTTCATATCCGCCAGATAGATAACATAGGTAACTAATGGCCGTTTTCAAAATTCTATCTATCCATAGTTTTCCTTACTACCGATAGAAATTTGACATAACGTCCATACAAATAGTGCCAAATATTCTCTAGTAAGTTAAACCGACGACGATAGATAGGTTATTGAAAACGACCGTTATAGAACCACTCCAAATATATAATTGTTTGTGCCTAAAACGTTTAATAATGACAAGCTATTTTTTGCAAAGAAGTCCTTTATGGATGCACTCTAAAATTATGTGGCATTCCGTATTTTTGGCGGGATAGCGAGAACGCTCTCGCACAAGACAGCGAACACGCCGCAGCTAGCCTTTGCCAGATCCTTCTCTGCAACAAAACACAAGTACATAAGTTTTGATGCAGTGGTCATTGGAGGCTAAGTCTAGTATATGCGCTTATCTAAGACAAGGGAGTGCCTCAACGAACACATTGTAGCGCTCCTCTGATCAGGCTATACAGCGCGCAAGTAAGTCGCAAACCAACCGATACCGTTTGTAATAAGCTGTTACTACGTGTGCTACACGTCTTACCACCAAACACGCACTTAACCCTGCTACTATTGACTACTTAATATTGCTGGCATGTTGTTACATATTATGTTGATAAATAATAATTGTGCATCCAGTATCAATAGTTCCTTGTCACTTTTATTGTATAACAAGCGACTGCCCGCGACTTCGTTCGCGTAGTACCTAACCGTATAACCTCCCTTCTTATCTTGGTTTTTCTTTCATAAGAACCTTCTCCTGGCAATAATTAATGAATTATTATGAATGTATTGAATTAGCTAGATTGATCTCAAGTTATAGCGTGACCAGGAGAAATAGGGGTTTATTTTATATATAAAGAATTAAATACACTACAACATTAAACAGTTTCAATAGATAAGTAGTATTTTTTCTTTATCAAATTTCGACATTTTCTACTGACTAAGGCCGGTTTCAGAGCTTGACCGACCGTCGGTGCGTACGTCGGTCATTTGTATGAAAATTCCTTTGAGTGCTCGACCGATAGTACGCATGCGTGCCGTCGTCGGTAGGCTGACTCGCTACGAAAACATACGTGGGTGGTTCCAAAACAGATTTGCATTTAGCCTGAACGTGAAGAGGTCAATTACAGATTGACCAAGACAATTAGCCACTTTTCTAAATGCATTTCTATGAAGTGCCAATTCTGTGTCAACTTTTATTTTTCGAGACTCTTTATCGGCCTCGATAATTAGTGAAGACTTTATGTATAAAGCGTTTAGATTGATATCTCTTTCTTCACACCACTTTCATGCCATATTAGCAATTCGATTTAAATGTGGGAATTGAATACCATCCATTCTGTTTTTGTAAGATATGGCTGTAGTATTACCGCCACGCAAGAGTACCTATCTCACTACTTCTCTTGTTCCCAGCGAAAGATTTGTAACCGAAATAAACCGCGAGAAGTTCTATGTACATAGTTATAATGATGACGAAGCTATGTTGGGCTACACTGGCTATCGATTTTTTCTCCATCTGACGCAGCTCCCCAGCCAGCGATCGATGCGTCAGTAAATATTGCTTGCTCCAATGTTTGCTGCGTAATTGATTTGACAGCAGTCAATCTGTTATTGTTTCACCACGTAAGATCATCATGTAAACTAACTGGTAGATTCATAATTGTATCATAATCATCATTATTGTGCTTTATTAATGCCAAGTATTTTGCTAGTTCTAAAGATTTGGTATGAAGCCACCCATATTTAATAGCTGGGCGCTGTTAGAATGCCAAGGAAAGGCGCAAATCCTTTTTTTTATTATTATATAATTGTTAATTGATATAATCAATGCCCTAGTATACAATTTATATATAATATAATATTATATAATATAATATATATAATATTATATAATATAATATATATATATAATATACAATTTAAAATAAAACATGGAATCAATTACAATTACAACGTGGGATACAATGAGTCAAATTATATTATTGGAAAGTGGTTTTAACTTTTATCATTTAAATACTCTTGTGTGGAGTAAATAGCACTTATACACAAGCCAATTTAGTTTTTTTTTGTAATTTTTACATTTAATGTTTAAATCTTTAATGGCAAGGCATTAAAAATTCTCACGCACATACTGTAGGTATTTCTAGAGCACATTTCCGTCTTACTATGTGGGAGTAACAGTTTTTCAGGAAATCGAGTGTTGTAATTACTCGTGACTCCTTTTTTAGAAAAAAAAGTGAAGGTTTAGGTATTCAAACTTGAGGGTGGTAGCTTACAAGAGAAGTGGCCTACCACCATGCTGTATTCCATCGTGATTTTACCAAAAGCTCAAGCCCGAGTAGGGGACCGATCCCGTAACAAAAACAGTTTTACTCACAGGGTTTGGAAATTGTTTCTTACACTATTGAAAATGTTAGTTTTCTTCTACTTTTTCAAAGTTTTTGATTATATAGCTTATCCACTACCAGATTTAATGACTATCAGTGCATGGGAAAGTGATAATGGTAACAATTGGCTTGTGCAGAACACTAAACTAAATTGTCGAACTAAAATAAATGTTATTGTAAGCTATGGTTAAGTTAATATTTATTCAATGTTCATTATTTCATACTGAAACCCCATTATTTACTGTAGTCTTTGATACTGAAGTCTAAATTCGTATAACCCTTACGACACAGTTGACGGTTCTTACATTTGACATTTTTGTTCAATTTTATGTATATAACGTCTGGGGTATATACTTGAGTCACCGCCGTCAGCCATGATTTGAGACTTATCAGAGTGGGCACATCGTGGGAAATGTTGGTTCAATAGTGAAACGATATCATTAACTGATTTCGAAGCACAATATAATTAAATGATTGTTACAATAAAATCACTTCCCTTCACTTAGGTAAGGCACTATTCGAAGCGCGTGATGGTTCCTACACGTCTGCACTGTCCGACCGACCACCATACAGATAGGCCACAGAAACTCTCCAACGATACCCTCAACCTCATGGCTGAATGACGCTCCTTAAAACTACAGTCATCGAATGATGCTGAAGCATATAGGCTGCTCAATAAACGAATATGGAAGTCCTTGCGACACGACATCTGGATCTTTAATACTAATCGTATTAAAGAGACGATAGAGCGGAACAAAGGCTCAAAGTGCTTGCAAAGTGCTTGCAAGAGGCAGAGCCAGTTGACGAAGCTGAAGAGAAAAACGCCAGTGTAGCGTCGACTAAAGCAGAAGTGTTAAGAGAGGTAGAGAGTTTCTACGGACAATTATACTCTTCGGTCGCTAAACCTGTTAGCAGCTCGGCCAAAGACCCAAGAGCCAAGCTGCCCCGATATTATACCGAAGATATCCCGGACATCAGCCTGTACGAGATTAGGATGGCCTTGAAACAGCTTAAGAAAAACAAGGCGCCGGGTGACGACAGTATCACATCGGAGCTTCTGAAAGCGAGTAGAAAATCGGTACTTAAAGTCCTTCAGAAGCTCTTTGATACCGTCTTACTCGAAGGTTCAACGCCAGAAGCATGGAACAAAAGCGTAATGGTGCTGTTCTTCAAGAAAGGTAACAACACTTTCCTTAAGAATTACAGACCCATCTCGCTTTGGAGCCATGTTTATAAGCTGTTTTCGAAGGTCATAACGAACCGTCTCAGTCGCAGGTTTGATGAATTCCAGCCTCCGGAACAAGCCGGTTTCTGAAAAGGCTATAGTACTATAGACCACATCCACACGCTACGGCAAGTTATACAGAAGACCGAAGAGTATAATTTGCCTCTTTGTCTAGCGTTTGTCGACTATGAGAAGGCCTTTGATTCGATCAAGACGTGGGCAGTGCTTGAGTCTCGAGCGGTGCCGTAATGACTGTCGGTATATTTAGGTGCTGAAGTGTTTGTACAAAAACGCCAACATGTTAGTCCGAGTACAGTAGCAGAGTTTGAAGGCAATTCCATTCTAAGGCGTGCGGCAGGGAGTCGTTATATATCCGAAACTGTTCACCGCTGCATTGGAAGACGCCTTCAAGCTCTTGGAATGGCAAGGACTTGGCATCAATATCATATATCGACGGCGAGTACATCACTCACCTTCGATTTGTCGACGATGTTGAAGTCATGGCAGAATCCATGGAAGACCTCAGTACAATGCTCGAAAGCCTTTCATCGAATGTCCGCAGAAAACAAAAAATTTTGAGCTAATCATTTAACTTTGAAAATATCGTGAGTTTAACACTACTCATTCAATATCAAACCGACTTTACTCACGTAATTAGCCTATGTTGTCAATAACTCCAGGCAGACTCCCACCATCATCTAGCACATTTGTCCTCGGCACCTAGATCATTATATATAACAAGCAAAAGGTATGTATAATTTACATATATAAGCATAATTAAACTTGTTTCACTGTGTGATAATAAAATAGGAAAATAATAATGTTTGGCATGGTTGACATTGTTTTTTAAATAAAAACACCTTAGTAATTATATAAATAAAATATAATGAAATGAAATGAAATCGCATTTATTCATGACACTACCATGTATTTACGTAGTGCATAGCTAGAGTCACCTACAAATACAATACAATAATTAACATTGACTTTAAATCAATGAAAAATGAAAAAAAATATTCAAATTTATTAATAGTTTTGTTAAGTAACAAGAAGCCACACTGCCGCATTGTTGCTTAGTTCTTCCATGTGAGTCTTCAGTGGGTGGTTATTCCATAAATGAATCATGTGATGAACCTTCATAACTTGCATCTACATCATGATATCCATGTGACAATTACATATCTAAAACAAGGTTTCTTTTATAACAGATTGGCAGCGTAATGGTAATATTAATAAATTCTTCTTGTGGCTAAGGTTTTTAATAACGTATAGGTAGCAGTAAAACATTGTAAAAGTATGTAGAATTAAAAATTATATAAGTTTAAAATGTTTTGTTTCATTGTTTCTCCTACCCAGACATGATTAGGTTTTAGTTTTAAGTATATTTTGCTGCTATTAACCCTTTTGCTTCCACTGGGATTGTCAATATAATAGATAGATTTTAGTTAAATTAAAGTTGTTTAATTTGCTAAAAAGCTTGAGGGTGGCAGCTAGCAAGGTGGACACCAGAAGTGCCCTACCACCATGCTGTGGGGTTTGTCGCAACGTTACGTTCACCAAAACCTCAAGCCCAAGGTGAGGATCGGTCCCGTGACTCTCTAATCGACGGTCAACCTTTGTTACCCCATTTTCACCACTCATCTGAACGCAGTACATACAGGAACACCTGTTTCATGGTTGAAGATGAAAAAAACAGAGCAATGATCGGCAGGGCTATTATGTATATCGGTTGCTAACAAATGATGATTAAAATCTTGAAAAATGGCCGCTCTATGTCAGTTTGGACAACTCCGGTAGCCAAAAATATTAGTAAGTTGATGACTGGAGTTGACAAAAGTGACGTAGAGCGGCCATTTTTTTCGATTTCAATCAACATTTGTTAGCAACTGAAATACATAATAGCCGTACTGATGATCCATAAAGGTTTCCTTGTTATGCGTAAACTCGATAGCAAGTTGGGAATTTCTGTATATAGAAAGCTGACTCACACTTACAGACTTACACCCATCAACATCGGTTACATCTAGTCTCAGTATCGAGGAGATTATTTAATTAACTGGGAAATGGCATTTGTAATCTGCACTCGCTGAATTAAAATATGTCAAAGATACGTTCGAAGAACATATTCTTGTTGGGCGAATCTCAGAGCACGCAGGAAGCCTGTTATGGTGGTACGGGGTAACCGTCAGGCATTAACTCTCACCTATAGAATACACTTGCATAGCCTGACCTGCTGTTGGCTAGTTATTTTAACAAATTTTTAACCCCTATATGTAAGAGTAACGGTTGAATAAATATAGAGATCCACCTATGATTTACCCCGGTTTTCTATATCTAAAAACGGACCGTTTTGCTTACGACTCGTTACTTTTTGAGAATTGGCTCATACAAAAACTGTCAAAAAAGTAACGAGTCGTTGACAAAAAGGTCCGTTTTTAAATAAAGAAAACCAGGGTTAAAGAGTATGTTGAGTATTTAAGATATATTAGATATTTATATTAGCCTTCTAGTGACTGGAAATTCATACGATACCCAATCGGATTTCAACGTCAAATTGGAAGACAAGGAAAATAGCGTAGTATCTTGTAATTTCACCGCCGCCCTCCCGTCCCAAGGCCGCAGAAAATGCTTCGAATTGAACCCGTAATGAACCCATTTATTCCAGAATTTAGGTACTTGGTATCGAAATGTTTTTACCAATCTGCTTAGTTCCTATCAACTCTGATAGTATAGGGCTACCTATGTATTGACTGTACTATATCGTTAATCTGAAATAGTACTCGTAAATGACGTTTTCAGTACTCAAACTTAGTAAGAAGGTACGTTTGATGTTACCTACTTACTTACAATACTATTCGTTATCACTAACAATAAGTCCCTGGGAAACAATATTCCCTGTCGTTAAATTATGAAATATGTAATAGTACTTGTAGTTTACTTTTACAAAATGGTTTTTTTTAAATAGATTATTATTAATTGAGCATAGTATTAACTTTAATATTTATCATCTTCAATGACAATTTAGCCTTTAATTATTTTTTCGAGTGCTAATTATTTACGTACCTAATTATAGATATTTGTTTAAAAGGAGTTGTTCAGATTCAGATAAGGAATTAACGACTCATTTCATTAGAGAAGAGGTTAAAACTAGTGGAAAACTTTTTACCGCCAAATATGCCGTCCTTCATTATATGGTTGTTAAACTAATCAAGTTTTCAAAACAGAGAGTTTACCTAGGGTGAAACCCCTATTTAGGCAATAGAACTATGCGCCCACGCAAAGCTACCACAGATAAATAACATATTATAACATCGAAGACTCAAAACCGAACATTTCTGCGCGACATGCAAACATTTGCCTCGGTCGGGGATCGAATCTAAGATCCCGCGCTTCGAAGGCAGGGTCGCTACAGTATTTAATTATGTTACTTTATGGGGGTTTATTAATTATATCTCTAATGTAAATAAGGCTAGTTCTGGGCTCCACGTCGATAGCGATCTCTTTGCAACCGACATCGGTCGGTAAGATTTAAGTGGATGATAGATAACCCTACGCCTATATGGTTACCAGATAAAAAATGAAAAGTCTGGAAGAGTCACCGGATTTCCATTGAACAATCCTAAGATTTTGTTGCAGTTTGAGAATTTTCTCTCGAACGTATACTTAACAATGTAAAAAAGTCATATTGTTATCGTTTTTATACACTGCGGATCACGGGGGTCTTGCTCACGCGTCGCACATTGCACTCACAAGCACAGCTGCACCCCTACCACGCATTGCCCCTCGCCGCTTTAGTTTGATTAGCTTTTTATTAAAGAGATCTTTAATGTACTGCATTTCGTTGATTATTCTAAAAGTCCTGAGATTTCCTGAGATTTGTACAATCAGGCCGCAATCCTTAGAAGAGACCAAATATTCAGAAATCTCATGGCAAATTCTGAGGTATGGTGACCCTACGAGCTACGAGCGAGCTTTAAACTCCCGGTTTTAAAGTACCTATACGTATATTTACTTGACTCGACGTCGCTAACAGTCAACAGACTTGATCATACTGTTTCATGATGTAAAACACTGACGTTTAAGTTACTAAGGAGTAACATTATAAACTTAGCGTGCGCAATTAAATATATAAAAAAATACAAACTAAAAAGTTCGAGCCACAAGAACGCTTATTTACTCGAACGTGTTACGATTCAAGCTGTCAAAGGTCAAAGCTATCTACTGTCATTGCTAACTTTTCTATTTTTCGTTCTGTTCGCGAATAAGTTTGCGACCACTTTTGACAGCCCACAAAGTATTCGGTACGATCGTAAGCAAGACTAAGAGTGCACTATGAATAAGTTTTTCGTCAGCGTAACGACATCGTAAATAAACGATTTGCTCGGTATTCCAACTGCAGAGAGTTGCACTTGCAATCAAGTTATTAAGTCGGGAGTAAATAAGTGAGTTTAATCGGGAGTTTGCGATGATATTGCTATATAGTAGAGACTAGAGACTTCCACCCCACAGTTATCATCACTTCGTATTAAAAGAAATGGGCCGTAACATAGTGTGACGTAAGTTATAGTCCCATATTTTTTATCCCTGAACTTCTGCGCCCACTTTTAATTGGCTAAACTTTGATTTGACACCGACCTTGCCGTTTATGGGTCGAGCCATTACTGTAACGGCTTTTATTGTACTTTTATCTATTTTTGTCCCAGTTTCGGCTTCGATAGGATAACTGCGGGAGCTTGGACATTTAGTGAGATTTACTCTGTTTTGTTTTGAATTAGCTGTGGGGAAGCATTTAGTAGGTAAACATAGTATATGCTAATACTTGTAGTGTTCTGTTTGTGTTTGAAACAAGTAACAACATATCTGATAATCTGAATACTGTATTATCAGATAAATCAAAGGCGCCAAAAAGACTTGAAAATTCATGTCATAATGGCGTATATACTAGTCAGAAACAAACATACATTAACCCCAAACTGAGATACTAATATGATTCAATTTAACAATAAAATTATTAAGGTACATATGCAAACATTTTTGGTTAACAACATCTAGAATGTAGATAGCTTATACCTGTATTGAAACAATATGCTACTTTTTAGAACGAATCAACAGCACACACGCGCATGTGTGTAGTCATTAAGTCAAATAAAAAAAGTAAAGGTCAGAACAAAAATATAAATTATACCTTTGTACCAATGTGTGTCGTACTGAATTTCGACAGTTGAACACTTCTACAGTCGCTTACTTCGAAAAAATAGATATAAAATACATACGAATGAATACGAACAATACGAAGTATAGATCGACAAGTCATCGCTACGACGGAACATATATTCAACAAGAATTATATCCCAAGATAGACGTGTAGGCTAGCCTAATTCTGGCTGGTCACCGTTATGTGGTCACCATTAAACCACAACGCTCTTCCTTGCTTCGCTCGTCGTCGCACTTGTCGTGGCTTTGCTCAGTTACGTTCTATAGGACTAATTCTGATTCTTGGGCGGCAATCACTTTTTACATTTTCTACGCGTCAATCTGCCCCCGCTGTTATAAGATGTGGACTTGGAGACACGCAGAAGCATAGTACTGCAGTGTGATGGTGCACCATGTCATTTTACCTTGGACGTGAGAAACTATTTAAATCAAACATACTCTGAAAGATGGATTGGTCGTTGCGGCTGGGGTGACGCCTGCCTTTTAGCCTGGCCTCCACGGTCCCCCGACCTAAACCCCATAGATTTTTTTGTATGGAGATACTGCAAAGACCTCGTCTACTCGAAAGAATGCCGCAATTTGGACAAGTTAACTCGGAAATTGAGAGTAGCAGAAGAAACCATTAAAAATAATAGAAGTGCATTCAGACGTTTAAAAGACAACTTTTTCCGGCGATGTCGCACTTGCATTGAGCAACAGCAACATTTGTTGCAACAGCAACAATTGAACAACATTTTGAAAATTTATTGTAATTAAACTAAAAAAAAAAATTCAGGGTTTTCAGCTACCTGATAGATAGAGCAAGTTTTTAAAAGTCAAACGGTATTTTTTTATGTGATTTTATTTTTTTAAGGGCTTTTGAATTTGTGAACATACTGGGTAATTTTATCTTACTTGGCATTTAATAAAAAAAAAAACATTCAAAGATCTAACGATAAAAAATGTTACTATACTGAATTGGCCTATCTATCAGATTAGCACACAAAAAAAATCAAGCATCTACCGCAATAATTCACGTCACCATAAATAAAAATCTCATCGTACTCGGCGAAAGGTGAAAAAATTAAAAAAAGTCATAACTCCGAAAATAAGAAAAATCGCGGAACATACATGATTCAGATAGCCCTCTAGGTCCTGTACCTCCCAGCTTTAGTATATCACTACTTCTTGGGACACCCTGTTTATGCCCAGAACTTTATTTGACACCGACTTTTATAATTTTCACAAATGTTATTTATTATTAACCGTAGATAAGGACTGTGATAGTAATATATAGTTTTCAATACTGGAAGTTCGTTTTTTTCATAGGGTCGAAAATGACCCTCTGGGCACATGAGGTCGTCTACACGTACACTAGTAGAATAGGAGTCATCAAAATAAAACAATGTTATACGTTAATCAGTCTTTTTTATTAGTTAGACAGAAGACAGGAACTATTAGGTTTTTCAATGAAGTAGTTAAATAACATGAACTAATAAACTAGCTACGCATGAAATGCCTCAAAGCATTTATCATGCAAAAGGCTGTTTTTTTGCAAGATTTTACCTCCATTTGTGGACATTTATCTACTGTATTTTGACGAACTGTTCCAGTAATTTTGACATTTCTATTTTGCAAAGAACTAAGTAATCCAGGAGATGTAAAACAATTGTCACAAAACACAGAAAACTGTGTGTGTGTGTGTGGGTATTCGTTCTTGATTTTACTTGTCCATTCAACAACATGTTCTCCAAGGCCATCCTGCGCTTCGGATCGTCCCTCATATAACTCAGCCTGCAAACAGTATCCTAATCGAGTCGCTGCAACCCCTTTGAAGCCAAAACGAATCGATTTTCCATGTATATGCTGTTTACAGCCGAGACGTCCATAGTACGGTACGAGTATGATTGACTCGTCAATAATATATATTCAATCGTAGTCAATAGTAATAATAGTAAAAAGTCAATAGTAGTTTTTCAATGGGAGCGTACATAAGAAATTTTTCGTTCATGATGTTGAACAATGGCCTGACTTTTGTCATTTTGTCACCTATATTTAGGTTGCCGTTATCAGCAACATGAAAATATCGAAATATTTCTTCAAAACGATTAGGTACGTCTCATCGATTTGGCCACCAATACGTTGTGGGTATCTTCGTTGGACAAAAACTAGTGTTATGTTTTTCAACGGCGTACATTACCGTGTGCTTCATAATATGACGTATTCGTTAAAAAATAGTTCGAAGAATTCTACTGTTTCACGTTCTTTAGTGAGTGTGAGTACAGCTGGTGGAGGTGCAGGCGACCACTCATTATGTTTGGTACACAAATCTCGCTTTACCCACCTGCGTGTCCTCAAGTTGCTCTGTCTTGCACGTCTTGAAGAAGGCCACGCAATTATCGTCGGTCCCGCAACTCTTCATGAAGTTGATAGTCGAACAGGGTGAGAATGTCTTGAGCTGCGTGAACCGGATCCGGATGCCGTAGGAATGGGTTCAATGACTTGATAACTACTAGTAGGGCTGCCTAAAACCTCATTGATGGTGGTGTCGCCATCATTGTCCTCTGCGCGGTGAAGTACCATCATCTCAGCTGGAGCGAGTAATTGATGTCGGTTCTACCAATTTAGGTTGTCACAGTCCTCCTCACTTCAGTCTCCGTCCGATATGATACCTCCACAAGGCTGATCCATGTATAAATCGATGCCCTGGACATCGTCCTCGTAGTCAAACGACTCCAGAGCCTCCGCTATTTCATTTCGGTAGCAAGCACGTGCCGGGACCTCAAAACGAAAAAATGTGAACATAAAGCTTGGTTTGTGCCCAAGGGGTCGTTACCGACCCACAGAAATATTTCACTTGATTGCAGTCCGAAAAATATCTATAATAAGTGTTTTTCTTCTTCTTTATCTCAAGCAAAGCAAAAAGCAAAGCAACATGAAACTCAAAAAATACCAACATTTATATGCACGCGGTCGCAATTTTATGACAATAATGAAAGATATTCTATGCCTTATATACTTTACTTAGATAAAGCGAACCAAGTCAGTTAATTACTTACGTGCATAGTAAAGCGATGTGTTTCTTTATGAATTCACACAAAAGGCAACTATCACGTACCTAATATCAATTCGTGATAATACACTGTGTACACACTAGGGGCGATTCCACTAACTACATTGCGATCGAATCGTAGCTGAATGGTGACTTTTATACGTTTTATTATTCTGCTATTGAACAACCAGTCCAGCTGCAGTTACGTTTCTGTCGACGTCAGCGATCGATCAAAACTTTGTATTCTGCTAACTCGATAGATCACGAATGTGACGCTAACTTATTTTTCTTATCTAAGTTTATAGTAGCGTATAATGTAGGTATCTAATTTAAAGTAGTGAGTAAGATGACGTAGGTACGTTCCAATTTTCGAACCACTATCGGAGTCGAACTGCAGTTGCAGCGGGATAGATTGTTGAACGTTGTGAAATAGTAGAATTGACCTCCTGGACACATTTACGCATGGTACCAGCGCGCATGTTGTAGGATCTCTTTCTCACAAGGGTACCTTGTGAAATCACAGTAAAAATAAAAATTTTGAAATCGGGTATAAGTCCCAATATTTCTCGCGGTATATGTGCAGCTGGTTGTCTTTTTATCAATACAGGTAAAGTGGTAGGCGCCGCTGTGGCCGTATGTAGCATTTTTTCATTCATCATATTAATTTTCTATCAGATTAATATCTGATATAAAATTAATATGATAATTCAGTAAAATATTCGCTGTTATTTAATTATCGTTCACTTATATTTACTGTGCTATACTAACTTATTTTATGCCTACAGAAGTAATATTTTATCTCAGTTTCTAATTAAGTATGTAAGCGCAATGATATTAGTTTTAGTTCTTATCATACATGTAATATTACAATAGTTACACAATACTTGTAAAATACTTACACCTTACAATGTGTAACACCAAAAATGTTACAGATTTTTTTTTATTGGCCAATTAGTTTTGAAGCCTATTCAATACAAACGAACAAATAAATCTTTCCACTTTATAATATTAGTGTAGATGTAGATAAAGCAAAGTCGTGGTCACGCCATTTACGAGTATAACTCAATGTCAATGTTTTTCGATTTGTCATATCTCGGCGGAGAACAAAGTATACTTTTCATCATCATCATCATTCATCACGCGGGTAATACCGCGGGGCGGAGCTAGTATAATATGAAATGTTATAAGGCTTATACGTAAAATGTATTCTATTGTATTCTAAACATATACGTTTGCGAATTGTAATGTTAATTCTGTAAATAACTTAATTTAAATTTGTTACATCCATTTGCAAGCCATTTACATCATAATTAACATACATTTGTCTGTAGATACATGATTGTTAACTACATTTTGGAAATAAATAATTTGAATTTAAATACAGTTACTTACGTCGTCTAACTCTTGCAGTTATATTTTTATAATAGCTGCTATATTTTCTATCTACGGTAAGTAGGTACGCTTGAAATTACCTAAGCTAAACAGATGCATGAAAACAACACTTTGGTACCTGAAAAACTGTTTTTCCTACTGTCAAATTAGATGTGCGCTCCGCGGTTTACACGTGCGATGATGGATGATGATGATGATGTATCAAAATAAATAGTCTATATAACTTAAGGAATGCATTATTATAATGGTGAAAGATTTTTGAAATCATCGCGTTTTTATTTCAACATATTATTCTCTAGAATTTATAATCCCTTTTTAATTTATATATTATATCATAATTATTGTCATCACTTCGACTGTTTATTTAGAAGTTTTATTTCGTTGTCATTTTGTTTTTTTTCCGTATCTTGCAAGATTAAAATAGACAGTAAAATCCGTCGTTAGTCGCATCCCCCATTGGTAGTCAATGGCCGTGCAATCAAAGAAAGTTCATTTGTTGAACAATTGGTCGTACCCATAATAAATAGGTAAGTAACTAAAAAATCTTCTAAATTCATAATCTAATCGGAGAATTCTAACTACGTGATTTCTACCGGTAGTAATAAACTGAAAATTTATAAAATCTCCGACATTTTGTCCTTCAACACCTGACGGCATACCTAGAATATATAGTATGTACTTATATAGTAACAAAGTTATAGAGTACGTGCTAAATTTATTTCGTGACCTATGCTGCACTTTATTCACAAAAAGAGATTTATAAATCACTTTCTATTATACTTTTTTATTTCATATAAGTAATTTCATTTAAACATTACATTGTTAGTAATTAAAAATTAAATAAAAAAATAATAATAATAACTATCTAATCTATAAGCCCCATGGTGGGGGGAAAAGTGGCCAAAACGCTGGCGGCATTGCCACGCTGGATGGCAATGCTAAGTTTTTGCCCAAAATAGGCGCCAGCATTTCGGTCACCCGACGCCTCAACCAGACGTTTCACCAGATCTCTAAACAAATTGAGAGCGGACGGCCCCCATGGGCCTTAAGTTTCGACCCCAAACGGCACAAACATGTACATTCTGTCTAAATACACATATTTATGACGTTTGAGGTCTTCCGCTTTAGACGCGGCAGCGCCAGCCCGATCAATCGTCCCAGGGAGATGAGACGGCGCCAGTGTGTCTACACATGTAGCATCCCAAACCAGAGGCTGTCCCATCTTCCACGGGAAGATAGTCATCCCATCTGGTCTCTTGCCGTCATCCCGCATCAATCCGTTTGGTTCCAAAACTGACGGGACTCCAGCACTGACTTATCACTTTCTTAAGTTAATTAAAGACGAAACACATTTAGTTAACACTTAATTATTTATTAAACTAAATAGGTATGCTAAGTTATAATACTCGTAAATAATAATAAGCTTTTATAACTTATAATTTATTATTATTCCGGATATTTACTTTTATAATTATTCCGGATCCGTACCTACTTAATACGATAGCCATCAAATCAAATTATCTCTAATTGTTGCGTATACTATATTGAAAGACTAAAAAGAAAGAAAAAATGAAAGAAAGAAAGAAAAAAAGAAAGAGGAAAGAAAGAAGAAAGATAATGTTTATTTTGGACATCAACCACACCACAGCAAACAATGTAAAATGATACGTACAGCAGAAATAAGTAGGTACAGCACCAATAACTTACTAAAACTACATTAATTATGTTAGTTAACACTGTCAAAGTTAACAGGTTAGTCTGCTTACCTGTTTACTGGTAACCTGCTAATTCCATTTTGAACTAAATTGATTTTCTATACCGCTCAAAGAGTTCAGACTATTGTCTACCTTGTTGTAAAGAAACAAGGTCGAAAATAAGCTTAAAAGTGTAAGAAATGCTTTGCCCGA
Organism: Selenia dentaria; assembly: GCA_917880725.1. Lineage (NCBI taxonomy): Eukaryota > Metazoa > Arthropoda > Insecta > Lepidoptera > Geometridae > Selenia > Selenia dentaria. The sequence goes on from OU862886.1 coordinate 24,728,460, forward strand.
AAAACTGCTTCCTGACCAACAGCTAGTCCCCACAAAGAAAACCTGCTGTAGGAACATTGTTAGTGCAAAACTGAGAGTCTGACTCCTGTCAGACTCTCAGTTTTGCACTAACAATGTTTGCCAACCCACGTGCATGTCGCGTCGTGCTAAATTTTGTCGTGTTTTAGTCGATTAAGTATTTGACTTTATTTAAGTACGTAAACAACAATTTCTATAGGAATTAAGTTTATTTTGATTTACTAGTAAGTTATATATTGTTAACGAATGGGTCACAACTATCCTGACTGTACGGCAACTAAATTAAAACTCAAAGGAGACAACAAAGAGAGACAAACCCGTTGTTTATCATCTAAAACTTAATGGCGTTACGACTGATGAAAATCTTTCTTATTAATTTAATAAATCTCTCCGACCGAGTGCGAAACCTTATTTATATTATGAAAAAGTTGAGGGTTGTTTATTTGGCGTTGTGTCAATCTGTTTTGCAGTACTATGTCTGTATGGGGTAGCGTGGGCGAGACTAATTTTACTACCGTAGAAAGAGCTCAGCATGCTCTAATTAAAATCATTCTTAAAAAGCCCTTTCCCACAATACCCACAGATAGTACCTGCGACGAATTTAAGGTACTCCGCGTGCGTCAATCGCATGTTTTGACCGCTACAACTAAAGCACATACGATTCTATTAAATCGCACAGACTACAGTGATCTAATGTCTAGACATGTCTTTCGTCTGCTGCTCCCACAAGCGTGAGACAGGGAGACGTTATATCTCCGAAACTGTTTACCGCTGGAAGACGCCTTCAAGTTCTTGGAATAGCAAGGGCTTGGCATCAATATCAACGGCGAGTACATCACTCACCTTCGATTTGCCGACGATATTGTAGTCATGGCAGAATCCATGGAAGACCTCAGTACAATGCTCGAAGGCCTCCATCGAGTTTCCCAACAGGTAAGCCTTAAGATGAACATAGACAAGACGAAAATTATGTCTAATGCCCATGTTGTACCTACCCCAATATAAGTTAGGAACTCAGTTCTCGAAGCCAGGGTTTCAACGATGCCAAGACCTTGTGTTGGTCGTATTTTGTTGAAAATTAGGTTTCGATTTCGGTCCAGTCCACTAGGCGTTGCCAAAAAGGGTTATTTGTATATGACTTGTGTGAATGTTACTCGGATGCATACTCTCTTTTATCCCCTCTCTTCCCACTAACCGTTAACTCCTGTTTTTGCCTATTAACTCTACTAACTTTGTATTCCCCTAATAACATAATTAACTATCCACTTGAATCTTTCTTTTTTCCTGCTACCCTTATTCCCAATGGGTTCGTTGTCTTTTTCCTTAATTATCTAATTTATTCTGTTCATCCATACATCCATACATCCATACATCCATACATCCATACATCCATACATCCATACATCCATACATCCATACATCCATACATCCATACATCCATACATCCATACATCCATACATCCATACATCCATACATCCATACATCCATACATCCATACATCCATACATCCATACATCCATACATCCATACATCCATACATCCATACATCCATACATCCATACATCCATACATCCATACATCCATACATCCATACATCCATACATCCATACATCCATACATCCATACATCCATACATCCATACATCCATACATCCATACATCCATACATCCATACATCCATACATCCATACATCCATACATCCATACATCCATACATCCATACATCCATACATCCATACATCCATACATCCATACATCCATACATCCATACATCCATACATCCATACATCCATACATCCATACATCCATACATCCATACATCCATACATCCATACATCCATACATCCATACATCCATACATCCATACATCCATACATCCATACATCCATACATCCATACATCCATACATCCATACATCCATACATCCATACATCCATACATCCATACATCCATACATCCATACATCCATACATCCATACATCCATACATCCATACATCCATAAACGCCGGCAAAGCATTCCAGAATTTACTTACACGACAGCGGTAGGAACTGCTAAACTATTTCGTTCGTGGTAAGAAGTTTTCAACAGTATATGGATGCAATGCTAGGCTATGCAGCCGCCATACATTTTTGGGCTAATTTTTAAAGTGCCGGGAAACTAAAATAAATTTAATATTCTAATAGAACATGACAAATTTATTAGTGAGTTTTAAGTTGTAAATTAATTTATTGATTCAGGCGTTACTTTGCGGAAATCCATTATCAAAAAAAATATTATTTATTATATATTATAAATATTTTTTAATATCGTTTTTTTGTAAATTAAGTCTGAAAGATAATATTCAAACTTAAAATATCTATTCTTTATGTAGAATAAAACCTAATTAATTATTACTATATTTCTCGGAATAATGTGCAAGTTAGAATGTACAAAAGGTAGGTATCACCGCAGGTAGTAGCCTGCGCTTGCGTCTGATGCTATCTCGCTCGAACTCACCGCGACCCTGAGTATCTTTCACCGCGCAACTTGCCTAATCCCTTAAGTTCTCCATGTAACTTTTGTTACATTGGACGGCTAACTTTTACTTTCGTTGTCATTCGTCAGTTGTCGTTGTAATATAATCTGCTCAACAGTACTCCTGCAGTCATCTTTTAATCTTCACTCCATCTTTCATATGATCTCCTACGCTGTCTTGTTCTGTCTCTAGGATACCATTCGGTTAGTTATTTAGACGATTTTTTTTTGTGTATCGAAGTTCTGAGGTTAAATAAGTATTCAAAGGTAAATATTATCTTAAAAAATAACCTTAGGACTTTGGTGTGTTAATAAAAAATATTTGGCACTATTGTGTTCTGTTAAAATTTGTTGGCCGGCAAAATCAAAAGTAGCCCAATCTGGGTGATCTCCTTTACATCAAAATGCGGGCTACGAGAGTTGCAAGATAAAAATTTACAGGTTTTTTTCTAACACTGTACTACGAGACAATAAAAGCTCAGACGCACTCAGTGATCACGCAGCAAGCCAAAAAAAGTCACTGCCCACATAGCAGATACCTGAGTCAAGTGTGAACAAGTTTGTGTCTACAAACTTGTTCACACTTAACAAGCTCATTGGTGTGACCGCATGCATTAAACGGTTAAATCATAACTGTAGGCAGAGTTACTCTACGCGTATCACTGGGCACATCACAGAATGTGAGCGCAAAGAAGCACTGCTACACTGAGTGCGATCAGTTCAGCACAATTGTTTCACTGACGACATTCATCGATTGCACAATAAAAAAAATGCACAGTGCGGCTGTAAATCCTGTCACCTTTTATCGAAAACGACCTGCTCAAGGTCTACAAGGTTTGATTTTACAATAAAATATTCCAACTTCATTGATTTTTTTCTTATTAACGGCCCGTTAAGCTTTATAACTAATATTTAACATGCTTCCTACTACTACTAACTAATATTTAAGTGCTAGAAACGGTGCAAACCAGGGAGATACGCCTAGCTGTGTTTCTTAACGATTTCAGAACAATTTACAACATTTTTTCATGTGACTGGACTTAATCAATTTAGTTTGAGGCTAGTTTTGCGCAGTGTTTATTATAATTTATGTGCATGACTTATCATTACAGATACCTATTGTATATAAAGTGATGCGAGCGAAATCCACGCATCAGTCATTTTCAAACTAGTGGTCACCTACTTGTTCAATATCTGGTAAAATACCTAGTAGTTAAAAAAGTAATTTTTTTTAATAGGAAAAAATTGCTTAATAGGAATTGATACTCGTATATAGTTGTGGTGAGTTCGGTTTATATTTTATTGGCTAAGTACTAGTTAAATAATTGATACAAAATAAACTTATGGTACTTCTTCTGATCAAATTCACCTTTAGGTTAGATTAAGCGAGGTATGATAATAACACGCGTATTATTAAAGAACAAATACTTATTCAGGAAGCTGTATTATTTTGTATAATTTTATGGCTATATTTGTGACTCCGCCCGTGGTAAATAATTATCGAATGAGACTTTTTTCAGATCCATTAAGTAGTAGCTTAAATTATTTGAGGAATTAATTATATAGAGTGCGTCAGGAAAGCATTATAGGTCCTTCATTATTCCTTGTTTACATAATTAACTTACCTCTGTTCTCTCAAAGCTCAATAAGGCCAGATCTTTCCTTCTCAACCAAACCAGTCAACAAGGTCTGAAACAATTAAGGTCTGGTGGAATCATGGCTCAAAAATAAAGACCAATGCTAACCATTTAGTAACAGGAGCGACAGTGCACCTACATCCTCTATACATATAATAAAACTGTAACTGAGCCAAATCTGTACATTAAATATTTTTTGAAAAGTATAATCGAGGCGTAGGTACTTTGTTATCGATAGAGACGTCATATATATTACAATTTTTGTATATCTGACTGTCTACGTCATCGTGCTCAAGCTACTAAACAGATTTTGATGAAACTTGATACTGTGATAAGCAATAAAATTCTTTCACATAAAATATATTTATCTGGCATAAAACGAAAAGTTTCTTCCGGAATACGGGCAACTTTAAAATTGTATAGTAAATAAACGTGAAAAATGATTGGCGGACTTTTATGGGACTTTTTCCTATCTTGGTAGCTGAAAAGTTAACGTAAATTATAAGCTACTAGTTGCGCTTCGTAGTTTCACCCGCGTGGTGATGGATGATGATTAGGATGAATCAAATTATAGCGTATGTTACTCAACCCATAGATATAAGTCTCCAGATGCCTAATACTCCAAAATTAATGAAGTAAAAAAAGTAACCCTATTTAGTCATATGTAGCCATTTTAAATTTGGTATAATGTCAGGGAATGGCTCCATCATTAATAAGTTTTATATTAATGATCAGTACCTGACACAGTAATGTTTTAAGGTGCTGTCATATCACGATGTCGATAAAAATGAGGGTTTTTAAAGAAGTATATCTCATAACCAACGATTAATTTAAAACTACAAAAAATAATGTGACATTTATAAGACTTCTAAGTAAACATTCATGGAATTAAAAACATATTTTAACATACTAAAGTACATTAAAAAAAATTAAACATACCACTTCATGGCACCTTTAAAACAGTTTTTCTCTTTATTCACTATTATATTTGTTATGAAACACATATCTTAAAATAGCAATTATTAATACACATACATTGACGGATTATTTTTTTATTTATGAGTGCACATTATTTTTTTATGATTTTTTACGTTTTTACGAGATGCGCTTGCTTGATTTCAAGTAAAGTAAATGAAGCGCTGAACTGACAGCGCCAACCCGAGAGTCCTGGGAAGGAAAAGTTCATGTCCATTTAAAACGTTTTAAGTTGTCATAGAGTTACTGCCAAGACTAATTAATTAATCCTTTGCCTACCAGAGACCTAAATTTGCAGGGATACTTGGATTTCACTTGTTAAATTTAAAATCAGTCTGCGAGTGTCACTCGCTGTGGATACTGAGTATAATCAAAAATTAAAAATGTCGTTTTGTGCAATTAGATTGCGTAAACATTGGAGGATATGTAAAATAAAGGAGACCACGGTCTCCCTTCACGCATAACCAACAATTTATTTACTTAAGTGTTTTTCAAGAGATATTTCTAAAATATGCAAATCAGAATTAGTGTTACCACTCGACTTGACTCGTTTTAATTTCCCAATTGATGTTATATAGGTTTCCAAAAAATCCATTTATAGATACACGTCGGATCATATCAATAAACAAAATACTTTTGCTATACTATAGAAAAAAACAAGATTCTTTAAGAACAAGGTAGGTACGAGTATAATGTAGATTGGTAACACTTATAGACCATTTATTGCACATTAATAATATCTTAGATTGCCGTCTTTATTTTCAAACTTTGGCTTACCTTTTGTTTGGCACGACTCGTTTTTTATTATCACGTCGCACGATAAACAGATCTTTTTTCGGATTATTACCTAAAACGGCTAAAGTTTTAATAAAACTTAGTTTTAACTTTAATCATATTCAGTACTGTAATATTGTATTGTCTGCTTAATATCATAATAAGATAATTTTTTTTTCTGATCGTCCGAACATGCAAGAACGCTCTAAGAATCTGTCCGCACGCTCTAGTACCGTTTACATCAAGCGAATATTCCATAGAATCTTTGCAAACTCAAACAAAACATTGAAAGAATGCTCTTCGTTTGATTACACTAAATGCATTTGATACAGTGGGGATAATATGAGCATTCGCTCGTCTGATGTAAACCCGCCTTTAGGCATCATCGAACATTGTTGCATCTTTGACAACATATCACGAATAACTGCGTAAGTGAAACGTAATGTGTCAGTCACGTCAAACATACAAACTGTCATTTATCTAGGGCAACTGTGATACAGATAACTTATAGTTTGTATGCCAAACCGTGACATGTTGACGTTTGCGATACGAATACATTTTCGCAAATGTTTGTGGCCTGTACCGGCGTTACTATTACATATTGCAAAATGAAAAAGTATTTATAGTGACATAACTGTAATAGTTAGACATTATTGTAATGTGGAATTCTTTGTAGGTATTGACGTCTTCTATTATAACACTGTAGTACAGTTTGAGGCAGGTAAGTAAAACCAAAATGGTGTTCGTCCACGCAGGTAAACTTATGTACAAACGTGATAGACGAATACTTACTCTGCGGTCGTTAAAAATGAAACGCAAGTTAAGGCGCGCTCGTACCCTGATTAAAGAAAAAGCAGAATTTTTAAACGCCTAGTGTAACGAAACAGATCGATAGTATATTATGAAAAAAAACAAGGTCAGAAAAGGAATAGGAAAAGAGTAATAACCGAATAGAATTCATAAATATAACTCTCTTGCAGCAAAAAAAAATCCTGAATAGGTCCACAAAAATAAACTTTCACGTCAAAAATTTTAGAATTTTCAGCGATAACACTATATTTTTAGGTAGTACTTAGCCAACGTATAGTACTAAAGTTATAACCAGCAGTTTTTTCAATTGTGTTAGTATATATCGAAAAATATAAAGAAAACGTACAAAATTAACGCATTTTCGCATTACATCGTCCAATCTAACAAGCGATTTTCAACCATACGCAAAGCATCGTAAATTATTTTAAAATTGGGGTTGGACCGCGTCTTAAACCAAATATCAAATTTCATAAAAATAATTTCGGTTTTCCTTTCAAATCATTGTATTTCTCAAACAAAGTGTCGTGAGAAGTAATCATTTGGTATTATTAAATAGAACAATTAAAGCAATACTAATTTTAAGCACTATAATTCATGGGCATAACCTGCTACATAATTTATAAGTGATATTCTAGAACTTAGGCAAAGAGTTGCGATTTCATCTTCTGTGTCAGTTGAAGAATTCACTTTAGAGTCACTGCTATCAGAATCTCCGATTGGGTAATAGATTCTTGCGTCATATTATCTATGAGTTGTTTTTTTGACGTTGAGCTTCTTCGAATGTATTCACGCTATATTATAATTAGTATTATCATTTGTGTTGTTTTCTCAAAATAATTATATATGTCTAAAACAATTTCACTCGCATGTATCCTTAGAGTTAGTTGTGGTCTTGTAGTTTTCTTGAGATTTAATTTAATGATCACATTTGACAGATTGTAATGTCTATACAGGTGGATTCAGTCATATTGTAGGATCAGCGTAGAAGAGCGGATGCCCTATAGTTTTGGTATTCGTGGTGCGTTTTAGATTCTCGTGGCAAAGCTGGCGTTTCACTTTCTTCCCATTTCTAACCACATTTTTCTCGAAATGTAGTAATTACTTACGTTTATCTTGAGTTTCAATTATTATAATATGCTTACTAGACGGAAAATATTGGTAGATTCCGTTTAATTAACATTTCGTCTTTCATAAACAAACATGAATTTTCAGTAATTATTGAATAAAAATTGTTTGACAATCATTCAAGATAAAAGTTGTCAGTGTTTCAAAATCTTGTTATGTCTATCTTTTCTAAAGAGTTTTTTGGTATAAGAAGCAGAATTCACTGGCTATATTAAAATGTTTTTGAATTTCAACTTTCGAGTTTCGTATTTGTATATAAACGAACGCTTTTGGATTTTCAGAGGATTCTTACTTCAGGTTTATATTTGAAAAAAAATATTGATAATAAAATATACTATTAATGTGGTCTCCAATACTTAGTCTGATCTCTCTAATCTAGACAGACCTTGACAAAAGTGCTTTCTGTCTTAAAGTGCTTTCCGTCTAAAAGTGGTCTCCATATAAAGTGCTTTCCTTCTAAACGTGGTCTCTATTTTAAGTCAATCTGTCTCAAGTGTTCTCTGTTTTCTAAGTCAAATTCTTCTCGATAGTCTAAAAGTAAAGTTTTTGTGATCTTTATCTGAGGTCTTTATGAACTACAATATCAACCTTCCGTGATGATGATGATGATGATGATGATGTGACGTCCCTCTTCAGGTTTCGAGGAGACTATTTGACTGATAGATTCACCATACATAGTGGAGAAGAAGGCCTGCAGGCCTTCTTTACTATTTGTTATGATGATGAGGTGTAAAGATACGTATTGGTTGTCCTTGTCCCTTCCGTATGTCTTGTGTGTGGCCCGTCAACCGCCCCCTTAACCCCACAAAAACTCACAAAACTCATATAGTAACGTATCGTAGAACGTTGATATTTCTCAAGGAAGTATTATGGGTCCTGTTGCATTTTTTATCTATGTAAACACTCTGTGTGACCTTAAACTTCATCAATGTGATATTATTGTTTATGATAATATTACCGTTTTGCTGAAAATTGCGAAAATCTCATTTTTCTGACTTTTGACCTTGAATAAAAAAAACCATACACGGGAATGATGGGGAACTTTTAAATATTATTTATAATTATGTTTTGAACAATTTTACTGATATTCAGCTAGTTGGGACTTGCACCTTCGAATGTCTAAATTGACCGGACTATTTACCCAACCGGATGTCAACTAGTTATTAATATTAAAACTGTACTACTTTTACGTATATGTACCTAATTTTTAGTAAACATAAAACGGAGGGCTCTGGCGTCTGCAATATAGTTTTATTACTAGTTCAGGTATCATCAGTTCCTACCACAAACATTGAATTGATATTTATAAATATTTTGAATATCTAAAACAGAAATAAGATTTTTGCCTAGTAACATATGCTTAGGTTATTAATAATTACATAAAAAAATCAGAGTTACTTTGAAATTTCAGCCAATAATGGTGTTAACGCGGCAGCTAAGTATAAAATATACAGCTGAGCACGTCTCCAAAAATAGCGGGGGAAGGATAGCTGGTTAAGATGGTGACGACTAACCTGGTCTCCCAACTGACACTGCACTTAGCGAGCAACGATCCTCGGTCCTGTATCTCCGTTAATTCGTCGTCGTGTCCAGATAGGAGGTTCAGCCTTGTAGCGCTTTTCTCGGCTTCTTCAGGTAGTTTTCACCACCGCGGTTGTGGACTGCATTTTATTCGTGGGCGGTTGGAGGCCACTATTACGATGGCAGCTTCCAGTATTTTCTGTATTCCGGAGGATCCCGTCGAGTTACGCGAGGGATAATTCCAAAGGATGGAAAATCCAGAACATTCGATATGAGCGCGGTGCGGTAGCTACGATGGGCAAGGGCCGTTCGCAGCGTCTACTTGCGGCGGCGGTGGCAAGCGGATTGCTTGCAGGTGCGGTGGGGTGACAGATAGTCGTCGAAGTATGAATAGGAATAGAGGGTAGAAATAAATAAAGGTGCAAACGTAAGTGGCACGAACATTGCCCCCGGCCTAAAAACCAATGGTTTTTACAAAAGAGAAGATAGAGGGATGACCGGGTGGCAAAGGAGTAATTTATTGGGTAGAAAGAACACATAACCGGACGACGGGTCTCTTATAGACACCAGTCGCGGTTTTAACTGAGGCCACTCTGCATATTGAATCGGTGCTCACATGAGTGGCTACAACGATACCGAGAGGCCAAGATAGGGGTGGAATATTATTAGTTACGATAAGAACAACGGAACCTATCGTCATGGGATTTGAAGGAGTATTCCATTTTCCTCTAGACTGAAGCAAGTGAAGATACTCTAACTTCCATCGTTTGGAAAATGACTGAATCATTTGATCCAATAAAGCGTAGCGTTTAACTAAATGAGCAGGTTCGTCGGGAACCGCACTCGCGGGTAAATGATTAAGCGGTGCAGACATTAAAAAATGCGCGGGAGTTAATGCAGTGGGCTCAGAAGGATCCTCACTCAATAACGTTAGCGGGCGTGAGTTTATAACACACTCGATCTGCGTAAGTACGGCTAACATTTCCTCATATGCGAGCAATTGTGAACCGATTGTTTTATATAGATGTCCCTTAAATGCTTTCACAAAAATTTCAAAGTTGCCACCAAAATGAGAACTTCGTGGAGGATTCAGATTCCAGTGTATGCGTCTCGCTGACAATTCATCCGATAGAGTGGTATTGAACTCATTAGAATGAATAAGCGAGTATATTTCGGACAATGCATTTTTCGCGCCTACAAAGTTCCGTCCATTGTCAGAGTACATAACTGAAACAGTACCACAGCGAGCTAGAAATCGTTTAAAAGCTGATAGAAATGAGCTTGTACTGAGATCAGTAGTGAGTTCAACATGCACTGCGCGTACCACCATACATACAAAAATGCAAAGATAGGCTTTGATCGTACGCCGCGTTTTCTGAAAGGAATGACAGGTATTGGCCCAGCGTAATCCGTAGCAGTAAACTTAAATACAGTGGCTTCATTTACGCGACATGCAGGTAAATCTCCCATCAACGGGAACGTAGGCTTAGGTTTTGCTTTAAAACAAAAGTTACATTTGTGTATTACGGAACGGACTATGTTTCGACAGGATAGGATCCAGTATCTTTGTCTTAAAACACACATTAAAGCGAGCGGGCCTGTGTGACAATTTTGATTGTGATAATAGGATATGATCAATTCTACGATGCGGTCCTTGCGCGGTAACAATATAGGATGCTGCTGTTCATAAGACAGATCAGAATTTCGGAGTCTCCCTCCAACTTTAATAAGACCGTCAGTATCTAGAAACGGCACGAGGCGTTGTATTGCACGTGAACAGCGGGTGTTAGAATGTAGGCTTTTAAGGACATCAGGGAAATGCAATTTTTGCAAAGCTTTTAGAATTTGTAGTTCAGCAAAATTAAGTTCGTCGGCGGTAAAACAGTTCGAACGCGGTAGTTTCTTAATGAAACGATAGATTAAAACAACTATGCGTAAGAGCAGTAGCCAGGAAGATACGCGGGTTGATAAGTCTAACAAAGGGTTAGAAATTTTTCGGTTGTATGAGTCGCGGGTAACGACATAATTTTCTTTGATTCGGGTAAATCCGAATTATCTTTAGCGGGAACTACAGTAGTGACTGGCCATTCACTAGGGTCTTGACGTAACCAAGTGGGACCAGTGAACCACAGCGGGTGGTTCAATAGTTGAGCGGGTGACAGTCCGCGGGATAAACAGTCGCTGGGATTTTGCGAACTAATTACATGATAAACTGTCAGCGGGTACCGCGGAAACAATTTTAGTTACATGGGTAGCAACGAAGGTTTTAAACCTATGCGGAGAACCAGTGATCCACTGTAAGGCAACCATGGAGTCGGTGAAACAATATATTTTATCGACGGAATGTCGTTTCCCGTAAGTATCGATTACGCGGCGGACTAATTTTGCCATAAGCATACATGCGCATAGTTCCAATCTAGCAATTGAAATCGTTTTGAGCGGAGCCACTTTGGATTTTGCACAAATTAAACGTGTCACTGGAGCAGAATCTGGAATTGATTGGGTTCGAATGTATATCACAGAACCAAACCCACTTTCGCTTGCATCTGCAAAGGATACAATGGAAATTTTTGAATATTCCTCAACGCCCAGGTGGCGCTGGAAGCGTATTTGTTCGATACATGGAAGTTCGCGGGTATAGTTTTGCCAAATACTAGTGATATCTGACGGCGGTTGTTTGTCCCAATCAAGCTTAAGACTGTGAAGTTTTTGTAGAATTAATTTTGCGTCCATGATCACTGGTGCTATGAGTCCCAGGACATCATATTGTCTTGCGATCAACGATAATATATTGCGTTTAGTAACTGGACGGTTTTCCATATTCACGGTGAACATGAATGCGTCGCAGGCAGGTGACCATTGGAGACCTAAAACCTTTAGATTAGTATCAGGCTCATCGAAATTTATTGTAGTAATATGACGATCAGTGATCGGAAGAGACTCAATGAGCTCCGGTGTGCTACTGGCCCATTTGACAAGTTCAAAGCCCCCGGCCTTGAGCAAGTTGCGGAGATCATCTCTAAGCTGTAAACATTGAGACAACGACGACATGGAATAGCAGACGTCGTCCATATATGTGTTGTTCTCAATAACGGCTGCAGCGAGTGGGAAGCGGGTGCGCTCGTCAGCGCATAGCTGACGTAGTACTCTCATTGCAAGGTACGGACTACTTCGTAAACCGAAACACACGCGGTTTATTCGATATGTGTCGAGCGGTAAAGCAGGATCGAAACGATATAAATTTTTGGTATTTGCGGTCGTCTTCATTGACTAAAATTTGTAGGTACATTTGTTTGATATCAGATGTAAACGCGATTGGGTATAAGCGGAAATCCAAGAGGATAGTAAAGAGGTCATTTTGCAAATTATCACCGGCGTGCAAAATGTCATTAAGTGACACTTTGTTATCGGTGGTGGCACTTGCATCCATAACCATGCGCCATCTGGTGGTCGTTTTATCCAACCTGGCAATTGCATGGTGTGGAATGTAATAGCCTGATAAATGATCAGCATTATCTAAAAGTGAAATATATCCCTTTTCGATATATTCCCTTATTATAGCGTCGTACTCCAATCGCAGAGAATGTGAAGCTACGAGTTTGCGCTCGAGGTACATAAAGCGTTTTTTAGCGGTATTAAATGAATTACCTAAGGCGGCTGCGGGATCGCGTGAAAAAGGTAATGCTACAGAATAACGTCCGGTAGAATCGCGGGAGAAATTATTAATGAAAATATTTTCATTTTCAATAGCGGCTGGACTCGAAGTTTGTGTGCATTGCACCTCTTCTAGCTGCCAGAACTTTTGGACAAGATTTTCCAAACGCGGACCTTCTGTGTAACTACATAGGGAAATTTGAGAGCAGGAGTTATCGTCAATAATTACAGCATTATCGGAGGCGACTGTGGAATTATTCGCGGGTGTAATGGGAGCGGTCCCGATTACAATATAACCGAAAATAGTTTCGAAAGCAGTAGGTGTACCAGGTGACCCAGCGACGCGGCCTGATAGCAGTATTTCTGCAAAGAGCGGAGCCCCAATGAGAATATCTATCTCAGAAGGCTCGTAAAAATTATCATCTGCCAGGGGTAGGCAGTTTAGGTATGACAGGCAGGATATATCAACTTTAACGGATGGTAAGTTGTCCGTAATGCGGTCGATAACGTAGGCGTCAATTGAAATAAAATTATCATTAATTCGCGAAGATAAAGTTATAGTTGCTGCCCCCTTGATCGGGTTGGACGCAGAACCTATGCCTTTCACCACAGTGTTTACCACTTTTTTGCATTTTAAATTTAATTTTTGACAGTATTTTGACGTTAGAAAATTACTTTGACTAGCAGAATCAATCAGCCCCTTAATAATGTGTCTATGACCATTTAAATCTGTAGCATAAACTAGCACTGTGCCTAATAAACATGTGGTATCAGCACGTTTATCTGTAGCAGCTGAGCGCGACACAGGCTGCGAAGGCGCCAAAGCACGGGCGGTGACGTTGCCAACTAGCGCGCGGGAAGGCTGCGCCGGAGCGCGTGACGCACCACTATATGTAGCACGGAACGTGCGATCGTCATTGCTAGGGGAAGACTCTTTGCGGCATAGCATGGAGTGATCTATATTAATGACTTACCTTATTATGTAGAGAAGAATCACGAGATTGTATTGTTTGCAGATGACACTTCACTGTTATTTAAAATTAAAAGGCAGTTATTAAACTATGACGATGTTAACAATGCATTAGCTAAAGTTGTGAATTGGTTCAATACAAATAATCTTCTCCTCAATGAGAAGAAAACTAATTGTATAAAGTTCTCGACACCAAATGTGAGACAAGTAGAATCCAATATACAATTGAATGGAACAGGGTTGGACCTTGTGGAGTCAACAGTCTTTTTAGGAATTACTATAGACGCTAGGTTGCAATGGGGTCCCCACATTAAAAAAATAACTAGTAGGCTCAGTTCAGCAGCTTATGCTGTTAAAAAAATTAGACTATTAACTGATGTAGACACAGCTAGAATAGTTTATTTTAGTTATTTCCATAGCGTTATGACTTATGGCATACTGCTCTGGGGATGTTCTGCAGATATTAATTCTATTTTTATACTGCAAAAAAGGGCTATACGAGCAATCTACAGTTTGGCTCCCAGGGTTTCCCTTAGACAGAAATTTAAAGACATAAACATTCTAACTGTTGTCTCTCAGTTTATCTATGAAATTCTAATGTATGTAAAGAAAAACATTAGCAGTTTTGATAAAAGGAGTGATGCTCATTCCATCAACACGCGAAATAAGCACAAGCTATCCGTACATGTAACACGTCTCCACAGAATAAGTCATTCTTTTATGGGACAATGTATACGATTTTATAATAAAGTTTCCAATGTTATCCGAGATTTGCCTATTAATAAGTTTAAAATTACTATTAAAACTAAACTCTGTCAAAAAGGTTATTACGAAATTTCGGATTACTTGGAGGATAAAACAGCTTGGGACTGATCACTCCAGGATCTATCTACTCGTGTACTAAGATGTCAAAGTGTAGCGTGTCTTGCCCTACTGATACCATTATTATGTTCTCTTTTGTAAGGCAACACACTGGAGCTAATATTTGTAGTACTTAAGTAAAAACATTGTAATAACATCTATATAAAAAGAATGGCCCCGAGTTTCTTGCCGCTTCTTCTCGGTTGGCTCTATGTATTTTGGAACGCGGCGGTAGGCTTTAAAGTACATTATAATGAAAAATTGACGTTCATAAGTGCGTTTTTGATGCCTAAATTGAATAAATGATTTTGACTTTGACTTTGACTTTGATGTTTACATCCACAGTGACGACAGTTATATTTAGAGTTACAAGCGACATTTATATGTGTTACACTCAAACAATTAGTGCAACCTTTGTTTTGTTTTATAAAAGTAAACCTGTCATCAATTGCAAGTTTATTAAATGCAGGGCATCTATACAAATTGTAATGTTCAGTTTGTTTACATAGCGGGCACTGAGTAGCGCATGACGCGGCTAATGAATGCGTAGACTTTGTAGGAACCTGTTTGTTATCAAAACCACGTATGTGCGAAGACTGCGTGGTCCTTTCTAATATTTTACTTTGCTCGCGGATGAATTTTATTAGTTCATCATAAGTAGGCATAGATTTACCACGTATGTGCATTTCAAACGAGCGTGCGGTACTTGGATCTATCTTCTTTAATGCAAGTTGTAATAAGATGAAATCAGACAAGTTGTCGAGTTTGAGCAAATGCAAACTGGACACTGCCGTACAGAATTTGTCTAAAAATAACTCTAAGTTCTTAGTAGTTGCGGTATTTAAAGATTAAAAATCAAGCATATGATCCAAATACGTGGAGGCCAAACTACGCTTATCGTCATATTTGTCGATGAGCGTCTGCCAAATAAGTGAATAATTGTCTGCGTTAGGAACAATACCGGAACAAACCGATAGCGCTCGGCCCGTCAACTTGTTTATCAAATATTGAACGCGGTCGTGATCAGTGAAATCAGGATTTTCATGAATAGTTCGTTTCGTAAAATTTCCTCCAGGTCATTGGATCGCCATTAAAGACCATCAACTCGAGCTCCGGAATTCGGATAGATTTACGTTGCGGTACAACATGAGAATTAGTACTTTCTACATGTGTCAATGGTGGATTAAGTTTATTATAAACAAATTGACAGCGGCAATACATATCCTCGAACGTATTTATACATTGATAATTTACCGTAAACGTGGGATTAATAGTCAACTCGGTGACATTTAAGCAGTTTACAGTTTCCTTAAAGTCGGAACGTAAGCGATCTAGCGAGATCATTCCACATAAGAATAAATCCTTATCAGTCTCATTTGTGAAAGCATTTAAGGAGCGACGTGCGCGTGGAACGTGAGCGCTCTAGTGAAACCGCAGCACACCTCTCGACACCCTTTAGCCATCCACACCAACGTTGCCCCTTTTGTTACCACTCGTGGTGGCCTTAATGGGGGGCCCGTTTAGTGGATGGCAAGTCACCACCTGCCTAAATATTTTAACATGAGACTAAAATTGGCAGGTGCCGTAGTCTCTTCCATAGCCCACTATCTTCCTTATCACTAATAAGTTCATCTCAATAGCCTGGCCATTTTACCCATTTTTGTAATAGTTATAAGTACCATGTTACCCTTCATCCAACATTCTTTCTGTTTTTGATACTCTGCATTTTTATACCAAACAGGCCTCTAAGTGTTGGCTACATCCCCACTTATGCCTTTGTAAAGGACCGGATGAAATCCGTGAAACTTTTTGAACAAATAATAATAATAATAATAATTTTTATTCAAATAACAAAATGGTTCGGTTTCACTCTTAAAACTAGTTACACAATGCTAATGTATGTTACTTTATATTATTAATAACCCTGATCTCCACACTAGGATTCCCTGTGTCGTGCAGATCAGTGTCGTACACTATGCAACATTGTGATACAACATAATACTGACGTTACAACAACATGTTCTATTGTCTACACTTCAAAGCATGAAACCATAATAGTAAACACAAATAGGTACACAGTGGAGTTAATACAGCAGTAGGTAATGAATTGATATATTGAAGCTGTATTGAGTATGTACCTATATGAAAAATAATAATTCTATGGTAATAATAATTCTATATAATGGTGACGACTAACCTGGTCTCCCAACTGACACTGCACTTAGCGAGCAACGATCCTCGGTCCTGTATCTCCGTTAATTCGTCGTCGTGTCCAGATAGGAGGTCCAGCCTTGTAGCGCTTTTCTCGGCTTCTTCGTTGTGGACTGTATTTTATTCGTGGGCGGTTAGAGGCCACTATTACGATGGCAGCTTCCAGTATTTTCTGTATTCCGGAGGATCCCGTCGAGTTACGCGAAGGATAATTCCAAAGGATGGAAAATCCAGAACATTCGATATGAGCGCGTTGCGGTAGCTACGATGGGCAAGGGCCGTTCGCAGCGTCTACTTGCGGCGGCGGTGGCAAGCGGATTGCTTGCAGGTGCGGTGGGGTGACAGATAGTCGTCGAAGTATGAATAGGAATAGAGGGTAGAAATAAATAAAGGTGCAAACGTAAGTGGCACGAACAAATGGTTTTTTTTCCAACTTCTAGAATTAGACATGGTGATTTTAATTTTTTTTATATCAAATAGAAATTTTCTTATTGGATTTTTTTATTGGAATCCTTATTAGAAATTCTACAAACCAAATTAGGTTTCAAAGAATAATTATAAAACAGAAATATCAAAAAAAAAAAACATTTTGAATTTTTAGTACTAGCGAATTTAACTGTCACGTGACTTCGATTTTTTATTGATCCTGACATGATATGGCGTATTTATCATATTCTGAGTGGGTATAATTACTTGACGACATTATTTCTTTGATATTTTACAATGTAAAAGTATAATCTATTTAAAATAAAGCAAATTATAACCAATCATAACAATGAGAATAGCTTACCGGGAGTTGCCGAATCGTGACATTTTTTCTTGTGTAATTTTTGATTTCAGAACTTAAAACACATATTAAAAGTATTACACATTACTTACACATTCACGATCATGTTCATGTATAATTTGTATCAAAATCATGAGTTTAACCCTATCAATTCACTAAATACAATAGCACAAAACATAACCTCACCGCCAAACACAGATGAAAATATAAACGTTGTTTTTTTTTGTAAAGTTCATAGATACTACATGTTCGTTTGTAATGTTGCCATAGAAAGAAAATATATTAAGCTAAAGAATTAAACTCTATGGTTAAATATTGGGATGACTTTATAAAATCAACATAAGAAAAACGCGCGAAAAACTAACGTGCAACATTTGTTGCACCGACAATTTGGACTTAAAAAAAAATCCCCATTTGTTGCCTTGTAAAAGTAGTCGTTATTTAATTTTTTTCACGGATCTCATCCGGTCCTTTACAAAGGCATAAGTGGGGCTGAAGCCAACACTTAGAGGCATGTTTGATAAAATATACAATGTACGAGTAGTATAAAAACAGCATTTGCGATAAAGGTGAAATGGTATAGCTTTTACAAAAATTGGTAACAAAGTGCCCTACTATTGACATGAACTCTTACATGATAATGTAAATGGCTATTGACGAGACTAAGTCACCTGCCAATTTCAGTCTCATTTTAAAATATTTAGGCAGGTGGTGATTTGCCACCTACTAAACGTACGTTACACAAATACAGACAATAATAGTAAATTCTAACTAAACTAGAATAATTATTCCAACAAAAAACTACTTCCAAAATAAAAGGCTACCGTGTGACGCATTGACAGATCTACGGAATCTAGTTACGAGACCAATCACAACTTGATTCACAAACTCCAGAGATGCCCTCTAAGTCGTGAAACTAACAAAGGAGTGTGCGTTTGTAATAATAATATAATATGTATATAATTTTTACAGGACAATGCCACCCCAAACGCAGCAGAACTCATGGGTATTGTACGAGACAGATACAACGACAGAAGATGGTGACGTCACCAATAGAGTAGCACCGATGGCTGAAAAGAGAACATTCAAGATTGTATGGCTGAACGTCATTGTAGTGGTCATTTCTCACATTGCTGCCGTTTATGGCTTTTATCTGTTCCTTTTTAAAGCTATGTGGCTAACCAATCTTTTTGGTGAGTTGTAAGATTTGGTTGAAAAAGATAAGATTTGTATTTTATGATTGCCCTTTCGATCGGTATCACAAAAGTACTGGATGTTTGTATTTTTACATTTGGCGGGTTCGGTTCCTCGGGTTATATACCAAAGCCATTAGTTGAACCCGCCAGATAGTTAACATAGGTAACTTTATAAACCCACTCCAAGCAACTACTTATTAAATTGTTTGTGCCTTAATAAGCCTTTATTATTGTTTAACCTTATTTTTTATATATGACCCTTTTTTAATAGATACCACATCAAACAACAATCTAGCCTAAAAGGCTAATAAATTAATAAAAACATAAATGTAATTCAAATTTAACTTAAGCTTATAATTAAAGAATAGCTAAGAATGTATCCAATAACACATACCTTATTGTCTCTATTAAGGGAAAGGCACTTTGTTCATGTGTTTCTTTATAATAATACCTACCTACATGCTGCACTATTGTACACTTTCACTTCACTGCACTACTCAACTCGAAAGGTTTTGTCTTTTTACTATGTCCGTGTGGTCGAAAACTGGACAGCTTTGACGTTTACGTGATAATGATGTCTGCGTTGATGATCTTCAGCATATTTTTTAATGGTGTCGTTGACTAGATCTACTTTGAAGTCCCGATCATCAGTCACACATGCTCTCAGAAATATTAATTAACTTATCCGAAAAAAAAGTTAAAAACTTGAAAATAAATAAGCGGTTAAACGGTTTTATTAAAAAAAGATAATAAAGATGTAGATGTGCTCGACGCGGGCGTCCCGAACACTCCTTGAAAAAGACCACCGAATGTGGTCTAAATTAAAGTCGTGCCTAACCAATAAATATTACGTGAGTAGTCTCGTATTTCTAAGTAAAAATTAATGAAAACCACGTTAGTTTTTATAACAAAAAAAATGTAGTTATTTTGTGCTAGGCGAGACGTCATCGACGCGGGCGTCCCGAACACTCCTTGAAAAAGGCCACCGAATGTGGTCGAAACTATAGTCCGACCTATCCGATAAATATTACGTTAGTAATCCCGTATTTCTAATTAATAATAATGTAGTTATTGTACTTAAAGCAAAAAAAATACTCGGTAGTACCAGTCATCACACCACTCTTGTCATCAATCTAGGACATTATGCTAATATAAAGATATCGGCTTCACTCACTTGGTATTATATCGTTTAAGTTCGACGACGTTTCGGCAGTACGCGACGCGATCTCTAAGCGTGAACACTCCCTGAAGAAGAACGTCTTACACGTTCGAAACGTCGTCGGACTTAAACCGACATAATACCAAGTGAGTGAAGCCGGTATCTTTATATTAGTATAATATGATACTTACGATAGTTTTCAAACTCTAATCTGGGACATTGATTAGACTAAATAATAAAATCGTGAGATGAGTGTAATTTCTAACAATATTTAACCGCTCATATTATAAAATGCTGTTTACATGTTTACTCAGGTACCGCAAAGACCCACGACTTTTCGAGTACTTTAATTAAAATTTATTCTATACTTTAGATATATTGTACAATATATCTGTATGTAGTGTATGTAAATTTTTGTCGATTGGAAATAAATATATTCGAAATTTAAAATTAGAAACGTTAAATTGTTCTATCTACCTATTCCTAATTGAAGTATATATTTCCAGCTTTATTTCTGTACCTGTGTTCTGCACTGGGCATTACTGCAGGTGCTCACAGGCTGTGGTCACACAAGTCTTACAAGGCAAAGTTACCATTGCGACTGCTACTCACTATTTTCAACACCATCGCTTTCCAAGTAAGGCATATTCTACATTTTACTTTAATTTAAATATAGGAGGTTAATAAGGTACCACTAACAATTACATAGAAAATAATGTCGGGTAAAAAAGATTAACCACTCATTTAAGAGCTTCCATCGCTGTCGTCTAGCTGGAAGAGAACACAGTAAGTAAAAGAGGCTTTTAAGTCACAAAGGCGTTAGACTGTATTCTGTGTCCAATATTGATCAATTGGAGTTTCAAAATATGAATTTTAACATGGCTAGTAACGTACTGTTAAAACTCGCATGAGAAAGAACTTGCTGTAGCTTTTCTAGAGTTGAGAAATAAAGTAAGATGGTAGGTCATAGCATTGATAAGGCGAAAACGAAGGTCTTGCAAGTAGATAAAATAAGCACATTCGCTTCACACGTTCCAAACAACTCAACGAATTTGTAAACTATTTTAATTTTGAACTAATGTTTAACGGAGAAAGAAGCAGAGGTTGTAGCACAAACATTTTGCGAAAAAGTATTCGTATAGTAAGCTTCAACGCTACACGATTCGGCGTACAAACTACGAGTTTCTGTGTTAGTTTCAGATTCTGATTCAGATTATTTATTTGCCATATAACATTTGTCATCTTAGTACAGATTATTAATATTATCTAATAATGTCTTAATTAAAATAGTTACAAAATTTATATGAGTTATCATATAAATTTTGTGTATGTGTTAACATAATTATATTGAATTAAAATTAAGTAAGTATATCAGCATAATCATTCTGTAAATATGTCAAGTAGGTAATTATAATTGATCAAAGAAACATTATTAAATGGAATGGAATGTGGCGACCACGCACCGAAAGACAATGTGTAAGCTGGCCACCCGCGAGGTGGACCGACGACATCAGTAGACGTCTTCCGGCTGATAATGATGATGATGAATTGCCAACAACTTGCCCCATTGTCTGAGTTATTCTATACCTTTTCTTTTTTGATTACTTAGGAATTCTAACAGAAATACGCTCTTTCAGCGCTATCGATTATAGAACGAGGCATAATAATGTAAAAAAAAACATTTCAAGGTTTCTCGCAGATCATCGTTTAATCATAATTTAGTAATATTAATATATAATATGACCATATAAATTAACTACCGGAAAAAAACATTTTCCTCAGAGTCCTGTATTGAATTGGGCACGAGAACACAGAATGCACCACAAATACTCCGAAACTGACGCAGACCCTCACAACGCAACCCGAGGCTTCTTTTTCTCCCACGTTGGCTGGCTGCTTGTTAGGAAACACCCTCAAATCAAAGCTAAAGGCCACAGTATTGATATGAGTGACCTCAAGGCGGACCCTATCCTAAGATTTCAGAAGAAGTAAGTTTTGATACTGGTTGGTGTTGTATAATATTTTTCGTAGTAATAATGTAAGTATTTTAAACTCCGATAAACAAAATCTATGTTCATTTGTTGCTTTTCTTAGGCCAGGCTAGTCCACAACGAAGATACGGCGAGGAGTGTCCAGCTTGGGAAAGCGAGCGCAGTGAATTCGTCGCAGTAGTGGGGTCGACATCTCGCTTCCGTCATTGGTCAAGGCCATAGTGGATAGCGAAAGGTCGTGGGGTGCGAAGCCAGACTTCTGCGAATGGGTCGTGTCGCAGGAGGCTGCGGAAAAGGAGAGGGAGAGCACCTCTACGCTTCTGATCCAAACCCGGAGAGCTTAGAATAGCTCATTCGCACGCTCAACTTCGTAAATGTGGCAATACGTTTGTTTGATCCGCTAATAATTTTAATTTAAAGTGGCAAAAAGTGTGTCTATATGAGTTAACCTTATACTGTGGTGTGGCCAAATACAAAACCTTGTCAGTGGTGGTTATCCTGGATAAATTGGACGGTTGGTTTGAAAGGTACAAGTAAGAAACCAATGAAGATAATTCGGTAACGGCTCACGGTTTTGAATTTTAATATCGCTGCTCGCACCGATCGGCACCGCTCGGAAACTTTCGGCGCTGAGTCATTGCTCATTGCTCAGTCAGTGCGCCTACCGCACGCCTCCAACGGCCGCCCGACTGTGTGACTCACCACTTGCTGCACTACATCGCTCGCTTGCCGCGATTAGCTGTGCTGTGTTTACTTTTATGCAAACTTGTTATATGCGTGTGCAACTGCATTAGAGCCAACTGCCATTCCATACGTCGTCTACACAAACATGTATTGTTCTGAGTGTTGTAATACGATTGTAGACAAGGAAGATTATTTGAGCTGTACAATGATGGATTGTAGAAAACACTATCATTCTATGTGTATCGGGGAGAAAAATCCTGCTCGTGATATTACTAAAACCTGGGTCTGTACTGAATGTCGTACTACCAAGACTTGCGGGGAAAACTGCTCGGTTCCTATAGGGCACTCCAAAAACCATCGTGATTCTAATGTAACTGTACGACAGAAAGTGTCACGAGTTCGCGATGAGGAGGACACATGCACGAGCATGGTGACACCAAATCTATCTGATATAATCCAGGATCTACGCTCTGAGATGGCACTGATAAGAGAACAGCTTACTTATTCAAATAACTTAATAGCGACTTATAAAAGCAAGCTGAGTCAGTCGATTGCTTTAATAGCTGATCACATCAGAAAGCTAGGCCAGCCTGGCCTCTTAAACATGGCAAGTTCCGAGACGAGAAAAGAAGAGTGTTCATCTTATACAGGTGAGTTGCTAGATATGCTTGACAAATGTGAGTGTTGCAGCAGCACCTATAGTTATGATGTTTTAAATAATCAGAAGTCACAGGCGCTAACCGACGTATTCCAGCCTCCACCATTGTCAGTACTTTCCTTACCATCGGCCGCACCCCAGTCGCAGTTCAATCCCGCGTTAGCGGCTCGAGCTCCTACTAGCAAGCAGGTTAAAACTACAGATGTGCAAATGCAGACTCAAAAAAATAAGTTACCTGATGTCCCTGTTTCATCTCTAGAAAAGCCGCAGCCAGCACTCGTAACAGAGGGTAAATCCAAAAATATGTGGAAACCAACACTATCTGGAAAATCACCCTGGATTGAGGTGAAGAAAAAAGATAGTAGACGCGTTCCTTCCCTGTTTGGTACCGCAGGTCCTACAGTGACCTCATTGAAAGCTGCTGAAGTACGAAAATACATACACCTGTGGAATATGGCATCAGGTGTTGAGGAAGTACGTGAATACTTACGCCAGCTTTGTCCTAATGGAACCACCACGGTGGAGGAGTTAACTGCAAAGGGAGACTACAAATCGTACAAATTAGGTGTGCCATCTACTTATTACGACACATGCTACTCGATTAATGTATGGCCGATTAACGCCAGAATCAAAGCTTGGGTGAACTACAGACGACCAGTCAAGCAGGCAAGCATTATTTCAGAAGATAGGCTTTCCACAAGCCCTCGGCCCTTTCGTAAGGGGCCCTCGGACAGGGCAACAACAACGGGAGAGCGTCAAAGTACCTATGCGGATTAACATCTTCTACCAGAATGTTAGAAACTTGAAGACAAAGCTGTTGCTCTGGCATGCTAGCATGTGAGTCTCTAACCACCTACTTGTCTGCGCGACAGAAACTTTCCTCGACAGTTCAGTACACGACGCTGAGGTGGCGCCGGATGGCTGGACGCTATTACGACGTGATCGCGCTACTCCCTGTGGAGGTACTCTATTAGCTGCAAGGCCCGGGGTCATCCTGCGACGTCGACGAGAGCTTGAGTCAGAACTCGGAGAAGATCTATGGGTCTCTGTGACATATCGTGGTGTCTCTTTTGTTGTATGCGTTTTATATATCAAACCGAAAACTACCGACGCTGTTTACTTGAATATTTTTTTGTAAAGTTGAAACATTCCTGACAGAATCAAATAGTGTTTTTTTCATTATTGGTGATTTTAATATGAATAGTGCGTCTGTGAATGTAAAAAATATTATTGCTACTTTTTAACATACTGTAATTTAATTGACTATAATGACATAATTAATCCACACGGCAGCATTCTTGACGTAGTGTTGGCGCGTGAGTGCAATGAGTCTCGGCCGCTGCAGGTACGGGTAAGTGCGGATGGTGCAGGATTTGTTCCCCCCGATAGGCTATACCACCCCCCGCTAGATATAAAGGTGAGTCTACAATTTCATAATAGCAGCTGTGATCGACTGCCGCCTAGCAATGTTGAAGCGTCACGCGATTGGAATTTTAACAAAATGGATATAATTATCTTTCAATCTCTGCTTGCCGAAGTTTCTTGGGAACCTGTCCTCGAGTCATGTGATGTTTCGGTTGCTACGGATGCTTTTTATGAGATTGTTTATCGGTTATTTGACATGACAGTCCCCAAAAAGAAAAGGCATGCAACTAAATGTAATAGGTATCCGGTATGGTTCGACATCAGCATTATTAAGGATATTAGGCGCAAAGCTCAACTGCATAAGGCCTGGCTGTCTTCAAACTGTGTTACATCATATAATGTTTTTTCGGATCTGCGGGCCAGTTTAAAGGTGCGTATCAATCAAGCGTACAAATCATATTTGGCTTGCATTGAAGAAAGTTTGCAGGTGCGACCTCGGCATTTTTGGAGCCATGTGCATAGACTTAGATCCAAGGGTGGTTTTGAACCCTGTGTCTCATTCAAAGGAAAATCTTGTACAGGTGTCGAGGCTGCCGAGGCATTTGCTAGCTATTTCTCAAGTGTCTTTCTAGATGAAGTGCCACTTCTTAACGCTAATGCATGTTGTGCTCAGGGTTTGCAAGGTGGTTATGTTACTTTGCCTACCTTGGTACCACAACATATTGAATGCGGTGTTAACAAATTAAAGGTAGGCTGCTCTTTAGGACCTGACAATGTGCCTGGTTTTGTTCTTAAAGTATGTAAGAGACAGATGATTCTACCTCTTTGCCATATCTTTAATCTTGCTTTAAGAAATGGCAAGTACCCCACCCAGTGGAAGTTATCAAGGGTGACACCGATCCCTAAGAGTAGCAATAAGACTATGGTAGATGAATACCGGCCCATAGCAATCTTGTGTGCACCTGCTAAGGTTTTTGAGTATATTATCCACAAGGAAATATATAGACAGGTAAGACAGCTAATAGGTGACGAGCAACATGGTTTTAGACCGGGGCGTTCGGTGAATACAAACCTGTTATGCTTGGTTGACTATATATCCAATGCCATGGATCGCGGGTTGCAAGTGGACGTGATATATTTCGACTTTCAAAAAGCATTTGATAAAATTGACAATGATTTGTTGCTTCATAAGCTTTCAGCTATCGGTTTCACTCCCAGACTTCTTGACTTTTTCTCAGATTATATGACAGGTCGCCGCCAATATGTGAGGCATGGCACATATGTATCTGGACCATATCACACTCGATCCGGCGTGAGCCAAGGGTCGGTCCTTGGCCCTCTCCTTTTTCTGATTATGATCCATGATTTACCGAAAATCTTGACCGCTGCTAAATGTCTACTGTATGCCTTGTATAAGGCCTTAGTCAGAAGTAAGCTTGAAACGAGTGCATGTCTCTGGAATCCTCATCATGTTACCTATACACGGATGCTGGAGAAGGTCCAAAAGGCCTTCTTAAGATGCCTTTACAAAAAAATCTATGGTTATTATCCATTCCGGTACCCGACCAAGTTTTTGCTCGGGCATTTAGGTTTTTACTCCTAAGAAGTGAGAAGGATGGTCGACCAGCTCACCATCTGCCTCAAAGTGTTGAAGGGATCGGTTGACTGTTTACTCTTGCACAATCTATTGTGTGTACTATTCGTCCCAGATGAACTCGAGATCCCAGTAAGTAGGCGTGGTCATGTCAGGCAACATAAGCTTTTTCATGTTGATGGGGGTCATACAGTAGCGCGATCAATGTCTCCTCTAGTCCGACCTCTGCGCCACCTCAATGCACTCCGTAATGCCAACACTGATTTTGACATTTCTTTTGACATTGTACCTGCAGTGATCAAATGAGGGGTATAGTTTCAAAACCCGCAAAGTCCATTTTTGTCATGTTGCAACATTTGTTTTACTTTGGCAACTATATTACTTTTTCGGTAAGTTCCAAAAGATATATTAAATCAAAACCAGCCAAGTCCAATAGCAAATCCACTCGGAAGTTGAATGTCAGAAGCAAAATCAACAAAGTCCTGCACAGTTTGTTTCAGAAACAACATTGTCCATTCTAGCCAATAGCAAGCCGCCATTCATCTGCCATATTGGCCGAGCTAGTATGGCGGAAACTAACAATCTGTGCGTACGTTGCTCGTGGAAAAGTTATTATTTCTAGTAGTTTTCGGTCTAGCTTCGACTTAGATGTGCTTAATTTACGACAATGGATAAGACCCCGGACATTGTTGATAAAAGTAAGGCTCGGAAACGACAGAGCGACCCGCAAAAATGGAAACGAAACAAGCAAAAGTTAGAGAAGTAAGTACTAGTGGATAAAATGATTTTGATCCTTGTTCCAATTTTTAGATGTTTTTTTTATTTAACTATAGGCTTGTGCGTTGTGTTGTCATAAGTACCTGGTTAATTACCTTTTTTCGCAAAACTCGCATGGTTTATGTACCTAAGTTTATTCCATATGTCGATATTTACCTATGCTTATCATTTTATTACAATAATATTTTAAATTTGAAAGTAACTTTCGTCTGTTTGTCTGTGTCTCTTTGTATCTCGGTCTGTTTGTTACTTTTTCACAACAAAATGGCTGGATGAATCTTGATGGCATTTAACTGATACATCAGCAGCGCTATAATTGTACTGCGCGGATGGAACCGCGGGGCGAAGATTTTAGGTACTAAAAAAACAATATATGTATATATTTTTATTTTATTTTTCAGATATTCAGCAAAAAAATGCCGGATAAACCTAGCTGCACTCATAAAAAAGATTAAAAGTGTAGCTCACTTACAATGAGTGATTTGCAATCATTTCATGCTCGATTTTATAAATACAAGGACAAGCAATCGCAGGATGCTTTTATACTAAAGCACATAAAGGGTACATCTCCTAGACGACGCCGGCCCCGAATGGCTGATGGAAAAAATAAAGAAATCAACACGAAATATTTTATTTACAGTCGATCATTTAAGAAAATGTTAAGTGTATGTCAGATTACATTCCTCGGTATACTTGGAATTAAAAGGTATCGAGTTGAAGCTATATCAAAGAAATTTCTCAAAGAAGGACTTTTACCAGCAGAAAACCGTGGAGGAGACCGTAAATCTCATAAGTATTTAGAAAAAAAAAGCAGCAGTTATCAAGTTTATAAAAAAACTGAAATGTTCTGAGCCGCATTACTGCCGGGGTAGCAGCGCAAGACTTTATCTACTTGCCGAGTTAAGTATAAATAAATTATATCAAATGTATGACGAAAAAGCTGAAGCACATTTAAAAGTTAAAAGAAGTTATTTCAGGATGGTGTTTAACACTAATTTTAACTTGGGATTTGGTTCACCCCGCACAGACGTGTGCTCCGTCTGTTTGCAATATACAGAGAAAATCAAGGCAGCCAGCGACGATATAAAAAAAAGATATGATGTTCCAATTACGAGTCCACAAAAAACGTGCAAAAGCCTTTTTCAATTACTTGAAAGATGATTCGCCGAATGTCTACATATTTTCATATGATTGCCAAAAAAACATGCCACTACCTAAAATTCCCGATCAAAGCACATATTATTCCAGACAGTTTTACATTTACAATTTCACAATTGTAGCAGGCCCGTCAAATTCACAATTAAATAAAGACAATACCTTTGCATATGTATGGTCCGAAGACCAATTTCCGAAAGACTCAAACTTAATTGCCTCTGCCGTCTACCATCGCTTAAGTACAACATCATTCTCACCACAGATTGATACAATAATACTAATGGCAGATGGTTGTCCAGGCCAAAATAAAAATACTATTGTTGTAGGAATGTGCTAAAAGTGGTTCTCAGAAGCCCCAAAACATGTTAAGAAGATGGAAATAATATTCCCCGTCGTCGGTCACTCATTTCTTCCCGCGGACAGAGTCTTTGGAAGAATAGAGAAGGAGTTTCGAAAACGAGACACAATAATTGAGCCAAGAGGTTACTCTGACATCATAAAAGAATACTCCAGCCTCATTTCAGTAGAAGATGATTGTTTAGTTCAGGATTGGAAAGAAGCTGTCAAGAACATCTTGAAAGCCGTTGGCACTTGGAATGTGCCTTTTAAGATCTGCAAACGTTTTGTATTGAAACGTTCTAAATTGCGAATCGACAATGTATTGCTAAAAGGGGAAATGCATTACACTACAGACAAGGGAATGTACAAAAATGTTTGTAAAAAGAACAAATTCACAAAAATGATCAATCCAAAAGACATACGATCGGGGTCAGTAACTCTGCAATCTACAAAAATTAAAGACGTCAACAAACTTTTAACAACACACTTTGGTGATGACTGGAGAAGTTACCTAGTGTAGTCTTTTTATGACAAATTAGTACCTAATGATGTGGTAGAAGACAATACCGCGGAAAACGAAGAGGACGATATTGATGCGTGTGAAGAACAAGACCATCTATCAGATTTAGTGATTTGATATTTTTTTATAATTAAGTAACTTGTGTCAGTCGCTTTCTTTTTATTTATCACAATACTTACAAGTTTAATTGAACATTTTTGTTTAATGCAAAAGTTACTGTAATTTTAATTCTCTAGGAATATCTTTAATTTTTTTTAAAATTGTAATTTGTAAGTATCAAGATAGTTTGACTAAACTAGGTACTAATTTTGTCAAATCAAAAGCAGCAATGTCCAGGTTTGCCAGATTCAAAAACCGCAAAGTCCGAGCGTCGGTTTCAAAAGCAACTAAGTCCATCACTTTTTCGTCATTTTAATTGTCGTAAAACGTTCTACAGAGACGAATCAATTATAAATGCGATTTAAAGTAACTAGGGTATACATAATTTAAAAACATACAGGTCGCATTAGCCTTAAAAAACGTTTATACATTTTTCTCTCTCCTGAAAAATCGAAGTTACTGGACTTTGCGGGTTTTGAAACTATACCCCTCAAATATTGTGAAAGCTTAACAGACCAGTGGTGTAATACGGGTAATCTCGATAGTAGTTTAAGTGATTGAATGAATATTATTACTATTTTGATTATTTATTGTTATTGTTATTTTTATTATGTTTTTGTATTTATGTGTAATTTACCTCACTGACTAATGATTTTATATATATTTTATTTTACTTTGACATTGTATTCTGTCTAATATTCCAATTAAATGCCTCTAGAAGTAGGTTAAACTGTATGTGATAATTGTAACTGGTTATAAATCGTTTTTATCACAATAAATAAATAAAAATAAAAAAAAAATAAAAAAAATTAGAATAGAACCTACAAAATAAAAGATCCTTTAGATCAGACCTATACCTAAAAAATAAAAAAATCGTACATAATATAGGTATATAAATATAATTGTGAATTGGAGGATTATGACTTGCCGCTATTGAAGTGAAGGTTAGATCGACCTAACTTTTACTTCAATGACAACTCGTGTTGTCACTGTATCCCGTATATACGAGTCAGAGCTGCAGATACGGCATGATTCAAAAGACTTCTATCACGATTTGCCTATTCCAGAACTAGAAGATGAGATATTTAGTTATAAGCGCCTTGAAAAATATCACAGCAGGCTTAATGTAAACTTTTGAAATAAGTAACATTGTGGAAGTGACACAAAAAAACCACCACCACAACACCAGGTTCAATCCTAAGCCGGGGCTAATATTTGTTTTCAGGCCTTGTATTATAGTTCGATGGATGAAACCATGAAAGCTAGTGTGACTGAAGGGTATGAGTGTGTAAGCATTATCTAATATTTTACTAACATTATATAATTATACCTAATTCAATTTCAGGTACTATCTGCTCCTCATGCCTCTATTCTGCTTCGTCATGCCCACGTACGTTCCAACTCTATGGGATGAATCCACTTGGAATGCCTACTTCGTCTGTGCTAACTTTAGATTTGTATTGTTCCTGAACATGACACATTTGGTGAACTCCGCTGCTCACCTTTGGGGTAACAAGCCTTATGACAAAAATATCAAACCTGTAGAAATCAAGCCTCTTTCTTACGTTGTACTTGGCGAAGGATTTCACAATTACCACCACACTTTCCCGTGGGATTACAAGGCGTCTGAATTGGGAGACTACTCCCTCAATATTTCTAAGTTGTTTATCGACTTTATGGCCATAATCGGTTGGGCGTACGATCTTAAGACTATCTCCGCTGACATGATCCAAAAGCGCGTGAAGAGAACAGGAGATGGCAGTCACCCTGTTTGGGGTTGGGATGATAAGGATGTACCGAATGAAGATAGACAAGGTACCCTCATTGTAAGCCCAGACAAAACTGAATAGTTCCATGGTATCCTGATTTAGAAGAATGCCAGCGCGTGCTATTTATCTTTTTTGTTCTGTGTTTCTGAGTGGCAGAACAGGGTTATGAGAAAATGCGGTTCTAGGAGGATAGGTCCATATTATGTTAGTATATTATATAGTCCATATTAGAATTTAACGTTATATGAAATGCGTATAGATTCTGATTAATTGATTCATTATAGCTAGGTATATAGAGTTACTAGGCGCCGTAACATGTATTTTTCTCCTTAAAATATCTGATGAAAAAAACACAGGTAATATTTTTTACTAATCTTGGTGTTGCTAGAACTAAGATATATATATATTTATAGATTTTCTAGTATGTAAGTAACGGTGACTCTATTTAACGCACAACGTTTGTATAGTGATTGTACATATTAATATTAAACTATAAATAAATTAACCTTGTTTTACTGTTTGATAATAAAACTGATCAACTGTTTACGGTAGAAGAACTGAGTTGCGTTGCGAGGCTTGGTTTTTTTACAAGTTTTGTTTTTGATGTCATC
This sequence comes from Selenia dentaria, assembly GCA_917880725.1. NCBI lineage: Eukaryota > Metazoa > Arthropoda > Insecta > Lepidoptera > Geometridae > Selenia > Selenia dentaria. The sequence goes on from OU862886.1 coordinate 24,760,236, forward strand.
TAATTTCTTTTTGTAGATAGTCCTACTTTTTTCCTTTCTGGTACCTTCTACTTCTTAAATACCAACAATGGATTTTCTTAAAGCCTCTGTCTTAAGTTCTCTGTCTTATGAGCTGTTTCTATTTTTATAGGTTGTCTTCCTCTTTTTCTTTTACGGCAGTTACTGCCGCACTCAAAGTTTTCTAAGGCCCTCTTGCGCCAACTAATTAATCCGAGTGTTAATGCCTAATCCTCTATTAGATCTGAAAATCGTCTTGCACCAACACAAATCTAAAGATATCCATCCATCCATCCATCCATTCAAACTTTCACATTTATAAAATAAGTGAGATAAAAAATTAGTTGAAACATATTTTACAGAAATATTTTACCAGTCTGCCAATTACCCAATTACCAAAAATGTAGGGAAAAACAGTTTTAGCTGGGCATATTATGTTTGCGTTTGTATGCCTGACGAAGCAAGTAAATACAGCACACATAGCGAATTTGTAGCGCGCGTTTTGAGAAAAAGGTTTTAAGGAAACCTTCCTTCTATAGGTATTAATTCTATGGTTGGAACGCTCACACTCACACGCTTACGTTGCTCACGGCATGGATACCCTTACACACAGACAGATGATAGCTAGCGCATCACGCGCACATCAACGAACTGTCGTTTTTGACGGACTCTTCGAAAGTTTACAGTGTGGTCGTTTAAATCGCGAAATGGCGTCCTTGAATACGTTATCCATGACGTCACATGGGTCTACATTATCGCGTTTTTGTTGATTCGGAATGGCCATCACAGCACTAAAATCGATTATGAATTCAATCGGAAGGCACATCCCAGTTTCGGCTTCGATAGGATAACTGCGAGCGCTTGGACATTTGGTGAGATTTACTGTGTTTTGTTTGGAATTAGGTGTGGGGAAGCATAGTAGGTAAACATAGTATATACTTGACGGCGCATGAGTGCCTCGTTGCGTCGTCGATATGGCAACATCAAGTACAAGAGTAATTCGGCTGTCAAAGTTACTCTAGCGGAGCGTCGTGTCTGTGGAAGCGGGGCGGCCATCTTGTTTTGGACAGACTGAAAACGAGAACCGCAAGCGCACCACGTCTTCGACGAATCGCTTTAAATCCGCCTTAAAGTTGTGTGTTACATTAAGATTAATCTCGATATTGATTATAATAGTAACTGCCTACGTGTTACGACCTGTATTTTGCTGCCATTGTATCTACAAGTGAAATTAATATATTTTGTATTCGAAGAAGCCACTTTTAGTTACGAATTCCGATCCCAAAGGCGCCCACAATACAATACGATACGATATCTATAATGAGTTCGAATGAAGGCCCTTCTGATCTTACATCAGAAGTGGGATCGGACGAAGTGCAAAATGTGACAAAACCACCTGATATACCATACGCTGAAAAACTCCTGAATAATATGAAGCTATGCTAGCTCGGATATTTACATTGCAAGAGTCGCCATCAGTTAGTGTAAGCAGGAATCTACTACTGAATTTTGACCCGGATGAAGTGGACTCGGATATCGAAGATTGGTGTAAAGTGACTGAAGTTATCGTACGCAACCTACGTCTTGAAGGAGTTTACTTGCTTACTGCTTTGACCGCGGCACTTAAAGGTCGAGCTGCGAGTATCACTCAGCTTGATCTAATTAATATCACATGGAGCTCCATCAAAGAGTTTTTGCTCGCGAGATTTTCCAAACTAAAATTTATTAAGGATTACTTTGACGAAGTGCTGCGTTTTCAAAGAGGCGCTAAGGAAATTGCATCTGCAGCTGCTACTTGGCTGTGGAACTTCATCGAACTGATACCTAAATGTTCAATGTCTGAAGAAGTAATTGTCGGATTTGTCATATCGGTACTGTGCCAGAAGGACAACTTAATACGTCGTGAACTAAACGCGCAAACTGTTACACAGAAAGCATAATTATTTCGAATTCTCAATGGAATTTCTCTCAAACGTCGCCTAGATACTGAAGCTCATGAATGTGAAGCCAAACGACCTCTGACAATAGAGAAGTTTTCCAGCAAGTGTCATTGCTGGGGAGTGACGGGAGATCGGGCTGCTGAGTGTAGAAAACGACGCAATGATGTTGGAATTGGACTGCAGAGTGCTCCATGATTTTAAAATGCTACTGACAGGAAAACAGCTTTAACATGCTACGCATGCGGACAACCTGGGCACGTTGCGACCGCAAGAAGAACGGCGGTGAAGTAGCGGTCCAAGAAGTCAACCAGTGCCACCATCACCCTTCCAGGGGCACCTTGCTGACATCTTCCGGTGAGCCAGTCTCTTTTTTGCTTGATAGTGGGGCATCTTGTTCTTTGCTTAAAGAAAGCCTGTGTAACAAACTTGCCGGTAATGAGCATAAAAGTCTCGTTTTCTTAGTTGTATATGGTAGTGATGATATCGAATGAATCGTATATGAATTTTAATAATGTTCATACGATATGAACATTATTAAAATTCCGTTAAATTCGCTTTTCCACTTGGTCCCTGATAGACTTATCGCTGATCATATCATAGTTGGGAAGGATATTTTCGAGAGAACGGTATGCGTTAAGATTGATAACGATAAACTTAAGTTCTGTAATACGATAAACGAATAAAGTAATTATTTTGACTTGAAATCAAACCATTCGCTAAAAGCGATTTGTTTTTCTTTAAAATTAATTATATTGAAAGTTCAATGGTCCATATATAATAACTAATGTACTCGAAAACGACAAGTATGATTTATAGAAATTAGATGGTTCTCAGCAAATATATAAGTACGCACATAAGAATTTGTGTTCAGTACCCCCAGGACACGATAGTTTACTAGAAGTAACGACTAGTCTCTTAAACTATGATATGACCGTGACGGCACCACAAGATGTGGTTAACCAAGATGACATATTAAACTAAAATGGCTGTGACAATTTGACCGTATGCTCAGATATTCATTGGCTCTGGCACTATCACAGCCGGTTCAGACACTCTTTGCACATTTTCTGATCCCGAGATATGGGATGTTAAATGTGAAGTAGAAATCAGCGAAGAGCAAGATAACCTATAGATACTTATGCTATTATATTGATTTCTTATAATAAACATTCTTGTTCGTATGTGTGTCTATCCTGAGCGAAAAGGCAGTGTCGTCCAGGCCACACTCAGTATGAGTTGGTTGAAGGGACACATTCGTCTGGTTCAGAGGGTTCATCGAGTCGATCCTGGTCGCACGCGTGTCATCCGGGCCATACCTGTTAGGGGTTTGGTTGGAGGGATACATGCGTCTGGTCCAGAAGGTTCACCGAGTCGATCCTGGTCCGCGAATGTCGTCCGGGCCATACCTGTTAGGGGTTTGGTTGGAGGGACACATGCGTCTAGACCAGAAAGTTCACCGAGTCGATCCTGGTCCGCGAATGTCGTCCGGGCCATACCTGTTAGGGGTTTGGTTGGAGGGACACATGCGTCTAGACCAGAAAGTTCACCGAGTCGATCCTGGTCGCGCGAATGTCGTCCGGGCCATACCTGTTAGGGGTATGGTCGGAGGGACACATTCGTCTGGTCCAGAGGGTTCACAGAGTGTATCCTGGTCGTACGGGTGTCGTCCGGGCCATACCTCTTCGGGGGTTGGTTGAAGGGACACATTCGTATGGTTCAGATGTGTTGTTAGTCCAATGGACGATAAGATGGTCCAAGTGATTAACTCGCCTATAGCGTCGTATAAGTTGAATGGACGAAGAGATGGTCCAAGTCATTGTAATTAGTAGTGTAATTATCGTAATTTAAATTACTTATTGAAACATTGACCCTGCATGTGATAAGAACCTGTTTAAAGTAGTAAGGTTAGTAGCAGGATGATCGAGCGGATGTTCTAGTGATTGTAAAATATTTGTTTCAGAAAAATAAAAGTTTACGCCCGAGGACGGTCGAATGTCAGTCCGGCCGTGACGGCGCATGAGTGCCTCGTTGCGTCGTCGATATGGCAACATCAAGTACAAGAGTAATTCGGCTATCAAAGTTACTCTAGCGGAGCGTCGTGTCTGTGGAAGCGGGGCGGCCATCTTGTTTTGGACAGACTGAAAACGAGAACCGCAAGCGCACCACGTCTTCGACGAATCGCTTTAAATCCGCCTTAAAGTTGTGTGTTACATTAAGATTAATCTCGATATTGATTATAATAGTAACTGCCTACGTGTTACGACCTGTATTTTGCTGCCATTGTATCTACAAGTGAAATTAATATATTTTGTATTCGAAGAAGCCACTTTTAGTTACGAATTCCGATCCCAAAGGCGCCCACAATACAATACGATACGATATCTATAATGAGTTCGAATGAAGGCCCTTCTGATCTTACATACTAATACTTGTAGTGTTCTGTTTGTGTTTGAAACAAGTAACAAAAATTGAAAATCCATGTCATAATGGCGTATATACTAGTCAGGAACAAACTTACATTAACACCAAAATGAGGTACATTCAATTTAAAAATAAAATTGTATAGGTACTTATGCGAAAATTTTTAGGTCACAACATCCAGAATGTAGATAGCTTATTTTTATTTTATTTATTTATTTATTTAACAAAACAACTACTAATTGTACTTATAAAACAGGCACCAGTAATAATAAATTAAATATTAAAGGTATCGATATAAATACAACCCTAGATCCCACACTAGGATTATAGGATTATACCTGTATTGAAACATATATGATACTTTTTATCCCGATTGAACAGCACACACGCATTTAGGTGTAGTAATTAAGCCAAATAAAAAAATAAAGATCAGAACAAAAATACAAAGTATACCTATGTATAATGTGTGGATGTCGTACTGAATTTCGACAGATGAATACTTCTACAGTCGCTTACTTCGAAAAATAGATATAAAATACATACGAATGAATACGAACAATACGAAATATAGATCGACAAGTCATCGCTACGACGGAACATATATTCAACAAGAATTATATCCCAAAATCGAGGTGTAGGCTAGCCTAATTCTGGCTGTTCACCGATATGTGGTCATCATTAAACCACAACGCTCCTCCTCGCTTTTCTTCCAGAATAAAATGTTCTAACGAAGCAATGAGTTGTAGAAAAACAATTTTTTTTTCGAACTAAGCACCTTTGCGAAGTATTGAACTGTCGAAATTCAGTATTATATATTTATTTTATTCTAGTAGTTATTCCAAATATGCTTTATTTTTTAGCCATTATTATATATATATATATATATTCTGAAAGACACTTTATTATATAAATTTCACACCTCTCAACTATAGTTATAATAAAGAAATACTTTGCATGGCTTTAAATAAAATATTAGGATTAATTAGCTAATTTACTACGCTTCAAAAAATACCTAAGTAACTATAGTAACATCATCTTCAATCCTTGTCTAGAGAAAAGTTTTATTTTAGTATTTTTATTATCTAGAGGGATTGAAATAATGTATTTTTCACGTCTGTGAAAAATTTACTGAGTTTATGTATGTTGCCAAGAAAACAAGAAGGACTTCACTGGGCGTGTGATGTAGAATTTATCTTAATTACTTTCAAGCGTTCTATAAACTTTATACTGCGCGTTGAGGTCGACATCGAAGCAGAATCTAATCGGTGCCTAATGTATAATAAAACATTAAAAAAATACTCCTAAGGCAAAATGTAGATAGATAGATAGATAACACTTTATTGAAACACTACGTTTATGACTTAATATTAGACAGTAAAATAAAAAACAATACCAAAAACTATGTGCAACAATGGGCGGTCTTATCGCTCAGAGCGATCTCTTCCAGACAACCTATGGACTGTACCAACCAATGTACTGGAAAATTTACTAACTTACTTACCGTTAAAGAATTGAATGTACTCATATGTTTGACTAATAAACTATTATTTTAACATAAGTATATAGACAACCGGTCCTTTTGGAAAATTATGGGGGAGGCTTATGTTCAGCAGTGGACGTCCTATAGGTGAGATGATGATGATATACATTACCTAAAGGAAACATTAAATCGGATACTCTTTTTGAGGGTTACCTACATACCTAACAGTACTGACCTCGTATGTACCTAATACCACAGGTAATATTAACACTTTACCTCCTTAATGTTACGAAAAAATACTAGCTTCGATATCTGTCTGTCCGTCTTCAATAAAAGTAGGTAAGTCCTATTTAATTGAGTAGAGGCAATAAGTTTTTATAGCGCTACTCTACTTTATTGTTTTCATTACCTTTCCATTAAGTAGACAATCGGCCTAGGGAAATTGATATTCATTTATTCTGTGTCTATTCCGTCGGGACTTTGTGAAAGCACAAAAGCTATATTGCTATGGTAAAACTAGGTATTACTTGGAAATTTCAATAAATAGCCTAGTTTGCTTTTATTGGTATACATTATCAAAGTAATAAAAAAGTATTTCTATTCTTAAACGTGCCTCAAATTTCTCCTAATCTTGAAACGTTTAAAAGACACCTTGATAGGCCCCAACGTTGGGCCGATGCCATTTACTAGATCCACAAGTTGGACAAGTGGCGTTGGGTCCTATGTTGAGACCAACGTGTGAAACCGGCGTTATACTCGTAGTTATGTCACAATAACTACTTTTTCATGTTAAATTATGTAATTATATCGCCAAAAAATCCTTATATCGCGTACGGAAACTGCGGAAACTATTGACAATTAAGGAAAGTACACTTTATACACTACACTTTTATAGAGGACATCAATATCTACAAAAAAGTTAGTAGTACCATAACCAGGGCATGGACTCAGTATAGATCATTTATTGTATGTTGGGGATCACCTGCCCAGAGTTTTAGCTATGTTGTTTAACTTCTGTATCGGACATTCATACTTGCCTCGAAATTTGATGAAAACTATTGTAGTACCTATCATAAAGAATAGAACCAGCGATACTTCCGACCAGGTCCAACTACACACCTATTTCGTTAGCTACAGTCATTGCCAAAGTATTGGACAGCATGCTAAATAGACAACTATGTAAACACTTAGACCTTCATGAGGCACAGTTTGGTTTTCAACCCAAGCTTTCTACTGAATCAGTGATCGTGTGTCTGAAACATGCTGTCAAATACTATACTAGTAGTAAAATACCAGTCTATCAGTCTATTGCCTGTTTTTTGGACTTATCGAAAGCATTTGATTTGGTTTCATATGTCATCTTGTGGCGTAAGCTTGAAACAGACACCACATTACCTAAGGTGTTGGTAATTATTTTTAAATTTTGTTATGAAAATCAACAGAATACAGTTAGATGGGCAGGATCATACTTTGAGGAGTATCAGTTGAAGTGTGGGATAAGGCAAGGCGGTATAACCTCACCAAAGTTGTTTAACTTGTATATCAACAGGTTGATCGTTAAACTCAGTGAAACCAAAATCGGTTGCTCAATTCATGGCGTCAGTGTTAATAACATCAGTTACGCGGACGATATGGTTCTGCTGACTCCATCGATTAACGCCCTCAGGCGCCTTCTAACTGTTTGTGAGACATATGCGGCAGGCCATGGGCTCAGGTACAATGTCAAGAAGAGTGAACTCATGCAGTTTAAAGCGGGTCGGAAAAGCTACTCTGTTCCAACGGTAGAGCTTGATGGAGCTCCCCTTGCCTAGTTAAAACATTTCAAGTACCTGGGCTACTGGTTCACTGATGATATGTCAGATGACATGGACATGGAAAGGGAACGTAGGGCGTATAAATTCTTCTTGATATTTTCAAATTTTGATAGTTTGGTCACCATGCCCGACCTGCATCTTTTAAATTATTGATATAGTCATTATATATGCTTGAAACAGGGGTACTTAAATCTTCAGTATTTTTTTTTCCATCTTATCCATGTATTTCTTAAGGTCATTGAGAACAATGTCTGGAGGATGATTGTGTTGAGTTTCATTAATGAAGATTGCACTTTCCGGGTTAGTTTTCACAGTAGCATAGCAAGAATCACTCTCTAAACATCTCCACAATATTGACACATCTTGGTTATCTCTTTTAAAGCGAAAACGATAACCTGATCTCTAGAGAATGCGACCGCCTCGTTGCGATGTTACAAACTCAAAATCTGTAGGTAACTTTCCAAGCCTATCTTCACTAATTTTAACAAGCACCACCTTTCTGTTATTTAATATTATTTTTGTAAAATTACACACATTATCAATTGTGTTCTGCAATGCATAGATAAATCAGACCCTATCTGCAATTACAGCTAGATCTATACACTTTTCAGAGAAAACACTTAACCAGCCAGTACAAATAATTAATAATAGTAATAGAAATATGCATCCTCTTTAAGATGTGATAAAAAATAAGTTTGCAATGCACAACAGTTTAGGTTAACATTAAGGCGTGCTGAGTCGACTATAAAAAAAATCATAAACATATTTCAAAGTGGTCATCTAGCACAGAGGCTGAGTTAGGTGTGGGCTGAGTTAATATTTTTATAGTGGGCATTTTGGCCCGCGCGCTGAGGGAGGCGTGGGCTGAGTTAATATATTCATAGTGGTCGTTCCGGCCCGCGGGCTAAGCTGACTAAAAATCCGGATATATCTGCATCGAACTCGCAATTTGTGAGCGCTAGAAAACGTAAACAACTGGATGAATGTTCTGATGTAGACACTTGGTTAACTGGAACATAACATGGAGAAGCGTATGCAGGAATTAGTGACAAATTCTGTCACATCAGTATTGGCGACCGAGTTATCATCTATTGCAGGCAGCCTTAAAAGTATAAATACAGCTGTGAATACTAACAGCAAGGATAATATGGAGATCAAAAATCTCTTGACAGAGGTCAATCAATACGAAGCTGTCCGATATGGACAAATCGATTCAGTATCTCGACGAGCGACAAAAAACATTTGATTCGCGGTTAAAATCATTAGAAGATCAGGCTGTTCCGAATCACAGTACACCTGATCGGGTCTGTGCGCTGGAGCACAAAGTAGCAGCGATGGAACAGTTGGCTAGAGCTAGCAATGTGGAGCTTGTAAACATCCCCGATAGACGGGGCGAGAACCTAATTACTATTGTCATGCAACTCGCTACTACTATAGGATGCGAACTTCCCCAGCGAGATATCTTGGCGGTTCATCGTGTCCCCCACGCAAACAACAAAGATCCGCGACCAAAGAATACTATTATTAAATTCTCGTCTCGCATCTTACGTGACAACTTCTTAGCCGCATTTAGGATGAAAAAAGTAGTTGAGTCATCCCAGCTCGGCATCTCAGGCACACCATACCGAATTTATGCTAACGAACATCTTACGTTGAACAATAAAATTTTATTTCGGGAATGCCGGGAGAAAGCAAGGGCCAATGATTACAAATATGTGTGGGTTAAGCACGGTACTATTCTGGTGCGTAAATCGGACAGCTCTCCTGTGCTGGCCGTGCGCAGTGCGCAGGACGTCGCTAATATAAAGTGACTTTTTTTAAAGTATGTAACTTCCTATTCTACTTATGACATACATATCGAAACTTATATGTATACATATTGTCTAAGCACACGTGCTACTTTAGGTGATAAATTATCGTATGTAATGCATAACAGCAGTAAGTTTATGAGCCCGTATTATAGCGTCTTTGCAGTTTTGTGTAAAAATAACTATGTAAATAAACAGTTAATACGCGGGTACCCACTTAGAGTGTGTTATGAATGTGTAATGCTGCTACTGTTTTTATTGTACAAATATGATCAATGTTCGATTCCATTTTTTTCTTTGTTTGCGAATCACGACATTTCTATATGTTTTATTTTTAAACTTACATTCCTCATTGTAAATGGCGAAAATGGATAACAACGCAATCACATTTTACTACCAAAACTGTCGTGGTTTGCGATCAAAATTACACACTCTTTATATGAATATATTATTGCACAATTATGATATTATAATTTTGACTGAGACTTGGTTGACCAGTGACATTTATGATAATGAATTGATGGATTCGCGGTATGTTTTGTTTCGTAGTGACAGGGACCGTGTAGCGACAGGACGGCGGGATGGCGGTGGGGTGCTCGTTGCCGTTCGGCGCTCGTTATCTACGGATGCGCGCGTGCGCATCGTAGCCCCACCGCCCCTGCCCCCTCCCGCTGCCACCCCTCTCCCTGCTGCAATTGTTGATTACGTAACGATATCGCTCGAATTTAATACTAATACGTACACTATATCTGCCGCGTATATCCCAGATAGTCAGAAATATGATGTTTATCTCTCTTATGTTAGCTACCTACTAAATGTTTATGAATGCTTTAAGGATACTTATTTTTTTGTTATAGGAGATTTTAACTTACCATCGTTAGAATGGCGACCTAACTATACCCATATGCTCCCTTTACATACGTCTCCTTTTAGTCGATCTGTAAATCTGTTGATTAGTTTTCTGACAGAAACTAAAAGCTTTCAATTTAATCATATTAGAAACAAAACTTCTAAGATACTCGACTTATTTATATCGAACAAAACCGGATGTAACTTGTTACCTGCTCCAGTACCTTTAGTACCAATAGATGGATTTCATATACCTTTCTATGCAACTGTACCTACGGAACGTGACTGCAGGCATATGCAATCCAAGCCGCAATCGAAGCATTGCTTTCACAGGGCTGATTATAAAGTAATAAATGATGAAATAATTGGAACAGACTGGAATCTTCTTTTTAAAAATAAACCATCTGAAAGTGTAGTTCATACTTTTTATGAAACTTTATATAGTATTATTTCAAAGAACGTTCCTACAAAAATTATTAAAAAGTCTAGTTTTCCTATATGGTTCAACTCATCTTTGAGACACATATTTACTAATAAGAAGAATGCATGGATAAAATGGAAAAAATATAATAACTTATCGGATTATGAGAGTTTCGCAATGTTTCGAGATAGACTTAAAATAAATTCAGAAATGTGTTACAAAAATTACATTACAAAAGTTGAAGAAAGTATTAAGAATAACATTAAATATTTTTGGTCTTACATTGCTAACAAAAAGAAAAATAATGACATTCCTAGTTGCGTTTATTATAGAGAAATAATGTCGAGTGAGCCAAGAGACATATGCAATATGTACTCAACATACTTTCGCTCTGTGTTTGAACCCTCCACCGTTCCTGATGGATATAATATAGGTAGTAGCACACATACTGTGGATAACCCAACATCAGATTTAATTATAAGTGACCTTAATTTTACATTGGATAATGTCAGATCTGAACTACGTAAATTAGACCCCACTAAAGGTACTGGAGCCGATAATATTCCACCATTGTTTTTAAAATATACCGCAGATACTATTTGTTTTCCAGTGCAATATATATTTAACCTATGCATACGCGAGGGTGTTTTCCCTCATATCTGGAAAGTTGCTCGCATAACACCTATCTATAAAGTAGGATTAAAGAAAGATATCGAGAACTATCGCCCCATCTCTATTTTACCATCACTGTCGAAGCTTTTCGAGAGGCTTATACACAATGCAGTATATCCTAGCTTACACAACATTATTATACCTCAACAACACGGATTTGTTCGACGTCGATCCACTGTTACCAACCTTTTAGTATATACTACTGAAATATTCAGGAACTTAGATAAGAACAAACAAACTGACAGTGTGTATACCGATATTAAAAAAGCTTTTGACAGGGTGGACCATCGAATTCTATTAGACAAAATAGCATATAACGCAAATAGCATAGCATATAAATAATAGCGTGGTAACTTGTGGCGCTGGTTTAAGTCATATATTACGAATCGCAGCCAGAAGGTAGTAATCAACGGTTTCGAATCCGATCTAGTTCCAATTAGTTCCGGTGTCCCCCAAGGGTCAATATTAGGACCATTACTCTTTATACTATATATTAATGACATTAAAAACTGTTTTAAATTTTGCAATTTCCTTTTATATGCCGATGACTTAAAAGTATACCACACCATAAATAATTATCAGGATCACTTAAATTTTCAACAAGATCTTGACAGGTTCTCGGCGTACTGTCTTAAAAATAATCTACTACTAAGTATTAATAAATGCAAATCAATTACCTTCACACGTAAATTAAACGTAAGCAGTTATACATATGTCTTATGTAACACTAATCTCGAAAAAGTTCAGATCATAAAGGACCTAGGAATAACCCTAGATAGTAAATTAACATTAGACGTACATATTGAAAATATGACAGCTCGTGGATTCAAAATGTTTAATTTTGTCATAAGATCCTCAATTTATTTTAAGAACGAAATAACGTATCTATTGTTATATAAGTCACTGGTTCGATCACAATTAGAATATGCTGTGTCAGTGTGGAACCCGCTTTATAAGTGTTATATTAAAAATATTGAAAGAGTTCAAAAGAATTTTTTACGCTGTATGCATTACAAACTCTGTCATAATATTATACCGTATGAAAAGCTGCTAAATAAATATAAATTATTAGACTTAAGCTCCAGGAGACAACAGCTAGATGTAATGCTTTTGTATGACTTGGTTCATAATAGATATGACTGTTCAGAATTGGTCAATGAGCTTCGATATAAAATACCTTTTAGAACTTCTCGCTATAAACATAAAGTATTTGCTATTGCAACTTGTCGCACTAAAGCTGGTCAACGATCACCACTGTATCGTATGACAAGTTCATATAACGATCTTTTCAATTGTATAGACTTATTTCATGAACGTGTGGGTTGCTTTAGGAGGTATGTATTGGACCTTCTTGGAGGTAATGGCAGCGACCAATAATTGGTCTAATTAATTTAATTTAATTGTTTTATTAGTTAATTGGTTTAATTAATAATAATTAATAAAGCAGTGCAAGTCCGTGAACAGCATCACAATAATTGTGATGCTGTTCACGGACTTGTACTGTTCTATAGCTAATTCAGCTCATAACAATAGGAAGTTTCAATTATAGTTTACTATTCTCGAATAATGTAAAATAAGCTTATAATGTAACTGCATACTTATATTTTTGTATATTATCATACTTATCTTTATTTTCATACCATATTGTATTCTAGCTTTTTGAATAATTTACACTGTTTGCACGTCAACAACTTAAACCTCATAACCTCATAACTTCTTTAAGAAATTTGTGGTCAACGAAGTTGGTCTCACACTTATTGTAATCTAGAATTTAAACATTTATATATAATTTACATTGTGAAACTGTTAGTTGGTCCTTAAAAAAAAAAAAAATATAAGATAATATAAATAAATTGCGCAGTTAATATTTCGCCCCGCGGGCCGAAGGAGGTATGGGCTGAGTTAATATTTTCATAGTGGTCGTTCCGGGCCCGCGGGCTAAGCTGACTAAAATAAAATATAAACAAATTTCGTAGTGGGCTTTTCGGCCCGCGGGCTGAGTGAGGTGTGGGCTGAGTTGACCAAAGAATCTCATAAACCAGTCTAAACAATTATACCAGTGTTAATTTGTATTATGTTTGGTTTTAATTCGCCCTGTTGCTGCTAACAAAAATATCTTAATGTACAGTTGGATGAAAATAAATTGGTATTTGTAAAATCAAAGATATAAACTTTTATCCATTTTTGGACTATCAGTATGCAGTTCAATGGCTTGTAAATCGACAACACAGAGAAACAATTTGATTTTAATTGAAGGGTTCCGCATATACTATTTTTATATTTTTTCTTATTTGCGAAAACGTAGTTGATATTAAAATGCAGGTATGTACTAATACTATACTTTGTACCTACTTTTGTAGAGGATTGTTTTATTGTTTATTCATGGTAATCTCTAGAGAATAAGTGGGTAACAACGTAACCAGATAATTAAAGACTTATCTGAAAAATTACTATGTCGAATTAAAAACGTGATGTAAACCACGAAAACATATTATTTTATATTTTATGTGGTGTTATTTTTTGCCGCCTATATTTTAATTGTCAAAATGTATAGAACTTTGTGAAACGGCGTTGGATAAAAACATCTACAACCCGGTCAGAATATCTGTGCACCTCGCTGGAATGCGGCGCCTCTCCCGCTTCCCCTGTCACCTCTCCGCGCACTCCCCGGTGCGACAGTACGGTTAGCATCGTCGTTGCCGATACACGTCCCGATAATTTTGATATTTTCGCTTTGTTGTTGTTTTGTTTTTTAATATTTATTGTTAAGTTTAGACTGTTTACTGTTAAGTTTGGACTGGTTTGGTTGTTATTAAAAATGTTGTAGCTGTTAAACTGAAGTCTTGGGAAAAACAATACACAGCGAATCAAGAAATTTAATCTTGAAAGTGCTCAAGTTTTTTGAATCGGAGAAAGCAAATAAACAGTACACCATACCTGTAGACCAAGTGGTGAAACAAACCTGTGCTGCAACTGGGATATCAAAGGGGACTCTAATGAAAATTAAAAATAAAGCCAAAGTACAACCACCTACTTCGCCGGGCGCTAGTCCGACTCCAAGTACAAGTAATAATTTAGAAACCCACCCAGAACCAAAACCCAAACCAAATATCACTAGGGGAAGATAGTTCGGAGAGTTCAGAAAGTGAGAGTGAGGAAGATACAATGTCAGGCATAGAGTCAATAATTTATAGTGACTGAGTTTAATAATAAATGTTTTTGTAATCAAAATGATTGTTTTTTAATAACAAACCCTTCATCAATAATAAATTGATTTGAAAAGGTTAGTAATTTTTTTTTTACCTCCACATTTCTTGAAAAAACTTTTTTTCACACCGTACCCAGACCGCCGATATGACGTCACGAGGTCAGGTGCACAGATATTGTGACCGGGTTGTACCTACGTAGCCAGTTTATATTGATTTAAAAAAATCTTAGTTTTATAAATGGCAGATTTAGCCTCATGCAGAAAGCTTATCATACCTTGATGGAAAATATCTGTAGGAATATTTTTCTATTTGATAAAATTGACGCTCTTATATTAACACTAATATTATTAAGAGCAACGATTTGTATTTTTTGTGTTTTTGTATGTAGCGAATAAACTTAAAAACTACTGGACCGATATATTATATTATATATTTGGCCTTTAGAAAGCTAGATTATTAGTGATTATGAAAACTTCGATAATGTAGCCCAAGGTGTGAAATAAATACTACAAAACGTTTTTATATCGCGTACGCTTTAGAAACTATTGCCAATAGAGCAAACTGATGTTCTGCAGGTTTACAGAAAACATCATTATCTAAAATAAAGTCGGTGATACAATGTGTCTAACTATTACAGTTAAATCACATTTTGCGCCGGTACAAACTAGGCCAAATTATTTGTACCTTGGTGTTAATTTTATATTCTAATAATATAGAGGAAATATGTGATATATTTGTTTGTAACGGATAAACGCCAACACTATATAACCCGTTCAAAAAATAAAAATTCTAAATCAGCAGTTTGAAGAAGAGGTTTATATTATTCTTACGGTACCCAGAAATAAATTAACATCCAATATCGCGCTCTACCGGACCATGTTTACAAACATTTTTGTACAACTACTGTGTATGTTTGTGTCCCTATACACAAGGGAACATACTCTATCGTAATTAAGCTTTCTAATTCGCCTGAAGAAAAGGAAAACATTTTGTTTACTATATTTTATACATAATATCTTCACGTTGTTTGTGCTGTGCGTATGTTCAAAATACCAAGTACTTGAACACTACTTCAATCACGGAAGAAGGGACATGGTTGTTTAAAACCCATATTTTATAAGTAACATGGTCGCAGATGGGTAGTATAAGTAGTATTATCGCGATATGATCAATATACCTACTTATACAACCCCAAATTTTGCGAGTCATGTGTTGGCCTCATGTTAGGAGTATATTTGGTATGATAAAATGATAATTCATCTTACCTCTTAGTTGCAATTTTTGTCATACTGACTAAGAATTCAGCGTGCCTATTTTAAATACTCATATCACAATATAATAGACTTTAATTTACACTAGGTTCTTACTACTGTTATACTATTCTAGGCTATAAATATAACTGTAGTACTTAATGTATTTTAAACTGTTCAAAAAAGAAAATAACTTTATATGTATCTATCTAAGACAATTAAAAAGGCTCTACCGTTATTTCGTCTGTATACAATCATCATCATCATCATTATCATCCGGAAGACGTCCACTACTGAACATATGCCTTCCCCACAGAACGCCACTTGGAACGGCTACTCGCTTCTGTTAACAATATATAATTATTTCACTATAAAAAAACATACATTATAGACAAATTAATTTCAGTAGGTTGAAATTAGCAAAATTGTTGTATTATTAGATAAATGGAATGTATTTGACTCGCAGATGTTTTCTAAATTCACCGCAAGGTGGCATTGTTGACGATCACGGTAGGGGAGTTGTTCTACCGCTAAAATATTGTTATAAAAGTAGTAAGCGTGGCGGAAAGCGGGCAGTCTGTTGTCGTTAGCCGAGGTGAACACTAGGAAGCGTTGAGCGTCGAATTTATGTCGGAACAACTATAAAATCTGAGCACAAGTTGACTAAAATCTTTATTTAAAGGGAGATGTTGTTATACTTTAAATAAATAATTAGAATAGTTTATACTTGTAGTTTAACATTGTTGAACAGAGAGAAATGGTATTAGATGCGAGGTATAGTGATTAGTAAATTGTTAAATAAAGTGTAAAATAATGAGTGAATGCTCTGTCTTATTTACAATACCTTATTGAGGAATACATTCCTTATCAAGTATGCTTATTACAGCGATAATGTTAAATGAAATGTTACACTTCCTACATCCAGCGATTTCCCGCAGTTTTGAGAAGGTCGTCGGTCCACCTAGCGAGGGGTTGGCCTACACTACGTCTTCCGGTGCGTGGTCGCCACTCGAGAACCTTTCTTTCCCAGCGGTTATCGGTTCTACGAGTAACTTGGCCTACACATTGCCACTTCTCCTACGGATTTTCTCATTTCAGATCTTACCACGCAGGGAAACTCGAAGCATAGCCCTCTGCATTGCTCGTTTTAACCAGTCCGCATCAGCGCAAAAAATAACAATAGATTTATGAATGAAACTTAACTCGAATGATTCTTGCTGATTCGGACAGATTAAACAAAACATTTCCATTTAAACAGTAACGCGCTTCTTTAATTTTACTTACGTAAATTAATGTTTACGGCATTCACTCAACGGTTGAACCCTGAGGGGACAGAAGCGTCGCCTAGGTACTGAAAAATTAAAGATTGGTGACATCTTGTCATAATAATTATATACAAACTGTTGAAACTACAAAATAAAAAAAACTAAATTTGTATGACCACGTAATGATACCTTTTTCTACCGCGAAGTAGTATTGCTCGCATTACCGTGTTCCGATTTGAAATTACAGGCATAGAAGATTTAATAAGTTACGAGTACTGCGCGCTACAAAACTGCTCTGAACCTTAAATACTAAATGATGATATTTATGGAGCATTTATAAGTAAAGCCTTGAAGGCTTTGTTTGTTGAAAGCTTGTTTCAGGATGATGTACAATCAAAAGTCAAAATTGCCAATTTTTGACTATTTGTCTGATCTAATCCAAAAGCGTCACCACACCACAACACGTTACCATAAAGTTAAACTCGATGCCTTGACAATTTCCATTGTAAACATCTGACCCTGTAGATCTTAAATCTAGAAATTTCACAGATAAGACACATAATATATGTGACACAGAAGTATGAATAATGTCTCGATTTCATATCATAAAACCTTCCTATTATTGGTAGTAGGACGCTGACTAATTTATAACTTACTTGTAAACATGCCTACTACAAAATATAATTGTTTGAACTATTTTCCCTTCATAACTCGGCTCTATGACGTCTTATTGAAATGAAACACGTTACCTATCTTTTGGAAATAATATCATCTGTGATAATAGTATCATAAAAGCTTTTAAGTAAGATTGTGTAACATGTTACATCAAGATTATCAATATGTAAGCAGCTGTCATTATAAAATGTCCGATTTGGTACGGAATGTAGCTAAATATATACAATCAGGGGCAATTTAATCAAGTTAAGATTATTTCAAAATAACGACCGATCAAAGAAGAGAATAGACCAATTAATAAAAAACAATAACAATAAAAAACATTCTAACATAATGCACGTTATTTGAACACATTTCCCTTAAGAACTCGGTTCGTTGACAGCTGTGGGCCTAGCACAAATAACTGCGTAAGTGTAATGGAACGTGACTTTCACGTGAAACAGTACAAACTGTCATGTATCTAGGGCTACTGCGACACAGATAGCTCATAGTTTGTACGTCAAAGCGTGACGTGTTGACGCTTACAATACGAATATATTTCGCAAATTGTTTGTGCTACGGCTTCTGATCACCAAATTAACTGTGAAAACAACCTCACATTTTGCTTTATAAGAAACACTTTGAAATTTGTTCCTTGAAGTCACATTGTAACACACATACGGACACATATATAGGTACAGTTTGAAATGGATTTATTATTGCTTATTTCGAACATACCGTGTTTTGAAAATATTCCTACTGTACGGGATGTTTCTTGCTTTATAGTTTTGCTAAAAAAGATAAACATAATCCGACTTCTATACCTGACTGTTTCTCGACAAAGGTACTATAATATGCACAAACTTAAACTAGAACGAAGAAATTGTTTAAAAGTAGTACCTGTAAAATTATTGTGTACCTTGACCATGTCGAAATGGGTTGTAAACATAAAATGGCTCCGTAACTACGTCTGCACCCACACATTTATCTACGTAAAAAGGCTAGAAGGTTGCCGCAGCCATTCCACGGGCGTATTATACGGATAAAGGCCGAGGACAAATCTAGATAGCGTTCTGAATGGTCGTAATAGGTCTCTGTCTGTAATTATGTACGCTCACAGGTAAATATTATTCGTGATCATGTAAAGTAATAAACTGGTTATTAGTGGAACTTAATGTTGTCAATAGTACCTATATTATACAATTAGTGAAGTGAACAATGACTGAATCACGACCGCAGGGAGTGATTCGTGATGATTGAATGAGTAGCGAGTTAGAATCCTGACCGATGCGAGTGATTCATGGCCTTCGATATAAATCCGTTTTATTTAAAAGTTGCATACTATACTTTATACCATGACTACGAAAAAGATAAATAATTTAAGCGAAATAAGACATATAATGAAGAAAAAAGGAAGGTTAAATTAATTAAAATGAACATTATATTGGAACAATTACTAAACATAAGAGTAATTTATTTATTATTATTATTCTATATTTTTTCTATAATCGAAGCAAACAAACGTAATACAGTTTTCTAATACTAAACTCCTTGTCGCAAATATCGACTAATCAAATCTCAAGGAGCTATTTGCACAAAGAGTTTGTATGTCGACTATTCTTTGCGTAAGGAAGATGTACTCGTATAAGCATTGAAATGGAAATCGAATATATTGGTGTGTTCTAAATTCAAACACCAAAACAATGATTAAAAGGCCTTTTTATTCCCTGTTTTCAGTAAATAAAATAAGCTGTTTAGAATAGGAATGGTATAAATGTTATTTATAAGCTATGAAATAAAGGTTTTTAGATATATTACTGCTTAATCTAAAATACATAATAACGACTTTATTTTCAGAAAATTGAGATCGATAATAAAATTATTGAACACAAAATGAGTAATAATGCAGTTACGTTTATAACTGCAGTTTATGTTACATCTATTTATGTAAAAGAGAGTTTGAGCTGTAAATGACATTGGAAGTATTGCAATGACAATAAACCTAAAGGTTCATTGTACTTAGATTTTCAAGCTTTCGTAGTATCACAAAGAACTCTTATAAGCTGATCGTTCTGCCCATCGTAGTCTATTAGGTAATTAGTTACTAAATTTATGTTTACCTTCCCCTGTTTTGGTATATCAAGGAATAGGGTATATAAGTTATTTAAACGAGCCTGTTCCTCAGCTAAATCTATTTATTTAAAAAGTAAGATCAAAAAATCTGTTAATAAAATAAAAATGACGTGGAACATTATAAACAGTGAAACTGGTAGAAATACAGTGCGTAATCGAGACTTTCATTTAAAAATAAATAATAAAGATATAAGAGCGGATTTGGAGGTAGCGGCCGAGTTTGAGAATTTCTTCACTAATATTCCTTCTTTAACAACCAAAACTCTAAAATCTTCCTCCATTACTGCTGAGATCTTACTCAAACAAAGTGTAACTGTATGTGACACAACTTTAAAATGTTCAGTAGTTAATTGCAAAGATATTGTAAGCAGTTTCAAAAGTCTTGATGCAAAAAAAAAACGCCAGACCTATGGGGTCTTTCTGTGAAGACAGTTTCTTCAATTATAGATGTCATTGCACCCAATCTACTCGTAGCAGCTGTGTTTAATAGTTGTGTTGCAAGTGGTGTATTTCCTGACCTAATGAAGCATAGTAAAGTGGTCCCTTATTCAAATCTGGTAGTACTACTGATCCCACAAATTTTCGGCCTATTTCTTTACTACCTACGCTTAGTAAGATTATCGAAAAAATTATATTACATCAATTAGAAACTCATTTTAGTGCTATCAAAATTTTCCATAAAAATCAATTTGGGTTTACAAGGAATCGCTCTACTATAAACGCAGGTATAGAACTTATAAAAGATGTGTTTGATGCCTGGGAGAACTCTCAGGATGCCTTAGGTGTTTTTTGTGACTTATCTAAGGCATGTGACTACGTCCGACATGATATACTTGTCAGAAAATTACAACACTACGGTATTAAGAACATGGCTCTCAACCTTTTGACTTCATATTGAAACGATGGCATTCAAAGGGTTGACATAAATAGTAAAAAATCGCTCGGCTCTATAATCTCAATGGACGTTCCACAAGGTTTAATACTAGGGCCGTTCTTGATTTTAATCTATATTAATGACTTACCTTATTATGTAGAGAAGAATCACGAGATTGTATTGTTTGCAGATGACACTTCACTGTTATTTAAAATGAAAAGGCAGTTATTGTTCTATGACGATGTTAACAATGCATTAGCTAAAGTTGTGAAGTGGTTCAATACAAATAATCTTCCCCTCAATGAGAAGAAAACTAATTGTATAAAGTTCTCGACACCAAATGTGAGACAAGTAGAATCCAATATACAATTGAATGGAACAGGAATGGACCTTGTGGAGTCAACGGTCTTTTTAGGAATTACTATAGACGCTAAATTGCAATGGGGTCCCCACATTAAAAAAATGTCTAGTAGGCTTAGTTCAGCGGCTTATGCTATTCTAAAAATTAGACTATTAACTGATATAGACACAGCTAGAATAGTTTATTTTAGTTATTTCCATAGCGTTATGACTTATGGCATACTGCTCTGGAGATGTTCTGCAGATATTAATTCTATTTTTATACTGCAAAAAAGGGCTATTCGAGCGATATACAGTTTAGCTCCCAGTTTTCCCCTAGATAGAAGTTTAAAGCGATAAACATTCTAACTGTTGTCTCTCAGTGTATCTATGAAAATCTAATGTATGTAAAAAGAAAACATTAGCAGTTTTGATAAAAGGAGTGATGCTCATTCCATCAACACGCGAAATAAGCACAAGCTATCCGTACATGTAACGCGTCTCCACAGAATAAGTCATTCTTTTATGAGACAATGTATACGATTCGATAATAAAGTTCCCAATGTTATCCGAGATTTGCCTATTAATAAGTTTAAAATTACCATTGAAACTAAACTCTGTCAAAAAAGCTATTACAAAATTTCAGATTACTTGGAGGACAAACAGATTGGGACTGGTCACTCCAGGATCTATCTACTCGTGTACTAAGATGTCAAAGTGTAGCTTGTCTCGCCCTACTGATACCATTATTATGTTCTCTTTTGTAAGAGAAGATAATAATTTAATATTTAATTTAAATTTTTTTTTTAATTTTTTTATCTAATATTTGTAGTACTTAAGTAAAAACATAGTAAAACATCTATATAAAAATTATAGCCCCGAGTTTCTTGCTGCTTCTTCTCGGTAGGCTCTATATATTTTGGAACGCGGCGGTAGTCTTTAAAGTACATTATAATGAAAAATTTACGTTCATAAGTGCGTCTTAGATGTCTAAATTGAATAAATGATTTTGATTTTGACTTTGACTTTGACTTTGGTCAACGAAATAAAGGTGGCCGGAAATTTTACCGCTAAACTGGCATGCATGTTTTCCCTTAAGTTAACCATGTGATTAGAGTAACAATGGCCGCGACCAATAATGTGACTAAAAGCTTCTTTAATTATTAAACATTTTTTTTTATTTTATTTTTATTTGTGTGCAATATTATAGCGATATCCATCTTCTATATTAATACAATACATTTTTTTATGTCAAATTACAATTACACATATTAAAAATATAAAATAAATTACAAAGGCTAAATTAACCTTCTAGTCAATATTAAATAACCCGCCCCTGTCCACTCCCGGTGGTCAGCAAAACACATACGTATCAAGACAATCGCAACGTGTGATGAAAGGTCTTTGAGGCGTTCATGAGCTGTAAGGAGAAGCTTAATTCTAGAAGTAATGGCCTCTGGAACTGCACCAAGAAAAATTGGAGAACCTAAAAGGTTGAAAATCAGACGAGGAAAGTTCCTTGAGGCCAGGTAATATAGTACCGAATCGAGTGAAGTGTGTACGAGCCTCAACGCTGCAGGGGAAAAATTCGCACTTCGAGGGACTCACCTCCAGACCTAGGTCTCTAAGGCGCGGGATGAGGACCTCGAGATCCTGAAACACATCTTCCGGCTTACCCCCAATAATGCCATCGTCGAGATACCACACGTTCCAAACAATTAAAAAATCTATTTAGAAATCTACAATTTAGTATAATAAAAAAGTCTTTTACAAAATATATGTAAGTACTTATACTATAATAAAAATAAAATATTGGTAAATTTATCTACTGTTTGGTTATTTTTATTATTATAGTTTTTTATTTAGTTAGTAATGTTAGTATTTATCTCAATTTGTAAGTGTAATCAGTTTTATTAATCGGCAAGAACCCCGGTTCGGGTATAGGCCTCCTCCAATGATGCCCATTTGTCTCTATCTTGTGCTGCTTACTTAGTACTATTCCGCCAATAACTAATAATAAAATATTATTTAGTTTAATTTTTTTCATATATTTTCTTTTATCTCTGCTAATCAACGCAGAGCAATTCGTTCCCGTGTTTTTATACTATCAACTAACAAGATCTTAAAGTTGTGCGTATTATGGTAAGCACTGAACCTAACCACGACAATCATTGCAGTGCCACCAATAGCTTAATTAGTACTGAAGTGTGCGCGGCACTGCACTGCGTTCATCGCCCCGATACATTTGTTTTTGGGGCTCATTGGCCCCGTAATTTTATTCGTTACACACGATAACACTATAAGTTCATCGCAACATAAGATTCTGCGTAATGAAACACGAACGCGGGTTTGAGTGATTTATTCACATCGGGAGGGTATACAGTAAAATTAAAATTAAAATAATTACCTCCTAAATCTAAAATACCTTACTAGTATAATTATTACCTTATTAGTATAATTTACATACAACTAAATGTACTTAGGTAGTTATTAACTTATACAACAAAACTCATTTGTAAGCAAGCTAGTAAATTTATACATTTTTTAATTCTCAAGTTAAGTGATTATGTAAATAAGTATATATGTAAATGTTCAAGTGAAACTTTCTATTTAAGTAGTCAGAGTGATCAGTCACTTAATAAAGGTACAAAATAAAAATTACATAACTGCTTCAATTCACGTTATCTAAATGCTACCTCTTTACTACACCCAGGGCAGAACAAATTTAGTAAAAAATTGCATAGATTTGGTATCTAGACATATTTTATACACAAGAACACAAAGACTACTTATATTTCCTATTGTGTCTGGTTACTGATACAGCTGAAGGCTTATTTCTATTATAATATTCCTATAGTACAAATAAACGGAAGTGTTGGAAGGGGAAGACCTAGGCGAACGTTCCGAAATCAGATTGAAGACGTTCTGAAAAAAGGCCAGGTCAAAAGTACCCTAAACCGACGCTTATGTATGAAAGGATTGATGAGTATAGATGAAGCGAAAGAGATATGTCAGGATTGTAGTAAGTGGAAATCCGTGGTCTCTGCCTACCCCTACGGGAAAGAGGCGTGATTTTATGTATGTATGTATGTATTCCTATAAACCACTACTACTATTCATTTAGCAAGCAGGAGCGCAGGTAGTAATAAGCTTTATGATTTTTTCCATGTCAGTTAATACAAGAGAAGCACCTAATACGGATACCCAACACACATTCAAAAGTATCTAAAGAGCAGACGTAATATTTTGAAGAGTATTATGACGCATATATGAAAAAAATGAAGGATTATAGGAAAGTTCATACAATTCTTTATGATGTAACCGAAAGGAAAGTAACAATGCATTTCTTCAAGGGTAACCATATTTCTCGCATAGAATCTATCGTCAACATTTAACAAGAATCAGAAAGAGGCTATTATCAGAAGTCACTGAAGCATGCATGAGAATGGATTTGATTAATAATACAGGGTGAACTGACAAAGAAAGTGGGTAGGTCTGAACATATAGCCATGGGAAGGAAGTAAATAGAAAATATTTTATTACATCCAGCCCTTTTCTCTGTCGAGGAAAACGATTTGGTTAAGGTATGCGAAGACAAATTCTTGTTTTGACGGTGGCAAAGTTGTTTACATGAGATGACCACAGCCTAGAAATTTCCACAGTTACTTATTATAAGTTGTTGATAGTTATATAGTAGGTACTCAATCTGAGTATAGGAAATAGTTATTTTATTTTAGTAGCAAAAACTGTTTTTAGTGTTCACTATAATCAGCCTATACTTTCTTACAATTAGGTCGCAGGTCTGCCTCTCACAAAGACAAATACACACACATAGAGAGAGAGAGATAGAGGGAGAGGAACATGCGGTCATAAAAATATCCTCTACGGTTGCCTTTGCATATATACATACTAGCGCCAACCTTAGTGTCGAAGTTTTCAGACCACCCAAATGCCTCTATTATGGCCTAACGATTATTATTCTAAGACAGAGGCTTAACGACCTCTACGAAGAATAAAAGTGCTAAAGCTAGACTGATGTTTTAATTTTGACTAGCGTTGAACCTGTGAAGCGCTCGTAGTGGAGATCGACTTAGCGCAATAGTTGCTGCGGTCAGGACTTGGATGGGTGACCTGGTGGCATTATTCAACTGAGCGCTTCCGTGCTTCGGAGGGTACGTTAAGTTTACGGGCCCGGTTGCTTGTCTTAGGACAACAGTCGTTTAACTATGTCAAGGGCCTTCGGATGGCCTGAAAACATCGACATGGGTCGGCCACTAACCTATCCACCAATCCGAACTGGGCCCGCGTGGATTATAGCCCAACTCCTCTCTCTGAGAGGAAGGCTCGAGTCCCAGCAGTGGGAACATAATGGGCTGATTATGATTTATGAACCTGTAGCTAAACGTGTTTGGCTAGAAGCTTGTAAGTTGGACCTTAAATACCTACTTGAAAAATTATTGTCAATAAACATAAGTGTCGAGCGGAAGCAACCGCCACCGATACGAACACAAAATAATTAATTCAAAGAAGGTCCCAGAAGGATTTGAAGCACGTTTTTAGACCTTACATTGGCATATTTATATATTTTATGAACACTCGTAATTATAATAAAAGTAAATCGTTCAAAGCGATTGTTCCCACTGAATTAAACTGATTAATGGTATGGCCCGGCAGCTACGTTCCATGAAAATGTTATAGCAATTTTCCATTACGTTGCTACAGTGTTAAAATATGCCAGGAAAATTAAAACAAATGAAGTATGGTTAAGTACAATGGAATATTAGAAAACAATTGCGCTTTTTTATTAAAATCTGATATCACTTATTTTATATCAGAGAATTCAATACCTATAATTTTAACATTAAGATAAAAAATGAACAATGAAAATTATAATATTATCAGGAAAGTTCTGAAAGGTGTGCAAATGTCCATAGTCATGATTCACATGACAAGGTAATACAATTTGAATCACTTATATTTTTGTTATACAGAGTTAATGAAAATGAAATCGTTTATTCTGTATAGGCCTACGGGGGCACTTACAAATTGTCATATTACATGTATTATTTCTTAAATCGACAACCAAATGATACATGCCAACAACAAAATGATATAACTCTTGGAGTTCGTTGGAGTTAATGCTTTCTGCAACCCCCACGCCACCTATACATTCACCTCCGCCCCCTACCCTGCATGCGCCCTTTGTCACCCCAGCAGCTAGTAATAAAAATCTCTTCGTTACAACGGATCAACATATACGGCGAATATATTCAGTCACCTTATGTTACGACTTACGACATAGCCTTTAAATATAGCAAAGTCGCTTGAAGACCTCCTAACCCTTTATAATATAAATAAGAACAGAAATGCTTGATACATGATATTACTTTATTGACAAAAACCTTGCTGCTTTATTATACTTTATTTCAAATTTCACTCTTTTTATTTGGTCTTTTTTTTTGCCAACCACATCTTGAATCAACGCAACTGCTTCACCATTGTTTTTCTTTACTTGCGACCACAGTTATTACGCTCAAACTTCTACCTATTTTTATAAATATGTTTACTAGAACATAGCATTATATATAACTACACTACATAAGGATGTTACATTTTAGCTGGTAAGTAAAACAATATAGCTGCGAATATAAAATATACCCGGATATGTCCCGGTAGGTACAATTACCGGAATTCTCTTTCACTCAAATAACCCTACCCTTTTGCGTCGGCAGATCGTAACACTAATTTTCAAAAGGAAATTTCCGTAATGAAAACAACAGAAAACAAATTAAGTTAAAGTTGAAATTAGATACTTTTTCTGATGTTTTCATTTGTAACTCTTTCTCTACGTATAGTGTATTTAGGTTTTGTTGGTTTTAGAATTATGCACTATAGTGAGTTTATTTGTTCAAAGTAGGTACATGCTAATGGCATGTCCGGCATCATGACCATCTTCACTATGAAAATTATACAGAGGTAAAATTGTTTTTGTATGTTTGTTTCAATTGATTAGGCTCTGAAACCGATAGGATCGATTTGAAAAATTCTTTCACAATTAGAATCTTATTACCTAGAAACCTACTATCCCTGGTGAACATAGGCTATATAATATTTTCCAACAAGTTAGGGATCCGTGTGACAACTTCGATAATGTAACCGAAAGTGTGAAAAAAATACCAGAAAAAACCTTAAATCACGTACGCTGGAAAAACTATTCACAATAGACCAAACTCATGTACTACAGTTTTATAAAGGACATCAATATCTACAAAAAAGTTCGTAATACCACATGTCTAATTATAACAGTTATGTAACAATAAGTACTTTTCAATGTTAAAATATGCAATATTAACGCCGGATAAAACTAGGCCACATTATTCGTACCTACCTTAGTATTAATCCTACACTACTCTAATAATAAAGAGGGAGATTTAATTTTGATTGTTTGTTTGTAATCGGTAAACACAAAAATTACTTAACCGATTCTAAAAATTCTTTCAGCAGTAGAAGGTACATTATGCCTTAGTAACGCTAATTATTTGATGTATCTTCATGATCGTCCATCACCTGACGGGTAAAACAGCGGAGCGCAGCTAGTGTAATTAATGTAATCAAATAGAAGAAGGCCGCGTTTTAGCTAAAATAATGTTTTTTTAAGGTTACTCAAAAACTTGCAATCATATGGTATTATGCAATCATACCTACTTATATAATGGATCGCAATAATTTATAATATAGTTTTTTATTTGGTATTTAATATGACGTAAACGTTACATTTTATTTTGAATATGAAGTAATGCACCAAACATATTAACTTCATGTCAATATCCTATTCAATGACACCATAAAATATGGAATTGCGACTAAACAAAAAAAGGGTTCATCTCAATTTACTTAGATTCAATTTATGACAACTGTTTCTACCAAAATTGTGATCCATATATCGACGTTTCGTATCTGCATAATTTTATTTAATTAGATTTACAGCTGTAAAAATATTAAACTGTAAATTGGATTGACATTTGTCAGTCCTACTTACTTACAGCAGGGACCGAGGGACCGACCGAACGATCCTATATGATTACAAGGGTACTTTGTCAAAAAATCTCAGTCCATACAGGTATCACCCGCTTACATATTAACTATATCACTATTGTATATTATGTTGCATTTATGGGGAGCTCTTATGGAAAGATGTATCAACATATACCTACGTACCTATGGGTTTTACCGATACTTATGTAGATGCTGATTTGACTTGGATAGAATGTGTGTGCTCAGATTAGATTCAGATCTTTTCGATTACTAATCTCAAAAAAAATCGATATAAAATTAATTTTAAACACCTATTTTCTTATCGAGTTGGTCACAACGTTCATTGAATGATGTCTAATTCACGGTACTAACCAAACCCAACATAACAGGCTGCTCTTTCCAACAAACGAAGAATACACCTTTTTTTGTACCTCATTAGGTAAAAAAGAACGTTAGGTATAAGATCACTCCGTTGTTATTCTTGTCTGTATCATTAAATCAAAACTTGTACAGGTACTTTCCGTTGACCCAGAAAATGAAATTATATAATATCATTGAGCATGAAGCAATGTTCTACATATATTTGCGTTGTTTGTAAGGAACCCTCGGTGCGTTAGTTCAGATATGCAGTTGTCTGTTGTATGTTTTGGTACTAGAACTAAAAGTCCAATAAGTGTACGTATGAATCTAAGCAGTTGACAATTACTGCAAATTGCGTTCCCGTAATGCCGTTAGATGCACAATATCCCAGGCGGGACATCAGAGGAGAATTTGAGAATTTATCGCCCCCTTTGAAAATACCATCCCGCCGCTTTGCGTTTTCTAACTCCTTTTCATATGCATATTTAGCAATTAAAGCAACATTATATTGTTTTTGCGTATATTGTCAAGTATATTAATAAATCCAGTATCGAGTTCGTAAAAGGTAATAAAAATTCTCGACATTCCATAGCTTGTGTATTATTATGTCCGCATTTTAATAGTTTTGCTAGGTAAAGAATATTCATACATTTTGGATAACATAGGCAAGTTATTTAATCACAGATCATTTGAGAAGAAAGTAATTGCTTTATGAGGAAACATTCGGACTATGCGGATATATAATGTACTAGCTGCCACACCTAAAGTTTCTCTCACGTGACCTGCGATGTTTGCTTTCATGTTAAAAAACAATCTTACCATTGTTTTTAAGATTTGTTAAGATTTATTAACGTTAAACACAGGAAAAATCTGAATACATTAAGCTCGGTATCTATAGACTTTAAATTATCGTACAGATTTATTAAAGGTTAAGTTTTATTTTAATACGGCCCTTAGGCTTTAATAGTAGATTAGTAGCCAAGGGCTGTAAGGCAAAAAAAGGCTGTAAGGTGCAATTGATGCTTACACCCGAGCTAACTACTCTGCTTTACATCTCGATTGTGAGGTAAGTAGAAAAAACCGGCATGACAAAAATAAACTATTATACTCATACGAAGACAAGGTTTATGGTTAGATAGATGTACGCGAACTTTTTGAAAGAGTGAAGTGGTTTTTAAAAAGAATTACTTACCGCCCTAGGGCTTTTATAGCGACATTATTACCCTAGAGCGCTAATTGGTCACCTACAAGCCCCTATTGAATCCTGAGTGTAACGGGGACTCTTGGGTTAATCCCTGAGCGCAGCGATAGCATTAACATTTAATTCCCGAGCAAGGCGAGGGAGTTATGTAGATTCCAGAGTGAAGCGAGGGTTTAAGCCGCCCAAAACGAAGACAGGCTTTATCCTCGAGGTGCATACTCTACCTTTCATACCTACTGCGATACAATAAAAACTCAGATCTTTAACATAGCAGTTATGTAGTTAGAAGTAAAATACATCAATAGTTCATATTCAAATTGGACACATTTGTCCCGTTATAGAGCGACAGAGTCATATCTTTGGAAGGAACATTTTATGTTGTTTTAGACATTTTTTGTTAACTAAGTTATAATTAGTATTTACGAGATGTAGACCACGATTTACTTGCTTTTGGAGCACCCGATATTACGGTACAGTTGCATGCACAAATAATAATATTTTCGATTTGCCGACGATATTGCTTGGCAATAGCAGAATCCATGGAAGCATAATGCTCCACTGAGTTTCTCAACGGGTAGGCCTTAAGATGAATATGGATAAGACGAAAATTATGTCCAATGCCCATGTTGTGCCTACCCTAATATCAGTTGGGAACCCAATTATCGAAGTTGTGACGAATACATCTACTCGTACCTGGGCCAGACAGTCAAACGAGAGAGTCAAATCAATCGTCAAATCCAACTCGGCTGGGTAGCGTTCCGGAAACTTCGCGATGTCTTCTCGTCAAAAATACCTCAGTGCCTCAAGACAAGAGTCTTTGATCAATGTGTGTTACTAGTGATGACATATGGCACTGAAACGTGGTCTCTAACTATGGGCCTCATAAGCAAGCTCAAAGTCGCACAACGAGCTATGAAAAGGGCTATGCTCGGGGTTTCTCTACGTGATCGAATCAGAAATGAGGAGATCCGTAGACGAACTAAAGTCACCGACATTGCCCAGAAGATAAGCCAGTTGAAGTGGCAGTGGGCAGGCCACATAGCACGCAGAACAGATGGCCGATGGGGCCGGAAGGTTCTAGAGTGGAGACGACCTGTGATGTTTGCTTACATGTTAAAAAACATACTTACCATTGTTTTTAAGATTTAGTAAGATTTATTAACGTTAAACACAGGAAAAATCTGAATACATTAAGCTCGGTATCTATAGACTTCAAATTATCGTACAGATTTATTAAAGGCTAAGTTTTATTTTAATACGGCCCTTAGGCTTTAATAGTAGATTAGTAGCCAAGGGCTGTAAGGCATCAATTACAGCCCGAGATATTTAGGCGCACGAGCGCAACGAGGGCGCCTATAGTTCGAGGGTGCAATTGATGCTTACACCCGAGCTAACTACTCTGCTTTACATCTCGATTGTGAGGTATTTTTGGATAAGCACAAGTAGAACTAACAAATCTAGTTCTAGTTAGTAATAATTACTATTGTCACTTTGGTTTCCAGGAAATAAACAATACATGTGAAGAGGACGAAAGTAGGTAGTTGCTATTGCTGTCCCTTTTCATTGCAGACCCTTTATTATTACATGCTCCATTTGACCAATCAACTACACAACTCTGATGATCTTAAACGATGTTTTACATTATTTTTTTATCAATGGCCTGTTAGCTCATTTTACTTAGTCAATTTCAAAGTGAACCCAATAACTTAGACAAATGAAATTTAGAGGATCACTAACTAGATACCTAATAAAGTTTTTAAAGTAGTTTCCATAAAAAAATATTCTGTGAATATTTTTTTTTACTTACCTTTGAAACTTGTGGTGATGGATGAAAACTACTGGTTTTTTTTAGTTTTATTTTTATTGCAAAAACGGTAACATTTAAAGTGACATAGTCATACTGTTATTCGATAGGCCTACTATTGAGCAATGTCTAGCCAAAAAAAAAAAATTCTGCTCCAATCTGGAGATTGGTTAAAAATGCAAAAAAAAATTATAACTCCCAAACTATCGAAAATCGTAGAACATACATGGGGTTTCATTGGATGCACCCAGTTTCCCCCCACCACCCTACCCGCTTTGATCCAGGTATGATGAATCACCCTGTATATATACATATATATATACATATATATATTTGTATATATATATATATATATATATATATATACAGAGGATTTTTTTGAGAAGGGCGGCCATGGCCATGTCCGGAACTACGAGAGTTGAAATGCCGTATTATTACACCTGTATTATTAAACTAATGGATTCTGTTGCTGATAAAGATTCATCTTCTCAAACTAAAAAAAATACTAAACATTAAAGGAAATATATATATATATATATATATATATATATATATATATATATATATATATTTTGAAAATATAGTTGTTATATATCATAATGTATCCGATTACTTGTTAGATAATATATTATATGTACCAGCATGTATGTTACTATTTAGTGACTGTCGTCTACATAAAAGGAATTGTATAAAACTTTAATCTATTATTAGCTGTAAGATAAGACATAAGCTTTACACGTTATGTTAAAGAGCTGTGGATTTTGATTAAATAAAAAAACATTAATTGTGCTCATCACACAAACATTTTCCTCAGCCAGGAACCTGAGATCCCCGCTTCTACCAACTAAGTTCTACAACCGCTTCTATCTAAGTGAGGCCGTCGTATGAAGTGCCACATCATATACAACCCTTAAACAATAAGAAAGGAGACTTAGGGCAAAGTATTGTAGTAGAACTTTATGATTTTAGTGTTTAATTTCAGATCCTGGAAACTTTTTACTATTCATAAAATAAAGTAAAGTTTCCTAAAATATTTTTTGTAACAATTTATGATGCAATATAGCGACAACACTTTACCAGGATTCCGATGCACTGAGCACTGGCAGCGTTTTAAATATACGGAAATAAATAAGTTGGGTATTAATTCTGGCGCCGCGCCAGAGCGTACCACCACGCTTTGCCCTAACATAAATCCAGCTACGAGTACTAAAAGTATGTGTGAATTCATAGCCACATCATCGAAATAATAGTGTTTTATGAAGGAAATGTAACTTACTACTACTAATTAGTATTAAAACAACAGTGTAATGTAATGGTTACTTACATTGTGAAGAATGCCTAGCTAGATAATAAGAGATAAAAAGTAACATAAGAAATAAATAAAGTTTTAATAATAAATATAATACATGACCTGGCGAATAAGACTTCACCACAAGTCCATACACACACGTTCCACGAAAGGTTCCAGTTAGATTCTGGCTTTATTGGAGGCTTCAGCTCTGGGCTCAGAGAACACGGGGTACCGCCAATAGCTTGTTTTATATATCAGGGCGAGAGTACTCATCAAACCAACACCTTCGATTTGTTTTATTAATTAACACAAATGAAAATATCTTATCCAAGTCTAGACTTCAGGAATGTAATTGACGATATCGAGTGTAACTCCTCGGGTGCAAATCACTATTTCATCAACTTCAACACCTCACCCTCAATAAGGTTTCCAGGGAATATAAATACTTCGTGTCTCGACACACCAAATTGGAATAATATTTTAACCATCGGACGAAATCGGTGATCCGAATCCTCTCTCCTCCCAAATCCAAATTAAAAATCCCTGACGTCTCCTCTGTGTCATTCAATCATTGTTCTCTCATTTTTAAATTTGCCATATTGTTGGTCAGTATCAAAATAGTTTTTAAATATACAATCAAATAAGGATTTATGCAATGAAATGTGGTATGATGTGATTTGAAATTATATTACAACATTATTGCGTATGTTGATAGACACAGGAGAAATATGGGGTATTGCAGTTCGCACACTGCCCCTGCAACGCAAAGGAGAGCCAATGGGAAGTGGACACTCTGCCTCTATGGTGGCCAAATTTGCTTGTTAACTAGAAGTATCCAGTAAGAAAAATAAATTAGAGTTGGGGTGGCCACTTTCGGATTTTGTAGTAACCGAAAATCTTAGTGTCAAATTATGAAAGGCGAGGAAGCTGCCTAAAGGCAAACCGAGAATTAGAAGTTCTGCTCGGCTCAGCCGAGAAAAAATGGGAGAGTATGTACAAAAGATTTACAGGGTTATGTTTCTGAGAGATGAAGCAGGCATAATTCTAACCCTAAAAAATACAACAGTTAACAAAATTAGTTGCCAAAAGATACTACTTTGACTACTCAGCAAGCCCCGATCAGACATGCCACGCAAAAGTGAGAACGAGAACTGACAGAAAATAATAGAGGTTCTACCATTTACACCTACGAAATGGAAATAATGTTATAGAAATTAAATGCGTAAAAAGATACTAGGCTTACTAGTAAGCCCTGATGGGGTAACCTCAGATCGCACAACTGTAATCAGATCAGAAATGGAGGTGTTCATGACGGTTGCCAACAAATGCCTATCGTTGACACACTTGTCCAAAACAATAGAAAACAGCTCATATGGTCATCATCAAAAAGCCAGATCAAAAGACTACATACAACCAACAACCAAGTTTTACAGACCAATAGGTTCTTGTCTGTTCTTAGAGTCATCCGAAACTCATGCTTAGAGAAACGCGATCCAAAATAAGTAATCCAGTCAATCGATCAATTAGATCACATCGATATTTAAGTTAACTAACAATACCTATATGAAATATAAAATTTTATAACTGACAAAAACGCTTTTATTGTCTAGTCCACTAGAGCAGAGTCCATAATTCTAGGTCAACGGGAAGTACTCGTATCATTTTTATATTTTAGTTTATTGATGAGTGTCAAAATATAATGGCGTATATTAAAGTTCATTTTTATGATGCACTCACTATCTAAAAAAAACAATTTACACTTGTTATTTTTTATGGTTTTATAGACCGTAGGTTTAACTAAATGATATTAATTTCAACTTGATACGTCTCCACTTCTTAATTTCTTAAAAAAATAGGTCATAATTAGGCAGGGAATTATCCCCTTCCAACACCATAAGACGACTTGCAGGGGATTTTTGGACAAAAAGCCCAGAAATCCCCTTCGCAGGGGATCTGTTAAGGGGATTTCTGGAATAAGCCATCAGCAACGACTTGATCTTTTTTATGTTACTTTTTCATCTCCGATGTAAGGAAACCTAATAAAGATCAAAACACGTTTGTAGAAAGCGTACCCTATAAGATCGATTTATTATTTTATGGTAATGCTATAAGTATTTGAACGAGTTGACGAAAAAACTAAAACCTAACTGCGGAGTATTCTTTTCTATGTTAAAATCTATAAACTGTCCACATACACACATACAACTGTAACAATCCTGATAACTTCAGCCAGTGGCCGAAGCAGGAACATTTGCTAAAGTGTAACGTTATCGTATCGTTGACGTATGCAGTACAAACTATGAGTTGTCTGTGCCACTATTGTACTAGATACATGACAGTTTGTACTGTAAACGTCAGCGATACGTAAACGTTACACTTTAGCAAATGTTCGTGCTCGGGTCACTGATTCATATTCAATAATTGTATTATTAAGCGTTAGTTATTTTATATGGGTGCCTTATTTCTTCATTCAATATGTTTTCAATAGAAGAGAAGCATATAAAAATATCCTTATCCAAACAAGCCGTAGCGCCCGTTTTATCCCCTAAAGGGTTCAATGACAAAAACTCGTGACATGCATGTAAGTTACTTTATCTTTTATAGTAGCAGTATCGCTCGCCCAGCCTTCTAAAAGCATCTCGATACTTCCACGGCTGGATGTCTTCGGCCTTTAAGATGCCGCTTGACACTCGACGGTATCAACATTTTGTGTTAACGAAAAGTTTTATCTATATATTTCTAATAGGTAAGTAAGTCAACTCAGAGAAAAGTCCATTTTTAAAGTAGACAGAGTATACCTATACGACTTTATGTAAAAAAAACACGTCATTTATTTTTAGAAATATATGTAAATATGCAATAATATTTATGATCTTTATCATCTCATATTATGGGTTTTGAAGATAATGGTTTTATTCGTGAGCGGTGTTTTGTTACCACTTGAGACATAGTGCGTCTCATGCAGCGCTTTCTAATGTTTATAATAGTATCCAGTTATATATGGCTGTAAAGCCACATGAAACATGATAACTGTGACGGGCGCTGTACAGTTCGTCACCTGTGACCAAATGCATCTGTTATAGGCAGAGCTTACCACTTAACACCCCTCATGAGCGATTCATCTAAAAAGCAAAAGGTCAAACTAGCTCTATACCTAAAACGCATACCTAATATCTGAATTGTAAATTACCTAAATCGCTTAAGGTCTTAGTAGCAAATGACCTGAAATGCATTATGTCTGCCAGTTCCTAAGCTCAGCATACGGAAGCGGGAGGCGCGGGAAAGCGGTCGCGTCCGGGACGGTATTGTTTGTAATGTTTGAATTTGTATGCACCCTGACGCATAGCAAGAGGGCGCGATCCGGCGCGGTGCAATGTGTCAGGGTGCGACCGCTTTCCCGTACTTTCCGCCTCTGTGGGTGTTGAGCTTTAGGTTCGATCGAGGTCCAGCGAGTTGCTATCGAGAGTGTTTGACATAATTAGTATGCTGTAAACTTTTGTGTTGCGATTGCATTGCTACGTACATCGGTATTCTGATCTATAAAATTCGTTTATGTGAATTCTAAAAAATTTTATAATAGTGTTATTAAAATTTTTATTTAAGTAATTAAAATTTATTTCATTAAAATTAGTTTTATCAAAATTAATTAATTGTGATGTCTTTTGGAGACAAAAATATTATCAATGTATGTATTTATTGTGTTTTAGCTAGAAATCCACTCTATTTATGTTTTGGTTGATAAAGGTTTTCAATCTTATGTGATTGGCAACAGCGATTCAATTGCTATACAACTGCTATCGAAAACTAGATCTAATAGACTGCCGAATTTGACATTAAAGGCAGCTCAATTGCAGAAGCATCGCTGTAGTGTAGCGTTTGCTCAAAAGCTAAGAGGCCCAAGTCTATAATACATATATATATATATCTGTGGCCTCAATTTTCTTCCGTACTCAAATTTTTTTGTATGTTTGTTACCTCATAACTTTCAAAGGGATTCTCAAAATTCTTATTTTGTTTGAAAGCTGGTTCTTCCCGTGTGATCCCATTTAAATTTCATCAAATTCCGTTTAGTAGTTTTTGAGTTACACTCCAATAACTGAAATGAATGGAAGTCGGTATTAATTTTTTCAAATTGTACTTGTAAATATTGTTTTTAACCCGTCCGCATTCATCCACGTTAATTGAAGGAGAAATCCTTTGTTTTAAGCGTAAACAGGTCGTTGAGCCACAATATATAACTGTAATATTAAAATTCCCTGTTACTTGCTATTAATTATATATCTGATAAAATTCAGATAATTAGCGTTTCATGTTATATTATCGCAACTACAAAGTCCAATAACATGTTTTTCTTACTTCAGCTTACGAAACGTTATTTTCCACAAACAATTTTTTTAATAAGATTTAGGGTCACTTACTGAGCATAACATTACAATATAAACATTAATAATGGTCCATGAATCGTAAACAGTAAGTTTTACTATAAAGCTTACGGGTAATAAAAGATGCGATTTTTTTTTCTCTGCAATAACTTTTGCCTTAAAGTGCATAGTTTCCGAGATATCGGCCAAAAACTTTTTTTAGGATGGCGCTTGAAGCTCCACCTGGATCTGTCAGCATTTTATAACTTTATGCTCTGTGAGTAACCCTAAACCTTATAAAAAAATGGATCGGAAGTTTACTGTGAGGTTGACAAAATAACGGCTATTTTTACTGGTCTAAGCACACCGAAATATGAAAGCGCCAATTTCAAAGCGCTACTTGCGGTCACCCATCCAAAAAAAAACAACTTAGTCAATACATATTTTTCCAGTTTTTAATAACGGAGGTGATATCTTTTTTAATATGTCACTGTCCAATCGATTCGATCGATTTCGCCATTCTGTTTGCCCAGAGTAAAGTCAAAGTCAAAGTCAAAGTCAAAATCAAAGTCAAAGTCAAAGTCAAAGTCAAAGTCAAAGTCAAAATCATTTATTAAATTTAGGCATCAAAGACGCACTTATGAACGTAATTTTTTCATTATAATGTACTTTAAAGCCTACCGCCGCATTCCAAAATACATAGAGCCAACCGAGAAGAAGCGGCAAGAAACTCGGGGCCATTCTTTTTATATAGATGTTTTTACAATGTTTTTACTTAGGTACTACAAATATTAGCTCCAGTGTGTTGCCTTACAAAAGAGAACATAATAATAGTATCAGTAGGGCAAGACACACTACACTTTGACATCTTAGTACACGAGTAGATAGACCCTTTTTTTTTTTTTGTCCTGGGGAAATCCTTTATGGATACCACCTACCACGGGGAGGTAGGTGATTATGTGGGAGTCCGTATACCCACCAAAACCCTCGGGTGTTCCGTCACTGCCGCCCTCGGCTGGAACGCGGGACAGATTTTCCATACGACCGCGAACCCATCGTGGCTGTCCGTTGCCAGACCCATCTCTTCGCGGCACGCAAGAACACATGGCACGCCGCAACTACCTCGGAGCCCAAACCCGCCAACAATAAACGCCAAACTTCCCCGTGTCTAGACGCCCGTGGTCTCCCTGCGGTGGGTCGGATACATAGCCCCACCGCCTGCTACGTCAGCCACAGGGGATAATCCCCAGCGACCCCACCTCCTCGAGTCTGCGCCGAGCGCCCGGACCCCCCTCCTCGAGCCTGCGCCAAAGCGCCCGGGCACCACCTCCTCGAGCCTGTGCCAAAGCGCCCGGGCCCCACCTCCTCGAGTCTGCGCCAAAGCGCCCGGACCCCGCCACTCCTATGTGGACTTGGCGGCCAAAGCCCATAGGAGCGGCCCCGCCTGAGCCGGCCAGCGCACCCCAACGCCAGCGCGGCCCCTGGGTTCCTCTTGGCTTCACCGTGGTGATCCAAGCCACGGCTACTGAGCCCCCCCGCCACGTCAATGCGGGAACCCTTCGGGGGGGAGTAGATAGGTCCTGGAGTGATCAGTCCCAAGCTGTTTTATCCTCCAAGTAATCCGAAATTAACTTATTTAAAAAAAATATTACAACCTTTTTGACAGAGTTTAGTTTTAATAGTAATATTAAACTTATTAATAGGCAAATCTCGGATAACATTGGGAACTTTATTATAGAATCGTATACATTGTCCCATAAAAGAATGACTCATTCTGTGGAGACGCGTTACATGTACGGATAGCTTGTGCTTATTTCGCGTGTTGATGGAATGAGCAACACTCCTTTTATCAAAACTGCTAATGTTTTTCTTTACATACATTAGATTTTCATAGATAAACTGAGAGACAACAGTTAGAATGTTTTTGTCTTTAAATTTCTGTCTAAGGGAAACTCTGGGAGCCAAACTGTAGATCGCTCGTATAGCCCTTTTTTGCAGTATAAAAATAGAATTAATATCTGCAGAACATCCCCAGAGCAGTATGCCATAAGTCATAACGCTATGGAAATAACTAAAATAAACTATTCTAGCTGTGTCTAAATCAGTTAATAGTCTAATTTTTTTAACAGCATAAGCTGCTGTACTGAGCCTACTAGACAATTTTTTAATGTGGGGATCCCATTGCAATTTAGCGTCTATAGTAATTCCTAAAAAGACCGTTGACTCCACAAGGTCCAACCCTGTTCCATTCAATTGTATATTGGATTCTACTTGTATCACATTCGGTGTCGAGAACTTTATACAATTAGTTTTCTTCTCATTGAGGACAAGATTATTTGTATTGAACCAATTCACAACTTTAGCTAATGCATTGTTAACATCGTCATATTTTAATAACTGCCTTTTAATTTTAAATAACAGTGAAGTGTCATCTGCAAACAATATAATCTCGTGATTCTTCTCTACATAATAAGGTAAGTCATTAATATAGATTTAAAACAAGAACGGCCCTAGTATTGAACCTTGTGGAACGCCCATTGAGATTATAGAGCCGAACGATTTTTTATTATTTATATCAACCCTTTGAATTCCTCCATTTAAATATGAAGTCAAAAGGTTGAGAGCCATGTTCCTAATACCGTAGTGTTGTAATTTCCTGACAAGTATATTATGTCGGACGCAGTCAAATGCCTTAGATAAGTCACAAAAAACACCTAAGGCATCTTGAGAGTTCTCCCAGGCATCAAACACATCATTTATTAGTTTTGTACCTGTGTCTATAGTAGAGCGATTCCTTGTAAACCCAAATTGACTTTTATGGAAAATTTTGTTTGCACTAAAATGAGTTTCTAATTGATGTAATATGATTTTTTCGAAAATCTTACTTAGCGTAGGTAGTACAGAAATAGGCCGAAAATTTGTTGGATCAGTAGTACTACCAGATTTGAATAAAGGAACCACTTTACTGTGCTTCATTAGGTCAGGCAATACACCACTTGCAACACAACTATTAAACACAGCTGCTAGATTGGGTGCAATGACATATATAATTGAAGAAACGGTCTTCACAGAAAGACCCCATAGGTCTGCCGTTTTTTTTGCATCTAGACTTTTGTAACTGCTTACAATATCTTTGCAATTAACTACTGAAAATTTAAAAGTTGTGTCA
Organism: Selenia dentaria; assembly: GCA_917880725.1. NCBI lineage: Eukaryota > Metazoa > Arthropoda > Insecta > Lepidoptera > Geometridae > Selenia > Selenia dentaria. The sequence continues at coordinate 24,800,583 of OU862886.1, forward strand.
CATTCAGTTACACTTTGTTTAAGTAAGATCTCAGCAGAAATTGAGAAAGATTTTATAGTTTTGGTTGTTAAAGAAGGAATATTAGTGAAAAAATTCTCAAACTCGGCCGCTACCTCCAAATCTGCTCTTACATCTTTATTATTAATTTTTAAATTAAAGTCTCGATTACGCACTGTATTTCTACCAGTTTCACTGTTTATAATGTTCCACATCATTTTTATTTCATTAACAGAATTTTTGATCTTATTTCTTAAACAAATAGATTTTGCTGAGGAACAGGCTCGTTTAAATAACTTAGAATAACGTTTGACATATTCCAAAAATTCAGGATTATGATTATGCGATTTTTCATGGTACAATTCATAAAACTTTTGCCTACTCTTATAAATTCCTGGAGTTGTCCATTCACTAAACTTAGCAAGATTACCAACAGATATTGTTTTTGGTACAAACACTTTGCCAAATTCATCACTGATAAGATGGAACAGTGAGTTATATAATATATTTGGGTCATTGTGACTGGTCAACTCTGGCACTTTCTGGGATATATTACTTCTTAACAGTTCTAGGCGGCTTGCATTTATTGGAACACAGCTAACATATTTGCTTTGGGTGCTGCTAGTTGACCACAGTGGTCTGATTCTAGATTATTTATAATGAAATTTTTAATAGGTTTGAGATTAGTAAATATATTGTCTATGCAGGTGGAACTTGTGGCTGTTATCCTAGTTGGTTCCAAGAAAATATTGTACATATTATAAGATTTAAACAGTAACAAAAATTTATCCACTATCTGATTATTTTCTAGCAAATTAATATTAAAGTCTCCACAGATAATAATTGATTTATTTGTAGTAGATAGCTTAATTAATGTTTCCTCCATGCACTTTTCAAAATCATCATATGGTGAGCATGGAGGTCTGTATACACATAGAACAAGGAACTGCTCAACCTCAATACAGGACATTTCTATTACTCGTTCAACAGATAGGCTCACAATGTCTTTTCGTTCTTTGAGTTTTATATTCTTATTTGTAATAATTAAAGAGCCACCACGTATAGATTTTTCTCTGTTGAAGGAGCTAGCAACTTGATGATTATTAAAATTAAATAAGAGTTGGTTCTTTTTAAGCCAGTGTTCAGTAATACAAAGAATATCTATTTTGCTATCATCTATAAACAATTCCAGTTCCAACTCTTTGCCCATCATACCTTGAATGTTCTGATGAACAATATTGATTGATTTAATGCAAGAGGTTGTCTCTATTGTCTTAGGCACTAATTTAAATTATGTACAATGTCATTAGTAGCCAAGCAATTGGCTGAATTAAAAATGTCAAATTGCTCAATAGAAGCATTGTCAATACTATTGGATTGCTCAATAGAAGCAACCTTGTTAGCCAAATTTTTGGCTGCAATATCAAATAAATATGATAGCGACACAGCTATCTGTCTTTTATAATAATTAGAAAGATAGTAATTATCTTTTGTCAAGAAGAATTTTTTATATAATTATTTATGTCAATTAAATTAAATTTATCTCCATTAAAATTATTATTACATATAGTGTACAATGTCAAATTAAGCTTATATCTAATATCATTTTCCACCTGTGGCAAACTATTACTATAGGGAAATGTAAACATTATGACATTATCTACTGTAAGATTAGTTATACGGTTGTTGAAATCAATTATTTGTTTTTTGTTTACATTCCCCCTATTTCCTATTAAAATCAATAATGTTGTGTTGGGGCTAAAGCTATAAGTTAAAATTCTAGTCATAATTTCCTGATATGATAGACCAGGTGTACAGTAACTTATTACATTATGTCCCTTGGATGTATTTGACAATAAGTGACCCATGTCTTTGCCAATTTCAGCACTAAATATTACAATTTTTGGTTTGTCTATAGTTGATGGTATACTATTTGTATTTTGGAAACTACTTGTTAAAGTTGTATCTTGACATACATTTTTACATGTTCGCAAGTAAAGATACTCAAATCAAAGGGCAATCAAGCTAATAAGGGTATAATCAAATCAAAAACATTTATTCTATTTAGGCGCCCGGACCCCGCCACTCCTATGTGGACTTGGCGGCCAAAGCCCATAGGAGCGGCCCCACCTGAGCCGGCCAGCGCACCCCAACGCCAGCGCGGCCCCTGGGTTCCTCTTGGCTTCACCGTGGTGATCCAAGCCACGGCTACTGAGCCCCCCCGCCACGTCAATGCGGGAACCCTTCGGGGGGGAGTAGATAGGTCCTGGAGTGATCAGTCCCAAGCTGTTTTATCCTCCAAGTAATCCGAAATTAACTTATTTAAAAAAAATATTACAACCTTTTTGACAGAGTTTAGTTTTAATAGTAATATTAAACTTATTAATAGGCAAATCTCGGATAACATTGGGAACTTTATTATAGAATCGTATACATTGTCCCATAAAAGAATGACTTATTCTGTGGAGACGCGTTACATGTACGGATAGCTTGTGCTTATTTCGCGTGTTGATGGAATGAGCATCACTCCTTTTATCAAAACTGCTAATGTTTTTCTTTACATACATTAGATTTTCATAGATAAACTGAGAGACAACAGTTAGAATGTTTTTGTCTTTAAATTTCTGTCTAAGGGAAACTCTGGGAGCCAAACTGTAGATCGCTCGTATAGCCCTTTTTTGCAGTATAAAAATAGAATTAATATCTGCAGAACATCCCCAGAGCAGTATGCCATAAGTCATAACGCTATGGAAATAACTAAAATAAACTATTCTAGCTGTGTCTAAATCAGTTAATAGTCTAATTTTTTTAACAGCATAAGCTGCTGTACTGAGCCTACTAGACAATTTTTTAATGTGGGGATCCCATTGCAATTTAGCGTCTATAGTAATTCCTAAAAAGACCGTTGACTCCACAAGGTCCAACCCTGTTCCATTCAATTGTATATTGGATTCTACTTGTATCACATTCGGTGTCGAGAACTTTATACAATTAGTTTTCTTCTCATTGAGGACAAGATTATTTGTATTGAACCAATTCACAACTTTAGCTAATGCATTGTTAACATCGTCATATTTTAATAACTGCCTTTTAATTTTAAATAACAGTGAAGTGTCATCTGCAAACAATATAATCTCGTGATTCTTCTCTACATAATAAGGTAAGTCATTAATATAGATTTAAAACAAGAACGGCCCTAGTATTGAACCTTGTGGAACGCCCATTGAGATTATAGAGCCGAACGATTTTTTATTATTTATATCAACCCTTTGAATTCCTCCATTTAAATATGAAGTCAAAAGGTTGAGAGCCATGTTCCTAATACCGTAGTGTTGTAATTTCCTGACAAGTATATTATGTCGGACGCAGTCAAATGCCTTAGATAAGTCACAAAAAACACCTAAGGCATCTTGAGAGTTCTCCCAGGCATCAAACACATCATTTATTAGTTTTGTACCTGTGTCTATAGTAGAGCGATTCCTTGTAAACCCAAATTGACTTTTATGGAAAATTTTGTTTGCACTAAAATGAGTTTCTAATTGATGTAATATGATTTTTTCGAAAATCTTACTTAGCGTAGGTAGTACAGAAATAGGCCGAAAATTTGTTGGATCAGTAGTACTACCAGATTTGAATAAAGGAACCACTTTACTGTGCTTCATTAGGTCAGGCAATACACCACTTGCAACACAACTATTAAACACAGCTGCTAGATTGGGTGCAATGACATATATAATTGAAGAAACGGTCTTCACAGAAAGACCCCATAGGTCTGCCGTTTTTTTTGCATCTAGACTTTTGTAACTGCTTACAATATCTTTGCAATTAACTACTGAAAATTTAAAAGTTGTGTCACATTCAGTTACACTTTGTTTAAGTAAGATCTCAGCAGAAATTGAGAAAGATTTTATAGTTTTGGTTGTTAAAGAAGGAATATTAGTGAAAAAATTCTCAAACTCGGCCGCTACCTCCAAATCTGCTCTTACATCTTTATTATTAATTTTTAAATTAAAGTCTCGATTACGCACTGTATTTCTACCAGTTTCACTGTTTATAATGTTCCACATCATTTTTATTTCATTAACAGAATTTTTGATCTTATTTCTTAAACAAATAGATTTTGCTGAGGAACAGGCTCGTTTAAATAACTTAGAATAACGTTTGACATATTCCAAAAATTCAGGATTATGATTATGCGATTTTTCATGGTACAATTCATAAAACTTTTGCCTACTCTTATAAATTCCTGGAGTTGTCCATTCACTAAACTTAGCAAGATTACCAACAGATATTGTTTTTGGTACAAACACTTTGCCAAATTCATCACTGATAAGATGGAACAGTGAGTTATATAATATATTTGGGTCATTGTGACTGGTCAACTCTGGCACTTTCTGGGATATATTACTTCTTAACAGTTCTAGGCGGCTTGCATTTATTGGAACACAGCTAACATATTTGCTTTGGGTGCTGCTAGTTGACCACAGTGGTCTGATTCTAGATTATTTATAATGAAATTTTTAATAGGTTTGAGATTAGTAAATATATTGTCTATGCAGGTGGAACTTGTGGCTGTTATCCTAGTTGGTTCCAAGAAAATATTGTACATATTATAAGATTTAAACAGTAACAAAAATTTATCCACTATCTGATTATTTTCTAGCAAATTAATATTAAAGTCTCCACAGATAATAATTGATTTATTTGTAGTAGATAGCTTAATTAATGTTTCCTCCATGCACTTTTCAAAATCATCATATGGTGAGCATGGAGGTCTGTATACACATAGAACAAGGAACTGCTCAACCTCAATACAGGACATTTCTATTACTCGTTCAACAGATAGGCTCACAATGTCTTTTCGTTCTTTGAGTTTTATATTCTTATTTGTAATAATTAAAGAGCCACCACGTATAGATTTTTCTCTGTTGAAGGAGCTAGCAACTTGATGATTATTAAAATTAAATAAGAGTTGGTTCTTTTTAAGCCAGTGTTCAGTAATACAAAGAATATCTATTTTGCTATCATCTATAAACAATTCCAGTTCCAACTCTTTGCCCATCATACCTTGAATGTTCTGATGAACAATATTGATTGATTTAATGCAAGAGGTTGTCTCTATTGTCTTAGGCACTAATTTAAATTATGTACAATGTCATTAGTAGCCAAGCAATTGGCTGAATTAAAAATGTCAAATTGCTCAATAGAAGCATTGTCAATACTATTGGATTGCTCAATAGAAGCAACCTTGTTAGCCAAATTTTTGGCTGCAATATCAAATAAATATGATAGCGACACAGCTATCTGTCTTTTATAATAATTAGAAAGATAGTAATTATCTTTTGTCAAGAAGAATTTTTTATATAATTATTTATGTCAATTAAATTAAATTTATCTCCATTAAAATTATTATTACATATAGTGTACAATGTCAAATTAAGCTTATATCTAATATCATTTTCCACCTGTGGCAAACTATTACTATAGGGAAATGTAAACATTATGACATTATCTACTGTAAGATTAGTTATACGGTTGTTGAAATCAATTATTTGTTTTTTGTTTACATTCCCCCTATTTCCTATTAAAATCAATAATGTTGTGTTGGGGCTAAAGCTATAAGTTAAAATTCTAGTCATAATTTCCTGATATGATAGACCAGGTGTACAGTAACTTATTACATTATGTCCCTTGGATGTATTTGACAATAAGTGACCCATGTCTTTGCCAATTTCAGCACTAAATATTACAATTTTTGGTTTGTCTATAGTTGATGGTATACTATTTGTATTTTGGAAACTACTTGTTAAAGTTGTATCTTGACATACATTTTTACATGTTCGCAAGTAAAGATACTCAAATCAAAGGGCAATCAAGCTAATAAGGGTATAATCAAATCAAAAACATTTATTCTATTTAGGCGCCCGGACCCCGCCACTCCTATGTGGACTTGGCGGCCAAAGCCCATAGGAGCGGCCCCACCTGAGCCGGCCAGCGCACCCCAACGCCAGCGCGGCCCCTGGGTTCCTCTTGGCTTCACCGTGGTGATCCAAGCCACGGCTACTGAGCCCCCCCGCCACGTCAATGCGGGAACCCTTCGGGGGGGAGTAGATAGGTCCTGGAGTGATCAGTCCCAAGCTGTTTTATCCTCCAAGTAATCCGAAATTAACTTATTTAAAAAAAATATTACAACCTTTTTGACAGAGTTTAGTTTTAATAGTAATATTAAACTTATTAATAGGCAAATCTCGGATAACATTGGGAACTTTATTATAGAATCGTATACATTGTCCCATAAAAGAATGACTTATTCTGTGGAGACGCGTTACATGTACGGATAGCTTGTGCTTATTTCGCGTGTTGATGGAATGAGCATCACTCCTTTTATCAAAACTGCTAATGTTTTTCTTTACATACATTAGATTTTCATAGATAAACTGAGAGACAACAGTTAGAATGTTTTTGTCTTTAAATTTCTGTCTAAGGGAAACTCTGGGAGCCAAACTGTAGATCGCTCGTATAGCCCTTTTTTGCAGTATAAAAATAGAATTAATATCTGCAGAACATCCCCAGAGCAGTATGCCATAAGTCATAACGCTATGGAAATAACTAAAATAAACTATTCTAGCTGTGTCTAAATCAGTTAATAGTCTAATTTTTTTAACAGCATAAGCTGCTGTACTGAGCCTACTAGACAATTTTTTAATGTGGGGATCCCATTGCAATTTAGCGTCTATAGTAATTCCTAAAAAGACCGTTGACTCCACAAGGTCCAACCCTGTTCCATTCAATTGTATATTGGATTCTACTTGTATCACATTCGGTGTCGAGAACTTTATACAATTAGTTTTCTTCTCATTGAGGACAAGATTATTTGTATTGAACCAATTCACAACTTTAGCTAATGCATTGTTAACATCGTCATATTTTAATAACTGCCTTTTAATTTTAAATAACAGTGAAGTGTCATCTGCAAACAATATAATCTCGTGATTCTTCTCTACATAATAAGGTAAGTCATTAATATAGATTTAAAACAAGAACGGCCCTAGTATTGAACCTTGTGGAACGCCCATTGAGATTATAGAGCCGAACGATTTTTTATTATTTATATCAACCCTTTGAATTCCTCCATTTAAATATGAAGTCAAAAGGTTGAGAGCCATGTTCCTAATACCGTAGTGTTGTAATTTCCTGACAAGTATATTATGTCGGACGCAGTCAAATGCCTTAGATAAGTCACAAAAAACACCTAAGGCATCTTGAGAGTTCTCCCAGGCATCAAACACATCATTTATTAGTTTTGTACCTGTGTCTATAGTAGAGCGATTCCTTGTAAACCCAAATTGACTTTTATGGAAAATTTTGTTTGCACTAAAATGAGTTTCTAATTGATGTAATATGATTTTTTCGAAAATCTTACTTAGCGTAGGTAGTACAGAAATAGGCCGAAAATTTGTTGGATCAGTAGTACTACCAGATTTGAATAAAGGAACCACTTTACTGTGCTTCATTAGGTCAGGCAATACACCACTTGCAACACAACTATTAAACACAGCTGCTAGATTGGGTGCAATGACATATATAATTGAAGAAACGGTCTTCACAGAAAGACCCCATAGGTCTGCCGTTTTTTTTGCATCTAGACTTTTGTAACTGCTTACAATATCTTTGCAATTAACTACTGAAAATTTAAAAGTTGTGTCACATTCAGTTACACTTTGTTTAAGTAAGATCTCAGCAGAAATTGAGAAAGATTTTATAGTTTTGGTTGTTAAAGAAGGAATATTAGTGAAAAAATTCTCAAACTCGGCCGCTACCTCCAAATCTGCTCTTACATCTTTATTATTAATTTTTAAATTAAAGTCTCGATTACGCACTGTATTTCTACCAGTTTCACTGTTTATAATGTTCCACATAATTTTTATTTCATTAACAGAATTTTTGATCTTATTTCTTAAATAAATAGATTTTGCTGAGGAACAGGCTCGTTTAAATAACTTAGAATAACGTTTGACATATTCCAAAAATTCAGGATTATGATTATGCCATTTTTCATGGTACAATTCATATAACTTTTGCCTACTCTTATAAATTCCTAGAGTTGTCCATTCACTAAACTTAGCAAGATTACCAACAGATATTGTTTTTGGTACAAACACTTTGCCAAATTCATCACTGATAAGATGGAACAGTGAGTTATATAATATATTTGGGTCATTGTGACTGGTCAACTCTGGCACTTTCTGGGATATATTACTTCTTAACAGTTCTAGGCGGCTTGCATTTATTGGAACACAGCTAACATATTTGCTTTGGGTGCTGCTAGTTGACCACAGTGGTCTGATTCTAGATTATTTATAATGAAATTTTTAATAGGTTTGAGATTAGTAAATATATTGTCTATGCAGGTGGAACTTGTGGCTGTTTCCTAGTTGGTTCCAAGAAAATATTGTACATATTATAAGATTTAAACAGTAACAAAAATTTATCCACTATCTGATTATTTTCTAGCAAATTAATATTAAAGTCTCCACAGATAATAATTGATTTATTTGTAGTAGATAGCTTAATTAATGTTTCCTCCATGCACTTTTCAAAATCATCATATGGTGAGCATGGAGGTCTGTATACACATAGAACAAGGAACTGCTCAACCTCAATACAGGACATTTCTATTACTCGTTCAACAGATAGGCTCACAATGTCTTTTCGTTCTTTGAGTTTTATATTCTTATTTGTAATAATTAAAGAGCCACCACGTATAGATTTTTCTCTGTTGAAGGAGCTAGCAACTTGATGATTATTAAAATTAAATAAGAGTTGGTTCTTTTTAAGCCAGTGTTCAGTAATACAAAGAATATCTATTTTGCTATCATCTATAAACAATTCCAGTTCCAACTCTTTGCCCATCATACCTTGAATGTTCTGATGAACAATATTGATTGATTTAATGCAAGAGGTTGTCTCTATTGTCTTAGGCACTAATTTAAATTATGTACAATGTCATTAGTAGCCAAGCAATTGGCTGAATTAAAAATGTCAAATTGCTCAATAGAAGCATTGTCAATACTATTGGATTGCTCAATAGAAGCAACCTTGTTAGCCAAATTTTTGGCTGCAATATCAAATAAATATGATAGCGACACAGCTATCTGTCTTTTATAATAATTAGAAAGATAGTAATTATCTTTTGTCAAGAAGAATTTTTTATATAATTATTTATGTCAATTAAATTAAATTTATCTCCATTAAAATTATTATTACATATAGTGTACAATGTCAAATTAAGCTTATATCTAATATCATTTTCCACCTGTGGCAAACTATTACTATAGGGAAATGTAAACATTATGACATTATCTACTGTAAGATTAGTTATACGGTTGTTGAAATCAATTATTTGTTTTTTGTTTACATTCCCCCTATTTCCTATTAAAATCAATAATGTTGTGTTGGGGCTAAAGCTATAAGTTAAAATTCTAGTCATAATTTCCTGATATGATAGACCAGGTGTACAGTAACTTATTACATTATGTCCCTTGGATGTATTTGACAATAAGTGACCCATGTCTTTGCCAATTTCAGCACTAAATATTACAATTTTTGGTTTGTCTATAGTTGATGGTATACTATTTGTATTTTGGAAACTACTTGTTAAAGTTGTATCTTGACATACATTTTTACATGTTCGCAAGTAAAGATACTCAAATCAAAGGGCAATCAAGCTAATAAGGGTATAATCAAATCAAAAACATTTATTCTATTTAGGCGCCCGGACCCCGCCACTCCTATGTGGACTTGGCGGCCAAAGCCCATAGGAGCGGCCCCACCTGAGCCGGCCAGCGCACCCCAACGCCAGCGCGGCCCCTGGGTTCCTCTTGGCTTCACCGTGGTGATCCAAGCCACGGCTACTGAGCCCCCCCGCCACGTCAATGCGGGAACCCTTCGGGGGGGAGTAGATAGGTCCTGGAGTGATCAGTCCCAAGCTGTTTTATCCTCCAAGTAATCCGAAATTAACTTATTTAAAAAAAATATTACAACCTTTTTGACAGAGTTTAGTTTTAATAGTAATATTAAACTTATTAATAGGCAAATCTCGGATAACATTGGGAACTTTATTATAGAATCGTATACATTGTCCCATAAAAGAATGACTTATTCTGTGGAGACGCGTTACATGTACGGATAGCTTGTGCTTATTTCGCGTGTTGATGGAATGAGCATCACTCCTTTTATCAAAACTGCTAATGTTTTTCTTTACATACATTAGATTTTCATAGATAAACTGAGAGACAACAGTTAGAATGTTTTTGTCTTTAAATTTCTGTCTAAGGGAAACTCTGGGAGCCAAACTGTAGATCGCTCGTATAGCCCTTTTTTGCAGTATAAAAATAGAATTAATATCTGCAGAACATCCCCAGAGCAGTATGCCATAAGTCATAACGCTATGGAAATAACTAAAATAAACTATTCTAGCTGTGTCTAAATCAGTTAATAGTCTAATTTTTTTAACAGCATAAGCTGCTGTACTGAGCCTACTAGACAATTTTTTAATGTGGGGATCCCATTGCAATTTAGCGTCTATAGTAATTCCTAAAAAGACCGTTGACTCCACGAGGTCCAACCCTGTTCCATTCAATTGTATATTGGATTCTACTTGTATCACATTCGGTGTCGAGAACTTTATACAATTAGTTTTCTTCTCATTGAGGACAAGATTATTTGTATTGAACCAATTCACAACTTTAGCTAATGCATTGTTAACATCGTCATATTTTAATAACTGCCTTTTAATTTTAAATAACAGTGAAGTGTCATCTGCAAACAATATAATCTCGTGATTCTTCTCTACATAATAAGGTAAGTCATTAATATAGATTTAAAACAAGAACGGCCCTAGTATTGAACCTTGTGGAACGCCCATTGAGATTATAGAGCCGAACGATTTTTTATTATTTATATCAACCCTTTGAATTCCTCCATTTAAATATGAAGTCAAAAGGTTGAGAGCCATGTTCCTAATACCGTAGTGTTGTAATTTCCTGACAAGTATATTATGTCGGACGCAGTCAAATGCCTTAGATAAGTCACAAAAAACACCTAAGGCATCTTGAGAGTTCTCCCAGGCATCAAACACATCATTTATTAGTTTTGTACCTGTGTCTATAGTAGAGCGATTCCTTGTAAACCCAAATTGACTTTTATGGAAAATTTTGTTTGCACTAAAATGAGTTTCTAATTGATGTAATATGATTTTTTCGAAAATCTTACTTAGCGTAGGTAGTACAGAAATAGGCCGAAAATTTGTTGGATCAGTAGTACTACCAGATTTGAATAAAGGAACCACTTTACTGTGCTTCATTAGGTCAGGCAATACACCACTTGCAACACAACTATTAAACACAGCTGCTAGATTGGGTGCAATGACATATATAATTGAAGAAACGGTCTTCACAGAAAGACCCCATAGGTCTGCCGTTTTTTTTGCATCTAGACTTTTGTAACTGCTTACAATATCTTTGCAATTAACTACTGAAAATTTAAAAGTTGTGTCACATTCAGTTACACTTTGTTTAAGTAAGATCTCAGCAGAAATTGAGAAAGATTTTATAGTTTTGGTTGTTAAAGAAGGAATATTAGTGAAAAAATTCTCAAACTCGGCCGCTACCTCCAAATCTGCTCTTACATCTTTATTATTAATTTTTAAATTAAAGTCTCGATTACGCACTGTATTTCTACCAGTTTCACTGTTTATAATGTTCCACATCATTTTTATTTCATTAACAGAATTTTTGATCTTATTTCTTAAATAAATAGATTTTGCTGAGGAACAGGCTCGTTTAAATAACTTAGAATAACGTTTGACATATTCCAAAAATTCAGGATTATGATTATGCGATTTTTCATGGTACAATTCATATAACTTTTGCCTACTCTTATAAATTCCTGGAGTTGTCCATTCACTAAACTTAGCAAGATTACCAACAGATATTGTTTTTGGTACAAACACTTTGCCAAATTCATCACTGATAAGATGGAACAGTGAGTTATATAATATATTTGGGTCATTGTGACTGGTCAACTCTGGCACTTTCTGGGATATATTACTTCTTAACAGTTCTAGGCGGCTTGCATTTATTGGAACACAGCTAACATATTTGCTTTGGGTGCTGCTAGTTGACCACAGTGGTCTGATTCTAGATTATTTATAATGAAATTTTTAATAGGTTTGAGATTAGTAAATATATTGTCTATGCAGGTGGAACTTGTGGCTGTTATCCTAGTTGGTTCCAAGAAAATATTGTACATATTATAAGATTTAAACAGTAACAAAAATTTATCCACTATCTGATTATTTTCTAGCAAATTAATATTAAAGTCTCCACAGATAATAATTGATTTATTTGTAGTAGATAGCTTAATTAATGTTTCCTCCATGCACTTTTCAAAATCATCATATGGTGAGCATGGAGGTCTGTATACACATAGAACAAGGAACTGCTCAACCTCAATACAGGACATTTCTATTACTCGTTCAACAGATAGGCTCACAATGTCTTTTCGTTCTTTGAGTTTTATATTCTTATTTGTAATAATTAAAGAGCCACCACGTATAGATTTTTCTCTGTTGAAGGAGCTAGCAACTTGATGATTATTAAAATTAAATAAGAGTTGGTTCTTTTTAAGCCAGTGTTCAGTAATACAAAGAATATCTATTTTGCTATCATCTATAAACAATTCCAGTTCCAACTCTTTGCCCATCATACCTTGAATGTTCTGATGAACAATATTGATTGATTTAATGCAAGAGGTTGTCTCTATTGTCTTAGGCACTAATTTAAATTATGTACAATGTCATTAGTAGCCAAGCAATTGGCTGAATTAAAAATGTCAAATTGCTCAATAGAAGCATTGTCAATACTATTGGATTGCTCAATAGAAGCAACCTTGTTAGCCAAATTTTTGGCTGCAATATCAAATAAATATGATAGCGACACAGCTATCTGTCTTTTATAATAATTAGAAAGATAGTAATTATCTTTTGTCAAGAAGAATTTTTTATATAATTATTTATGTCAATTAAATTAAATTTATCTCCATTAAAATTATTGTTACATATAGTGTACAATGTCAAATTAAGCTTATATCTAATATCATTTTCCACCTGTGGCAAACTATTACTATAGGGAAATGTAAACATTATGACATTATCTACTGTAAGATTAGTTATACGGTTGTTGAAATCAATTATTTGTTTTTTGTTTACATTCCCCCTATTTCCTATTAAAATCAATAATGTTGTGTTGGGGCTAAAGCTATAAGTTAAAATTCTAGTCATAATTTCCTGATATGATAGACCAGGTGTACAGTAACTTATTACATTATGTCCCTTGGATGTATTTGACAATAAGTGACCCATGTCTTTGCCAATTTCAGCACTAAATATTACAATTTTTGGTTTGTCTATAGTTGATGGTATACTATTTGTATTTTGGAAACTACTTGTTAAAGTTGTATCTTGACATACATTTTTACATGTTCGCAAGTAAAGATACTCAAATCAAAGGGCAATCAAGCTAATAAGGGTATAATCAAATCAAAAACATTTATTCTATTTAGGCATCAAAGACGCACTTACGAAAGTCAATTATTAACAAAATTAAATGTGCTTAAAAGACTCGACTGCCGTGTTCGGAATTAAATAGATCCTTTATCGAGAAGAACGGGCCAGAAATTTGGGGCCATTTTTAACTGACTTCAAAATAGAAGGAGGTTAGTATGTTCGTTCTATGTTTTTTTTTGTGTTATGATAACCGTTTTCCTTCCCATTTTCATCAAATTCGGTGCAGCAGTTTTTGAGTTACACTCCAATAACTGAAAAGTGTTTTACCTATTTTAATGATGTACACTCTTTTATGTCAATAAATGAATTTTTATATTATGTTTTTTGAATTATTGTTTAATTAAAACATTAATGTAATTGGAAGGAAAAGTAAATAAGCTTGCAACACTGGCTTTGCGAAATTGAATGTTTTATTGTCGTCTCTGACAGCTGTCATGTGTCAAATACTTTAAGTAATACAATACAGTGGTTTTACAATTAATTTACATATTATTTATACTTCTAATTCAATAAGTTTTGGTAGGTAAATCAAATTAAAAATCAACAAAGATTTTCGCCAAAATGCATCTGACGGATCACAGACTAAATGTATGTGTCGTGTTACATTTCTTTTGTCGCAATTAAATATTGTGACACAATATTAAATAAATCTAAATTGAAAGTCTTAAAAAATCTGAAATAAATACAAAATGACTTTATTTTTAACCCAACATCTTATGCTACTCTTACCATTTTGGTTCATTGCATCTTATTTAAGACCACTTATAACCCTCTCCTTTTAAACAAATTGTTGAGGTCGGCACCATGATATTTCAAAAGTACCTACCTATTATCACAATATTGTGTGCATAGCTACCGACTTCGACAAACTACTTCACATGTTTTGGTGATGAAGTCTGTTAATTTTAATACAATTTTAATTAGTTACATGGGTGGCAGATTCAAATTCATTCATTTATTTCGATCGCCAATTTGATCATACAATTATTAAAATAAAACATTAAAATCATAAAACTAGGTACATATTTAAAATTAATAAAATAGATTTAAACTAACACACACCTTTCACCATTTGCTTGTTAGTCAGTACATGTACCATTGAGCAGTGGTTCATGTACGTACAGATGTCAACGTGCCAGAGGTTGAGAACTTTAAGCATCTTTGTCTTCTAAATAATGTCATACTACATTATGCGTAACTTATATTTTCTTAATGGTGACGGATTTATTTACACAATTCAACTTTTCTTCATTCTTTAGTTCAGTTTTATTTTTCAACTAGCTGACCTACCAACAGCCACTATACCCATGTGGTCTACAAGGTGTAGGATCTCCAATACAAGATTAATACTAATCACATTACGCACAAAAAACCAGCCAAGTACGAGTCGGACTCACGCACGAAAATTTCCGTATCTATAAATCTCCTCCACAACAGACATTGTGATTGATTTTTTGCTGTTTTTTATAAATAATGGTACGGAACCCTTCGTTCACGAACCCACTCGCACTTGGCCTGTTTATTAGGACTAGTTGTTATAGCAGCAACAGAAATACATCATCTTTGAAAATTTCAACTGTCTAACTATCGCGGTTCATGAGATACAGCCTGGTGACAGGAGAGAAAACAGGCACTTGCAATGAAGCTTGCCTTGTCGTTCTTAACTGAGCTGTAATGCGAGTATGGATTGTGGATAAGAAAAACGATCGGTAATAGAAAGCTTGTGATATAGCTATCGCAGCTAGATCCATACTAGAGACAAGGTAAGATAGCTGATAACGACGAGTTTATCGTGAGATCCATGCTCGCACGGAGAGATAAAAGTAAAAGACATTTCGCTGACGAAAAAATTCATCTCCATTATTGCTGTGTTTTATAATTTCAGTTGTAAAAACTCGCATTTTCATCAAGCAAGTTTTTTGGCCGTCGAACTTATTGCGGTTACGACTTGGATGGTTACGCATAGCGTCATCTAGCGCTTCCTTACTTCGAAGAGCAAGTTCCTTGCCGTTCTCAGGTGATCATCAAGGTTATACAACCATTGTAGTAGCGTCATGTCACATGGTTGATTTTGACCTATACCACTCCAGTACTCCTCAGTACTTCCGTCCCATCCATAGATCCTTCTTTGGGTACTGTCAAAGCGTAAAAGAGCCCGTTTACACGCCGGAGTACTAGTGCCATAAGCCAGCTGGCTAATGCAATCGACTGTGCATTCGGCACTCTTTCCAACCGACTTTTATAAAAGAGCAGGTTCTCAAATTGACTGATTTTTATGATTCAGAATTAGGACTTTTTAAGTGTAGCGATTTTAATTTTTAAACTTTTGCGTAGTGAACATTAATTTATATTATATTGACTATCGCGTTAGTATTTACCTCGACGTTTCGATCAAGTTGCATTGATCGTGGTCACGAGCGGACTGAAAATAAGGGTGTCATTGCCTTGAAAAAATAAAAAAAATATCTCCATACTTCAAGACAATGACACCCGCCTCTTCAGTCTGCTCGTGACCACGATCAATGTAGCAATTTTGATGACTCTTTTTTCAACCGACTTCCAAAATAAGGTTCTCAAGTCGACGCGTATAATTTTTTTATGTCATCACGCATAACTTGTTACAGAGTGGACCGATTTTAATAATTATTTTTATGTTTGGTAGAGTATACTTTCAAAGTAGTCCCATTTCAATTTAATCAAATTCTGATGATATCGTAATTGACGGTGAATGACAATCGATCCCGCAAAGGCCACTAACATGGGTGAACATTTTTTTTTCCAAATAATGAACCGACTTCAACACTCAAAAGGGTGAAATAACTTACGTACCATGCGCACAATATGGTGTCAATAGGTACTGTTACGGACAATGATCCATTTTTTAGTTTAAAGTTTTAAATAGAGCGAACGACAGAGCGAGATAGGTGTACAGTATATCGCTCTCTCTTTCCCGCACTAATTCATACACGCTAGGTGAGCGGCACGCTAGTTGCCAAACATTGTAAATCCTATATATAGTAGCTAAGTTAGAAAAATTCTTGCCCACCATATACACTTGTACCTAAGTCTAATTTTAAGAAGAAAAACTGTATTTGAAGAAATAAAACGCATGGAAAGTGAAGTTTAAGAAAACCTTTATTGAAGAAACCTTCATGAACCTCATAAACCTCACATTTTAATGGTCCTTCGAAAGAGCCGGATGTCTGCAGCCAGTATTTGAAGACGAGAAACGAACAAGGATATACCGAACACGCTCATGTAATCCAAGTTCATGCTGAGCTACACTTCGGGAAATAACGAGAAAATCTCTACAGCGGCGTGTGTGGAACGGAAAACGGCAGATCAGAACGAGGGACTACCGAACGCGTCCCCACGATCTGCCAATATCACCCGCATATAGAGGACTACAACGTACGGCGGACCAGATCACGGGTTTTCATTATAACCCGGGGGATCGTGGTCGTCATCTGAGTTTGTGAAGATCACCCAACGGTGCTACTGCAAGGGGTTCTTCGAGGTAGAAGAAAGAAGATCACCGAACGGTGCGCCGTGTGATCGAGTGAGAAGATCACCCAAAGGTGCCACGTGTCGACGACAGGTGGAGGGTAAGACTTGGTAGGGCAGTTAGGGTTGTTAGGGCTGTTAGGGTGCTAGGGGGTTAGGGACCATAGGGGCAGTCAAGAGCCGAAGATGCCGACGACAAGAAGCCAAGCCGCGGAAGAAAGGGCACCAATCCTGGTGCATGAAGACTCTCCCGCGTCGCCGTCCGCGAACAGCGTCCCAGTGGACCCGCAGTCCACCGCGACTACACGCGTCGGTACAACCGCGAACGAGGTAGGGATGACGCGAACGGTACCGCGTCTCACCGAGCACGTTGTAGGCGCGACAAGTAGGGCAACGCGCGCACCGTCGGTACGGTCTCATAAATCCACAGCGAGCGCAGCGGGTCGCATTCGTCAAGCCGAGCTGGAAGCCGAAGAAAAACTCGCGGAAATTAGACGCCAAGAATTACAATTACAAGCGACTCTTATAAGAAAACGACTTGCATTGGACGTCGCAACCATACGCGAAGAGACAGACAGAGATAGCATATGTCCCGAGGAAGCAGCCGAAACGGAACAACGCGTCAAAGAGTGGTTGCATCACAATCAGCCACGGGGGGAGCAACCCGAGGACACGGAACAAGAAACGAGTGCAGGAAGATACCCATCACTTCCACCGACTACGAGGGAAGGAGTAACGGGAAGGCCAACGGTATCAACACACAACCGTGTTACGTTCGAAGAGGCGCGGAGGCCCAGGTCGCCTACGCCCAACAGACCGCGAGACAGAGACATAGAACATCTAGCGGAAGCCTTAGAGCGAATGGCCCGAACGCGAATACCATCTAGGCAGACTCAGGACTTACCAGCGTTCAGTGGAGCCACGGGTGAATGGTTACCTTTCAAGGCGGCCATGCGAGAGTCAACCGGCATGCACAAGTTTTCACCGGCGGAAAATCTCGCACGGCTTAGAGCGTGCCTACGAGGCGAAGCACGCGAATGCGTATCGGCGCTGTTGTATACAGCAGCCGAGCCGTCTATCATAATGCAAACATTGGAACAATGTTTCGGTCGACCGGAAGCAATAATCGACAAAGCGTTAGACGACATTAAGAAACTACCACGTTTAGGTACGTCAGCGACCGAGTTAAACGGTTTCGCGATTAAACTGCAGAACATAACAACGACTATTATGTGCATCGACGAAAGGGGTTATCTACAGAACCCGATGCTAGCTCGACAGGTCACGGATAAATTAACGCCGCATATTAAGTCAAGGTGGTGTGATTACGCGTCCGAATACGGAAACCGATCGGAGCCCGAGATCGTCACCCTGTCACGATTCCTAATGCGCGAGGCGGACCGAGCAATTAGATATACCTACTCGTCGACCACAGCCACTACGACGGCCACGAGAGGTGCCGTATATAAGCACACGGAACAACGACGAAGTAACGAGCGAAGCAAGGGCGCGAACGTGTATGCTACAACAGACGATACCAAGAAAAGGGTATGTTTCTGCTGCGGAGCCGAACACGATACGAACAAGTGCCCGAAGATCGCCGCAATGCCTACATCCCAACGCTGGGAGTGGGCGAAGGAAAGTCGCACATGTTTCAAGTGCATGAATAGTAAACATAGAAGATTTCACTGTAAAAGTAAACACTGCGGGGTGGGAGAGTGTCGTCAACCGCACCACGCACTGTTACATATGAAAAGCAGCGAGTCCGTCAACGCAGCGTCAGACGATGACGTCATCGCAGCGACGGCGCGATCAGCTAAGGATAACAAGGTGTTATTGAAGGTCTGTCCAGTCATGATCAGAGGACCCGACGGAAAAGAAACACATACATACGCGCTACTAGACGAGGGATCGACTATCACCCTTCTGGACCGAGAGATCGCCGAAATGGTCGGAGCACGGGGCCCGACACGAGCGCTCAACATCCACGGGGTAGCGACCAGCCAAAGGGAGCCCGACAGTCAGTGCATAAAAATCGAGATAAGAGGCCAGAGCGAGAAAGAATACCACCCAATAAACGCTCGCACCGTGAATAGCATAGCCCTAGGTTCGCAGTCGGTTAAATCCGAGTGGTTACAGCACTCGCACTTACGCGACGTAAATATCGAACCTATGTGCTACGATGAAGCCAAACCACGGATACTTATCGGGGCGGATAACTGGCACTTGATAGTAACTCGAAAGCTGTTGACGGGAAAGATGAATCACCCGGCTGCATCGCTCACTAAGTTGGGGTGGATCGTACACGGGTCGGTACCTAGGAGTCTTATAAAGCTAGATAGCGAAGCGGTACTACATATCAGGACGAGTCAATACGACGAAAAACTCGACGACCTCGTAAAAACTCACTTTGAGCTAGATGCCCTAGGCGTGTCTATGAAGAGACGAACGTTAGAGCGAGAGGAACGTGCGAAAGAGATATTCGAACACACCGCTAAGAAGGTAGGCGATCACTACGAAGTAGGTCTACCGTGGAAAACCGATGACGTTACTATGCCACCGAACTACGACATGGCATTAAGTCGACTACGAAGTATCGAACGAAAAATGGATAAGTCACCGCAGTTTAAGGCCGCTTACACCGCGCAAATGGAAGGTTTAATACAGAAGGGGTACGCAGAGCGATGCGACGAGGATCACGAGGGCGATCAGCGATTATGGTACCTACCGCATTTCGCCGTAACGAACCCACACAAACCTAACAAAGTCAGGCTAGTACACGACGCAGCCGCACACAGCGGGGGTGTTTGTCTGAACGACGCCTTGCTCGACGGACCAGACTTATTACAATCCTTACACGGCGTGCTATTCCGTTTTAGGGAAAAACCGATAGCAGTCACCGCCGACATACGGGAAATGTTTATGCGAATAAAAATTCGTAAATGCGACCGAGTCGCACAGCACTTTTTGTGGCGCGGAGACGAGCGTAGTCAGCCACCCGAGAAGTACGTGATGACTTCAATGATATTCGGAGCACGAAGCTCGCCGTTTCTCGCGCACAGCGTAAGAGATAGAAACGCCGACGATCATAAAACGACTCACCCACTCGCCCATACCGCGATCACGCACAGTCATTATATGGACGACTGGGTTGATAGTTTCGACTCAGAGGAAATAGCCGCGCGAACGATACGAGAGGTGCAAGAAGTGCACGCGGGGGCGTCGTTCGAGCTAGCAGGTTGGAATTCGAATCGAGAACATCTGCTATCTCACATTCCCGACGTCAACAAAGCGAGCGCGCCTAAACAGCTGGGGGCGAGCGCACATCCGCACGAGAAAACGCTCGGCATAATATGGGCGCCTAATACGGACGAACTAGCATTCAATACAAAAATGCCGCGTGTACCGGACGACGTGAAAAACGGGAATCGAACCCCCACCAAGCGCGAAGCGCTAGGCGCCGTGATGTCAATATTCGACCCTCTAGGTCTACTCAGTCCGTATACTATCACGGCAAAAATAATGTTACAAGGACTCTGGAAGAAAAAGGTCGAATGGGACGACCCGCTACCATACGAAGAAGCGACCGTATTTCGCGAATGGTACGAGGACTTGAAATTTATAGCTAACTTACATATACCGCGGTGTTACGATGTAAGTACGGAAATAATGCGCGTGCAGTTACATGTCATGAACGATGCCAGCGCACAGGCTGTAGTAACGGCGGCGTATTATCGCTTCAGCAGAAGAGATGGGAGTGTGCACGTCATGTTGGTGGCCGGCAAAGCCAAAGTCGCTCCTATGAAAGCACAAAGTATCCCTAGGTTGGAACTACAGGCGGCACTTATGGGTGCACGGTTAGCGCGTGACGTCATCGAGGGACATCGGCGTAAGCCTGACGAAGTCATAATGTGGAGTGACTCCAAAACGGTGCTACAGTGGATACGGAACGATACGACTCGATACGCGCCATACGTCGATCACCGGTTGAGCGAGATTACCGACTTAACTCGCGCCGAGCAGTGGCGATGGTGCGACACCGCGAGTAACTGTGCGGACGACGCCAGCCGACCCGGCAACAATCAATTACGCGCCACAGACCGGTGGTTCACAGGGCCCGCGTTCTTGTACGGACACGAGGATGACTGGCCGCAGGAGAAAATCGCACACGAAGAGCACGCCGAGGTATTCACTACACACGCGAGCGAGTTCACACCGTTGTTAGATATAAAACGTTTTTCGAGTTACGAACGCGCGGTACGAGCAATGGCGTACGTTTTAGTGTTCATCGAAAAATGTCAAAAGCGAAAGTCTTTTCTCGCGCTCGAACATATCGACCGCGCCGAAAAAACATTAATAAAAGAAGCTCAACGCGAAAGCTTCCCGGAGGAAATAAAGAAAGTCGCGGCCGGAAGGAACGTAGAAAGACAAAGCCGGCTATACAGGTTGGACCCGACGTGTAACAAGGACGGCCTACTATGTCTACATGGGAGGATAAACGCGGCTACAGTACCGGAGGAGATGAAATCTCCCCCTATACTCGACGGTGCGCACCCGCTGACTCGTTTACTAATAAAACGTGAACACATACGTAATAGTCACGTAGGTCGCGAACAAATAGTCAACAACTTGAGGCAACGTTATTGGATATTGCGCCTACGACCGTCGGTACGGTCAGTAGTAGGAAAATGCGCGTTATGTAAACTACGTAGGGCGGCGCCGGCGGTACCGGTCAAAGGCGACTTACCTAAGGCTAGGTTGACCGCATACAGCAGGCCGTTTTCCCGGTGCGGTATCGACTGCTTCGGCCCTATGTGGGTGACGATAGGCAGACGAAAGGAAAAACGTTGGGGCATGCTATTTACCTGCATGATCACTCGCGCGGTACACATCGAACTCGTCGCGAGCCTGAGTACGGATTCGGCAGTGTTAGCCATGCGCCGAATGGCGTCCCGACGCGGATGGCCGGAGTTAATATTTTCCGATAACGGTACGAATTTCAAGGGGGCCCAAGTCGAGTTAGACAAAGCTTTCGAGGAGTGGTTACCCGCGCTACGAGACTACGCGTTAAGTCGAAGAGTACGGTGGTCATACTCGAACCCGGGTGGACCTAATGAAGGGGGGTGTTGGGAAAGGCTTATTTCCTCAGTGAAACGCGCCTTAAAAGTCGTGTTGAGCGAACGGTCACCGAAGGAGGAGGTACTAGCTACCGCGCTTACGGAAATCGAACATACTATAAACGCGCGACCTTTGACGCACGTAGCCGTTAGTCACGACGACGCGGAAGCTCTGACGCCGAACCACTTTTTACTGGGGACCGCGGTCGGGTTACCGCACGTAGGTACTTGCGACGTAGCGGATAGGCGACTATGGCGCGCCTCGCAGGCGTTAGCGAATATGTTCTGGGCTAGGTGGATAGACGAGTACTTACCTACCTTAACTCCCCGAGGAGACGTACGTAAAGATTTTAACAACATAAAGATAGGCGATGTAGTCCTAATAGTCGACGGTTTACTACCACGTAACGTTTGGCCACGGGGCCAAGTAAACAAGGTTTATACGGGACCGGACGGTATAGTAAGAAGTGCGGATGTACGGACGAGAGGGGGAGTCTTCAAGCGACCGGTGAGGAGGCTCATCGTCCTCCCGACTGAAGAGGGGCTTCGCAGTGCTGCGCCGGGGGGAGAATGTTACGGACAATGATCCATTTTTTAGTTTAAAGTTTTAAATAGAGCGAACGACAGAGCGAGATAGGTGTACAGTATATCGCTCTCTCTTTCCCGCACTAATTCATACACGCTAGGTGAGCGGCACGCTAGTTGCCAAACATTGTAAATCCTATATATAGTAGCTAAGTTAGAAAAATTCTTGCCCACCATATACACTTGTACCTAAGTCTAATTTTAAGAAGAAAAACTGTATTTGAAGAAATAAAACGCATGGAAAGTGAAGTTTAAGAAAACCTTTATTGAAGAAACCTTCATGAACCTCATAAACCTCACAGGTACTTTTGAACTATCATGCTATCTATTTCAACAAGTTTCACACTTTTAAGTGTTAAAGTCGGCTCCTTTTATTATATTTTAGTATATTTTTTTATTTCAAATCGGATCCTTTTTATAAGGTGTGGCTTAAAAATTGACCAATTACTTTATTGCTTTAATAAAAATTTAAACTTAAAATCAACATCGGGTCTTCATATTTTAAGTAGGTATCTTCAATAAAAGAATGGAATTACTCATGTTTAAAAATTATTCAAATTGTTTTTAATTTTATACCCCAAGTAAGTACCAATTGGATTACACAAGATTACAACAGATACAAAAAAAAACACTTATACAAAAGATATACGGTCATATATATGGACAGAAATGCATGTGAATTACAATAACAGTCCACATGGAAAGTTACTGCTTAAAATTATAGAACAGAGCTTTGTCGTGGTCACGTGCCCTACAGTCCCAATGGAAATAACACCATTGACAAAACCTTATTACGAGTATATGGTGTACAGTGACGTATCTAAGTCAGAGGGTAAAAGCATATCCTTTATAACATGTATAAATAATATAGGAAGTAGGTAAATTTCGCCAAACTACCTACTTCCTATAGTACCTATGGCTCAGATATCTAAACTAGGGTAAGCCATAGGAAGTAGGTACTTTTTTAAGAAACGGCCAGCTTCCGAGACCATTTATTGGCAGCGTCAGCAATCAACTTATTAGTAGGTATAGTGGTAAAAAAGATTGTCAATTTGATAACCACCTACTAGTGGTCTGTGGGCTCTTTTGGATAAAGAAAGCTCCACTATAGATGCCTAGTAAAACCAAGCCCGAAAGCGATAAGTACATTAAATAATAGGATTATGCACTTGGTGATGCAGGTATAGATAGTTTACTCTGTTGGGAGTTAAAAAATATTTCAAGGGACGAGGAAACTCACTTGTTTGGTGGTAGGCTTCTCGTGTAATTGTTATTTTAGTACCATCACAGTCTACAGAGCAACACTCGTTAACCTATGTCGTAGACATTTGGGCGGTTTGAAAACTTCGTGATAGTGATAATGTTTTATTGAAAAACAACTGCTCTCCGCGGTTTTTACCCGCGTGGTGATGGATGATGATGATGTTGATGATGATAAATCTTATATAGCCTATTGATACTCAGGGTGAATGTAGCTTTCCAATGGTGAAAGAATTTTTGAAATCGGTCTAGTACTCTTTTGAGCCAATTCGTTACAAACATACTTACATACAAATCTTTCCTCTTATAATATTATAAGTATATAAGGATAAGTATAGACAAATGTTTACAAGTCAAGTCATAATCCTAACTATAAGATTATAATTGCGAAAGTGGGTTTGTTTGTTACGCTTTCACGCCTAAAGGCTGAATGGAATTCGATGACTTTTCATTATCATCACCCGTCACTACGCGGGTGAAACCGCCGGACGCACCTAGTACATCTAATATCAACTTCCACCAAGCTCCAACGTCAACTTGTTGGATAAGGGTCCATACTCATCATACTTAATAATATTATAAAGAGGAAAGATTTGTATGTATGTTTGTAACGAATTGGCTCAAAAAGTACTGGACTGATTTCATAAATTCTTTCACCAGTGGAAAGCTACATTCACCCTGAGTAACATAGGCTATATTAGATTCATCATCATCATCATCATCCATCACCGCGCAGGTGAAACCGCGGAGAGCAGCTAGTAAACATATAAAACGAGCCCAGGTATCAGCCATGGGGTAGCAAAGGACTGATTATAATACGCTCGTGCTTACTCATATGAGTACGCCTTACGTTTGGGTGTTGATAAATAAGGATTAAATTGATAAAGTAAACGTGCTGCCACTCACACAATCTGAGTAATTACTAACTGAACAAGCCGCAATCTTGAGTGATTGACTGCGATCGTGCTCGGTAATTCTAATCGGGTACGGTATGTTGGGGTTAGTTCGGATGATTATTTATTGTACTCGGAATTATTATGGTGAGATTAACCCGTCCGAATCAGCAAGCCCCTGGTTCATTCATATATCTTTTGTTATAGCGTAAACCTGATGCGGACAGATTAGAATAAATTAAAATGTACGCAATTGAATCAGGAAAAAGTTGTTTTATTTCAACATACAATTGACATAAATCACATAATCACGATTTATGATCAGAATGAGTTAAAAGTTAGTATGTTTTTACTAAGCTATAGTATTAGTTACTATATCAAGAGATCGTACTACATCAAGGAACTATTTTAATTGTCGTACGCTTGCCGAATGTTCAATGACTAGCAATTTATTAAAATTGTCTCATATATATTACAAACATTGCTAAAAATACATGGTTCTCAGACTTTACAAAAAATATGGATATAACCTAATAAATATTTTATTAACAAATAAATTATCTTGAATTCATTTGTTGGTTATTACAGTTGTATTTATTCGATCAGTAAAATCTATCAAATTAAATATACAAAATAAAGGTAAGCATACACATGACATTACATATGGAAGAAATAATGAGAAAGAAATGAAGAAAATAAAGACACAATGGTTCTTTAACTTTATCGAAACAGGACCTAATTATACAATAATAATATTAAATGTAATAAATACACACAGAATGTATGTAACATGAAAAAATTTAATTCTTTACAACGATTAGCTTATTATCGTGGATTTGTTGTTAAAGTTATTATTATTTCTAGTGTCAGATATAGTGGCTTCGCAGACAATGTTGCCAGTAATCAAAAACACTAGAATGTATTATAGAAGTTTGAATAAACCGTTGCTCAATGCAGTATTACCCCAACATACCTTTTGAATGCGCAATGCCTATTATGTTAGGAATATCGGTAGAATTGCTGCGGCGTTATATATAGGCAATAGACACTTTAAGCCGTGGGGTGCCGGCTTAGAATAGCTATCCCCGTTGCCTTTAGTTAGAAGAGTCCCCCCCAAAAATCTTCTCGTGGGCGTCATAGAAGGCGGCTAAGCGATAGCAAACCGGAAGATGAACTGCAGCACCTTCTGAAAAAACACCGCAAAACTGCAATGCTAAACCACGTCCCAAGCGAGACGAGCATTGGCAAAACCCCCCTAATGAATTTCACAAATGGAACCAGGCCCCCAGTCCTCAGCAGCCCCGCTTTTCCTGGATATGGTAGCGGCCACGGTAACGGTAGTGCAGAGGGTCCTAAGAACCCCCGGCAGACGCCCGGCTACCACTCCTCCGACGACCTGGTAACACACAATATACCTACGCACGGCAGGCCAGACGGGAAGTTTTACGAGCTGGAATTAGAAATAAGTAAGTCACACTGGGATGTCGTGGGGATCTGAAGTCCGTAGAGTGGGTGAGGACACGATACTTCTGAAACCTACTCTACTACTAGGAGGGTGACACAGTCTCAAGGTGATGTCCGGTTTCTCGTCCACAAGTCCATTACTAACGACATTGCTACAACCGATAGCGTTTCTAACGGGGTCGTATACCTCATATACTCTGAACACACTTCCTTGTCGTTATGGAAGAATGCAACGCAAAATTAAGTAAGAGTAGTAATGCATTGTAAGAGGGGCATTTTGGCTATAGGCAACGGAACTGTAGGGGACAGAAGTTTTGTGAAAGAAAGAAAGAGGGACTCTTTATGATGAACTAATTTTTTTCAGAGAGTGCCCCGCATTGGATATGGACCTGGCTGAATCCCGATGGTTCCACAAGAAATGGATGGAATTAATTATTACCACCAATAGACACATTCCCTGATGTCTCGGTGATCAACAGGGTGAAACAGTCAGTGACCAACGGATCGTAAGAGGCACGTTGAATAATTATAAATGTTAAACTGCCGTGCGATTCTGTAATAATTCGTCGACGCGCTCGTCGACGAGCTTACCGATGTCAAATACTTTATGATATATCGCCCTTGTACATAAGGTTGTTTTTCCAACGTTTCTTGTTATCTCGTCATTTGTTTCCCGGATGTTGTCAATGATGCAACGATGTTTGCTCTTAGAGAATCGCACGCTGGAGTGGTCGTCTAATGTAGTCAACTGTCCAATTGCTTTGAAACTATCGCTTTTGAAAATTTCGAAAAAAGTTTATGAGTTTGATGTAGTTTTGTTGTGTTCTAAGTACCTATATTACGAAAATGAGTGCGTCCAGCAACGACGCTACATTTATAACTCCAAAACAGTTTAAAGAGCAAGTTTTTAATGTTGTATTTAGTTTTTTACCAGAAAAATCACTTGAAAAATATCTTAAGGCGTACGAGTTATGTAATAATTGGCGACTTTCATAAGGTGCTAAAACTAATCCTATGACTGTGCTAGTGTCATATTTTATGGAATTATCAAAAAAACGTAACAAAGTACCCTTTGTCTTAATTATTTGTTTTACTTATGACCTATAACTATTCAAATATGTTGGAGGTGAAAAGTTTAATGTTTCACAAGATTTTTTTTATGTCTCGTGCCTTTAAATCATGAACTAGTGAAGTAGTAGTGTGATTGACTGTGCTCACATGTGGAACACATAACTATTACTGATTGTTTTAGTGATGGATTAGCTAGAGGCGTTTTCAACAGCTTCCATACTTTAGCGGGCCCGTTAAGCCATCAACCTCGGTTGTTTCTTTCAGGACCACCGTCGTTAGTCTTTCACGAAGGCCTTAGGAGACCTGATTTACCAGGTCGAAGTTTACTTCGAGACTAAAGCTATAGTCTATTCACCAAGCTGCAATCTGCCCTAGTGGTTAAGTATACATACCCCTCTCTTTAAGACGAAGGCACGGCTCTTAGCAGTGATATTGTAATGAGTTGAAACTCTTCTTTTTTACTTAATAAATTATAACTAGTTACAAATTATTACGATCTACGGTGAAGTTTTTCTAAGCGTGTTTATTGTCTCTATATGTGTTATGGAGTTTATTTTTAGCAAGGTGATGTCCACTGAAGTTACCGCTGCCGTGTCTTGAAATGGAAAGTGAAGTTATCGTTGTCTCCATTCTCTTGCGACTGGCATTGCCTCCTTTCAATAGATTCTGGAAAAATATACAAGAGTTGTAATGGTTTGTCTTACACCTGTTAATCTTCGTCTACGTCGTTGCCTCATGGCTGAGGGTCGTGGTCATCACATGTGGTTTTTCCCACTAAGATCTTCCAGGCTTCACTGTTTTGAGAAAGTTTGATGGATGCGTGAATGGTGGAATGGCCTTTGTTGGTGGCCAAATGTCTTCGTGTAAGGGCGAGAAAAATATTCTTTAAAATACAATAACTTTTTATTTATGAACCGATTGACATGAAAGAAATTAGTAAAAACGACATCTAAATCAGATAAGCCGTTATTGAGATAAGCATGCACAAACGCACAAATAGACAAACAGATAAACAGACAAAATTGTAACAATATTTTTTGAATTCTATTTTCGGTTATAAAAGTCCCCATAATATTTTTTCTTATACATCTTCTATGAACAGACAGCGATCCGTTACATTTTTATTATATGTATAGGTAGATATATAAAAATATAGGTACCTAATATAAAACAAAATTACTTACTTGTTATTATAATTATTTTAGTGGCAAAGACTTACGTAGTGTACGAATAAACGAGTTTAATTAAGAATATTAATAATGAAATACATTTATTATTAATCACATGTGTTTTAATTAATTTCATATTCAGAGCTGAGATTGAGATGATGCGATTAAAATAACTATAAAGTAAATCTAACAATTTGATAAGATGGTTGGGACTTTATCTTACAATGTTTTTTATCTCATTTTAATCTAATAAGTTCTTAATTAAGACGGTTTGAATAAAATGGTCATATTATAAATACGAGTACCCAGCTAGCCGAAAATACCTACCTGAAGATTTCCTAAAGGTTAAAGATTTAGTTTTGGTAACTCAACTCGTCCTTGTCGGCAGTCTCTATTTAGGACGCTGCCAAAAGCATTCAGTTCAAATGCCATTAAAAATGTACGTCTTCACTCCGGCAAACTATCGTAAATTTATTATGAACATGCGGAGGTTTTTTAGTTTCGGTAGGAAGAAATCCTTTATGGTTTACCGCAGAAGACCAGTAACTCTGAGGTTATATCCGAGTCCACCGGCGGGAATGGGAGTGCCAGAGCGTACGGACTAGAACCTCCTCCCTCTTTCCTATACACACTTATATACTATCCTATATACTCTTTCCCTACAGACACTAGGTATGTACTGTTAGAATATTAAACCTTTTATTTATTACTAGTCTGAACCCTGAATCTGAATCTAACGAGACTTATAGACTTAGTGCGATTCCAGCCATCATCTATACTAATCTATACTATATAATATTATAAAGAGGGAATATTTATATGTAAGTATGTTTGTAACGAATTGGCCCAAAAGTACTGGACCGATATCAAAAATTCCTTCACCATTGGTAAGCTACATTCACCCTGAGTAACATAGGCTATATAAGATTCATCATCATCATCATCATCCCTCACCGCGCGGGCGAAACCGCGGAGAGCATCTAGTATATTATATTTACATACTGTTTTTTTTCTTAATTTAAATATTACATTAATTTACAATTAACACGCTATTATAAGACTTAAAATAACATTTTATGTTCTTGCCATCGAGAGCGATCTCAGGAGAGCCGTCACGAACTCCTCGTTCCTGTCCTGTCCATGCGGTGTATTTTGAAGTACAAACTTTCCGTGATATATTCGTGCCTATCACCGAGCTTTGGGTCTTAGCGTTACTTCAACATCTACAAACTTTGACACTTATGTCGAGGCAATGCTTGGCTAACTTAGACCTAATTGTTATATTTCCTAGGCTCGTAGAGCAATTAGTTACGTTAAGAAGTCGGCAAAGGTACAACACGTACATTTCGCCTGTTATGCTTTTTTGTTTAGTTTTAAAAGGGGTATACTTAGGGACCCTTTTGAAATTAAACTACCTAAGCTAACATATAAGCATCATAAGTCCATTACGGTCCCACTGCGGGGATACGTTACAACTACTATTTTCAAGATCTATCCTAAAAGCTACGCAGAATGAACGTTTTCATTTTCTTAACGTGTGTGACGTGTGCATTATTATCATGACAAACATGTTTTCTTTTTCAGCTGTGCTATTCTCTAAGTGCAAACATCGTTGCATCTTTGTCAACATCCGTGAAACAAATGACGACATGACAAGAAACGTTAGAAAAACAACCTTGTGTACAAGGGCGGTATCTCAAAGTATTTGACATCGGTGAGCTCGTCGACGAGCACATCGACGAATCATTAGAGAATCGCACGGCAGGACGAGTGTTGGAGATCATGTCACATTTACTTACTTTGAATGCTTGACGAAATTTGCGGGACATCAAGCTGTAGAGTATAGGGTTTGTCACCGTTGACAAATAAGAGTTGTAGCACAAATAGTTGAGTATCTTCCAGCTCTGAAACATGGTGAGCTGACTTTAGTTTAAGCGCAAATAAAAATGTTTCAGCTAAATTTAAATCTTAACAATCATTTCTTTCTTGCAGCTAGTTTTTACAAGCAAATCTACTTGTTAAACTCGCACAAGAACTACTACGACCTAACTTCAATAACGGGATATTTACCATGAATATGTTTTATTTGTTTTTAGAAATCATAAAGCATAAATAAATAAACGGCATACGATGAGCATGAGTCAAACTGCCTTAAAATAACAAGGCAACGTGACGTGATCACGGAATTACAACAGAGCTTCTGAGAGCGCGTGAAAAAACTGGTATTATATAGCGTTCCAATTATTTCATTCCATAATACATAGGCACTTCGCTAAAAGCGTAGTATAGAAGTGTGGTGGTATACTGATCTTCAAATAAGGGGACATGATTAAAACAAAATATCGGACCACCTCACGTATGAAATAATATCGTCAATAAACAATTTTAGAAAGCTTAATAAATTACGAATAATCGCGCTTGCAGGTTTGTAGACTTCCAGCCTTCCGAACAAGCTGCCAAAAAGTATATAGTACCGTAGACCACATCCACACGCTACGCTAGAGTTTCGTAGGTAGGCCTATCTACAATAATATGGCGTAGCGTGTGCAGGTACGCATAGGTATCCCACTATATGGACCGACGACATTGTGAAAGTCGTGGACACATTTAGAGAATGCCGTTTTTTGCAGCATTCATTGGTCGTCTATATTCAACAGTGGACGTCTTCAGATAATTATCTTGATCAAATACGTGGTAAAGATCCCGCTAATAAAGTTTACCTTTACAAAAGTATCTACAGAATTTGAATAAACAAGTAAAGTACGTATTTTCCAAACAGATCTAGTGGAATTGTAATACTATCTAGAGATTTGAATTATCGTTACAAATTTGATTTTTAACAGAGTTTTTAATACCTCTTAAATGCGACAGTTAGTTTAGTACCTGTCCGTATTGCACTCGATTAGATTTAATGAACAGAGTTGCAGATGTAACTATATCTGTGCAGCTGAGCTCATCAAAACAAGCCAATATGTTTGTAACGTCTTAGCGTGCTTAATGGGTTCAATCTCAGTGCTAAAAATTAGGCTTTCTAGTTTGTACTACTACTGCTCATAATATGCTCTTTAGAAAGTAAAAGCAATGGACCATAACGAGTCTCAGAGTAGTTTATGAGCACACTAATGCCTTTAAAGTAGATGGGAGTGAATGGAGCTAAACGGGCATTGGCTAGGATTGTAATTAAAAGAAATAAGCAGTCTATAATTATAAAGGATTGCATAAGGTCTAGATTAATTGATTTACAATAAAATTTTCGCCATTGTTGTATCGTGGCAGGACCATAGCAGCGCGAAGAATGCAGTATGGTGACCACAAGAAGAAGAACGTAGCTGCCACAGCCGCTGTAAAAAAAAAAATTTGCATGTCATGTCTGTGGAAAATTATATATTTTAACTGACAGATGATCAATGATGATGCGGTTGAAGTTGGTATTATAATAGATCTAAAATGGCGACTGCTTTTGTAGAACAGCTCCTGACACCCATCGTTAGGTATTTTCTGTTTTTTTTTGAATTATGAGTAACGTAAAAGGCGTGACCAGAAAGGACCTACCACAATGCTGTGAAATACAATGGTAGCAGTTCGCTTGTGCAGTACACTTACAAGTGCAAGTATATTTATTTATTGGTAGCAGTTCTTATTCTGTTAAAACAAAGTCCAAATTCGTATGACGCTTGCAAATGACAACTCCTTTTTGCCTTTCCTGCCGTGCAATCCTCTAATGATTCCTCGTTGCGATCGTCGACGGGCTCACCGGTGTCAAATACGTTATGAGATATCGCCCTTGTTGAAATGTTGCAAAACCAACCTTGTGTTGATTTTCCAACATTTCTTGTCATCTTGTCATTTGTTACACGGATGTTGTCAAAGATGCAATAATGTTTGCTGTTAGAGCATCGCAAGGCAGTTCAAAATTTAATCGTCATATATTTGTGCTCTCTTAACAAGTTTATAGTGAACTTATGGTGCTGTCATATCACGATGTCGATAGAAACGAGGATTTTTAAAGCTGTTTATCTAATAAGCAGCGATTAATTTCAACTACAAAAAATAATGTGACATTTTTTAGACTTCTACGTACATATTGACGGAATTAAAGGCATATTTTAACATACTATAGTACATTAAAAAAACTTCAAACATACCACTTCATTTCACCTTTAGGACAGTTTTTCTCTTTATTCACTATTATATTTGTCATGAAACACATATCATTAAAAGTAAAAAAAAACAGTTATTTATCTCTTTTTAAAAAAAATATTTATTTACATATATAAACTTCGCTCCTAATGCATTCTATACAATATTATCCTTACTTATAAGCATTTTTAGTGTTATTTTAAGTCTAGATCTTGTGTAGATTTTAAGGTCTTTTTTTAAATATGATTTCAAGCGATTTTTTTCTAATCTCCTTCAATAACGCTAATATAACCCTTAATGTCAAGTATATCGAGTTCAAATTTGCAAAACGTCCGGATATTGGGACATCATTACGATGACTAGTGCAAATCGTCCGCACATTGGTACAATTGGGTTATTTTTTACCTTTTGTTTTTTTATTCACATCAAGAAAGTGAAGATGAAAAGTTTTATCTGGATTAACATATAGGTGATCCAGGGTATAAGCTCTTTCCATACCAAATTTCATCCAAATCCATCCAGCCAAACGGCTGGAAAAAAGAAAAAAATTGGAACGGAAATTTAGTGCGAGGTTAACAACAAAAAGGCTATTTACTGGTCTTCGTGTGATATTTATTGCGATTTCCAATGTGGTCTTACAAGTCGTTTGATCGGCTTCAAATGTGGTCTATGGTTAAAGGCTCTTCATTAACAAACATTTAACATTGGCAAAATGAGTTCAAGCGGTCGTCTAACTTTGGAGGATGAAGAAAAAACTGGTCCATCTTCAATGTCTGTTACCGAAGAAAACGTACGAGTACTTTTAAAATAATGAGTTATACATTATATACTTACATAGTGCGTTCGTTTAGCAATGAGGGTATTGGTGGCGTTGCCATTGTCTCTTTTGTTAAAGTGTTCGCAAAGTACAAAAATGTTATTTTTGCCACTTTTGCCTACACCGTCCTCGAACGCTAAACCGAGCATAAGACCTAAAATAGCATGATTATGCTGTCAAATAGATACTTAATTGTCAAAAAACGATCACAAACAACCATGCTCCGGACGTGGGTCAATAATTGCACGTATTGGTGGCAAAAATAACTCATATTTAGCTTTGCGAACGCTGAACAAAAAGAGTCATAAACCGACATTTTCACCCACAGATTCTCAATTCGAACGCCCTTGTGAACGGTTATAGCGTTATTTTCGCCAACAAGGGGCTATTCGAACGCGCTAACAATTAACTGACATCGTGGAGATGTGCCCCGTCTCGTCTTTGGAACTCCAGCAAACCACTACGCTATTATGAAAAACTCGGTGACACATTGCGGGGGATCGCGGTTCTTTCCTCGTGGATGTTCCGTTCAATTATTGTCGTCGGCTTTTTATCGACGTGTACGGGCCAAACCTCCTCCGTTATTCTTATTACTGAGGGTCGTGACCTCCTCCACCACGTATTCGATCTTTAATTATGGAACTCCATCTTGATCAGTTGCCGGCAGTTTGCAGAGCCTCGTGTACTGGAAGCTCGAGTGAAGAGCGTATCTGGTCGGACGTACCTACCAGCGCATCGGACTGCGACCCCGAGATCTTTTTCCTATTTTGCCAGTGACCATCAGCTTTTCCAGATTGTCACCATGTTTTCTGGCTATATGTGCCCGAAGTACTCGAAAATTCTCTTTAGGCATGTCGATGAAAGCCTGACTCTGATATGCAGTTGCTTTAAGAATGGAGACGTTAGTCTGATGCGCCATCCAGGGTATTCCCAGTATCCTTCTCCAGCACCACATCTCGAAACGCGCCTAACACTGCTTGCATAAAAGCGGTAAATCTGGAAATTTTGAGTTGAAAAATGAGCATATGGCCGGAGTGGTCACCATTGTCGACAACGACGAATTTGAATGTGATAATGGAAGCGGATCCAACTCAATCTACGGCTGAGCTTGGTGCATGGAGTTAGTGGCAATTAACATGGAAGCTCTTGCGTCAAACCCGGAAAGAAAGCTAAGCGCTACACGATCAAAAGCGAGACTTACGCGTCGAAGCATGCTGACTTGTACACCAGCTATGGGTGGCTCACACTGCGACTGTAAGGCGCTAACGTTCGTTCGAGTCCCAGCCAATTTTTATATATACTATCGATTATTTTTGTATTCTAATACGAGTCAGTAAAACTTTTTATGATGGAAAATGTTTTTTTTTACCAAAAAATGGAACTGGCTTTACACTTGACTTGAAGTTGGTTTCCTTTTTTAGGAGTGTTAGGAGGATATTCATCCTTTTTATTGACCTTTGTTTTTTACGAGATCGATTGTCATTCAACGTCAATAACGATTATCATCAAGATAGGCGAACCATTTATCAGGTCTTAGGGTGCGTCCACATCTGGCGAATGTGCCGCGAATGTTTAGTTTGCGAGCTGCGCGCGTGCATTTTTGTTCGTGCGCTCCACCCGCGCGCAGTTCGCGCGCAACTTAAGCGCCTCCTTCTAAAAATAGATTTTGCTACCAACGCCGTTGTCTCTTTTTTTCTTTTTTTATCAGTAATTTAATACGAGTAGCTAATGATGCAGCAATTATATTAAAAGCACACATCTTCGAAAGTATTAGTAAACTGAACTGTAAATTGAGTGCGCGCAGCTCGCGCGCCGCGCGCAAACCTTAACAAGCCTTGTATGAGTTGCGCTAAAGAGGCGCACCAAACCATTGTCGTGACTGCATGCGTGCAGAGCGCGCGCAGTTCGCGTGCCGGTCGTGAGTTGCACATTCGCAGCACATTCGCCAGATGTGGACGTACCCTTAGATTGTAACTTAAAAACCGCTTGACCGAATTTGATGAAATTTAATTGGAACCACCTCGGAAGTATACTCTATCAAAGAGAAATATCAAAATGGGACTACTCTGCAAAAAGTTATGCATGTTCAAATTGTTCATACATAAACAAATACGCGTTGCTCGAGAACCTCTTCCTTTTGGAAGCTGGAGAAACACTTGGTGAGAAGGTAAGGTAGATTATAAACTTTAAGTATACCTAGTGTTCAGTTAGTGGGTAGACCTAGAATAATAATATTAATTAAAAGAAGAAAATTTATTGAAAAAACAAAAACCAACAATTCGCTGTCCAAATGAGAATAAATGCTTGTCCACGCCATCTACTGCAGATGATACGAACTAGTAATAGTCAGGTACACTGTCGAGTTACTGTTTTAAAAGATGTACTGTTAAACAAGATGGCGCTGTACCTTTCTACAACATGCAAGCGATTGATTTATTGTAGGTGGGTTATATTATGAGTACAGTCAAGGATTGAAAAAATTGTGAAGTAGCTAAACTACTTTAGCATATAAATATATGTTATTTTGTTATGTGTTTCAGTATTATAAAGTAATTATCTATGATGTTACCATTTATTAGTTTCATTACTATATGAGGCTGAGGGGGGGAGCTTAGAATTCATGTATCCCGTGGGAGGAGCGGGTTGGTTAACAACGGGCCCCGTTAAATTATTATATTTCTAATCTATTATTTTCTATACTAAGTGCTGACAGCTGATGATATGATTATGATCTGACACTTGATCACGTCTACTCGCTGCGCTGGTGCTGATTGTTGCGCAACACATAACGTGACGTCAAAATCTAATGATTCTGCTGTGAAAAGTGTGAAATAAAGAGTTTAGAAAACAATCCAGTCAAATTAGGCGATATTTAGCAAAAGAGTGCACGTAATGAAAAATATTTTATTTTATTATGGTTAGCGGCGTCGCTCGCGTGGCCTCGCGTGATACGGTAATGATTTTTAGTTACCCCACGGGAACTCTTTAATTTACCGGGATCAAAAATATCCTATATGTTGATCAGGAATATAAGCTACCACCATACGAAATCTCATTTAAATCGGTCCAGTCGTTTCGCAGATTAGCCCGTACAACAACCCGTATAACAATTTGAACATAAAATAGCAATTTTTAATACACATATATTGACGGATTATTTTTTATTTAAGAGTGCACGTTATTTTTTATGAATTTTTACGTTTTTACAAGATGCGCTTGCTTGATTTCAAAAAAAAAGGATATGGAAGCGCTAAGCTGACAGCGCCTTAAACTTATATCCTCACTTGAATGGAACTATCAAATTTTTGAATTGTTATTATAAGTGTTATGCGAATGTGGATTTTAATTTTAACGGAATAAGAACTATACTTTGGTTTAGAGAATTTAGTTTGAAGTTCTGGACAAGCGAATTAATATACCAATGTATGGTACAATGTAAATGGTACAAACGTTACAGTGAAATTTTTATGGTAAAATGAAATAAAAATCGCCTGATTTAAGGCATCTCATTTTGTTACCAGTAACAATGCAATAAAGTAATGTTGATATGATTTTTGATTTGATTTTGTGGATTTCACCTCAATGTAGGTAACTTATACCAAAAGCTCAATCCCAAAGTATTGACTAATCAAACTTTTGACCGCATGATTGGTTTTTTTTTTTTTGGTCTTTGGTCCAACCGTCACTACTAGAACTATTTATTTGGTATAATTTATCTGATGGCGAAAAAATACACCTACAACAAGACGTACCTGCAACGAAGCCAAAAAGTCGGGCACTAAAAGAAAATAATTTCATGGTTGTTTCAAAAAATATTCTTAAACCTTTTCAGTTCCTGAGAAACTCAATGCTTCTGAGCTTTTGAGATGCAGGGTTACGGTCTCCAATCTCGTTTTTTTATTTCGATTCTAAGCGGCGGTGAGAAACAGCACTTTGCAGTTTTCATACTTTTAATCGTGTACCTTGATTTTTGCGATAAAACTGTATTTAGGTTGAAGTTTTCGTATCCGGATATTTTGTATTTGTAACAATTTTCTTATGGGGACGACGGTTAAAATCAGATATAGAGCTAAAATTCGGTGCTCGGACGCCTGTGCACGGTGCAATCGTCGGTGGCCTAGTGGTTATGACGTCTGCCTCGGATTGTCCGAAGACACAGGTTCGAATCCCGTCCGAGGATGGAACTTTTCTCTCTAAAATTGCTATGTTTGTTATAGCTAAGCAGGCGTTAGTGCTTTCAAAATCATATTAAGTACAATTTTTTTTAGATCTTTGTGATGGCATGGCGTAAAGTAGCAGTTTCATAACTTAACTAGTGACTGCCTGCGACTTCGTTCACTTTCCATCACACCATCACTTTGGTACCACCTTTCTTGATTTTTTAAAATGTAAGAATCTTCTACGTAGTATTAGAAAACATTTAAAAAAACGTGAATAAAAATCTGGAAAGCCTTTCGCAAGTTATAGCATGACTAGGAAAATTGGGGTTCACTTTTATATATAATATATAGATATAAGATACCCTACCCTTATATTCCATACTTATACGTTGCCCGACCTAAATATTATCGGTACCGCCCGCGGGATGTGTTTTGAGCGATACCACACTGGTTAATTTGTATAAGTTTCAGCGGATGTAAATTTATTGGAAGAACTACCTACTTAAATTCTGCCGCATCTCAAATCAATGCTTACCGGTGCTGTGCACTATAGAGGATTCTGTATTTACTTCCCACCCTATATAGTAATAGTATTCAGTCATAATTAAAGAAATATAGAATTGTCCGACACCAGGAAGCCTCACGTAGTAATCCCTTCCACGGGCACAGCTTTAGAATTATGAAATTCCTGAATAGTGCGTTGTTTATAGATAACAATATTCTTAAAAATTACTCTGACACAAATACTACACCATTGCTGATTGGATATAGTATAGTATATAAGTATATAGTGGAATACTGTAAGGTAACGATTTTATTAAAGCGTTTATATACCGTCTCAGATCCTTGGTGGATCTGAGTGTATGCAGCGGAATAAAAACCATAAGCCTCTCGAGTGAGACTCGAGAGGCTTATGGTTTTTATTAGTTAGTCGCGTGCTGAGTATTTGAAAATAAACTCATAGGAGCCTTACTTCGTAAAAAATCCATATTAATAAAATATTATAATCAACGTTAACGAAAACATATTGTATAAAAATATTTGATCTTTATTGGATCACAAAATACGTAGTAAATTCCAGTAAAAAAAAAGAAAACCTCAATTTAAATCATTTTTCTCAACGGAAAACGCAACTTGCATCAATGTTAATATAAATCATTTTCTTTTACTATACCTTTATTTCACGCCATTCACAGGTTTAAATTTTACTAAATTCACAAACTGAGAAGCATTGAGCTACATTTAGGCAATGCACTTTTAATAAAGCTGATCTATTTTTATTACCACTTACCCAACATTTTCACTGCTCTGTCCTTATTTTGCTGAACCGTCACCGGACTGCTCCGAAGTTTTTTCCTTGCAGATTTCAGATCTATGATAATCAAAACATACAATACAGTGATAACGGTCATTGGAATGACAAAGAATACAAATATCTCGATGGTGACAACGATGCTAACCGCATAAGAAACGGTGAAATAACAAAATACATATTTTTTTCTCTCCAGCAAATCTAGAAAATAAATGTCAGGAATGGAAAAAAGGGAAGATATCAGCCAAATCAATCCGACGATTTTGTAAACTCGGGAATTCAAAGATAATTTTTGCCTAAGAAATGGCCTCGTCACGACCAAGTAGCGCTCGACTGTAAAAGCTGTGATGATGAGAAGGCTACAGTTGCTAACAAAGTCCCACAACATGTAATGGATGCGACACCCTACTTCACCAAGTGGATAGAACTCGGGAATCCATATAATGTATATTTCTATAGGTACGAAGCAAGCAGTAAGGATGTCTGTAATTGCTAGGTTGAAGAGGTAGCAGTTAGTTGGAGTTCGCATGGAACGGTTGCGAACGATGACAGCACAGGTGCAGATATTTCCAACAAGGCTCAGGAGCATGGCTATTCCCAAATATATTGTTAGCAAGATCTTGACAGTGGCACTTTCTTCAAACATGGTTTCATTGTCGTAAAGAGCCAGCCCTATAGGGCTGAAGAAGGTAAACGAATTATTTTCTAATTGACTATCATTTCCTTCTAACATTTTGTTGATTTTATTTGGTTTTCAATATTTCCAAAAGAGACTAACTCGAATGAACGCGGCAAAGAAACTGATCTGAGGGTGCCGTTGATCAACATCGCTTGAGTATGGCATACAGGGTGCTGTCAAATTTAAACCAAATATTTTTGTGGCATAGAAAATAATAAGAAAACATGACTATATCAATGTCTATAACATCTATTTTCGCGGTAATAAACGCAGATTTAAGAATTGGGCTGCCCCATATCCTCCACATAAATGTGTATTTATTATTCATTTCTCTACGAGTAAACATTTATGGTGTATTCTGGTTCACAGATATACAAATGTTACATTTATGCAGTCCCAAGTTCCAATTGGAGCAAAGCACACTTCAAACAAGCTTTGATTAAAAGCAAACATTGTCATTTGATGGATTAAAGTCGCTTGTTACATGTGGTTGGACATCTGTTATTGCCAATTAAAATTTCAGTATATATGAGAGAAAAGGGATTTATTTATGGTATGGCTTGGTGTTCTGCTAATAATCTTTTTTCTATTAATATTCAACCACAAAATAAGTTGTTAAACCCGTAAACTAGACGAAAGCTTGCTAGTAAAATTATCATGCCGATACCTCCAAGACGAACCGCTAGCATTTCTCTATGCTTCTCAAAAGTTTTGTTCTTGATTATGCAAGGCATATTCTAGGTGATCTTCTGTTGACTTGGGGGCCCAAGGCCCATATTGTTAATCGCAAGGGACGTTTCTAATTATGTCATGTGCCTGTTATTCAGAACACGTCTATAAGTAAAAATCCTGCGAATTGGAAGACTGACCTATCTCGCCTGAAGCATTTAGACGTGAAGGGTGTTTTTTGTTTGCTTTCTCTATAGCGGTGTTGGCTTGCTACACATCTAGTTTTAGCATCGGAGAGAGTGAAGACTGACAAAAGTTCGATTAAATTGACTTTGCAAGGCACCGTAATGCTTAATCAATCATCTTAGCCGTAGGACAATGTATCCACTGCTGAACATATACCTCCGCCATATTTTACCAAAGCACCTAGGTATGCTTCCGAAAGGAAACTGTTAGTTTAGGTGACACCTCCGAGCCGGTTTCTAGGACTAACGTCATAGCTTGTTCTAAAGAATAGTTATGAACAACACTTGCAATTGTTTCCTAACTCAACGAATAATATAACGTTCGAATACAAAGTTGCCAGTGAATAAGTATTTTATGGTTAGAACTATTTAAACAGCAGACAAGCAAATATATAAGAAGGAATATGTTTATAGGCATCACTTGATTTTTGTGTGACAAAAGAACACCATGTAAATAAAGTAATTGAGCCCCAACAAGCTTTCAAATTGAAGGCAACCATACATGGGCTTGCCCCTAATTGAAATTACTATGCTTGCATCATATATATTATAATTATACAACTACACAGTGACATGTACATGGAAGGATTTCTTTCTTAGATTGCTTTGATGCTATTTATAAAGATGTCTTTGCAATATAATATTCTTTTACTCACATAAGTATTCAAGAATAACTTTCTTTCGTATGGTTTATCAAGGGGTACTACTTTTATATAAAACTGTACCTGTGGACTTTGTTATCTATACTATATATTATAAAATATTTCTTCACAATTTTTGTATGAATGTCTGTCTGTCTTTTGTACGCGTATCACTCTGAAACTACGAGACAGATTTTGATGAAGCTTGACACAGTGATAACTTATACTTATTATGGTGTAACATATAGAATATATGGTCTCATAAAACCAACGGGTTATTCTGGAAAAGGGAATGAAAGTTAATAAAAATAAGTAAATTATCTGCTTGACCGAATTTGAAGTAGGTAATATGCTTTGTTCAGTAGCTGAAAGGTTAAGTTAACTTCTAAGCCATATTTCATCCCTCTATGATATTAAAGAGTTACAAAAGACCGATTTAAGACTACATACTTTTATGAGTAGAAAAAAAAGTCTAACACTCTGTAATGGTAATAGCGTTATATGGGGTGAAGCTCTGTCTGAGAAGTACCGGTTGGAGTGCAGGGTAAGGCAAGGGGGATCTCCTCCCCCAAACTATTCAACTTGTTCATGAATGGGCTTATTGATGAGCTCAGCAGCACGGAAATAGGATGTCATGTCGATGGTGTATTTGTTAATAACATTAGCTAAGCAGACGACATGGTGCTGCTGAGCCCATTAGTAAAAGCTTTAAAAAACCTGTTATCTATAGTGAGTCGTATGTAAAGGTACGAGAACGTGGGTCTCGTATACAATGTGAAAAGTGAGCTTAAAGATCAAAAGCTCACTGAAATGACGTGATTTCCGGAAAAGTGTACGTTTTAACGTACACTTTTCCGAATATCACACTCTTTGCAGCACTGTTCTAACTGCAGTGGTTCAGTTTAAGTATCTGGGACATTGGGTCACTGCAGACTTGAAAGACAACTTGGACATTGAAAGGGAGCGCAGGTCGCTGTCTATCCGCTGCAACAAGTTAGCCCACAGGTTGGCACGCTGTACAGCACAGGTAAAGGTGACGCTGTTTAACACTTACTGCCAATCCTTTTACACGTGTAGCCTGTGGGTGGACTACAAGCAGAGGTCATACATTTATCTAGTACAATCGTGGCACATATAGCTCATAGTTTGTACTGAATACGTAAACGATACGATAACGTTACACTTAAGCACATATTCGCGCTCGGCCAACAGAAAACTTGTTGCGCAGTGTGATACGCGATAGGCGCGCGATTCGTGTCACATTTATTTTCTCATTAGGTAGACCTAAATACTTCGAAAAAATAATTTTATAATTTAGAACTTTTTTTTTTAAAAACAACCGCTAGAGAGTGTGCTTTAACGTGCAGAACGTGTTTATTATATGAAAAAATATAGGTTTTATTTCTGTTGCTATTATAACGTAAATAATGTTTGGATTGTGGGGATATTATGTTTTTGGTCCTATGTAATAGGGAGCGAACCTATTGCCATCTACGGGGCACTGTTCTGAACTGCCATTAAGAATTTATTTTTCAGAAAAACTCAATACACCTGACCTGGGGATCGAACCCAGGACCTGATGGTTGCAAACGGCGCAGTATAACATAATATCATACAAATGATATAAGATTAGTATAAGAATATGTGAAGTCGTACTTAAAATTATACGACAGGAAAAATACATACAACTACGAGTATATACGTCCTAGTAGCGCACGGAAGGTTCACAAGAACAAAAAGAGTTATAACAAAAAGTAGTTGTCGCACAACAAGAATAATATCAACAACTACTTTTTGTTACAACTACCTGTGCCCATGACAGTTGCAGTGTGCACCAGATCTTAGAACTTTATTAGTTTTGCGTAACCTAACGATATTGTCTTGTTGATATTGTCACGTAAAATATATCATATAAAGTCTAGTCATTTGATGCCTTATAGAATATACCTATAATTCTTGTCCATGTTAATACGTAACCCTCTAAATTATTAGTTGCGATAGCCTTTGGCTCGACTTCGGCTTATAGGCTTAGGGTGGGTCGACTAATTTCTTAAATGGTATTTATTTTGTAACATAATGTATATTAAGTTTAATATATGGGTGGACACGCCTGCGTAGGTTAAAGTATGAAGGCATAATGCGTATAAAAATGTATTTTTAAAATACATTACCTACATAACCACGTCTTTACATCCAAAAAGGGATTTGCGAAGGAGAATTGTGATGAAAAATATATGATATCCTAAAAAGGTAAAAAAATATAGACATATTCATACACATGACACATTCGTAGGTTCATTTTATGTGAAACTATCTGGTGTCCTTCAAAAAGTGTAAAATACCTTGTCGAAATCGGTTTCATATTGCACAATATTGTGATAATAGGTGCTTTTGAACTATCATGGTATACCGACTTCAACAAGTTATTTAAAAAAAATCAAGTAGTGTTCGGTATAGTGCCACCAACTTATCTGTTCAGGTGGGCAAAATTGGAACTACAGTGTACATACCAACTAACTTTGGCGTTTATAATATTAGTAGGATTCTTTGTAGAATTTGCAAATTAATGAGTGGCTTGAAAGACTGCCCTATGTTTTGTTTCTCTTTTTTCTTGGTGAATTTCTTAGGTTGCAATACCAAAATTCTACACTAGCGACGCTGTCACCTGAACAGATAAGATGGTGGGACTGTACACCCGCGTCGATGACGTCTCGCTTAGCCGAGACTAAGCTAGCTTTTTTAGAGTAGTAGAGAGTAGTAAGTTACTAAATTTTGCTCTTTACTCCGTCCAAGTACGGGCGTAGTTGTGAATAAATATTGAATTATAGTTCAATAAATTAAATTGTAACCTAATGTGTGGTTACGATACTTGTTATTTAATTGCCAAAAATGTTTCTGGAACTCCATCTATTCTTATGAACACGCCAAATGACAATTTTTAGCTAATTAGTAGATTGTTTAGCTTATTAACGTTGTGGTTACTGCGGTAATATTTATATCGTTATCAACGGGTGTTTAGTAGGGCTAAGTACTACAGAGGCCGTATAGCACAGACAA
The DNA here is from genome assembly GCA_917880725.1 of Selenia dentaria. Taxonomy (NCBI): domain Eukaryota; kingdom Metazoa; phylum Arthropoda; class Insecta; order Lepidoptera; family Geometridae; genus Selenia; species Selenia dentaria. The sequence goes on from OU862886.1 coordinate 24,844,990, forward strand.
TTTGCGAAAAAGTATTCGTGTCGCAAACGTCAACTCGTCACGGTTTACTTCTTAGATGCCAGTCTCTGTTGTTTGGACCAAAGAGAATATAAACACTTCAGTTATGACAACTGCAGCCGTAAAGCCATATCGAAGTTATTATATAGAATGCTGACACCAGATTCTCAAACCAGCCTATCGGCCGAACTGCACTGAGCCCGTGTGCTGGTTTATGACGTCATACTCAGGTAGATGTACTCCTCTCTCTCTCAAAGGAAGACTCTTGTTACTGGAAATTAATATGATGGGCAGAATATGGTACTCCTGTTAAACCTCTTAGGCCCACTTGCACGTTCCAGAGTTAGCTTCAATAATTCAGAGTCAAAACTGGTGATCTTTTATAGTCGTGCAAGGCAAAATGAGAGTTAAAAATTGACATGAGTAACGCAAGTTTACAAACTCGTAGACTTATTTATTCAACCCGAGCAAACGTGCAAGTGGGCCTTAAGGAGTTTGCAGTTGTATGTAAATATTAAAAATTTCACCTGCATAATATCCGCATGGTTTCATTATGAGTATACTACCAGATTTTAACAACGAAGCGGGAAGATAAAGAATTTTGAATGAAGGAGTATTATCTTTAAAAAAAGAACACGACATGCTACATTTAATATTATCATTCAAAGTTATTATCATACAATAAAACAACATTCATTTATTATAAGCTTTAATATTAATGTCAAATAATTTATCTTATATTTACCTATCATCATCACAACGGTAATCACAAACTAAAGTCTTTTGAATCACTACATAAAACGTTCTACGTTAAAAAGAGTCACCATTAGTTACATACAAGGAATTTATTCAAATAACCATTAGTTTTGCGTAGTCATAGCTAAGCCAAGATAACACATTAATTTAAATTAATCAGATTACGAAAATAGTACGTATAAATGTAAACAACATCATAATTCTAATATACAATACACTTATTATTTATATCTTTGGAAGTTTCCCAGATGGGATTAATTACTATCTAAAGATTGTTATTTTGATATTCACTACCCTTTGAGGCTGTATATCCATCTGTCTGTAGGATACTTCAAGATTCATAAACAGCTTTCAAAATGTAGCGCGTCTTATAGTTGACAGATTACCAGCAAAATACGTCTCAAAACACATAATACCTCTATAAGGCAATAATAAATCGATGTAAAACCTTTAACTAACTAACTTAACCTATCAGAATTTATAAGCATTTCACACATATATGAAAAATGCCTTATTCACAAAATCTGGACTAGACCCTCCCGGAACCTCATTTTCCCTAACTCTGTCCCTTTATCACTAAACAACACAAAACAAGAAATACACTTGCAAGCGCCGCGCCGGTACTCTTCGAAATCAGCCAACGTGGCGATTCTGGTCGACTTTCTAGCCAGTCACAATGCAGGTGCCGAATCAGGGCAGTCTCATGCGGCCTCATACTTTTGTTCTCAGTCATGTACTGTTCAGTACAGTTGCCGACGTTGGCGTACATACTAGTGACAAGGTTGATGCTGTCTGATGTGCTGTAACGACTTCAAGTCTCATGTATAGGTGAGAGGGTGATACCACCGCCCATGTGCGAATCCATATAGATAGGTCACGTCCAGCCCTAATTATATGAGTAATCTCTAGGTATATATATTTACTACGGAACTATTCAGTTTTATCTGGGCTTACAATGAGGGTTTCTTGTTTATCTTCAGTCGGTATATCCTTATCGTCCCAACCCCAAACAGGGTGACTGCCATCTCCTGTTCTCTTCACGCGCTTTTGGATCACATCATTGCAGACAGTCTTGAGATCGTACGCCCAACCGATCTTGGCCATAAAGTCGATAAACAACTTAGATAAATTCAGGGAATAGTCTCCCAATTCAGCCGTCTTATAATCCCAAGGAAAAGTATGGTGGTAATTGTGGAATCCTTCGCCGAGCACTACGAGAGAAACGGGCTTGATTTCTACAGGGTTGATATTTTTGTCATAAGGCTTGTTGCCCCACAGGTGAGCGGCTGAGTTCACCAACCAAGTTACGTTTAGGACATAGACGAATCTGAAGATGGCACAGACGAAGTAGGAATTCCAAGCGGATTCACCCCAAAGAGTCGGGACGTACGTAGGCATGACGAAACAGAATAGAGGCATGAGAAGTAGATAGTACCTGTAATTGAAATAAGCATAATTAAATACTGATGAAGATATTCATCATTTTGAATGTTCACTGAACATTACTCAGAGCGAGTTGCTTCACCACTAAATTTATACTCATTTTATCTAATAATGTAAAGAAAAAACCTCCTAAAGAAACCTCTGTTTTCCAGAAGTAGTTTTTAATTGAGGATATTATACTGATACTAAATAAACATGAATAAAATAGCCTAGGTACGTATAACTTGAACTGGTGCCAAATGTTCTTAACGGTTGGCTGGCACTAGCAAGCCAAAGCCTTACAACTTTCAATTACAAAAACAATTTGCCGAAATTAGTTTTTATTGAAACTGTAAATACAACAAGAAAGCGTAGAGAACAAGTAGGTACGTGTCCGGGGATGCGTAGTTACTGTGCTGGTATTATTAACAGAGAACTGATTCCTAAAAGCATCAATATTATATATATTTCAGACTATAAGCGCTTCATGAAACTAGCATATGAGAAGATAGTTATAAAATAGTGGCACCATATTTAAAGGTAATTTTGCGGTAAATTGTTTTTACAAGTTACAAGGGAATATAATTTCAAATTGTATAAGATAGTAAATATATTCATTTAAGTAGATAATACAAAACGTTGTAGCTTGATAAACAGTAAAGCGGTCAACATAGACTAGATTGCTTCGCATGTAGTCAAACAAATAACCGCCCGATCTGAACCGAAACGATTAATTTTCTAATACAAGTCAGGCCTATCTGTAAAAATTATAGTGTTATCTAGAGTTCTGCGTGGTTACCCAGGGTATTGCATTCTCTTGTCATCTTAATATATTAGTATTCTTACTACTATTATGTCTCAATCAATTATTTATTACTAGCGACTGCCCGCGACTTCGTTCGCCTCAACCTCGCCATAACATCACGACTTATCTTGGGTTTTCTTTCATAAGAACCTTCTTCTGACAATAATTAACGCAACAAAAAAGAATTAGCGAGATCTGTTATCAAGTTATCGCATGACCAGGAGAAATAGGGGTTCATTATTATCTACCGACTTCCAAAAAGGAGAAGGTACTTAATTCGACTGTTTATTTTATGTGTGTATAACTTTTGATTGGGTGGACCGGTTCTCAAAATTCTTTTTTTGTTTGAAAACTGGTGCTTCCAGTGTGGTCCCATTTAGGTAAATTTTATTAAATTCGGTTTAGTAGTTTTTGAGTTACACTCCAATAACTGATCTTTACCAAAGCAATAGAATGGAACTCGGTATTAAAGTTTTCAAATTCTACTTGTATATATAGATAGATAGATGGTAAAGATGGTAGGTAACTTCAATATCTTAGTGAATTTTGAATTGTTTTTGGCATTGACTCGCGTTATATACAAAGAATACTCTTGAATATCTCACTACCTTAACACCTTTGCTACATTAGTAGTGGGGATGTCACAAATTGTTTATAACGTTTGATGCTTTAACTTAATTAAGAAAAGCAAACTTAGCTAAGTCTAGCTAGTTCAAATCCCCTTAGAATGCAGTGACTGAGTAACACCAGATTATCATGAGCATTATTTATGTTTAAGAGACTGTCATTATCGCGTTTCCCAGAAAGCTAAGAATATGCATTTCGCTTATAAACGTAGCTCAAGTAAGTTATTTAGTCTGCGTTTTGCTTGTCGTATAAGACAAGGCAAAGGAGTTCATTTAACTATTTACATTCAAAAATTCCGCTGTGCAGTTCCCTATTTTAGAACCTGACTTGTTCCCAGAAGCAAAAGTCTATAATAATATGTGCATACATGCGTGGTTAGCGATAGTCATATTGTATCTAAAAGGTGGGACATGAAGTCAGTCCAACTTACATAAGCCAGTAGATATAGCCATTTTTTTTTGTTTAACTGCGCACTACATTTTCGATCCAATTTTTTAATAAGGCTTAGAGGTCACGTTCTATAAATACACATACTTGAGCATAAAATCACAAAATGCTACAGATCCAGGTAAAGCAATGCATGAAATTGCTTTACCTTAATATGTACATATATAATACGTACATATTACGCCTTATTCCAGTAGGGGTGGGCAAAGGTCACAGTTTTCCACTTGCTACAATCCTGACACACCTATTCCTCACACAGCATCATCCACATTCATCAACCATTTTCATACATGAAACCTAAACATGGTTTCGGGTACTATTGTCTTATCTTCAGAACGTCATGAACCTGATTACGGAAGATTCACCTAGGCTTTCCTAATTTAACAATTGCATTCACTTGACCCATATACTAACACTCGTTTAGTTAGTCTCCTTTGATTATAATCCTTTCTACATGGCCAAACCATCATAACAAAACAACAACAACAAATATTAAGTGGAAAAGTTTTGTTATGTAACTGCACTAACAGAAGGGACAGCTGAATGAACAGAGATATTATTTATCGGTACATAATAAGAGATTATTTCGATGTAAAACGCGTTACTCAATATAAAAGACAAACTTGAGCAAAAACTTACTTCTTCTGGAATCTTAGGATAGGGTCCGCCTTGAGGTCGCTCATATCAATGTTATGACCTTTAGCTTTGATTTGCGGATGTTTCCTGACAAGCAGCCAGCCAACGTGGGAGAAGAAGAAGCCTCGGGTTGCGTTGTGGGGGTCTGCGTCAGTTTCTGAGTATTTGTGGTGCATTCTGTGGTCACGTGCCCAATCCACTACAGCATCCTGGGAAAAATACGTTTTCACGGTTAGTTAACAATAGAGGGTAGTGATTACTGTGGAAAACCATAAATAACCTGGGTTACATAATACGTTAGTATAGATATATAGAGTAACCAAACTCTTGCGTGCGAGACATTCGTAATTATTTTCATTATTTTGAACCGACTTTGAAGGGTTCGTTAGCTCAGTCGCGGTCACAGGTTAGATCCTTGGCTGGGGCGAATATTTGTATTATGTGCATGAGCAGAAATGCATGAGCAGGTGTGTCGACGCCTCCCGCGACACATGGATTCCTAGTGTAGAGGTGATGTGGAAACTCCTTTTTTAATTTCTGGAAAATGAGCAAGTTACGCGTCAAAATTATCGTACCCTATTTTATCGGACCGCGATGCATATCCCCGGTTGTCCTAATCACATGAAAACCGAGTGGTGGTAGCGTTCAACCGTGTCTAGTGACGCTAACCAGGCTACGAGCGCGTGAATTCATATATGAAATACTAGCTGCGCTCCGCGGTTTCACCCGCGTGATGATGATGAATGATGATGACGATGATCATGAAAAGTATTCTATGTCCTTCTCCGGGATATGATTTATCTCCTTGCCAAATTTTAATACGGTCCGTTTAGCCGTTTAGTTATAATAAGGTAACAAACAGACAGAGAGCCAGAGTAACTTTTTTTTTTATATTCCTATAATACCTACATCACATCGCTCTATTATCAATAATTTCCAAAGCGTAAGAGATTTAAGGTTTTTTCGGCGATGCAATATGCAATATGTAAACATGAAAATGTATTTATTTTAACATTCCTTTATAAGTCAGACATATGGTATTGTTGACATTTTTGTAGACATTTACGTCTTTTATATGAAGGTGCTACATCACTTTGCTCTATGTCAATAGTTTTTGTAGCGTACGCGATGTAAGGATTTTTTTCACATCTTGTGTTACATTATCGAAGTTTTCATACGTTTCCCTGAATTTGTGCAAATCTCCTATATCCTATGACCATCAGGGATAATGTAGGATTCCAATGGTGAAAGAATTTTCCAAATTGGTTAGGTAGTTTCGAAGCCTATTCACGCCAAACAAACAAACAAACAAATCTTTCCTTTTTATAATGTTATATAGTGTAGGCTAGCTGCGCTCCATGATTTCACCCGCGTGGTGATGGATGATGATGATGATGGTGAATCAAATATAGCCTATGATACTCAACGTGAATGTAGTTTTCCAATGGTAGAAGAATTTTTGAAATTGGCACAGTAGTTTTTGAGTTTATTCATTACAAACATACACACGCACAAAAACTTTTCCCGTAAGACGGTTATATCAGATAGAGAGTTAAAATTCGATGCTCGGACCTCGAGCCTTGGTAGCCTAGATGGCCATGGCGCCTGACACGGATAGTAAGAAGACGCGGGTTCAAATCCCGTCCGAGGATGTGAATTTTTCTCTCTATGAGTTTCAATGTTATTATGTTATGTTGGCGCTTCTTGTATTGAATCCTTGAGGCTCTGCTGATAAGTGTCAACGTACTCATCGAAAGAATCGATAGGAACGAATATACTTTTAAATTAATACTTTTGCCTGTCTGTCTGGCATTGGTAAGCGCATCACTCAGAAACATCACAGTGATAATATTATAACTACTTGACGGGATTTATGCAATTTTTTCTGTAGTAGCCTCAGACAAAATAAAAAAGTCAAGACAGAATGTTGTGAACAGAGACGTGAGGCCGGTTTTCTAAACTAAATGTGCGTGACTCGGTACTGTCATGGTAATTCAAATTATATTAAAGTTATTAAAAAAATATCATTAATTAATAAATTTTAATTAAATGCTAATTAAAACTTTACGTGTTGCTTCCACGCGCCGCGATAGTTTGACTGACGCGCCAAGGCGTAGTTTCGTTGTAGGTTTTGTATGTAAATATCTATGGACACGCTGAGGCGTAGTTTTACCCGGCCTCACTTCTCTGTTGACAACATTCTGTCTTGACTTTTTTATTTTGTCTGAGGTAGTAGCTGAAATATTAACTTAAATTCTAAGCCATACTAAAATATGTTATAATTATATCGTATAGAGCCATATATCATAGAGAGATGAAATCTCTACAACAAAGTGTTACAAAAGACCGTGTTGAAGACTAGGTTTTATGAGTTTCCATTGTTATAGATATTAGAATTGGTATTGGTTCTTTTTTCCCCCTGTGTAACTTGCCATGTACTCGTACCTACCTAGTTTATTTAAGTTACTAAGTTCGTCGAATGTAAAAGCATTACAATATGTACCTTAGATTAATTTCTCACATAAGTGAGATGTTAATTTCTTCTTGAGAAACAAACTCTTTAAACCGAACCACAAGCCTATTTCACTGTCCTCTTCCATGTTTTAGTGGCTCCACGTATAGGTACTTACCGAGAATAAAATGGTACATGTATATTTTTATTTTTGCTGTATAATACACAGACGGTTAACATTGGAATTAAAAAATTCATGATATGAAAATAAATGGGTGCGATTCACTCAAAACTTGGTGGTAATAAACGTAAATAAAGCAATACATGTTATTTATAATTACAATATAACAAATCTTCACGCCCATATATCCTCGAAAGGGTAGGTAGCGGTGTTTTAAAACCTACGTTTCGCCAGAGGGATAATAAAATATTTTTGGTCCCATGTAATAAGGAGCGAGCCTATTGCCACCTACGGGGCACTTTTCCAGACTCCAAACTGCTATAGAATTTCTTTGCCAGAAAAAAAACCAATATCTATCAGACCCGGGTATCGCACCCAAGACCTCGAGATTCAAAAGCGGTGGAAGCACCACTACAACAAGAACAAGCGAGCGAAGCCGCTGGCGGGTCAGCTGGTGTATTAGTAAAATAGGTTTACATAAAACAAAATAAAATATTTTTACCCATTAAAAAAACGGTTCCATTACTATTATATTTAAGATTCCTAAAATCGTCCACGAGTAAAGGCACAAGTAACTCTCGTGTATGTAACTTTGCGTGATCTGATCATGCAAAATAATATAATTTCAGTCACGTTTTTGTTCGAATGTTTTTCATAATGCTTTCAATTTGTTGTTATCTTTGTTTGAACATTGCTGCTGCGCATGTTACTGCACTTATTTGTGTTAAAAACAGAAAAAAAGTTGACGGTATAAAGTAGATGGTATAAAACTTAATCGATAATACCTAAAACCGATAACCTTTTAGACCAAGAGCTAGATAGGGTTAATTAATCGCTATATCACGTTAAAAGCGTCCTCTCCAGCACTTGAAATATTTTTAAAGTTACATGGGTCATTAGGATTAGGTGTATTTAAACGTATTGAGACTAATATATTATCGAGAACACATACTGAAAGTGTTCCGCTTTATAAAGCCAGATAAAATGTTCGCTAAAAAGTGTACTAGGTGCATAAATTGTGTCAATACTTCATTTCTTTTGAAAGACGACGTTACTATCAGTTCTCTCAATAATGGATCTCAGCAGGCGGTTGACCTAATCTTGTTTCTCTTTTTTGTTTTATTGAAAACATGGTTCTACGTTTTTAAGTACTAGATATTATATGACCTTTTATTTTATATTACTATTCACCAACTTAATTTCCATAAAACGTTTTTCTGTGTGGAAATTAACTCCAGTTTTTTCTTGTTTTTTTTACTAGTCAAGCAAAAAGCACTCGAGTGCGGGTTTGAATTGATTTGCGTTTGTTTTAGTCTAAGTTGAATCTCTAACATGTTACTACAACAAACAGTAATGTACTATATATATTGTACTAGATACACCCGCAGGTAAAAACTAAAAATCTAAATGCTCAAATCATACTCATTACATGAAATGGGTACATGCTAGTTCAACTGCATACAAACAATAGTTACTTACCTATGAGTACATTAAAATACAATTTTAAGAAATGTTAGTATATGTAGCGTGTATGTAGTATATGTCTTTTTATAGTTATACTAGCGAATGCCCGCGACTTCGTCCGCGTAGAAGGCTCGGCGTTCACCTCGCCATAACCTCCCATCTTTTCTTAATATTTTTTTTAATGTAAGAACCATCTGCGAAGTATTAAAAAACATAAAAAAATGAATGAAATCGGATAAGCCGTTATTAAGTTAAAGCGTGTCCAGGAGAAATAGGGGTTCATTTTCATATAAGTATATATGAGGCAGCAACTTATATCTAAAGTGTCAGTGCCTCCTTCATTAAATGATGATAAGTATGGCTAATTCAATAGTTTACAATCATTAAAAAGTTGCTGAAATTTTTGCCCGACAGCAAAGTACTTGGAGAGCGCGGAACCGATTTACTTACTTTGCCGACAATTAGAACAGAGTAAGAGAGCCACCACATGTACCAGTCCCACCAATCAAAATCCCCGAGAATTGATGATTTCTTTTTCAGCGGACCTAGTACCTCCAAAAAGCCCTCACCAAAAGTTTTAAAGATGACTATGCCATAGATAGAATAGCTGCTATTCTATTACAGAGATTTAGTGCAGTTATGAGCAAGCAATAAGGTTTTTAACGTGATAACGTCTAATAAATCGATGAACGCTGGCTGTACGTACAAAAAGTATGACTCATTATCACGTTCCGCCTGGGCCGACCGTGCAAGCGAGAGCGCGGGCCAAGCGATAGAGAGGCACGAAAGAGAATATAAACACTACGTTTTAGAGAGGCACGATCGGCCTAAGCGTTCGGCTTGTATTATGACGTTATCATTGCACGTAAATATTATATAAACCAATATATCTCTTGTCTAAACTCCCGTAACTCCCGCCCCATAAGCAATGCAAAGCATAAGCAAAGCAAGCAAAATCTGCTGATAAACTAAGATCGCTCTTGTTCGACCAAGGAAAGAGTACCGAATAATTTATGAACAACATGGCTTCAATTCAGGGCGATCATAAGAGGCCAATTTACTTTCATGTGATACTCGTATTTTGACAAAATTGGGACAAACGATGTTATCTACCTAGATTATCCCTTCAAGGGTCGATGTCATTATAACAATGAAATTTATATTGTGTCTGGCCGTGCGACCTTTGATGCATTATAAAAAAGCATTTGATCGAGTGCTTATCAGAAGACTTGTTTCTAAATTGATGGATTTTGGAATCCGTGGCAAACTCCTAAAATGGTATAAAAATGCTTTACGGATATTACATAGCTAAATTATGAGGTTTATTATACATAGCCAAAGCTATGATATATTGATACTGGATTGTCGCGACGCGTACTCATATTGTATGTCACAGATTTTAATGATGTCGTATGCTAAGGGGGGGTCCAGACCCCCTAAACCCGCCCCCGCCTTATATACGCCCATGGTCATACACCCCACGCTATCGCTTACTTGGAAAAATTTTAGGATATAAAAAAGGGGTTAAAAAGTAGCTTATATCTCTTCCAATTTTTACTTTAATCTGCGGATTCAAACAAACACAAACTATCGTATTTTTTTAATATACCTGTTAAGTGCGTATTTAAAATCAACATTGCTGTAAGTAGTTAAGTATCTTTATGTTGCACATTATTCGTCCTGAGTGTTACAATGAGGCCGACGAGGTTAATCTAGTAAAATTACTACGCATTTAAGTACCAGGAGGCTTTGATAATCGACGTTTAAACTTAAAACTCACAACCCACAAAATTACAAGTTCCTAATTAGGACTTGACGCTATCTCCTATTCTAAAAGAGCAAGGGTAATAAAATTATTAAATTGATAACAGAGTTAAAGGTGATCATAAGTCACGCATAGCCAGCACATGCTCATACCAGATAACACGTCTTAGTCACGGCCAAATGATTCTTTCAAACTTGTCGTGAATCGTCGAATACCTACATCTAATTAAAATTATTTTGGTATTATACATTTGGTAACAGATAATTGAAATATTGAAGGAAAATATGCGATTATCAGCCACAATTATCGGGTAATGAAGATTATCGATAGTGATTTAGTAAATTATGGCACGATTTTGGCGTAAATCGATATAGGGAATTAAGAGCTTTGTTTGATTAAGATAAGACTTAAGATTGAAGCGTGATTGAAAATATTGTGTTATTATTTAAATTAGGGAAAATATAATATACACAAAAAATAAACACGCAATACCAAGACAAAAAGGTTTTCCATCCATTTTAACCCTTCGCCTTAACGTCAAGAGCACCTATTATTAACATTGTTCTCATGAATTATATAGTATGCAATACAAAGGAAGGTGCGCACACCCGCACAATTACACCGGGTGGGTAAACTACACGTGGGTACTAACTTATATTATATACTTAAGGCTCATAGTACAATGAAAGATAAGTTTTTTATTTAAATTGGCTGTGATTGCATTGACAAATTTTAATATAAAATAATGTTATTACTTTCACAGAAGCCATTCAAGAAGAAGAAGAAGAAGAAGAATGTTATTACTTATTTACAGTTTAAATGTCAAAAGGCCGCGAGAGGTGTGAATCGAAATAGGGGGAAATGTGACCTCCATTTTGAGAACACAGGCAGTTTTTTTGACATTGCCTCATTTAACTGATGCTCCTTGAATATTGTTTTGTTTCTGTTTAAAATTAAAATATTTTTTTGCACCCCTAACGTCTATATCAACCATGTCTATAACTTGGATATTGATCATTGAATTAATTTAAATAATAGAAATAAAGTTACCTCTGTAATAACCGAATTTCGAATAAGTAATAATAAGTATTCAATGAAACATTTTGCTATAAATTAGATATTATGCACATACTTCCAATAGCTTACACGTTGGCGCATTTGTTGTCCTTATAATACAATCCCTATGCAATGCCTTTTAAGCAACCCCTAAGGGATTAGGTGCTACAGAATAATATCAGTAAAAATAGTGGTATATGGTACAATAATGGTTATTTTCTGAGTATCAGTGTAAGAGTTCAGGGGCCCTACTCCCACCTCTTAAAGCAGTCATGGTTCAACCTTACCATTAAATCTGGTTTACCACCACGTAAATATAGCAAGTTTAAAATAATAATGGATTACGATAGACGTTTTGATGACGTAGTATCAAATATTTCACTCGATTCACATACTTTTTCACACTAATTTAGACACTAAGTTTCATTGTTCCTATATCAAAATTTTGCAGATCCGTACTCCTATATCTTAAAGTAGTCATATTGCAACGTTATCATTAAATTTGGTTGACGATTTTGTGTTGGTGGGAGTACGATAGTAAGTATGATTATTCTAAGCTTGTTACAAAACGCTCCTGATTTATGATAGTTTCGTAAAAGGTAGGCCCTCTGATCCATAAATAATACTGTAGACATTAATTTTAACTAACACATATGGTCGTATGAGAACGAGTCGATTCTAAAATTAAGTTTAAACTCGTCGGTTCTAGTTCTTTCCTATCCCTTAGATTTTCTTGATCGTACCCAATCACTGCTTATCAATATGCCTTCAAAAGTCGGAGTCTGTAAAGGTTACTCTAACAAAGTCCTGGTTAAAACTCTAATCCACCTTATTATAAACCATAGACTAAATATAGTCCCGAGTTTAAATTATGATTTAAGGGAGTCATATAGGAAGTTTGCTGAAATCATGGCTTAAATTCGGGGATATCTTTAGTCTACGTTTAATAAGGCGGTATGTCTCTGACTGTGTTCATAATTTCGATCTAGGGCCGTTATTCCTTATGACCACTTAAACAAGTAAGGTTGCGCGCTACGGTATCTTCAACGAATGACCGTAAAATCAATACAAATTTGCGATCATCCCTTGAAGATATCGTATCGCGCCGCGTTACTTGTTGAATGGTCATAGCGAATAAGGCCCCAGTATTTCCCTGGTAATGCGGAGACCCTCAAGGGTTCAAGTCTGAAAGTATCTGCGTATTACCGTAAAGTTTACCGCCGAGTTTATATCACTGAAATCCAGCTTATTCCTAATCCTCAAGAGTTCAAACCTAAAAGTTTCAAATCTAATCATTCCCTAGCTTTGAAAAATCTCCAAAGTAATAAATTTTATCATCGAAGTTTTTCTTACATGCTTACTTAGATATTTCAACAACATTTTTATAACGTATCAATTTTATCAAGATGTAACCTAAACAAATTGCCATTAACCCTAACCAAATTGGCAGTGTCCTCAAAAATGCGTTCGACAAGATAAGATATCTTGAAAAAGTTACGCTGAAATCGCACTGAATTCCAACCAGCACCGTATTGTACCCTTGACGTACAAGTATACATAATGAGCCTATAAGTATATTATCAAAACTCCATCGATTTCTATTCAGCAGCTCCTAGCTCGGCAGAGTTTAAATAATTATGATAGTTCGGCTCCCTCCTTATTTATAAAAAAAATATGTATTGTATTAGTATTGTTACAATAGATACGAGATGATTATGGTATTATGAGATCAAGCTTATCAGAAAATTGGACATACATTACAAAATATTAAACAAAAATTATAAAAAATAGGACGAATTTATTCAAGTGGTTTTCAAGATTTTTATATAGAATAATCGATTTTCAAGAATAGTCGATGTAGATCAAGAATAGTCGAAGTACGATCAATCGTACATCGACTATTAAACGAACTCGAATAAATAGAATTCTTCAACTTCTTGGAAAATATTTAAGCGTAGCGGTGGATTAGGCGTGTCATATTAGAAAAACCAATGAAGCATTCTACGATAATTAAATTTACTAACAACCCCCTCCAGTACAGTTGATGAAATCCCGTCTGATATTGATGTTCCACTGTTAGTATCCTTTGAATTCTAATCCATATCAAAGATTTAAATCCTGACACATCAATATCAGGCGGAATTTCATGAACTGTACTGAAGGATTTTCTCAGTGCATTGAAATGGAATATATCTTCATCTCGAACACCATTCATTACGAAATACTTTTACAATAAACTATTAATAAAACATTTCCTGTACACAGTTTTCATCCTCCACAGTCATATTATTAGTATAGGGGGTATTATTATTTATTGTGTGGTAAAGGTTAATTAAGAGTCACAGATAGCAAAACAAAACATCTTATATCGGTAAATGTCGAAATGCGTAAACTATCGCACTTATGCAACATATTGGAAATTACAGTACTTTATATTATATGCTATAAAATCCCGAATTGTGATAAGCGCGTTTATCATGCAGCTGCAAATATCAACCTACATCAATTTACGAATGAAACGGTGTTTTTTAAAGACGTCTTCGGAATATAAATTGTACCGTAACTTTACTGGCACCCTGGCGTCGCATATTAATGTAACATATTATTATATTTAGAAAAAATTATACAAAAGAGTAACTATAAATAAGTTAAAAACTAATAATTATTTTTTGAGTTATACAATGTATAACTCGGCTTCCTGATCTCACATAGAAATGAAACCTACATAACTATCCCGTGGCCGACAGATTATGGAAAATAAATCTGAAAACGCGGTTCAATTCTGTCCAGTATTTCTTGTTTTTTCTTGTAGTTATATGTGGAATATATTTATGTTATATACATCCACGTCCACGGATAGTATATTAATTTGGAATGGCAATAGCCAACAGTACATTTTATTTCGATCCAATTAGTACAGCCTGAGGGATCGTGACAACCTTATTTTGCAACGCTTTTAGCGTACAGAGGCCGTAGCACGAGCACTTTGCGAAAACTATACGTATCGTAAGCGTCAACGCGTCACGCTTCGGCGTACAAACTATGACTTATCATGTCAAAGTTGCCCTTGATAAATGACAGTTTGTATTGTTTCACAAGAACGACACGTTACGTTACATTTACGCAGTTTTTTGTGCTAGGGTCCACAGTATGTGCCTCTCAATTGTTGTAATGGCAATTTAGACGAAACGTTTTTTGATTAAACTTTCCGGTGATATTTTCACCGACCCACACACAACGCTCGTTTGGCGATGCCATTTGCTTTAAATAATGAATAGGACCCAAATGTATAGGTCCTTCAATACTTACTTGCAAGTAAGGATTACGTAATCTGTACACCTCAATCAACTCGTAGGTAACCTTTAATAAATAATAACCATAATCAAGTAATGGAACTGTAAGATCGAATCTCTGTTTTATCAAAGTTGACTTTAAAAAACGTTTTAAAAAGCATATTATAAAGTCAGACATTATATAGAAAACGAAGATGCTTGAAGTACTCCACTTCTGGCAAGTTGTCATCTGCCACCCATTAAATGTAATAATAGTAGTAACATTGTTAACATCTATATGAAAAGAAAGGCCCCGAGTTTCTTGCCGCTTGTTCTCAGTAGGCTCTATATATTTTGAAACGCGGTGGTAGAGTCTTTAAAGCAAATTTTATTGATAAATGACGTTCATAAGTGCGTCTTTGATGCCTAAATTGAATAAATGATTTTGATTTTGGAGACTGAAAACACGATGCTGCAGAAAACCTTTAGCTAACATTATCACATCGTTATTAACATGATTGTACGAGTATCATCTTATCTACGTGTGACATAATCGAGTTTGTGATCATTTTCTACTGACTTCTAAAAAGGAGGACGTTCGCAATTCTACTATTTTTTTTTTATGTTTATTACCTCATAACTTTCGATTGGGTGAACTGATTCTCAAAATTATCTTTTTGTTTGAAGGCTGGTGCTTTCCGCGTCGTCTTATTTCACCAAATTTGGTCTGGTACTATTTGAATTATACTTCAATAACCACTAACTGAAATGAATGGAAGTCGGTATTACATTTTTAAAATTGTACTTGTCTACAAATAAATTGACACAGTTGAACGTGTTTGACAGACCAGTACAAGATTTTATTTGATTTGTCCCCTGCGTGGGTGATCAGCCGCGAGTTCTTTTATCGTCTACCTTTTCCATTATAAGCTTTTCAACAGGGCCTCTACAACCTACGAGGCTAAAGTTAGTCATGCAGTCTTAGCAGTCTGATGCAGACGGTGAGAGTCCAAGATGTTTTTATGAGTTACTTACGATGGAAAGCCAATCAGTCAATGGTATACTCAAAATTTATTACCATGTATCAAATGCATCGATTTTGTCGTTCTCTTGCTTTAATTGTCCAGAACTCGGAGTCATTAAACTAAAAAGTTTATTTAATCTACCTTAGAGTGAATAAACTTTTTACTAATAAATTGCTCGCAAACATTGAAAAGTATTGAAGACAGATTTACTTTTATGTGTAAATTTTTGAAGCGATCAGTAAATCGCTTGCTTCATATTACACGTTACGCTTGCTCATAACAGTTCAGTCCCGTTCAGAACTTTAACTACTAGAGCAGAAAACCGTGCCTGCCAATACACTGCGCACTGCGCTTATCGCCCTGATATACATATAAGATTTAAATCTCTGGCCCTGTAATTTCACTGGAAATGTTGCCATTCAAAGAAACACAGTAATGCTTGCACACTACTACTTCATGGTTGAATAACTAGTAAAGGTGTGGTACTAAGGGCTCTTACACACGCACGGCATGTTGCCAACGGCAGAGATAACTGCTGTCGCCGACACGAGTCGACGGCAGTCGTCGACGCGTCGGTGGCAGCCGTCGACCTACAGCGACACTTGCAGGTGTAGCGTGCTGACGATGGCCGCCGCTGATCTTCAAAGTTATAACTGCCGTCGACGCGTGTCAGCAGCTACCGTCGACGCGCGTTGACGGCTGCGGTTACTTCTGCCTTTGGCTACATGCCGCTCGTGTGTAAGAGCTATTACCAGACAGACTCTGCGAAAGCCCTACCACTTCAATGAATACAGCATTTGCTTAACGCCTGTCTGTGGCTAGAATAAGGCTTTTCCATTAATTATTCTTGTAACGACTGTGTTCCCGTCAAGATATAAATTAGCGATTAAAAGTTGTAAGTGAGTAGGTATACCTATTTTTGACCAAATTTTCAATGTAATCATTTAGTGGTAGATATATACCTAATTTACTTTCTATATTTAGACCAAAGTAAAATGTAGATAATATTTTCTTACTTGGAAAGCGATGGTGTTGAAAAGCGTGAGTAGAAGTCGTAGAGGCAGCTTTGCCTTGTAAGACTTGTGTGACCACAGCCTGTGAGCACCTGCAGTGATGCCCAGTCCAGAACACAGGTACAGAAATATAGCTGGAAACATATATTTATATTAGGGACGATTACACGGATTTCTGCTGGAATTCTAACTGGAAGTCCGAGCCTGAAAAGTTGGTTGAAGACATCAATCGTTTGTTCTTTATTTGAGCTTAAGCTTAAGTTATAAAGATTTAATACAGTATAGAACATATTATAATAGTTGTTTGGACTGGGTCTATAAGTTACGTATGTTGTTATAATAGGGGTTAATGTATAAAATTGCCGTTTCGTACTGAAAAATTGAAAGAATTTTTATTTCATAAAAGTGTTCACCCTCGTTATCTATGCACTTCTACCTAATCGGAAGATCATTCAACCCTTGACGATATTACTCTGGAGATCTGGACTCTACAAACTTTGTAAAGGCATTTTGTACTGCTCCCTGGGAAGATTTTTTTCCGTACTAATAATAGTCAGAGTCAAAAATATTGTAGCCGGTTAGAGCGAGATCCGGCGAGTATGGTTATGGAGTATGGCGAGTTAGACATGCAAATAACTGCAGGTCTTATAGTAATAAAATTGATTGACGAGCAGTGCAAGGGCTTGCGTTATACTGAAGCGATAATGGCGAAGATGGATTGACAAGTCGGGACTGTTTGGTTGCAGTTTCGCCATCATTGTTCGGAGTTCTACACGATAGACATCTGCTGTTATTGCCTGACCGGATCTGAGGAAGCTATAGTAAATTACAGCATGAAATTACCACCAAACCGTTACCATCACCTTTCTATGGGTAAGCTTAGCTTTAGGGCACTGTTGTGTCGTTTTAACTGGGGTCGACCATTGCGTTGTCCGCTTGTGATTATTGTAAGGAATTCACTTCACATTACACGTCACAATTCGGCCCAAAATCCTTTCACTTCTGTCTCGGTTTAAGAAGGTAAGTCAAGCTTCAACGCGCGCTCCTCTCTGTAGATCAGTCAAATCACGAGGTATCAATTTTTTTAAGTTTTTATTTTTACCGAATAGGTTAATATATTACCTTATATTATATTGTAAATAGGTCAAGATTAGAGTTTGAAAACTATCGTGAGTATCACACATTATACTAATATAAAGATACCGGCTTCACTCATTTGGTATTACGTCGGTTTAAGCCCGACGACGTTTCGAATGTGTAAGACGTTTTTCGAATCCTCTCCAAACACAGCATTAACATTTCGAGCAGTCTGCGCTTGTCTCACGTCGGAACTCGTATTCTAAAATTACTCTGCTTTTCGCTGTTTCCACCTTTACGTTAAAAACTAAATGTCAAACAATTGAAAGTCAAACGAACAAATGCAAACTTTTTAAAATTTATAATGTTATTGTTTTAATGTGAAAAATGTTTCACTCTTAAATCTGACACTATGAAGGTTTAATTTAAATTTTAAGTGGCCAGTGCGATAAATCGGCAATTTCATATTTAAACCCTATTATTGTTATTTTTGGTATGATAGATTATTTAATTATGCAGGTACTTTTGTAGCTATGATAAGAAGTATAATTCTTGTATAGGAGACCACATAATTACCAAAATAATATACCTATTGGCTCAAAGCGTAGATATAGCTACGAAAATTGGAAGGGCTGCTATTTTACTACAATATACTCTTAACTCTTTGGGAACGATTTCGCCCAGGAAAGTATTACGTACGCTATTTCTATTGCTAAGCAGTCATGTTCGCATTATTGTGTTTTAGGTTGAAGAGTAGGGGTCGAGGTATAATTGCATCCACATGAATTTAGCAACTTTAGATCTCTAGGTGCAGTTCGTCAATTGTGACAACGTGCATCTGTAAAAGAGATTTTGAAAACAAAGCTCGCCTGGTGTTAGGCAATATCGCTTATCTGGTGCTTGGTCTATTTCCTAATAAATTAAAAAATAGTTTTAGTTTTTCAACCAAACCTAGAAACTCACCAAAAAGGTTTGTTAGCCACATAGCCTTAAAAAGGAACAGGTACAAGCCATACACGGCAGCCGTGTGAGCAACACCCATCAGAAGTACGTTTCTCCATACAATCTTCCATCTTCTCTTTTCAGCCGTGGGCGCTACTCTATTGGTGACGTCACCATCTTCTGTCGCTGCATCTGTCTCGTACAACACCCATGACTTCTGCTGCTCCTGGGGTGGCATTGTCCTGCAAACAATATATATGAATATAATTTTTAAACTATTATAGATTCTATTTTTACTAAATTTGATATTAGTATCCCTTGATGTCAGCTCCAATAAACCTTGAAAAAATTCAACTTAACGGATATTATATAATTCTTCATTTAGCAAAGACAAATACGAAACGTCATATTATTTCAGTGATAAGTTAAAAAAATTAAATGCATTTTGCCTTTATCTATCAGTTTTTATCCCTGTCGAGTGTTTTGTTTGTCACCCTCATTCGCAATATTTTAGTCACTGTGTCGATTATATTGATTTTGCTGAATTGGTTTGCCCTCTTGATAGTTGATATCTAGCGATGTATTATTAACATTATATACTCAATTGTAGATACCAACCGAGTAAATTATTATAATTACACTCATTACCGAACTGCCTTTATTGAATTCGTCACTCGATTGGTTTTCGGATTAATTTTTTAACAGTCTGAGATAAATTTAAACATCGGATAATTTGTATTTATTTATGTAATAGCTGCGCCCCGCGGTTTTACCCGCCTTGAGATTAATGATGAAAAGTATCCTATGTTTATCTACTTGCCAAATTTTACAAAGATCCGTTCAACCGTGTAGGCGTGAAAGCATAACAAACAAACTCTTTCACATTCGGTTACAAAATTGTTTTAGTTTTGAGATAATACTTAACAAAACTTTATTAGCTATCTTTTTTTATTTACTCGGGCTGCTTAGAATGAGTGTATTAACTACATAGTTAGTTTATATAGTTGAAGATTACTTATTGCTCCGGCTCCATTATCAGACTTACTTTTCCATTGGAGTTTTTGATCCGAAAAGAAAGTTATATTTTAAAACTATATGTATGACTTGTGGCAATTATATAAACCTTTTAACAAAACACAAATCTCAGAAAATGAAATAATCCTGTCATCTGTTATACCCGCTTATCCATGTATAAATTAATTTGTATTGTTGACAGGGTCATCAAAGGTATTTCGCGAACGAAGCGGTAGACGAGGACTTGTACAAACTCAACCTTAAAGACAAGCCGTGGGAGAGAACACATGTTTATGTAAGTAATATATTTTGTGCTGTAGAACTCTTTCCAAAAACTGAAAAAATCAATTACAAAATCTACAATTTCGACTTATTTTTGCAATTGTAAGCAGTTTATTAAACATTTAAATTAATGAAAGCAATTCCCTACGAATTTTTGTTCTGTATTTGTTCAATTTGTAATAAATTGAAAAAATACAGAAATTAAATATAATAACATACTTAACGTACAGACTACCTACTATAGAAAAAAAAACCACATTTATATTACATATCTACGCGACATTTTGTGACTTCGTATGTTGGTTATCTATTTCTTACGCTGTCGAACGGTGAAAACGGGTATAAGAACAAAGTGTAGTAGTTTACGCCCTGGAAAAACAATAAAGGCTTCTTATGCCGAATAATGTTTTATGTTTGTCGTATTCGTTTAATACGTCTATTCGGTAGAATAAAATGTGACAGTAATTGTCAATAAAAGATAGCCTATCATATAGCTATCGCGGCTATTATAGATCCATGCTAAATACAATGTATGCATGTACCAAAGATAGATAAAATGAGTTTATAGACGTTACAAATTTATCGAACCATCGATCCATGGTTGCTAACTGATTCGTTGACCAAATTGTTTTATTTGTAGACATTATTAAAAGGGAGCACAGCTAGTCATTAATAAAGCTAATACCAGTTAATTAATTAGCTGATTTGACTACAAAGTGAAATCAGAGAATTATTTAATTATACCTCTATTATAAAACTTAATAAAATGTATATTTTTTGCATATGTTTGCATATGTGCATATGCATACACTGCATAAGTTACTTATATTATCTACATCTACACTATATAATATTAGAAAGAGGAAACTTGTTTGTTTGTTTGAATTGAATAGGCTTTAACTGGACCGATTAGGAAAATTCTTACACCATTAGAATCCTACATTTTCCCTGCTACATAAGCCAAATATTATTTTCTAAAAAGTTTGGGATCCGTATGAAAACATCGATAATGTAACCCAAAGTGTGGAGAAAATACAAAAAAGTCCTTGTATCGCGTACGCTGCCGAAACTTAATAATAATATAATACTAGTTTAATGTATACCAACAAAGGAGTCTACATTACCATAATTTCTAAATATTACAGTTATGTCACAATAAATACTTTTTCATTTTGAAATATGCAATAGTAACGCCGGTACAATTCATACAAAATTATTCATACCTTGGTATTAATCTTTAACTACGAGTACTTTAATAATAAAGTGGAAAGGTATATGATTGTTTGTTTGTAACTACTAAACCGATTCAAACAATTCTTTCACGAGTTTATAGCTACTCGTACTATATGCCTGAGTACCAAACACGATATTTGATTCATCCTCATCATCATTCATCACCACGTAGGTTAAACCTCGGAGCGCAGCTAATATAGTATAAGTACCTACATCATTAACAATATATAAGTACATGATTCCCTTGCGGATTACGTGGTAGATGCACTTACAGTTAATACCAAGCCGTGCAGCAAGCCAAAAATACATACAAACTTACTTAAAAAAATACTCTAATTTACTCATAAACTTAATACAATAATTGATAAATGTGTTGCATCGCATAAAGAACAGCATCTGAGTCGCTAGCAATCAAGGCATTGAGCAGATCGACGGCGTGGGCCGTGGGTGCATACTGTGCGGTGTACGTGCGCCGTGCAAGTGCCGCGAGCATGTTGTCGAGTACCGCCGGACGCGCAACCAAAAAGAGCCTACAACTGTAAGTGGCACTGTACTGCGCTCGTCACCCAGTGACACAGGATTTTTTGAGTCTATTTCGGCCAGTTATTTCAATTGCTACAAAGTTCTTCACACCTCAGTAATTCAGTATGTTCATAACTCAGTAATGCTTGCGCACTATTGCTTCGCGGCATAATATTCCGATTTGTACTAGTTGTACCAACCAGAGGGCCTACTCCCACCTTTTACTAAACTAACATAAATCAGGAGCGTTTTGTAATAAGCTCAAAATAATCATACTTACTATCGTACTCCCACCGACACAAAACGGTCGAACATAATAATATTACTTCAATACTACTTACGGCGTGTTCCTTTTTTAGCCGAAATCGATTGTAATGGTGCGTTCCAGGACCAATACCTGTAATGCCCAACCCGAATAGAACACTAACTTCCAAAGTACGTGAGTTGAGTGCACTATTTGATAAAACGTCATCAAAACGTCTATCGTAATCCATTATTATTTTAAGCTTGCTATATTGACGTGGTTGTACCAAATTTAGTAGTAAGGTTTAAATATGATTACTTTAAGAGGTAGTAGTAGGGCCCCAGGACGGCCTCTTGCACAGGCTTACCACCTAGTAAGTCGGGTTTCCTAACATCTCACGATTCGTATCACGACAGCGCAGAAATTAATCTATTAACCTCTAGGAGAAAAATATGTTTGTATAAAGGTTTTTAGTGTAGTTTATAGACCAAAACGCGCGCAGGAGATATGCCTTTATGCGATGAATATACCACAAATGTTTAATTTGATCTTCAGTTTAGTTCAGTTCCATCGGAATATTTGATTTTGATCAACTTGATCATATTATCGCTTACCGTATTTCAAACACCAATTATAAGCTTACTAGCTTCGGTTTCACCCCGTGTTGATATAATGATGATGGTAAAAAATGTCGTACCTATATTAGCGATTACCCGCGCCTTCATTCGCGTAGTAGGCTCGGTCTTTGGCCTCGCCACAACATCCTATCTTTTCGTATTTTTTTGTAATGTAAAAACCTTCTACGAAGTATTAGAAAACATTTTAAAAAAAGATGAATGAAATTGGTAAAGCCGCTACTAAGTTATTGCGTGACCAGGTTTATTCAATTGTGTTCATATATATATATATATATATATATATATATTGTTCCAGCATATCATCTATCTAACAAATTTAATACAATTCTGTTTAGCCGTTCTAGAGCGATTGACTCAAATACCTCCACCTATCCACACGTTCGCATTTAAACTTTTACATAGTACGATAAGATAATATTCGTATTATCGATACTGCTGATATGCGAAGTCGATAAATACATTTCGTTCGACATTTTAAACTGAAACTCAAGCTAAAAATAAAGAAAAAATCAAGATAAATATTTGTAAGGATATAGATACCGTAAAGACTTTTTGATATAAGACGAAGTGTGCTATAATGATCTTGTCATAAATACAGGCTGTTTAAGTTCTAATCCTGCTATTTCAAACATATTTTTCTAACTGCATGATGTTTATACAGGGTGTTTGGTAGAGGGACCGACATACCAAATGAGCGTGTTCGGGGGCCCACTTGGAGAATACAAGTTGGCCAAAAAAAATCCCAGACCCCCCAATTTTTTTTTACTTTTTTTTGTGAATTTTCCCTTTTTCTCCGAAATCGTACCAATTTTGCTTAAAATAAAAAACACTTTTAACTCCTATTACTATACCTCGGATGTATCTATATAATATTTGCTAAAAGGTACAGAAACTTATGCACCCTACACTGACAGATATCTTAGAAATTTAAAACAGCCGTGCGATTCTCTAAGGAATAATTCGTCGTTGCGATCGTCGACGAGTTCACCGACTTCAAATACGAGATATCGCCTTTGTTGACAAGGTTGTTTTTTCTACGTCATTTTCATCACGTTGATGTTTCACGGATGCTGTCATAGATAGAACAATGATTGCTCTAAGAGAATCGCACTGCTGTGTCTGTCAAAGTTCTTTAAAATGGACAGACTGTATGTGTTGGCCTTGAGCTATAATGTTATCCATGTTCGTGCGTGTATCTATAATTCTGTAGCTAATCTTGCGATTTCTTTTTTTACTTTTTTTCTTTATATTTCTCTATCTATTTCTCTCCATAGTCTTCATCTGTTTTAACAAGTTAAGAGTATGGAGCTTCTATCGCAATAATGCGATGTACCTATATGCGATTCATTATTATCATACCAATCTCTTTATCTGAGTTTCATATCGATCGCGCTAAAATACTTACTTAGTTTCCAGAACAATAGGTATTACTTTATAGATATGGCCATATAATCGTTCAAAAATTGTACACAGAATACTAAAGTTTTTGTGTCACCAGACATTATTCCGTTTTTATTCACTGTGTATGAAGAATTGGTAAGTAAAAACAATTATGTTTTTGTCAACAATATGCTGACCATTTGGATTATTAGATACTGTGTTTGCTGTGTTAGGTAATTATTTTTTTGTGTTTTTCCACAGTCAATAGTTACTACATTAAAACAAGTGGAAACTAACAAATAACTACTACATGCTCATACTTTTCGCATGAAACGTAACTAACACAAATGACATTGAACACGGATAGTATGACCGCCAGTCTATCATATACTTTGTTTTTTTTTATTTGGCAGAGTGGAAAATGGTAACCAAAATTTGGTTATCATTTTCATGTTTATTCATTGTAATATTTTCTTTATTCTTATTTGAGGTAAGACATCGCAGCATTTGTATGTAATGCATTCATAAGTGTGCAAAAAATATACTTAGGCAGGTAGATGAACTAGTTTATTAACATGTAAACTAAATGTTATTTAAACTAAAAGTTAATTAAATTTCGTACAGATTCTTAAAACACTTTAACAATATGCAAAAAATCCAAAATCCTTTACCTATTTTACACAATTTGCGACTATACCAAAAAAGCTTAATTGTAGTATTGTCATATTTTTTGTCTTAAGTTGCATTATATACTCGTATGGAGATCAGTGATGATAATTTTATTAAATGTAGTAACCATATTAGACTAAACAATATTTTCTGATTGATTGATTTTAAGCCGTGGTTAAGATCGACTTATTTTACATGACGAACATTTTTGATTTCGAGTGTATATCATATACGCATTGTGTATATTCTCATTTTATAATTCCTTTTTGATTTTTGCGAGAAAGATGACAAACAAAGGTCATTTAAGCAAGATATTATGAGGTAAATAATAAATATATATAATTTGAATATATTTTATATATTTAAATTAAAAGGTTTAAGCGAAAAAAAAACTAGGCAAGATATTATGCATAAAATTTACATTATGAATATCAATGTCAGCTGACCAGAATAAATCGGAACATGAAGGAGTTATGGTTTGTAACTGAAGAGTTCTTAATGGCCACCTTCTAGTTACATCATCAAACTAGCATCATAGTATCATAATATTCTTTTGTCATCACGATGATATGAATATGCTGATTTTAATGCAGTGTGATACCACCAGTGCTAGAAAAATAAAGACTGGCAAGACAGGCATGAACGAATAAAATTAAAAATAAACGTACAATTTGTAGGACCAGCGTAATTATGACACATTTTCCAACTAATCCAGATGTAACGAATTTAATCTGATTACTCTGCATTTATGTCCAGTATTTTTTTTTTTCTTATATACCGATTAAACAAAACCTAACTCAATATACAAATAACTAAAAATTAACAATAGATAATCCATAGGTTCTCACACACAAACTAATAAACAATGAAATATGAACATTTAGACTCGTCCGACGGGAAATGAGTCTGGGAACTTTTCGGAAATTATTTAAGTTTTGTTTTTAGCAGGCTTTTAATTGCCAGGCTAATCTTTTCGAGATAGATTTGTTGTACTCAGCTAAGTTTTTATTGAATATGAATATATTTAATATTAAATATAGATTATGTTTGTCAAACAAAAAATTAAAAAACTGATCCTAATAAAGAATAACGTCCTGATGGTGCTTCTACAATTCTGATCAAGAGATGTGCTCAAGCTCTAAGCATTCCTATATTATTATTTTAACACATCACTTCTGTCTACTAGTATTTCTGACTGGTTTACCAAAGTATACTTTGCATGGCATTTCATTTTGTTTGCCACAGTTATTCGAGTCGGTAAATGATACATTATCTCACTATCTCACTCATATTATAAATGTGAAAGTTTAGACGGATGGATGGATGTATACATGCATGGATGTTTGTTACTCAATTACGGCAGAACGGCTAAACGGATCTGGTTGAAATTTGGCACAGAGATAGATTATAGTCTGGAGAAGCACACAGGTTACTTTTGATTGCCTTGCACTTGCCGAAAGCTGAGCCTACTACGTGAACGAAGTCGTGGGCAGTCGCTAGTTATATCATATAGAGCAACTTATTAGCTTCGTACTTACTAGTTTCTATTCGCTCACTAAATCTAATTTGTTCGAATACTAATATCTTAGGTTGACAGAGTAGGTACATATAGTTATGATCCTATTTGATGAACATCTTACGTGCAGAGATAATTATAATAGAGTAATTAGTAAAATATACTAATTCCTCATTAAATACTTATTACTCACGCGTGAACGCGTGAAAGCGTTGATCGCGCTCTGTCTGAACAGACCCTTACCTAGATATTGTGTTCGTATTCGTATAATAATTGCGAATTACAGTCCTTAAATGTTACATTTCTGTTTAATTGTGGTTATGTTTTACGAAAATGTAGTTAGTCATCATGTAACTTCGTGTTCTATGAACTAATGTTTCCCACAGATCAAAATTACCTACAATTAAATAAAGTAATCAGATTTTTAGAATTGGCAAGTCGTGTTACACAATTGTGGATTGATGTTTGAATAGAAACTACTACGAGTATAAGTTTAGAGTATTTTATATTTCAGTTCACTTGTTTATTTTGGTGTTCTACACAAGATAATAGTGTTACCAGTGTATTGTTTTGTGTGCCTAATAAATAAATAAATAACATTTCAGGTTACCTACTAATTATACTGTAGCATATAATGATGACAGATAGCGCGAGGCTGTGAATGGAATGATATATGCATTGATACGATATACTTACTGCATGAAAGGACGCTGTACATAGGAGCTATCATGTTATCGTGTTTGGTAAATAGTGGCCGATGACGACATTACTGTCGTATTGCTATTACATATTATGAAACAATAAATTGTTATTGCTGTAGTTGTTGTTATTGCGTGCATTGTGAAATTTGTGTGATGACTCGATGAGCATAAAATTATATCTCTCATCAAGCATATAATGTTTTCTATTACAATCAAGTAACGAGACGGGAAATATAATGTTAACGCTTCCTGTTAAGCACCATGTTGGTCCACGACACTTCAGCGCCATCTATGAATTTAAGTGATGATTTGGATAGCACATCACTGCCAATACCTGGTTGTTAATTCTCGTCCAGTTCACTACACTTAGGTACTGATATAATTAAGGCCCTTCAAACTTTAACACAGAGGTAGAATAGGGTTGTTGACCTTTTTTTAATGTATGTTAAATTTTTCATGACACCAAAATACACACCTTGCATTGTTTCATATATTTTTTAAAGAACTCGCGAACTAAAAAACTTCAACTTTTAAAATTGGCGCTAAAACTTTATTCAATGGCGGCCTATTCGTTGTATGATGTCACTATGGCAAAAACAAAGAGAGTTGTGATTATAATACGTTTTGCATGCTTGGAGGTTGCTTGCTTGAACATGGAGATGGCGGGAAAAAACCAACAATGACTATTATAATTTCTTATATTTTGTGTTTATTCTCAAGGTTTGACGTGTAATAGTGTCGGATTATTAACCGTTGATGTTCATAATGGTGTACGAGTGTCAGTAATGTGTATAAACCATGCAACATTGTTTTTGTGTTTATTTTCGTCAATCGTGTTAGCATATACAAAACAGTAATTAAATGACTGACTTATTTCGTAGAAAAGACTCTAACTACCAACTTGAAAAAAAGTTTATAACCTTGTAGTTACAAAAATAAATCTACTTTTTATCCGTATAATTTGTTCTATGTAGATTCCCCCACCTCAAAATAAAAAATGAACCCTTATTGAATTACTTTGTTGTCCAGTTTGTCCTAAGACCTAGTATGTACTTATATAGTTTTACAGCAATAATGTTAGATGCTTTCTTCACTTGCTTGATTCTCAATCTGTTGATAAGGCACGACACTGTCATACCAAACGTTAGTTTTTGCCCTTATGACATCATTTCCGCCTCTACTGAGGGCACGTGGCTTCTAGAAACTTTTAAACATATTTTATTTCTCCAAAACAAAGTTAATCCAATGAATAATAAATAATTTGTTAAATTATTTGAGTTATTTGCTCCAACCACTATTATGTTAACTTAAATTGTAATATATTTGTGACTGTGTCAACTACCCTGTTACCTAGTGCTTTTAAGCTAAGGCGAGCTCTTCCATAAGAACCTTTAAATAATATTTTCTCTTTAGTAAATGTCCAAAGTGCCTATATAATTAACATCACAGGAATTTAAGCAGGAAAGCAGCACCTAATGAGAAAATAAGGTCTTCGACCTTATATTTTTTTTTAATATGAAAAACGGGATTTACTCACGTAAAGAAGTCAGATCTTTCCGACTATAGTTTCAACCACATCCGGTGGTCTTTTTCAAGGAGAGTGCAGAACGCTCGCAATTGCGTCTTTAAGTGAGTAAATCCTGTTTTTCCTATTAAAATAAAAATTATACAAACCACGTTAGTTTTCATAATAAAATACTTATAAAAATATTTAAATTTCCTGATACTTATTTATTAAATAGTTGTTGGAAGCTTATTTGGATATTGATGCAGGTTTTAAGGATGTCAATGGGTACGCTCATGAATGTGGTGACAGTGGAAGTCTTTTTAGATCAGTGATATTGCAAACATAGTAGACCGTTTAAGTGTTATTTATGTACTCGTACTATGCATGCGGTTAGTACATAAATAGATAGATAGATAACACTTTATTGAGACACCACATTTATAACTTAATATTAGACAATACAATAAAAAACAATGCTTAAAACTAGGTGCAACAATGGGTGGTTTTATCGCTCAGAGCGATCTCTTCCAGACAACCAAATAGCATATTGTACTATACATAGTACATAATAATTCCATGGAACTGCGTTCTCATAGATAAATATAATATTATCTGCGCCTGCAGTTGTACCCGCGTGGTGACGGAAGATGATGATAATGATAATAAAAAGTATCCTATGTTCTTCGCCGTTTAATCTGTCTCCTTGTGTATTTTGTTGCGATCCGTTCAACCGTTTGTGCGTGAAACCGAAATACTCGAACTCACTTTAGCATTTATAATATTATTAGTTAAGATATCTATATATTTAAAGTATATACTAGTTAACTCGCTAGCGGCTTCGCTTCGCTCGCTTGTTCTTGGTGTAGAGGCGAGAAAGTTATTCGTTAAATGTCAATAACTGTTTTATTTATAAACCGATAGACATGAAACAAACACTAAGGCCGGTTTTGGTGCTCGACCGACCGTCGGTGCATACCACCGTTACCAACAATACCATGACCATCAGTTTGTAACGTTCAGTGCTCTCATGAGCTACCGAAGTGGCCGGACTACCGGCCGGTACAGTCACAAACACGTACACGACATTCGTACGGTCGGTCCACCGATCGGTGTAGCACGCATTAATATGTTTCCATGGCGCTTCGGTCGACCGACGGCACGCAGGCGGACGTTCTTGACCGACGTTCCTCGTACTTACGCAGTGCGTAGCAATATACAAATACATACGGTCGAACACTATCACGACTTGTGAATTTTCATACAAATGATAAGCGGGAATGACATACGCACCGACGGTCGGTCAAGCACTAAAACCAGCCTAAATGTTAAGTGAAGCTTACCTTAGCTTAGCTTACAATATATTAGTGAAAACCGCATCTGAATCAGATAAGTCGTTCCTAAGATTAACGGGCACAAACACACAAACAAACAGATAAACAGACAATAATAATAATATTTTTTTTCATTCTATTTTCGTTTATAAAACTTCTAATAATATTTTTTCTCTTAAATATTCCATGTACGGACAGCGATCCGTTACTTTTTTATTATATGTAAAGATACAATATAGTTATATAGCTGTGTATGCAGTTGACAGTATCAGGGTGCTGTCCTAATTAAGAACCCACATAGCGGGAGGCTCCAAATGGTCAAACCTTTATTTTCCATACGAGAAGTTTAAAAATGTCGAGTTTTCCAAAGATTATTTAAGAGATAGATTTCTTGAAATAACCTTGCTGGTGTTTCCTTCAATTTGGAAGTTTTAGTGATGCCATAAAAATTACTCCAGGCTGCGATCTTTACGATCAGATTTTATGTAATGTAGGGTAAGGTCATAAATAAACGATAGCTTGTACATAAAATTCGATACATTTTATGACATAGTACAGTAGCCACAAGATAATGTCCGTTTTGTCACTCAATAGAAGCTGATGTTTGCTATTGTAAACTTTGGTCATGAACATTTTAAATGACTTTTATATGGTCGTTGATATATCGAGCCGAATCTTTCCAAACTCAGGTTCCAGATATTGAATAAAATTTTAAAAAAGAGTTTGTATATTTTGATATTTGTTACTCTATCATTTCTATCTCGCAAAAACAGCTTAACGCATTTGGACAAAATGTAGAGGGAAGATGGTTTGTACCCGGCATTAACACTCTACTACGAATGATTGGAACTGGGACCGCCAAATATATATGTACAAATATGTATGACAGATATACAACAATATAGTATATTGTTGTATATTATATTATTTATATTCTGTCACGTAGAATCTCGATAAGTTAGTTTGGTACTAGTATAGGTAGATGCCTTGATGCCATCGTAAAAATACAAGGTATATTCGATTCCCAGACGGAGCAAGTATTTTTTATAAAATCTTTAAATGCAGTATTACTAAGTTTTGAAAATAAAATAATGCCTTCTTTCAGTAAAATGTTCCATCTACAATATTCAAGGTACTTTCCCTCCATGTGGTATAGCCGTGGGACGCCCTGTATAGCTAGCTACCTAGCTAAAATAGATGCATAACTGTTGCCATGCCGCACACAGTAGGCACAAGAGAATGTTGGATTGCTGGGGTACCTAGTTTTATACTCATTACTAGTAAATACATAAGATTTTTTTTTCTAGACTTGGATCAAATTGTTTAATACTATCCCGGACCTCATTCAAAATTACTTACCGACCCCTGCTCTAATACAAGGTCACATTCATCCCGATTCTAAGGACACTTTCATAGGAATTACGACAATCTTACTTCACACGGAATAAGGCCCGCCCATAAACCAGTAATACGATATATGCTTTAAAGGTATGTAAATATGTATATTTTAAGACATAGATGTTTTTTATTCTTTTACGATAATAAACAGATAACAGACAAACCACTTATTGATATTTTGTCATGAAATTATCAAATCTATATCTAAATCTCTCTCTCTCTCTAATCAATATCCCTAAATATTTGCATACCTACACGATGACCCTGAATAGTAAGTATGCTACTAAAGATCCTGTACGATTATTATTTTCCACGGTAGCGATATCATAGCAGCAAAGTGCAGGTAAATAAATATATAAAATAAGATAATATTTACGCGATCATAATGGAGTTTTACAAAATAACACTTACGATCTGCTCTATTGATAATATCCTTTGATTTTGTAGTATTTTGTATCTATTGTATACGAGTATAATGCATTTACCCGTTAAAATAAAAACTGAACTCACCACAAATATATAAAAACTCCAATGAAGCAAGTTTTCAATTAAGACGAATTTGCACTAAACTGTTTACAATACTATTTATTAACAGGTATATACGTGCCCACTAGGTCGAAGATGACTGAAGCGTGGGACGTATTCGCAACGATTATATACAATAGGCATCTGTAGCGATACGGTCGAGCAATGATCGCTAAAGAATCGCTATTATATTATTATACACGCAGACATCGACACGAGCCACCGGTGTAACGTCGCTATCATACTTGAGTTTGATAAACGCTATCGTCTACAACATGACACTTGTGGCTAAAACGAACGGTTTGAATGAACAATGAAAGATTATTAATTACTCAGCGTTGTTTGAATCTAATAAAAATATTTTTTATTATATAATTTTCAAAGCGCTAACGCCTGTTTAGCCAAACGAAAAAATTGCAATGTCTAAAACATATATAACAAAAAGACACGACTGAGAACAATATGGGAAATGAGCTGAAATTCTTGATATACTTTTCATCATCATCATCGTCACCCATCCCCACGCGGGTGTAACCACGGGACGCAGCCAGTTGCTAAAAATAAATGACGTAATACGGACAATGCAAAACTGTTAAGGTTTTAGTAATGTAACGTTAAAACTTGTGTTACTATGAAATTACTTAAATTGGTTTGTTACAAACTATGGCCATACCAAAATTATAACCATTATGGACAACATTGTATTGGACTTATTGCACAAAAATAATAAAGAATGACTCAATTGTGAAGAATGAGTTTTTAAATTGTGTCATTAAGTATAATACAGAATTAATCAAACTCATAAGAGGTGCATACAACAACTTAAATACGAACTATAAACTCAACGTCTTAGTTATTACGGTTGATAGTGACCCTGCCTTCAAAGTGCGGGTTGTACGAACTATTTTATAATAGGTCCATATACACATTAGTTTTCATTTATATATACACACATTCAGTCAAATGTAGAATTAGCGCTTTTCTGCAATATGTGACGTTCGCTCAGTCATGCATCATAGAAATGATAGACAAAAAATATGGTTAAATTACAAGATCCATTATTAAACAATATAACCTACTAAACCCTTTGACAATAAATGCATGAACGCTAGACGGAGCATTATCACTGTACAAAGTAACACGACACGCACATTTTTCTTTTTAACTTCAGTCTTGATGATCGAAAGGATACGGTGAAGCTATCACTAATAACAAAGGTATATTACACAAATAAAAGTCCAGAATCGAACCTGGGACCTGGCTTTTAGAAGGCAGGGACACGACAAACTACGGTATCGAGGCCGACCCGTTCTGTTTACCATTTACTCGGTAGCTCTCGTTGACCCAGCACTTTCCTATAACAAAAGAAGACCTAAAATCGAAGGAAAACAAATCAAATAGATCGTTTGAGGTATTGTTACAAAAACAGCGCACGTTTTACAGACGCTACTGTGATAGAGCTATATGTACACGTGCAGACTATGTGCATAGATTGTAACTCAGCGTTATCTACGGTTGCTGCTACAGCCTCTAAAGCTACGAACAGCTACGAGATTGCAGCTACGAGAAGTAGGCTAGTTAACATGGAAATGTTAGCAAAGAGAGAAATTTCAGCAACTGTAAAAACTAGATACGAGGTGATAGTACGAGGAATATCGACGACCGCTTTTTGAGTATTATGTACACTCGGATATCAGATTTTCGGTTTCGACTTTAGAAAACTATTACATAGTACTTTTACCAACCAACTGCATGATTGACCGCTGTCGCATTACGATGTCGCGTTTTTTGATTATGCCACTGCCGGTGTACACTATTCTAGTACAAGTATTGCATTATTCACAAAAGTATAAAATTTGTCTAGTTTTTTAAAGGGTCGCAATCTATCGCACAAATCATTCCATGCAATGGTTGCTGAGACTGAAATACCTAGGGCTTAACAGTTGAGTCCTATTTCCTATCGCGTCTTTTCTCGTCGCACGCATTGCATTGTGATCGCTTTCACTTTTGGCATCTAGTACGATGCGTAGGGCTAGAGTGCCTACATCACTACTCTTCTCAATCGTAGATTCCAATCCTATGTCCAAATTTTTTGCATTTCCTACATTACTTTGAATTTGATAGCTAACTAAGTACCTATATTAATTTCGAATATAATCAAATAATAACTTTATGATTTTATTAGGAGAATATAACACCATATTGCATTAATACATTTGAAACTATATTTATACAACATCTATCTACATACGAGTATTATATTACAAGAATTAACATTAGAAACGGGATATTTACCATATTTCCTATTTATTTTGAGCTCTTGATATTTTGGCACAGTTGCATGCGCCATGATCAGGAGTAAACTGAAGTATCTGCGGGTAGGTGTTGTTATGAGCAGACGAAACAGTCTACCCTCTTCCTTTCAGGTTGCTTACATTCCGTCTTTATTACCAATGACACAACAGTCACTTGGAACTATATCTGCATTAATGACTGAGTGATTATGTTAAGTTTTTAAACTGACATGCAGTTTAAAAACGAAACACAAGTATATATATTACGGCAAAAAACTAGTTTCTGCTAAACAAAACAAAAAACTAACCTCCATAAAGGAAAAGGTTTTTGGAGTTGACGCATAATCAAGCAAGCATCTATTTACTGGATCATTCGATTTTAATAACATGTTTTGTTGGTTGGACCTCCAAGTTGGTCCTACATAATTTGCATAAAAGTGGGTTGAAATATATTTGTGTTATATTCAATCATAGAAAAAAGCATTAGCTGATCTAGATTGTAACCTATTAGTTTCAAACTTAGAGAAGTAGCAATTTATAGTAGGGATTTCATACCTTTTAATATTAAAGTTCAAGTGATAATCAGTTTCTTATTTTATAAAGAACTATTAGCGCCCCGCGGTTGCACCCCCGTAGTAAAAGATGATGATGAAAAGTATGTGTTAATACACTAATCTACCGTTATAAGTACTTAATTTAATCAAAATTGGTCAGCCGTTTGAGCGTGATAATGATAGCAAACATACAAACAAATTTACAAACTTTCGCCTTTATGATATTAGTTTATAGGTGTTTGTTTAAATAAAATTTGCCTGATAGAAATATGATCATGGTTCAAAGTTTAAAAGTCATGTCCTCACAATAAAGTTCTTAAACAGTTGAATATTGACCACAACGATAACGTCTGGTTAGGCTGATAGCTGACTGGAGTCCAAAGTGCACTGTGAAGTTTTCCTACGTGATAAACCTATCTTATTTTATATTCACAAAGGTCAATATACATTTGTATGCAATATACCTATATTTATCAAAAGAACTATGCATCGAAGGGTCGACATAATGTAGGTATAAACATACCCACATTGGCAGTTTTTTACATCATTAATATAATAGAGATTGACGATAACTGCATCTTACACCTAAGCAGCCTTTACGGCCTCCATGTGGAGAGATACGTATTAGACAGCTTAAAAACTATTGCATGTTTATTAATAACAAATTGCGGCCCGCGGTTTCATCTGCCTGGTTATGGGTGATGATAACGATGAAAAGTGTCCCACGTGTTTTTTTTCTTTTTGTTTGAATAAAAATTATAATAATATGTGTTCAATTCAAAAAAGGGGCACACTGTTATATAAAGCATTATCATAAAAAAGCATGCAAAGTAAAAATAACATATAAATTATTTAATTATTCATTTCATTCTATCAGTCATAACAGTTCCATATTTGGTACATCTGTACCAAAAATCTTGTAACACAAGCCCTCACGGTAGGATACCCTGAGTCTGTGAGAGCTAGTTTACTTCTTGTGGTTCATGAATTATGAATTGACGTGCTTTCAACATTGTATAATTTCTAGAGTCGTCGGCACTGAGTATACAATAGGTACTGTAAGACATACAGTCTTGTTTACAGAAGGTGATGACATAGTGCGATCTTGAATAGGTTTCTTAAGTTCATCATCATGTTACATGTGGGAGGCGAAAACTATATGAAATAGGTGGGGGCTATGTTTATATTTAAGCTTTAGTGTGCAGATTGCAGGCAAAATATAAACAATATTGTAATGAGTATTGAATCTAATAATCGTTATGTAATGGTATTTCCCGTATGTTATTATTGTCATATATTGCTTCTGAGCAGGTTTTCTGTGCTAGTGTAGTCTAGCGATAGTAGGTAAGTTTTTATTTACATACATATTGCGTGTCCTTGATTATGTTTAGTTTCTTATAATTTTTTTGTATATAAGTATGTTCCCAAGTAATTATGACATCTTTGTCAAATATTTTATCTCTTCTGCATTGTACACCATTTATGAGTCCGTCTAGATTTTGTTATTACTGGATTATCGTTAGTGGTTGATAGGGCAGTTTTGTGGAAACGTAATGCACTTGCTAAAATAAAAAGTTGTCGAACCGTCAGTTCATTAGTTTCCCTGTACAACATGTCTGTTGGGTACTGGAAGGGTTTTTTGTGTGCTACTATGAGAACAGCACGCTGTGCGCGTTCTATTTGCATAAGATGCGTTGCGTAAGCGGCTCCCCATGAGGTAATACAGCAATTAATAAGGGATTTACACAGCACTGCATACACCAATTCTATGGTTTTGAGATCTGCTACTGTTCTGAGTCTTTTAAATACGTACAATAGCTTCCTTAAACGATTACTTAGTGTATGTATTTGTTTTGTCCAAGATAGGTGTTCATCTATGTATATTCCTAAATATTTAATGTCGGTAACCTGATCTAGAACCGGGCATGTATTGTTGCATTGGTATTGAGTATTAAAACCACAATGTGTTATACAAGTTGTATACATGGTGGTATGATGGGTGCTGTACGACTTGATATACGAAAATCTATAAATTTAGTCTTATCAGCGTTTAAAGTCATCAAGTTTAGTTCTAACCATTTTACTATTTGTCGTGATCCGTCGTTGGTGGCCGTGGACAGCGCATCCGAACTAATTCCATTAAATATAATGGCTGTGTCGTCGGCGAAGGCAAACCTTTTAGCATGCAGGATTTCTAACTGACAGAGATCTTTAAGATATACAAGAAAGAGTGACGGGCCTAGCACGCTACCTTGAGGGACACCGAAAGGCACATTTTTAAGGTCACTCGAGTAATCATTGACTTTTAACCGCTGCCTTGGATCTGCGAGGTATGACCGGAACCATTCCAGCGCATTACTACAAACTCCAATGCACTCTAGCTTTTACAGAAGTATGGGTCGGGAGACGATGTTAAATGCCTTCGCCAAACCGAGGAAGATGCCAATGTCACCTATGTAAAGTTTGCCAGCTACATAGTCAACTAGAAAAGTAACGGCATCCTCGGTAGATCTGCTGGCGCGGAACCCAAATTGGTTAGGGGAAAGGATATTTTCCCTTTCAAGAAAGCTCATAAAGCTCTTATTTACAACTCTCTCCAAGATCTTAGAGAGAGAAGGTAGCAGGGAAATCGGTCGGTAGTTTGATGGCAGCTCTGTGTTTCCCGTTTTATAGATAGGGCATACATTTGCCACCTTCAGGGATTCTGGGAAGATACCTGAACCTATACTTAGGTTGCAAATAAATGCGATAGCTGGAATATTATGTTTGGCGGTTTTTAGTAATATTATCATTACCTGGGGCTGTACAGTGAGGCTTTCACCAGCGCGGCTGGTAAGCGTCGCGGGCCACGAGCTTTGCTCTCTAGGATCGTTACATACTAAAACGCGCGGATGGCCCACGCTGACGGCAGTAATTCGGCCGCGCGCTTACTGCCAAGCGTCACTGTAAAACCAGCCAAAGGGTATCCTCTGAATTTTTCAAAATGAATCCCAGTTTTTTTTAAATGGAACATGCTCTCGGAAACCCTTGAAATATTGCTAAACATGGATATTATGAAGCAATTACTAGTAGCTAAGCTACTTAAACACAAAGTGACATAACAATAGAAAATGTAATTTAATTGTAATCTGTCTCATTAACAAAGGCAGAAAGGTTAACGTTGTGGACACGAAATCCTAACCAAGAATATCGATTTAGGTTTGTTTGTACAGTGCACATGAATAAAACATTTGCTACGTACATACATATATACATATGTATACATGTACGTACGAGTACTTAAACGTTCTAACGTAATTTAGCATAACGAGTAGTTGCGTTAAGAACTAGGTACTTATAATTTATTGTTGCATCTATGCATATTTCTTTAATTATTATTGTATTTATTTTAGTTTATTCACTGCTGCATTGGAAGACGCCTGCCATCAAGCTACTGTAATGCCAAGAACTCACCTTCAATTTCCCGACGATATTGTAGCCATGGCAGAATCAATGGAAGACCTCAGCACGATGCTTGAAGGCCTCAATCGAGTTTCCAATTCAAATGTCTTAAAATGAACACGAGCAAAACAAATAATATGTTAAAAGTCCATGTCATGCCTACCCTAGTATAAGTGGAAAACTCAGTTTTCGAAGTTGTTGACAAATACCTAGGACAAACAGTTCAAACTCGGCTGATCCAACGTCCAGAAAGTGGTCAAGCGTTGAATCCTACTCGGCTGTGTAGCGTTCCGGAAACTTCGTGAAGAGAGAGAGAGGACTATGCTATGATCGGAGTTTCTCTACATGATCGGATCAGAAATGTGGAGATCCGTAAACGAACAGCAGTTTCCGACATCGCCCAGAAGGTATACCAGTTGAAGTGAGAGTGGGCAGGGCACTTTGCACGCAGAACTGATGGCCATTGGGGCCGAAACGTTCTTGATTGAAGACCACAGACAGCGTTGGTCATCCGCCAACAAGGTGGACAGACGACTTTAGAAAGGTCGCAGGGCGGCGCTGGAGGCGGGCCGCTTGTAACCGGGCCTTTTGGAAATATATGGGGGGAGGCCAATGTTCAGCAGTGGACGTTTTGCGGCTGAGATGATGATAATGATTATAAATTTAGTGTAGAAGCAACTACAGTTTGTCAATTTTAGGCGCGTTGATATTTTACGCAATATGACTGATGACATTGATTGATAGTCTTTGTTTTGCCGTTGAAAAAGAGTCTCAGAAAAAAATTATGTAAATAACCCATATAACTTATCTCTATCCCCTTATAACCGTTTAAGCGCTGGAGACTTAATATAAGAAGTTTTGAAGTGATGTTTGGAGAACGAATCTCCAAGAAAAATGTAATATTTAAATAAAAAAAAATCTAAAAAAGGTACGGACCAAAAAGTCCGTAGTGTGAAAGAATAATTAAATTAAAAAAAATTAAAATAGAAGTAGAACATTTTTCACCACAACACGGGAACGATCATGGTTGAACATAGAACACGTACTGCTTAGCTGCAGGCCTAAAAAGGCAACTTTGCACATATCATAATGATTCTAATAGGAATCATAATAGAAATGACAAAATTTCCACTTAAAGAGAATTCATATTATTATTCGCTTTCAGATTCATATAAGCAATTCATCTATTTGATAGTTTTCTATGGAGATTCGTAAAATTGCTAACTAAATAGGAATTGCTTTTGTGAAGCTTAGTTTCAAGCAGCAGATTCGTAAGAAGTTACTCCAGAGGAACTTTATGCATTTTGTTATTTTTGGATGAATAATAGTTAAATAATGGCTGATTTAGGTATCTACGAAAACTTTCTGGAACATGCGCGTGTTACAGAGAGCATATTATATCACCGGCAAAGTGCATTCCTTCAAAAAAGAGATAAGATTTTGTACGTAGTACATATAATGGTCTGTGATTTTGACATCATAGAAATATTGTAACCTAACGGAAATAAACTCAACTCCGTGAAAAAAAATGCATACAAGTATCACAGTAGCGACCCCCGTTTATGCCCAGCGAAACTAATTTTGGTGCGACAATTTAACGAGGTTCCCTCTTCCCTATACTTATGAATGTTTTTATTTTTACTAATGGCTATTATAATACCGACACCTAAATTAATATAGGTTATGATACAGTAATAACCTCAGATATATCAGTTCATGCTATAATTTCGTTATATTTGAAGATGGCCATTTTTCATACTCAAACACTCATTACAAGTGTAAATAGAAACAGCAAAAAATTTGCGAATATATTCTACATTCATTATGAAATAACTATTTAACTAAGTAAGAAGAAAACAAGATAAAAGGAAACAAAGAAGAGACAATGTATGTTCATCTAGTTAACTAGGTTTAGTTATATAACTGGATAGCTATCTAAAGTATTATATTTCTTTATCTACACTAATGTTGTAACATTCTACTTATGTTTCCAATACTTGACTTATAATTACTACTGTTATAGAACAGACAACAAAACACTCAATTTAAGCAATTTCACGTGATGGTATAATATCCACATCGATATCGTAAAATTTCATTATAACATCAATAAAACGCGACCAATTAACGTGGCGAGCCTTATGTCAAAATCCTCATACAAGTTGTATAAAATTTTGATATTAGGCTGGCTTTTGAAAACAGTTGGGTTATACGTGAAAACTTCGTCGAAACTACTAAACTTACATACACAAAACTCTTTGGTAAGATCTTGTGCCAATTAAATAAAAAAAGAACAGCGCGCGCTCGCTCCTGATTGGCCCTGCGCGCGCAGCTGCATTTTAATAGCGGCAAGTTCACTGTGACAATAAATACGCGTGAATTTAATGTTTGTTTTGTTTTTAAAATACAAATTAAAAGTTAAAAATGGATAGCGACGATGATATTTGTACGCCTCCGGATATTCTAGAATTGGTAACAAAAGTAATTCACAATCTTTTGCCAGAAAAATCTAGAAAATTATATGAAAAAGAATATAATAACTTTTTGGCATGGAAGACCGAAAAGAAAACTACATCATTTTCTGAAAATGTCATTCTTGCGTATCTCAAAGACCTCTCCGACAAATTCAAACCATCTTCTATGTGGGCTAAATATTCTATGCTCAAGTCCACACTGAGTATCTACAACAATATTGATATCACGAAGTATTCAAAGGTCATAGCGTTCCTGAAACGCAGTTCAGAAGGACACAAGGAAAAAAAGTCCTTGACGTTTACATCAGGTCAAATAAAGATGTTCCTGGAAGATTCACCAGATATTTTGTATCTTTTTGAAAAGGTAAGTGTATTTTAGTTCTGTTATTTAATCAACCTAGTACTTACGTACTACACACGCAAGTTATCTAGACACTCCGTTTAAGCGCTTTGTGTATAAATTTGGTAGTAGGTACCTACACTTTACTACTTCATAAATCATAGTTTTTGCCTTGGCTATGTACCTGAAGCTTATTATATCGTTTATTGTTACAGGTTGCACTAATCTTCGGCATAATGGGGGCATGCCGAAGGCAAGAGCTATACAACATCCAGTTCGATGAAGTCTCTAACATAGACGACAGTACAATCATGGTGAAAGTTTCGAAAACAAAAACGAAAATAGATCGTTCTTTCGTTGTGACGGGCAACTGCTATGCCGTTTGTAAAAAATACATGGAACTTCGACCCACCCCCTGTCGAAACCCTGCCTTTTTCTTGAGCTATAGATCGGGGAAGTGCGTCGATCAAAGAATTGGTATTAATAAATTTGGTGCTCTGGGAAAAACTATCGCAAGTTTTTTGAATCTGCCTAACCCAGCGTTGTACACGGGGCATTGCTTCCGGCGCACCTCGGCGACCCTTCTCATAGATAGCGGTGGTGATTTGACCGCACTGAAACGACACGGGGGGTGGAAGTCTTCTACTGTGGCTGAAAGCTACATTGATGAGTCTTTAATGAATAAAATTCAAGTCTCAAATACGATCTTGAACAGTATAGAAAACAAGACGAATGAAGTAATTATAAATATTCCGACTCCGTCTACGAGCTCTACTGCTTGCCCCGCGACCGCTACAGCTGCTGGATCAATAATTAACATTAACTTTCAAAATTGTACCATCCAAAATTTGAACAATTATTATAAATAAACTATTGTCAGCTTTTACTCTTGTTGTTTGATTAATTGCATTAGTGAAGATAAAGTAGTGTATGCAACTGCATATAACACGGGTATTAAAACACTCGTTACTATTATGAAACTCGCTGCGCTCGTTTCATAAACTCACACTCGTGTTTTAATACCCTTCATTATATGACAGTTGCATAAACTACTATTTCCTTATTTTCCTAATCATTTAATCAACAATTAGACATTATGATTATAACATTTAATAATTGAATAAAATGCTGGTATAATAGGAAAACAATTTTAATCAAAGTGAACCAAATTAGTTATATATATTTCTATACTAATACTCCATGAAGAACACTTTAGGTACCTTCAAATGAGACAGGGTTGTGGTCGCTTTTATGGCTCATTGAATTTGTTCATGTCTTCACCGAAACAAAACCATTCCTTATATTTGATGGCCATTTATTACCCCCTGGCCCTGGCAACATACAATACACGCACGCTCAGGACCGACGAAAAGATGGTCGAATTGGAGGAAGAGACGCTCAAGTTACGCTGGGATGTCATGGGATTATCTGAAGTCCGAAGACAGGGACAGGACACGATAATTCTTAATTCCGGCAACTTGTTCTTCCACCGGGAGGGAGACCAGCAATCCCAGGGTGGTGTCGGGTTCCTCGTCCGCAAGTCTCTCGTTAACAGCGTAGTGAAAGTCGAGTATAGTGTGTCGGCTAGGGTAGCGTTCTTTATACTCAGAACAACCAAACGGTATTCGCTGAAGGTTATACAGGTATACGCACCGACCTCGGCACACTCGGACAATGAAGTAGAAAGTATGTACGAGGATATATCCAGGGCCATGCATACTTCTGAAACCTACTTCACTGTTGTAATGGGAGACTTCAACGCAAAGCTAGGCACAAGGAAACGTGATGAGTTGAGGGCCATTTGGATACGGGCAGCGGAACTCGAGGGGACAGAGGCTGGCTGACTTCATGGAGAAGAAGGGACTCTTTATGATGATCTCCTTCTACATGAAGCGGCCATCCAGGAAGTGGACGTGGATGAGTCCCGACGGTTCCACTACGAACGAGATAGACTTCATCATGACGACCAATAAGCGCATATTCAATGAAGTCTCTGTGATCAGCAAGGTAAAAACCGGCAGCGATCACCGCATCGTAAGAGGCGCATTGAATATCAATGTCAAACTTGAGAGGTCACGTCTGGTGAAGTCTACGCTCCGTCCAAATCGTGCCCAAATCCAAAACCCCGAAAAGTTTCAACTTGAACTTCAAAACCGTTTTCAGTGCTTAGCTGATTCGACACAGTGGA
Organism: Selenia dentaria; assembly: GCA_917880725.1. NCBI lineage: Eukaryota > Metazoa > Arthropoda > Insecta > Lepidoptera > Geometridae > Selenia > Selenia dentaria. The sequence goes on from OU862886.1 coordinate 24,888,178, forward strand.
TGAGTTGAACAACGGGTTGGTGAAAACTGTCCAAGCGGTTGGTTCTGAATTCTGTGAAACCAAACGCCGCAGGAAAGCTCAAAAACTCTCAAAAGAAACTCTGAAACTAATGGCAGAACGGAGCGAAACGAGACTGCAGTCCGCAGTTGATATATCGGACTACAGTAAACTCAATAGACGAATTTGGAAGTCCATGCGACACGGCTTGCGTGCTTATAATACTGCGCGTATTACGGCAGCAATTGAGCGGAACCAGGGCTCTTAAGTGTTTGCAAAGGATTCGTCTATTGGGCAAAGCCAAATGACAAAGCTGAAGACCGAAAATGGCAGTATCGTTTCATCCAAGCCTGAGATTCTGAGAGAGATTGAGAGCTTCTATCGACAGTTATATACCTCGACGCGCGAACCCGTTACTGAAGCAGCTCAGGACACCAGAGCAAAGTTAGTGCGACACTATACCGAAGACATCCCGGACATCAGCCTGTACGAGATGAGAATGGCTCTCAAACAGCTTAAGAACAACAAGGCGCCAGGAGAGGACGGAATTACGACTGAACTTCTGAGAGCGGGTGGTAGACCGATACTTTTAGTCCTCCAGAAGTTATTCAATTCTGTCATTTTCGAAGGCAAAATACCGGAAACGTGGCATAAGAGCGTGGTGGTGCTGTTCTTCAAAAAAGGTGATAAAACCTTATTGAAGAATTATAGGGCTATATCGCTCTTGAGCCACGTGTACAAGTTGTTTTCGAGAGTCATCACGAACCGCCTCGCACGCAGGTTTGATGAGTTCCAGCCTCCCGAACAAGCCGGTTTCCGAAGAAGCTTTAGCACCGTAGACCATATTCATACACTACGGCAGATTATACAGAAGACCGAAGAGTATAATCAGCCACTGTGTCTAGCGTTTGTGGATTACGAGAAAGCCTTCGATTCTATCGAGAAGTGGGCCATACTGCAGTCCTTGCAGCGATGCCAAATTGACTATAGGTATATCGAAGCGTTGAAGTGTTTATACAGCAAGGCCACTATGTCAGTCCGATTACAGGACCAGAGTACGGAACAAATTCCATTGCAGAGAGGTGTGAGACAGGGAGACGTCATCTCTCCGAAACTGTTCACTAACGCATTGGAGGATGTTTTCAAACTTTTGGACTGGAAAGGATGTGGCATCCACATTAATGGCGAATACATCACTAACCTTCGTTTTGCCGATGATATAGTTATCATGGCGGAGTCGCTCGAGGATATCGGCACCATGCTCAACGACCTCAGTAGAGTTTCCCAACAGATTGGTCATAAGATGAACATGGATAAGACGAAAATCATGTCCAATGTCCATGTTCCACCTATACCGGTAATTGTTGGAAACGATACACTCGAAGTTGTAGACGAGTACGTCTACCTGGGACAGGCTGTCCAATTAGGTAGGTCCAACTTCGACAAGGAGGTCGCACGAAGAATCCAGCTCGGATGGGCAGCGTTCGGGAAGCTTCGATCCATCTTTTCGTCCCCAATACCTCAGAGCCTGAAAACCAAGGTTTTCAACCAGTGTGTGTTGCCAGTGATGACTTATGGCACTGAGACGTGGTCCCTTACTCTGGGCCTCATTAACAAGCTTGAAGTCGCTCAACGAGCAATGGAGAGGGCTATGCTTGGGGTTTCCCTGCGTGATAAGATCCAAAATGAGGAGATCCGTAGGAGAACTAAGGTCACCGACATAGCTCTCAAAATTAGCAAGTTGAAGTGGCAATGGGCAGGCCACATCGCTCGCAGAACTGATAACCGATGGGCAAGATAAGTTCTCGAGTGGCGAACACGCACCGGAAGGCGTAGTGTAGGCCGGCCCCCCGCTAGGTGGACCGACGACCTCATAAAAACCGCGGGGAATCGCTGGATGCAGGAAGCGAGTAGCCGGTCCAAGTGGCGTTCTATGGGGGAGGCATATGTTCAGCAGTGGACGTCTTCCGGCTGATAATGATGATGATGATTTATTACCATTACCTTGGATTCATCGTGCCCTGTGAGCAACATATTTTTTTTATTATGCACTTTTTTCATAGTACAAAAATTGTTCAAGTCAAAAGTACAAAATGGGCCTTCATTGATGGTTTTTGTAGAATAACTTATAATTTTATTTCTTTTTTAAAGTTGAATGGCCTTTATCTTGGAAATGTAATCACCCACATAAGTGCATGCTTGCACATCTGTCATGAGTGAAGAGTGGATGCGGCATACCTCTGGGCTATTCTCAATGTGATTATTAGTTAGCAATATATTTTCTACCTTTTTTTATGCGTTTAGGAAATAGCATAATGTTGACAAACTTGCGAAATATGAAATAGCTGTAAATTTTTATTTTAAAAAGAAAATTTCAATTCATCATTTTGTGTTCTAGGTTGCCATGCAAAATAACATAAAACTGCTATTATACTGCTACCAATATTTTATTTTTGTAACCTCGTGTTTTATTAAATACAGTTGGAACTTCTATATAATAGTTTTACATCTGGTGGAGATTTTAAAACTACTAAGTTTCCAATGATAAATATTGTAATCCTGGTAGTCCAGAGTTTTTCGCCAACTCTCTTTTACGAATAGCAATGTCCCGTTTACTCTAAAAAAGCCCAATCACACACATGTAAAGTTTCGTGTATCTAGGGTATTCTTGATCGATGTTTTTGTTTTGTTTTCTTTCTGCTGAGACAGACAAAAAAGTCTAGTACTGCCATTCAAATTGTTTCCAACTGTGGTGAACCATGACAACATTCACAAACCATTTCGCGTACAGTTTTAAATTTTTACTATCCAATGAAACAAATAAACATTTTTTCTAAACAAACTCTTCACTATTACTTAATATACTAATAAAATACGTAAATAATATATGCCGGTTTACTATTGCGTTCATTCATTCATTGTTTTCTTGCGTGTAGCAATAATATCATCAAATATGAATCTGCTGGTGAATTGAATTGCGTATGATTCACTCGAAACTTTGGCCATTTTACGAAAAATAGAGGAATTGCTAAGGAATTGCCGGGAGTTCAGTAAATAAATTTCTTAGAAAAGAATTGCTCAATGTGGCCTTTTTAGGCCTTTCAACGATCTTCCTGATCTTTCAATGGAGTCTATAGTATACATGGATTCTATCCATGTGTATTAATCTAATCTCTCTGTATTTTATCAACCTTACCCAGGTTTCTATTAACTTTAAATAAACTAAACCTTTACAGCAGCTGGGCTATTATGTATCTCAGTCGCTAACAAATTATGATTGAAATCTTGAAAAAATGGCCGCCCTATGTCAGTTCCCAGCAAGCAAATATGTTAGTAAATTGATGATTGGAGCTGACAAAAGTGAGATAGTACCGCCATTTTTTGATTTCAATCAACATTTGTTAGCAACTGAGATACATAATAGCCCTACAGGTCTATATACCATTATCTATTAGAAATATAAATTATTCCAATTACTATCCAATAGCGTAAACTATTTGTAGTCGCATTAACTGTCGATAGAAAGGGTGTAAAATATAAGTACCTGTAACGACATAAACTTTTTTATAAAAAATAAACATTGTAAGATAAAGACATTTGTAGGTCTTAAAACTCATTTATGCCTACTTATCCACTATGTTTTTAATGCATTGAATACGTCATTAAACCCTTTGTTCTTACAAAGGGTTTAATGACGTAAATCTGCTGACCTTGCGGTCCGTTTTTATTCAGTGCCTATTTCTATTTTAAGATGCGACATTAGAGTGAAACTCTAATTTTACATTTATTTGCTTTAGGTATCCAGGGCGCTTTTATGATGGTGAAACATATGATTCATTATTGTTGTATGACTACCTCAGCGTTTCAAAATAAATAGAAACACTATTGACAAGCAAAGCAAGCTTTTGAAATGCATGAATTGTGCAATATTAACGAAGAGCACATTGACGGTACAAACTGTATTAGGTATCCGGTATTATGTATTTTTTATAATATAATATTCAATGTACGTCACGCCTAATCATATTACAAAATCTGAAGCAAACCAACAAATAATAAAAACCGGCAATGTATGGGTCGGGTTAAGGGATCATGAAAATAAAACACATTTTTAAATGTTTAACTAGCTCACCCGCCAGCGTCTTCGCTCGCTTGGTTTTGTTGTTGCGGTGGAAGCGCCACTTTTGAATGTCGGGGTCCTAGGTTGGATCTTTGGGTTGGGCAGATATTAGGATTTTCTGACAAAATAATTCTCAATAGCAGTCCGGAGTCTGGAACAGTGTCCCGTAGATGGGAATAGGTTCGCTCCCTATAACAGAGGACCAAAAATATATCCGGCGAAACTCTGGTATTTAGAACACCGCTTCTTACACATTCGAGGATATATAGGTGAGACGATTTGATACAAATAACATATATTTATTGGATATAGGTATTTCGTTAAAATGTATTTCTACAAAGTTTTGAGTGAATTGCACTAGACATATTTTTTCCTTATAATAATTTCTCAATTTTACTGCACACCATCAATGGGTATATATGCAAAAATTAAATAATTACGTGTTAACAACTAATTACCCTAATAATTAAGTATGTTTACAACGCAGTCACATTAACTCGCTGCATCGCTGGAATGCGGGTCCCCGCCCGCTTCCCCCCGCATTCCCTTTTCTCGCCCGGCAAGTGTCAGTACAGTCAGCATCTTTGTTACCGATACACGCGTCGATAATTTGGATAATTATTAACGGTAACAGGTAGACACCTTACATTTTCACAGAATATGTAGTTGTATATTACCTTTCAAAATAAATAAATATTTTTTATTCAACAAATTCATTTAACATACTTAATTTTTAATCAATTTTTACTCGAACTTAATAAAGGCCACTTGGCTGGTTTTTTTGCACACCGTACTTGAGCGCCAAAATGACGTCATATGGTCAAGCGTCTAGTTAATGTAACCGCGTCGTACTAAATTATTTTTATTACATAGCTTTTAGCCGTACCATAGAAGTTCATGGGCGCTGACCAGTCAATAGAGACCGCAGTTTCATATGAGACCGTGCAGCATAGAGAGATCAAGCTGCCATCTTGGATGTATTTGACGGATCAAGATAAAAGTTTATAGTTAGGAGCTCCGGGCTCTATTCTATCCATATACTAAATTTCATCGAAATCTGTGATGTAGCTATTAAGTTATGCCTAAGCATACAGACAGACAGACATTTTTCAAAAACATCATATTCTTGTTCTGTGGGTCATTTTATGTCTTCTGTCCCACATTCTTCTTATTTTTCTTCCAAGTACAGACTTTTTGGCCTCTAGTCCTTTATTTTAAGTAAGTTTAGATAGAACCTAAAATAATTGAATTGAGTGATTTTTATATAAATTATATTGTGTGGTGCTCCCGATGCTCGGGTCTAACTTGCACTTGAATTTTTTTCTCTTTTTTCTATTCATGCGTTAAATTAAAAATAACAAGGAATAAACCATTTTTTGTATTTGCTAGATATTGAATACTTAAAGTATATGATTTTTATACAAGATACTAGTATTAATTAGGGTATTTCTAATATTTTGGTCAGATCAGGTGAATTAAATGAAAAAAAATCGGTGGCGACCAATGTACACAGCCACACAAAAACCACGCACTCTCTCAGCCCATCGCACATCACAGATGCGTGCTATGTACTTTATCTTCCTTGCTCGCTGTCACTTAGCTGGCAAATGCCAGTGCATTTCCCAGCTAGGTCAGTGCCAATGTCAAATACTTTTGTATATATAACACAAAATATTTAACTTCATACCAGTTCAAGAAATGGAAATTCTGAAATATAAGACAAATAAGACTAAAGTACAAAAAATGTCTTAAGGTGATGAGAGTAGCGCAGTGTTAAGCCAAATTATGGTTTGAAACTATGGGTGTCTTTGCAACTGTCATGGGCAGACGTGTGGCTTGCCCATATCATCACTTAATATTTAAATTTAATATTTGGCTAGGTACCAGATATGAAATAATAATTAAGTACAATCAATAACACGTCTGGTAAGTAAAAGATAACATTTGACCAGTGCCTAGTCATATTTTTATTTGGTATCAAAACAACCTGCATTTGGACTTTGTTATCACAACCTCGATAGGTAAGTAGTTAATCAACATTTATTAACTGCATGCCGAACTTAAAGTTAACCTTTCTCAAACTGTGCATGACACTGGTCACACGTGATTACGAAAAAAACAAATATGTATCGCATATCACAACGTGCAGAGAATAATTTTATTATGTAAGTAAGTAAAAAACTAAGAAAAAAAGCAAAGTGTGAAACGTGTACTTACGATCACAATTTATTTGTTTTACACTTAAGTTAGTTTGTAAACCGTTTCCTTTTTGGGGTGTTTAGGTCTACGGTAAGTAAGAGTATCCCTAAAAAAATATTTTTTAAAGATTAAAGTACAAAAATTACATGTTCCTTTTTATAATTCTTATTGTATAAACAACACCCAATAGACAATTGTTGTCAAGCTGGGAGTAATTTGTGATTTTTAAACCTATTACAAATTAAAATAAAATTAATTAAGTTTAACTGATTCATTTTCGTTAAACTTTTAAAATATAGTCAGATTTCTTAAAATATCTCCTGAAAGGAAACGGTAGGTATACAAAACAGCCATTCAGTATGTATATAGAACAGAATACAAAGTTTATTTTATTTTATTCCCGATTTTTCAGCGCAAGCCCAATAGGCCAACCAGCATTAGGTATGCTTTTGTCAATTTGCCTAACGAGGACACAAACAGATCTTGCATTCTTATCAGATCAAAAACACAATAGATTAGTCAATCACCTATTCTTTGTACCTACCTCACAAGGTAATGTACAAAATGTGGTTTAAATAGAATTTTATCATCAAGGAAGTTTTAACTAAAGCAGTCAATAGCAACACTATTAAAGAATCAAATAAGGCAAGAGGAACGCAAGTTTTTCCGACCAACATGATTACTTTTAAAATTGTATATGCATGGTGTCATATTTTTTCCCTTGTAGCGGCAATTTTTCCATACAAATCGCTGTCTTCTTCGTATTTTGTACTTCGTTATTTAATTTTATTAGTTGGTTTAAATGCATTATGTTTAATTAATTAAAACGTAGGTATGCTTACCACAGGGGTTGAATTCATCCTGAAATAACTTTTTTTGTTATGGCACCTAGAGTAGTTATTTTAGCGTCATTCTCAAGGTAATTTAAAGTGCTTCAAATAACAATAATGAAAAAAATATGTTATGCAGCTAGTTTTCGCAGAAAAAATTAAAATGTAAATAATTTGTGTAAATTTTTAGGTTAAATTTATGTATAATATTTTTTTAATGTTATTTGATCAATATTTAACGCTGCTTCTTATTTTTATAAATAGACAATACTATTACCCTTCGATTGACAATTTCTTCATAAGTGTACATACAAACTCTACATACAAAGTGATAGCTTTTTATTACTGACATGTTAGAAAAATTACACTAAAAATAAAAATGGCGAACATTCCAAAATGGGGGGGTTGGAAACCCTGAAATGGGCACTCCCATTTGTCGATGAATTGGACTGTTTTATACACCTTTCAAATATCGCTAGTTGGAACCCAAACAGACTGTATACGTTACGGCAGTGACAATACGCAAGCTTGATAATATTAATCTGTCCGCATCAGGACAAAAAATAACAATAGATTTATGAATTAAACTTGCCTCGAATGAGGCTTGCTGATTCGGACAGATTAATATCTAAATACAGGGTCATCACAATGCTGTAGCGATACCTATTCGATCGGAATGTGTTAGTAGTCTATGTGTTAAATTCTGCCTATAAGCTTTCAGCTCTAAATTTCATCATTATCTGATGGTCCGTTTCAGCTTGAAAAAAGTTATAAAAATGCGAAACTTTGTGACTGAATGAGTGTGTGTAATATGTAGTCACAAAGTTTCGCATTTCTGCAAGTTTCTGCATGAAGTTATGTATTATGAGCTTCCTATATTTTAACGCTGCTGTTGCAAGCGCTATAATCGCGGAGATTACGTAATAGATCTGGAGAGGTAGGATAGAGAAAAAAATTAGACAGACATATCTGCTATTAAAAGACGCATGCCTTCGTCAACCGAGGCACTCTATGTGAGCCAAAGCGTTTATCAAAATGAGTCACAACTTACATTTGAATAACATTATTTACTCTCAAATCAAATTGTCTTTATTAGATAAAAATAACAGTAATAGGCCTGATGTTTTGGCGGTTGTAACATTCAGTTTGCAGCGCACACTAAAAGCTCCTTTAAAACATAAGATAAAAAAAGTGTATGATCGTTTTGTAACCTACTATATTTGCACCGGTTTTGGTGGCACAAAGCTGGTTAGTTACCAATATTATGTATGTATTAAGTATACCAATATACTTTAAGAGCAGCCAAACCGGTATTATTTTCATACGAATGCTGGTGTATTGATGGTGGTGGTGATTAGGGCGTTGTATTTTTTGGTAAACATTTAGAATCGTGGCGCCTGAATTCGGGGGGAGGGGGGGAGGGGGGGGGGGTCGGGTAGTGCCCCCCCGCAAACCCCACCCGCCGGAGACCATTAGTTTTCGAGTTATGTTTGTTTAAGTATTTTGAGGTTAAGTACTGCATTTCGATCTACTACTACCCGCGTCGGCTCTGCAATCCGACAAGACTGCTTGAAATCGGGGTGCTATGAGTCGGTTCTGTCACTGACTTCGACCTATTCTAACTAACTATAACTAACCTATAGGTATGTCACAAACAAGTGACTTTGCCAATTCATTAGATAGCTACTGATATACTATTGTGCACAAATTTGGAACAAAAGTAGTTTGATGAAGCACCTGGTGGGTCACAGTTCAAACCTAACCTAACCTATAGGTTTGTCACAGACAAGTGACATTGCCAATTTATTAGGTACTAATATACTATTGTGCACACATTCCTACTTGTATGGGTCTGATAATTAAAATTGAAAAACAATTTGTTATTTTTAGAACTTATATTTTATAGACATAATTTATAGCATTTATAGTTTCGATGAATGGGTCTTTTATATTTTTATTTTTAGTCACATTTCTTATCCATAAATACTCTATGATGGAGGAGTTAGTGAAATTTTCAGTATTATTATAATTGTCTTTTTTTAAAATAACGCTTCACTGCTCTCCATTGGGACTCGATGCGTTGAGTATGAGTCCCATCACTACTTACAAAAGGATTGTCCGGGTCAGAGTGATTCACCTTTTTATGGATGTAACCATTTTCTGCCAGACATTCATATGCTCTCCAGCAGTCAGTGTGGATGGTAGTGCCTTCTTCCACATGTTTTTTAATTAAAGGCACCAGCACTTCAGCAGAGCGTACATTGTCGTTGAGATATCAAAAGAAAGCGCAGAAAAACAGGAGAAAACATTCACGTACACTCGGAAGTAACGGAATGACGCGAGTATTCCGACAGTGACATTACGCTATCTTCGATGTTTGCGTTCCGTTTCAAGAACTTACATACAACGTACATGTCAAAAAAGGCTAAAAGTTACCTAGAAACGTTTCGTTTTACGCATTAATGTCATTTATGTCACCTGTCACTATCAAAATTACGGTGTTTTATTGAAACTTTAAAAAACTATTTAGACTATTTTGGCGTGTCTCCGGCAGCTAAAATGTTGTAAATACGCTTTATACAAACCCCTTCAACCCACCCACAGTTTTTGTTTCACCAAATTCAGGGGTCACGATTCTAAAGCCAACCCAAAGAAAGAATTCAACAGGACTACTTAAGTATATCAAGTAACATTTTTGAATGTACTAGCTCGTGTTGCCACAATGTCTATGGCATTAAAATTAGTGTTATAGGTATGATTCTACTAACCGATACAACGGAGAGCGCTTACCAGCATTAGTGCGAAAGCGATTAGTAGCAAATAAACGACAGGGCCTGCGGCAATGCGCTCTAGTTGGGACTTTATAGCACAGCTTGTAAATTATAGGTGTACAATCATACGCATTGTGGCATAAGTCATACAGCAACATTGCCTCAAGTTGAGAGCGTTTCGAGTTAAGTTTAAGTAATTTAAATTTCTCCAACAGTTGTTACAATAAACGATAATGAAAACATTTGTACTGTACGCAGCGCAAAAATCTTTTTTGTTCGGATTCAAGAGCTACGGTGTTCTTGTCATATAATGGATTCCAAATAGGTATAGGATATTCCAGTTGAGAACGTTTAATAAAGGTTTTTAATAAAGGTACAAATAAGAGCTAGGTCGCCTGAAGTTTTACTTGAGCGCATCACAAATCCATACATTTAAAGACATTTTCTGATTATGTTGTCCACATGTATGTCCAGGTGTAGCGTATTATCCAGGGTGACTCCTAAATACTCTGATAAGTTCAACACATTCGAGATGTACATTACATAAACTGTAACTAACCTTACTTATGTGCCTCTTTTTGTGAAAGTGATGGCTTTACATTTGTTAATGCTAAGGCTAAGTTTGTTAATGGAACAGAAGATGTTAAAACGATCTAGATCATGTTGGAATTTGTAGTGGTCATTTGGGTTATCGATTGTATGAAAGTTTTGTAAATCATCTGCGTAAAGTAAGAAGTCACAATATTCAAAACATTGATGTTAATCGTTTATAAACAATATAAATACCAAAGAACCCAGTATGGATCCTTGAGGCACGCCTGAACTTATTTTAACATAATCAAACTCGTGTCCATTAATTACAACTTTTTGTGTACGGTTAGTTATATACGAACGAAACCAACGCAACAAATCAACACGTATACCATTATAAGCAAATTATTCGAGCATTATCCTGTGATCCACTCTGTCGAAGGCCTTAGGGTAGTCAGTGTTTGCACTATCTGTTTTTTTGTTACTACCTTCAAAGAGATATGATGTATATTAATAGGTTAGTAGTAGTAGATCATCTTTTTACAAAACTATATTGTTGAGGTATAATAATATTATTTAAAGATGGATTTATAATGTTGTGAATTAACCTTTCGAACAGCTTCGACAGAGTGGGTAAAATAGATATTAGACGATAGTTTTCAACGTTAGATCTATCTCCACCTTTAAAGACTGAGACAATTCGGGCAGATTTCTATACTGTAGGAAAAACCTCTTCACTTAAACATAAATTATGTATATAATGTAAAGGTTGATAAATAGCATCAGCAGTAGATCTGAGGAAAACTGGTCGTATGTTATCTAGGCCCTGTCCCTTAGATGTATCTAGTGAACGAAGTTCTTTTAGCATATGGCTCTTAGCTATATTTATAGAACTTATGTTTAGGTCAGATAGGTAGTTAGAATCAGGAATTTTATCTACATCATAATCATCAAGTATATCAGATGGTACAAAAACAGATTTAAAAAACAATGAGAACTGCTGACCTCTTCTTGAGGTTTATCTACAAGTGATTTCTTATACATCACACTATTTGGTACATCTGTTTTGTTTTTCTTATTATTGATGTATGTCCAAAAGTAGGTACTTAATGTTAATTAATTAATACTGTCTTATAGCATTTAGATGATTCAATTTTAAATCGGCTTCTGTACATGGCAGCAGTTTGATAATAGGATTTATTTTATAAGTCTGCTATTTTATCTAAGGTTTTTGTTAAATATGTTCATGTTTTAATATGTATCATATTTAAAAATATGAACCAATGCAGGCGCAAACCACACTGGAAATTTAAAAACCTTTATTAGTGTATTATATGTATATTTTATCATAGACGATGGATACAACATTTTCTACACATTCGTTTAAAAACAAATTCTCCCATTCTATCTTGGAGCTATCATCATTAATGGATAAATAGTGCGCTTCATTAAAACTAAACTGTATCCTAGGTTTAGTCATTAATGTCGAAAGACTCTTCTCTCTCGTCCGGATGATTTAACACGTACTAACAATTACGATGTATTAATATTTTATTGAAATATTTTGTAAAATTGATATCTTGTACCCTATGTCTAGATATATATGGTATCAAAATGTTAAATTTGAATACAAACATAGAAAAAGCCTGCATAAACAATTTTTAGCACAACTTACAGCGGAATTTTCTTAATGCTAGCTGATGATTCTGGCACTGTGTTATATTTTGCAGTACTAGCCCTAATACAATGCTTGCGTAAGGCAGTACATGAAATAGACTCTTATTTGCATCATTAGCATACTTATTCCACTTCTAAGAAAAAAAAAAATATGAGACACGAAACGCTGCCACCATTGAGTTAGTACCGATCGCTTCATGTACCTTAAAATATCTCCAAGTGATCGATCAAATGTCAAGCATAGTCGCTCAATCGTTGCATTTGCGATGCCTTATTTAAAACTTCAGTCATGTCTACTGATTCGTAATGAATCATACGATTCATGTTTTGTTTATGTTTAGTACAATAAACAACGTAAATACAAGGTCAGGTTTTGGTCAATAGGTATGGGTAATGTAACGGAAACAGTAGATCATACATCACAATCTCACGATAAGATTAGATACACCGATTAAAACCTTATCAATTCGATAACGTTAGTTGCTGAAAAAAGTTAGGACGTTCAGTTAGATTTTTTACTTTCGTTTCACTAAATTTAGTTGTATCAACTTATTTTTATATAATCTTTCCACCAAAACAGCTTCCTCAGATGTAAATCTTCAAAATATCAATTTCAAAAGTATCAATTCAACTAGGTACAAAAGTCAAAGTCAAAGTCAAAATCATTTATTCAATTTAGGCATCAAAGACGCACTTATGAACGTCAATTTTTCATTATAATGTACTTTAAAGACTACCGCCGCGTTCCAAAATATATAGAGTCTACCGAGAAGAAGCGGCAAGAAACTCGGGGCCATTTTTTTTATATAGATGTTTTACAATGTTTTTACTTAGGTACTACAAATATTAGCTCCAGTGTGTTGCCTTACAAAAGAGAACATAATAATGGTATCAGTAGGGCAAGACACGCTACACTTTGACATCTTAGTACACGAGTAGATAGATCCTGGAGTGATCAGTCCCAAGCTGTTTTATCCTCCAAGTAATCCGAAATTTTGTAATAACCTTTTTGACAGAGTTTAGTTTTAATAGTAATTTTAAACTTATTAATAGGCAAATCTCGGATAACATTGGGAACTTTATTAAAGAATCGTATACATTGTCCCATAAAAGAATGACTTATTCTGTGGAGACGCGTTACATGTACGGATAGCTTGTGCTTCTTTCACGTGTTGATGGAATGAGCATCACTTCTTTTATCTGCTAATGTTTTTCTTTACATACATTAGATTTTCATAGATAAACTGAAAGACAACAGTTAGAATGTTTATGTCTTTAAACTTCTGTCTAAGGGAAACTCTGGGAGCTAAACTGTAGATCGCTCGTATAGCCCGTTTTTGCAGTATAAAAATGGAATTAATATCTGCAGAACATATTCCTTGCTTTCCGAGTCGCGTCAAAACCACTTACGCTGTGATTGCCATTCCAAATCAAGGAAAGCGTGACAACGTAGACCCATGTGACGTCATGGATTACGTCACCAAGGACGCCATTTTGCAATTTTAACGACCACGCTACAAACTGAAATTATCGTGAGCGGTCTGTCAAAAATGACAGTTTGTTGATGTGTGCGTGTTGCGATAGCTAGCATCTGTCTGTGTGTGCGTGTATTCCATGCCGTGAGCGACGTGAGCGTGATTTAAACCAATTCCGAATGGCTGACAGATCTCACCTGTCAAAATCATGATATTGAATTGGAATGGTAAATAGTGATAATATCGCCATAATCACTGTTGACGCGATTCGGAAAGCAAGGATATTCGAGTCCAAATCCGGAAAATCAGGATACGGGATAATTATTTCTATATTATTCTCTAGATTGAATTGTTCTACTGGTTTTTATACAAAATGTAGCCCCTAATTCTAAAAGCTTAAAATAATTGTCGCAAAATAAAATATACCTATCAGCCAATTTTCAGCATTTGAGCGTTTGATAATTTGTTTCATAGATATAAATCCGAGTGTGACTTATGGCTAAAGGGTATCATCCAAAGCCAGGAAGCGCTCTTTTAATATCCCGCAAGCGGTCACCAATCCAAGTACCGACCGCAGCATTAATTGATTAATCTAGCTGATCAACAAAGTAGTATTCGAGTTACGCAATGAGCACAACAAAGTAATGTGTTTTGTGTTGTGCAATTGTGGATACCCGCAGTCATGTGAAGAAACGATAAGTTGCAAAATGAAATATAGAACTCCTTATGAAGATACAGGAAACTGCAAGAAGTGACATCACAACTCATGCAATTTGCTATCTTGTTAGATGACTAGTTAAGGAACAGCCAGTTTTTATCGATGAAACTTGGTCCGATTTTCAATGGATATTATGCCAAATTTCTATCCATATAGTAGTGTAAACTGTCGATAGATAGGTTATAAAAACCGGACGTAATAGTTCATCATCATCATCATCTCAGCCGTACGATGTCCACTGCTGAACAAACGCCTCCCCCATAATGTTCCAAAAGGACCGATTGGAAGCGGCCTGCATCCAACGCCGTCCTGCGACCTTTATCAGGTCATCTGTCCACCGTGTCGGTGGACGACCTACGCTGCGCTTGCCGGTCCGTGGTCTCCATTCCAGAAACTTCCGGCCCCATCGGCCATCTGTTCTGCGTGCCTTGCCCACTGCCACTTTAACTGGTTAATCTTCTAGGCTATGTCGGTGACTTTCGTTCTTCTACGGATCTCCTCATTTCTGATTCGATCACGTAGAGAAAACCCGAGCATAGCCCTCTCCATAGCTCGTTGTGCGACTTTGAGCTTATTTATGAGGCCCATAGTAAGAGATCACGTTTTAGTGCCATAAGTCATCACTGATAACACACATTGGTCGAAGACTCTTGTCTTGAGGCACTGAGGTATTGTTGACGAGAAGACTTCGCGAAGTTTCCGGAACGCTGCCCAACCGAGTTGGATTCGCCGACTGATCTCTTTCTCGAAGTTGGACCTGCCTAGTTTAACTGTCTGCCCCAGGTAGATGTATTCGTCAACAACTTCGAGAACTGAGTTCCCAACTGATATTGGGGTAGGCACAAAATGGGCATTAGACATAATTTTCGTCTTGCCCATGTTCATTCTAAGGCGTACCCTCATTGGGTACGCCTTGGCGTTGGGAAACTCGATGGAGACCTTCGAGCCTTCGACGTAATAGTTACATGTATATTATAATAATACGACTTAAAACTTCGGTAGGTATATTTCATAAATAATTGAACTAGCTGCTCTCCGCGGTTTCACCCGCGCGGTGATGGATGATAATGAATCTTATATAGTCTATGTTACTCAGGGTGAATGTAACTTTTTAATGTTGAAAGAATTTTTAAAATCGTACCAGTACTTTTTAGCCAATTTGTTACAAACATACTTACATACAAATCTTTCCTCTTTATAATATTAGTATAGATTTAAAGGATAGTAGTAGACTAGTTTAATTTTAAATTCGACAGTAGTGGCTTACACGTTTCTTTCCTTCTTCTGTACAGCCACAGTGCATATTTTCCAAAATAACAATAAGTATTTTTTTACTCTTAGGATTTAATTGTCTGGTCACAGAAACTGCACTGAAATTATAGGAAAATTATATTGTCTATATGACTATATCTGAATAATAACCTTTATATCTCGTTTAGAGCAAGTTCGGTCCATCGACAGTCGTTCAACCAAAACATAGGAAGTTTATAAATTTGACGGTTGTGCCTATCTATGTATTTACTTGTATCTGCTATGTATTATTCCAGCCTCTCATCTATCTATATACTAAACTACATCCAAATCCGTTCAGCCGTTTTGACGTGATTGAGTAACGAAGGTTCGTTACTCAATCACGTCAAAACGTCAAAACACAATTCATACATTCAAACATTTGCATGTAAGATTATCAGCTTCACACATACTCATAAGAGAATCTGGGGTCCTGCTGCAGTTAAAAACTTATTTCAAAACTTTCAAATTTGTAATGTTTAGTCTTGGTTTAGCTCCAAATCTAATAAATTTTGAGGGTCTGATGATGACAGACCAGGAATACATGAACCTCAACCATTACCGAGCATGATAACATTGATTTGGAGATCAAATGTGTAGGGTCCTTATGCATCTCTCAAATTTTAAACTTAGAATCTTTCTAAAACCAGAACAGCAGCGCCTATGTTTCAGAGTTATAAAACTATGAGCGTAGGTATTTAATTAAGAAGTTAACCTTTCTAGAACTTTGGATGACGATCAATATCGTATCAATTATGACAATGGTCACGCGTGATAGCTTACGCCTTACATAATAATAACACTATTTCGAAACGTGAGAGTACATTTCCTACACGTTTATTTAAATGCCTTATCGGACAGATAATAGTAATACGTATTTCTAATAATGACTAATGACCTCTGTGGCGTAAATGGGGTATGATTTATTGCAATAGTATCTTTCCTCATTTTGAATTCATAGTTCATAATTTTACGTCAATAATAACTATTTAAGCTGTTTTAAATTAAAAAGCATATGTACTGTGATGTAAATATGTATATAAAAGATTCACTGATCTCAAGCTATATACCTGCTTATACAAAGCTTAATACATATTAGATATAACACTATTTATAAGGTTATTTATTAAATATATCTTTCTAGTGGCCATCTGCCAAGCTTCCACCTTTTCTATAAGTACAAAAATTCTTAATAATAATAAATAATTATTTTAAAAAAAATACAATAATACAAAACAATTTATCACTGAAATGTCTCTCTTCTCTATCTATATTACATAATATATTCTCTCTTAATTCTCTATGTATCTTTTCCGCACTAAATGTGACGCGAAAAATGTAACAGTACTCAACTGAATTCATTATACTGACTACTTAGTGAGGTACCTAGTGATAACGTTAGCCTATCAATTACAAAATAAAAGAATCTGCTTACAGTAATTTGCCATTTTTAAAACTTCACTCGAATTCCTGTTTTCTTCGGCATAGTGGTACTACCACTACCACTAATTAGTTTTATTTTTAAATCAACCTCATTTTCATTAAACTCATTTGAATATAAATTGCTTATCGATGTATTTTATCTGTAGGTATGTTTGTGTATATCACGTACATGCGGCAGGTCAATCAAAACCTGAACATTGATAAGATAATTTAATTTGGGGGTCGAACCACTCACGTTTACAAGAGGTTACCTTTCAGAAAAAAACCTACAAATGGTCTCTAGGTAGAGCCAATAGGACTTAGGCTTGCCATGGGCATGGGTGATAGTAGTAACAACTTCTGCGTAACTATCACAAATCAAGATCGTTTTACCTTACTATAATCATACTTACAATCATACTCCCACCAACACACAATATATACGAACACTATTATATTGGAACGAATAAACTTTGTGTCTAAAGTTAAAGTAAAGTCATTTTCATAGATAACATTTGACAATTCATCAATATTCAACTACGTAACCTTGTAACGGGGGGCATAAAATGATATATTTTTTCGTTTTGTTAGAAATGCACAATTGCTTAACTTTTTCAATTATGATTACATATTTATTGTAATAATGACCGATACGACTAATTT
Organism: Selenia dentaria; assembly: GCA_917880725.1. Lineage (NCBI taxonomy): Eukaryota > Metazoa > Arthropoda > Insecta > Lepidoptera > Geometridae > Selenia > Selenia dentaria. The sequence continues at coordinate 24,905,871 of OU862886.1, forward strand.
TACGATTTGATTTCACTAATAAACCATTCTAAACATAGTAAACAATTTCTGATCTAAAGAACTGAACGTGGTTACAATGTTGCGTCAGTTAACCCTTTTTCTTTTTAAACATTAGGGATGTTACTCTAAAAATCGAAAGCTGATAAGTAGAATCGAATGCAATGATTACTTGTGAATAAATATCACCATAAATTAATAACCACGTTGTGATTATAAGAAAACATAGTTATATGTATTGTAAAATTGTATTCTTTTAACTATAAAAATTAAAAAAATAACTAGATATAAAAATCATTGATGTTAGGTAGGAAGTTGCTGGCAACACCAGTGCCTGTCGATGACGCCATGTCATGTCGCCATTACATGACGCAGTCTTGTCATTGTGCGTAGTGACTGCGCGTTTTTGGTGTGCTCTCTGTCATTTTCTTCTGACCCGGCTTTTTTATTGGTTTGATCTTACTGACTACGTTCACCTGGCTATAAATTGGACTCCGATTGCTTAACAATTTGTAAACAAGAACAACATTACAATCTTACCATGTCGAAACGGGGGAAAACGCTAAACAGCCAATCTCGCGAACTAGTAGTGAAAATGTACAATTATTTTGAACATGAATCAGTTAACGATGGGCCTCTTTTACCATTGATATAACCGAGAGACCGCGTTGCCGAAGCATTGGGAATAGGGAAGAGGACAGTAACTCAAATTCTGAAAGAGAAATACGGACCATCAAGCTCAGAAGATAATACTTTACGTAAACCGAAAAAAAGAAAGAGGGACAAGAAAATTGTTGGCGTTTATAATTTTGATGCTGCTGTAATTCGCAACCACATTTATGGACATTACTTGAGAAAAGAATATCCTACACGGGAAAAGCTAATGAGTTCGTTAAAAGACGCAGGCTTATTTTTGGCAGTAAATCGTCTTTATCAAAGGTTTTGAAATCGATTGGCTATAGATTTAAAAATCTGACAAGCGGAAAATCCTGGTAGAACGCTAAGATATTATTATGAAGAGAGTAACATTCTTATGTCAAGTAAATAAAATTACAGATTGGGACAATGTCGTGTTTATTGACGAAACATGGTTGAATGCAAACCATACGAATTCACGGACATGGACCGGTGATACAGCGGCCTTTACCTCAAAAGTTCCATCGGGAAAAGGAGCCCGACTTATTATATGTCACGTGGGATCAGCTTCTCAAAGTTTTATTCCAGACTGCCTCCTCGCATTCGCCTCTAAAACTACCATGAGGAAATGAACTTTGAGATTTTTAAAGAGTGGTTTGAGAAGCTGCTAGTCAGCTTAGAAAACCCATCGAAAATTATTATGGATAATGCACCGTATCATTATGTACTAGTTGATAAACCACCAACTCAAGCAAATAAAAGAAATTGTCTCGTGGCTGGTAAGAAATGGTGTGGATGCAAGTCCAACATTATTAAAAGTTGAGTTGTTAAATCTGGTAATAGCAACTAAGCCGTCCAAGCTCCGCTATGTAATCAATGAAGAATATTATTATTATTGATGAAGCCTATCACGGTTACGTTTCATCGGTGTTAGTTTATGGGTTAATTTTGTGGGTGAACTCGGTTGATATACAAAACGGGTAAGGTCTTGAATCGAGTCGCCTGAATTTAGGGGGGGGAGGGGGAAGGGGGTGGGGGGGGGAAGGAGGGGAACCCTCCCCCACCATTTTTCCCTGCCGGAATCGCGTAGTTTTTTTTTAATTTAATATCAAAGATCAATTTTTCTACTCTATTTAAACACTTTTACACTTAACTTTGGGGGAGGGGGAGTGGGTAGGAGGGGGGGTTGGGGGCAGGGAACCCCCCCCTACCATTTCCCACTGCCGGAACCGCGTAGTTTTTTTTAAAATTTAATATCAAAGATAATTTTGTCTACTCTACTAACACTTTTACACCTAAATTTAGGGGGGGGGGGGGTCAGAGTTGGATTTGTCACTAATTTCGACCTAACCGGTCTGACTTGGACTCCGGGTGGGCTCCCGCCAGAAGCTCTAGCGGTCGCCCCTGAACGTTGCTTCGACGCATGAAGTCGAGTTGAGCGAAGGGGGGAGCTGGCGAGCGAAGCGAGCCGGCGACCTCCGTAACGAAACGAAGGCTTAAAAATTTAATATCAAAGATAATTTTGTCTACTCTACTAACACTTTTACACCTAAATTTAGGGGGGGGGAGAGAGAGGGGGGGGGGTCAGAGTTGGATTTGTCACTAATTTCGACCTAACCGGTCTGACTCGGACTCCGGGTGGGCTCCCGCCAGAAGCTCTAGCGGTCGCCCCTGAACGTTGCTTCGCCGCATGAAGTCGAGTTGAGCGAAGGGGGGAGCTGGCGAGCGAAGCGAGCCGGCGACCTCCGTAACGAAACGAAGGCTGAGTTCAGGACCTCCCTTGAGCTTCTGGCTCCCGCATTATTTATAAACACTCTAGGGGTAGTAGCCACAAGAATAGGTGGAGTCGGGGTGCTCTGTGTCGGTTTTCTGACTACTTTCAACCTAACCGGTCTGAGTTGGTCTCTGGGTGGGTAAGGGAGGAAAATAATTTTCACAAAACTATGTAGGAGTATTTATTTTATTTTGTAAACATAGTTAATTACATTGATCAACTCGACAAAGGGATCTTTTTTCTTTCGTTTCACGAACATAAACATAGCAGACGTTCAAATTTATGCAATATTTCCTGATATTGCGTTCCGTTTCACGCATCCGCATGTTTTTCGTGTGAAATTACAGAAACTTTAAATATTAATTTAAAATACTTTCGCGTAACTCCGGCAGCCAAAATCAAATTGGGAGGGTCAAGACAAAGCCCCTTGACCATTCCACAGTAGCAGAATCCTCAAATTCAGGCGACTCGATTCAAGACCCGACCCTACAAAACGCCTTAAGGATACAGAAAAAATGTGTACGAGCCATCTGTGGAGCATGGAGTACGGATAGCTGCAAATCATTATTTAAAAGGTTTCACATACTCCCATTAGCGTGCATGTACATAAGGGATATTTGTGTAGGTATTTATGAAACAATATCCTCGTTATTTCAAAAAAAACATTCGGATACTCTAGCCAGGAATACAAGGCACAAGCACAGACTGTATGTACCCCCATGTCGTCTGGACCTTGTCAAACGCAATCATTACGGTTTTCAATAAACTGCCAAATGACTTCAAAGACTATATACATATTTAAATGGAAATTAAAAATGTGGTTATTAGACAAGTGTTTTTATGATGATAAGGAATATTTGATTTATAAAAAATAACTTTGCTGATATTTATTATTTGACAATTTTGATACTGACATCAAAATGTAAGCAGACTTCTATGTGACTAATGTAATCTAAATCAGTATTCAAATAGTTCATCAAAAGTCGAACGACCCAGACACAATAGAAACTTCATTGTTATTATGACATCGACATTCATGAGGTTCATACATTAAAATACTAGGTATATTTTAAAAAATGAACTTAGAACTATTTTTGCACGTCTTGATGAGGTAGAATGTAGATCCTTTCTATTTTAACTATAAGAACTATTGTACCTACACTTCTCGCAACTTTTTTTTGTATTATTATTATTATTCTCTTTATTTCAATTATATCACGGATTTAATCCGGTCCTTTACAGAGGCATAAGTGGGGCTGTTGCCAAAACTTAGAGGCATGTTTGTTATAGCATATACAATGTAGTATAAACACAGACAGATTTTGGATGGATGGTGACAGGGTATACGAGTATCTATTGTAATAATAAGTTCATTTCAAAAAAATTAATACCGAATTCCATTCTATTCAGTTATTGGAGTGTATCTTAAAAACTACGAAATTTAAGTGGGACCACACAGGAAGCACCAGCTTTCAAACAATAAAAGAATTTTGAGAATCGGTTCTCCCAGACGAAAGTTAAGAGGTAACAAACATTAAAAAAAACTTAAGTCGAATTGAGTACCTCCTCCTTTTTTTGGAAGTCGGTAGAAAATTGCAAGGCTATTGATATGAACTAATTAGTGATTATTATTTTATTTTTTATGTTTATATTAACAAAAATGCCATTAAAAATGCCTTACGAATGAGATATCAAATCATAGCTACCATGCAAAATCAACAATTGTGACATTTTTAAAGTTCGTTTCCTACTTAATACAATTCATAAAAAAACTGTAAGAAATAAACTCTTAATATTAAAATTAATAAATCTAATAAACAAATAAAATTAAAGTTTTGGTGAAAAACGAGTTACTAATACAGTTGTGACATAGGTATACGTCAAGTATGTGTCTTTTCCGAGAAGAATGTTACGCGATGGTCGTTGACGGTATCACATCACTGGATTGTACTAAAGAGCTAGGTGTTGAGTCTTCAAGAGACTGTAGGGGAGATGTATCAAGTAATTGTCTGATCATATTGACCTGAAAGTCGCTGTTGGGTCAAAGTAGAAATTTCTTCATCACCATCCGTTCCATAAGCTAATCAAACTCGTCGTCATCTTCTATTTCACGGGCTTCACCCGGCTCTTTACATAGGCATAAGTGGGGCCGTAGCCAATAATTAGAGGCCCGTTTGGTATAAAAATACAATGTAGTATAAAACCATTCTGTTTTTTACCACAATAATAATAATAAATAATATTAATAACACCGCAGGGGTGGCTTTGTGGCGAGCCGTCGGTGAGTGGCGACACCGTGGACACTTCTTCTGATTCTCCCTGGGGCTAAATGAGACCCTTGATCCCCAGCTTGCCTTAATTGGCCGTCTAGGGATGGAGACGCAAGAGCTAAAAACAAAAAGCTCCAAATGTGGAAGTGTTAAAGGGTAAAACGCCGGTAGTAGAGCTCTAGCGAAACCGCAGCACACCTCTCAACACCCTTCTGTCATCCACACCAACCCCTTTTGTCACCATTGATGGTGGCTCAACATTATTAATTTTAATAGGAAATAGGGGGAATGTAAACAAAAAACAAATAATTGATTTCAACAACCGTCTATCTAATCTTACAGTAGATAATGTCATAATGTTTACATTTCCCTATAGTAATAGTTTGCCACAGGTGGAAAATGATATTAGATATAAGCTTAATTTGACATTATACACTATATGTAATAATAATTTTAATGGAGATAAATTTAATTTAATTGACATTAATAATTATATAAAAAAATTCTTCTTGACAAAAGATAATTACTATCTTTCTAATTATTATAAAAGACAGATAGCTGTGTCGCTATCATATTTATTTGATATTACAGCCAAAAATTTGGCTAACAAGGTTGCTTCTATTGAGCAATCCAATTGTATTGACAATGCTTCTATTGAGCAATTTGACATTTTTAATTCAGCCAATTGCTTGGCTACTAATGACATTGTACATAATTTAAATTAGTGCCTAAGACAATAGAGACAACCTCTTGCATTAAATCAATCAATATTGTTCATCAGAACATTCAAGGTATGATGGGCAAAGAGTTGGAACTGGAATTGTTTATAGATGATAGCAAAATAGATATTCTTTGTATTACTGAACACTGGCTTAAAAAGAACCAACTCTTATTTAATTTTAATAATCATCTAGTTGCTAGCTCCTTCAACAGAGAAAAATCTATACGTGGTGGCTCTTTAATTATTACAAATAAAAATATAAAACTCAAAGAACGAAAAGACATTGTGAGCCTATCTGTTGAACGAGTAATAGAAATGTCCTGTATTGAGTTTGAGCAGTTCCTTGTTCTATGTGTATACAGACCTCCATGCTCACCATATGATGATTTTGAAAAGTGCATGGAGGAAACATTAATTAAGCTTTCTAATACAAATAAATCAATGATTATCTGTGGAGACTTTAATATTAATTTGCTAGAAAATAATCAGACAGTGGATAAATTTTTGTTACTGTTTAAATCTTATAATATGTACAATATTTTCTTGGAACCAACTAGGATAACAGCCACAAGTTCCACCTGCATAGACAATATATTTACTAATCTAAAACCTATTAAAAATTTCATTATAAATAATCTAGAATCAGACCACTGTGGTCAACTAGCAGTGTTTCCAAGAAAAACAAACAAACCCCAAAGCAAATATGTTAGCTTTGTTCCAATAAATGCAAGCCGCCTAGAATTGTTAAGAAGTAATATATCCCAGAAAGTGCCAGAGTTGACCAGTCACAATGACCCAAATATATTATATAACTCACTGTTCCATCTTATCAGCGATGAATTTGGCAAAGTGTTTGTACCAAAAACAATATCTGTTGGTAATCGTGCTAAGTTTAGTGAATGGGCAACTCCAGGAATTTATAAAAGTAGGCAAAAGTTATATGAATTGTACCATGAAAAATCGCATAATCATAATCCTGTATTTTTGGAATATGTCAAACGTTATTTTAAGTTATTTAAACGAGCCTGTTCCTCAGCAAAATCTATTTATTTAAGAAATAAGATCAAAAATTCTGTTAATAAAATAAAAATGACGTGGAACATTATAAACAGTGAAACTGGTAGAAATACAGTGCGTAATCGAGACTTTAATTTAAAAATTAATAATAAAGATGTAAGAGCAGATTTGGAGGTAGCGGCCGAGTTTGAGAAATTTTTCACTAATATTCCTTCTTTAACAACCAAAACTCTAAAATCTTCCTCCATTTCTGCTGAGATCTTACTTAAACAAAGTGTAACTGAATGTGACACAACTTTTAAATTTTCAGTAGTTAATTGCAAAGATATTGTAAGCAGTTTCAAAAGTCTAGATGCAAAAAAAACGGCAGACCTATGGGGTCTTTCTGTGAAGACCGTTTCTTCAATTATAGATGTCATTGCACCCAATCTAGCAGCTGTGTTTAATAGTTGTGTTGCAAGTGGTGTATTTCCTGACCTAATGAAGCACAGTAAAGTGGTTCCTTTATTCAAATCTGGTAGTACTACTGATCCAACAAATTTTCGGCCTATTTCTGTACTACCTACGCTAAGTAAGATTTTCGAAAAAATCATATTACATCAATTAGAAACTCATTTTAGTGCAAACAAAATTTTCCATAAAAATCAATTTGGGTTTACAAGGAATCGCTCTACTATAGACGCAGGTATAGAACTAATAAAAGATGTGTTTGATGCCTGGGAGAACTCTCAAGATGCCTTAGGTGTTTTTTGTGACTTATCTAAGGCATTTGACTGCGTCCGACATGATATACTTGTCAGGAAATTACAACACTACGGTATTAGGGACATGGCTCTCAACCTTTTGACTTCATATTTAAATGGTAGAATTCAAAGGGTTGACATAAATGGTAAAAAATCGCCCGGCTCTATAATCTCAATGGGCGTTCCACAAGGTTCAATACTAGGGCCGTTCTTGTTTTTAATCTATATTAATGACTTACCTTATTATGTAGAGAAGAATAACGAGATTGTATTGTTTGCAGATGACACTTCACTGTTATTTAAAATTAAAAGGCAGTTACTAAACTATGACGATGTTAACAATGCATTAGCTAAAGTTGTGAATTGGTTCAATACAAATAATCTTCTCCTCAATGAGAAGAAAACTAATTGTATAAAATTTTCGACACCAAATGTGAGACAAGTAGAATCCAATATACAATTGAATGGAACAGGGTTGGACCTTGTGGAGTCAACAGTCTTTTTAGGAATTACTATAGACGCTAAATTGCAATGGGGTCCCCACATTAAAAAATTGTCTAGTAGGCTCAGTTCAGCAGCTTATGCTGTTAAAAAAATTAGACTATTAACTGATGTAGACACAGCTAGAATAGTTTATTTTAGTTATTTCCATAGCGTTATGACTTATGGCATACTGCTCTGGGGATGTTCTGCAGATATTAATTCTATTTTTATACTGCAAAAAAGGGCTATACGAGCAATCTACAGTTTGGCTCCCAGAGTTTCCCTTAGACAGAAATTTAAAGACATAAACATTCTAACTGTTGTCTCTCAGTTTATCTATGAAAATCTAATGTATGTAAAGAAAAACATTAGCAGTTTTGATAAAAGGAGTGATGCTCATTCCATCAACACGCGAAATAAGCACAAGCTATCCGTACATGTAACGCGTCTCCACAGAATAAGTCATTCTTTTATGGGACAATGTATACGATTTTATAATAAAGTTCCCAATGTTATCCGAGATTTGCCTATTAATAAGTTTAAAATTGCTATTAAAACTAAACTCTGTCAAAAAGGTTATTACAAAATTTCGGATTACTTGGAGGATAAAACAGCTTGGGACTGATCACTCCAGGATCTATCTACTCGTGTACTAAGATGTCAAAGTGTAGCGTGTCTTGCCCTACTGATACCATTATTATGTTCTCTTTTGTAAGGCAACACACTGGAGCTAATATTTGTAGTACCTAAGTAAAAACATTGTAAAACATCTATATAAAAAGAATGGCCCCGAGTTTCTTGCCGCTTCTTCTCGGTTGGCTCTATGTATTTTGGAACGCGGCGGTAGGCTTTAAAGTACATTTTAATGAAAAATTGACGTTCATAAGTGCGTCTTTGATGCCTAAATTGAATAAATGATTTTGACTTTGACTTTGACTTTGACTTTGCTCTTATGTGGGGCCCGTTTAGTGGGTGGCAAGACACCACCTGCCTAAATATTTTAAATGTGACTGAAATTGGCAGGTGCCGTAGTCTCGTCCATAGCCCACTATCTTATTATCACTAATAAAATCATATCAATAGCTTGCCATTTTACCCATTTTTATAATAGATATACCATGTCACCATCCATCCAAAAGTTTCTGTTTTTCATACTACTTTGTGTTTTTATACCAAACAGGCCTCTAAGTGTTGGCTACAGCCCCACTTAAGCCTTTGTAGGTATAGGACCGGCTAAAATCCGTGATTTATTTTGATAAAAGGAATATCTAATAATAATATAATCATAATATTTTTTGTTATTCTTAATAATATTTATTTATTTCATAACTTATTTCATAACTTAGGTAGATATTCACTTTTTAACTTAAGCAATGACAACATATCTGATGTTTTAAAATTAGTAATAATATTATTAACATACCTATTTGTTTTGAGCTCCTGTCCACGTAATAGTTAAGCAAACAGTTTATAGTTAAAGAGTCATGTAGATTATTTAAAGTAGTTTTGAGCGTCTATCATGTAAAAGTTTAGGTATAATTTAAAATTGACACACTGTTGTATTATGGTCACATTAAAATATATTATAAACATTATACCTAATTTAGTAACTTAGCTTTTATTTTATTAAATTTTAAAAAGTTTAAGCCAAACGAATACAAATTACAGAAAAATGTGATTTGAAGTAAAATTTTAGTTAATATCGTTAAATTGCATACCTTTGGGAAACGCAGCTGACATAGGTACATGAAATCATTATGAATTAAACAGGAATGCTCTTCATTTTTACAAATATTATTATTTGAAGACATAAAAGACACTTAACATTGTTTCACTAATTCAATTTATGATTTGTTACACATTGTCTTGCTTTGTAATAATCACCACTATTAACTGGCATCATAACTATACGTGAACATCAAATGAACGTGATGAACAATAAATGGCTTCACACACTGCAGCTATAATGTAAATGATAGCACAATACATCTCATTACATCTTTCATTAGAAATCGTCAGGAGACCACACTCGACAGCTATAATGTATTTTACATCTACGTATCTTAAGATACAGAAAATATATATGTATATTTCGATACATCTTAATACATATCACTACATTTCCGTATATCTCTCTTCGAAAAGGATCTAATATCTAGTAAATCTAATAGTAAGTAACGGGTACATAATATTATAACATTAAAAATAATAACAACCTTTATTAGCAGCTGGAGAGTGCGTCAATCGGGTACCTATCTATACCAATGGAATGAAGGGTAAGATACAGTACATTACCTGTTGTGTGTGTGTGATACATTAAGATAATTTAAAGCTATACATCCAGGGATGTAATGTACATTAATATACATTATAGATGCCGTGTGTGAAACGCTTTATAGTATCGGAGACAATTTACAACTACCCTCTGTGCTAGAAAAACTGTATTACGGCCAGGTAGTGCATCTCGCTTTTTCCTGTTATATTTGCATACACTGTCTTGTTCTACTACTTCTAAATCATCATTGAAATGTATGTTAGAAGTGAACATTATGAGAGTTGAGTTATACAGTAAATGTTAAACTTACAGATCAAACCTTCTAGATATTATGCCTTTATAATTTTCATATCTATTGTATAGAAAATGAGACAATGATTTTTAAAAGCTTATAAATGTAATGAGTTCAACACTATGTGCATAAATAAATGTAAGACACGTACAATTTGAAAAATTTAATACCGACTTCCATTCTATTCAGTTTTTGGAGTGTAACTCAAAAACTACTGGACCGAATTTGATGAAATTTAAATGGGACCACACGGGAAGCACCAGCTTTCAAAGAAAAAACCAATTTTGAGAATTGGTTCCCCCTATCGAAGGTTATGAGGTAACAAACATAATATACGTGTGGTCTCATATCAATTTCATCAAACGAGATTCAGTAGTTTTTGTGTTACACTGTAATAACTGAATAGAATGGAAGTCGGTATTAAATTTTTCAAATTGTACTTGTAGTTGTTTGTATTATACATATTATTTATTATTGGAGAAAAAGTAGACCGGATGAAGCACGTAATCAGAACGGACCAATCAGCGAGCGTTTCTTGCTTCCAAATGTTGCCACGAGGGGCGCTGCGATCCGTGGTGGGCTTGTAAGTCGTCAAGATGGCGGATCGTCACCTTTGCTCGAGACATGGTGCTGAACGGTTTAGCCTAGATGTGTAGATTTTGTGTAGAATTAATGTTTATGTAATTGTGTTATTCATATTTTGTTAAAAAAAATAAAACAATATTTTGGTTTTGTTAAAGTGTTTTTGTAAATTCAAATAGTAATCAAAGTAGCTAAAATTATGTTTTAATAGTATTACTGTTTAAAGCACTACCGCCTGCTTAAGCGATCTCAAACATTGAAATTTGTAGAGAGAACAATTCCATCCTCGGACGGGATTAGAACCCGCGTCTTCTGACTCTCCGTGTCAGACGCCATTGACCAACTAGGCCACCGAGAATCTGATCCGAGCATCAAATTTTAACTCTCTATTTGACTAACCGTCTTGCGGGGACGGAGCGACATCTATTGGACAGTTTAACAGTACCATCCAACCGAAAGAAGCATTATTTAGAAATACTTGAAACTTTCGTATTGACATCGCAGCCCTTGTAATTTTTATAGTATTACTGTTTAAAGCACTAACGCCTGCTTAAGCGATCTCAAACATTGGAATTTTTCTCTCTATAAATTTCAATTATGTTTTAAGTTTAGTAATTGTTTTTCTTCTTATTTTTATTACTACTTTCGACTCAAAATAATTTTAATTTATATATTTACATACTATTTTACCCATTATACAATAATGCAAACACATATTCATTATTTTTTAATAAATATAGTAAAATAGTATTTTTGACAGCATCATTATTAAACAATATGAACCTGATGAATATAGGACACTGGAAATTTGCACAAACTCAGGGACACGTATGAAAACTTCGATAATGTAACCCAAGGTGTGAAAAAAATCCTTATATCGCGTATCTGCGGAAACTGTTGACATAGAGCAAAGTGATGCAGTACCATTTATAAAAGACGTTCAAAAATGTTATCAATACCATATGTCTGAATCTTAAAGTTATGTCAAAATAAATACATTTTCATGTTTACATAATATGCAATTGTATCACCGAAAAATCCTTAATTCGCTGACGCTGCGGAATTTTTTGATAACAAAGTGATGTAGGTATATATTATAGGACATTAATATCTACAAAAAATGTCTATACTATATAAAATAGTAAAGTAAAAAATACTATATGTCAACTATTACCGTGATTAACATACGATTGCCAGGCTTAGGAGAAAAGACGAAGAGAAAATTGGAATTCAAAAACTTAAGACAAAGTAAGTAATAAAATAATAAGAAAGAGAACTAAATCACCAGATGTAACACAAAAAATAAGACTATTGAAATGGACATGGGCAGGCTATGTCTGCAGACTGAATAACGAAAGATGGACAAAAAAGGTTACAGAGTGGATACCTCTGGACGAAAAAAGAAACCTAGGAGGGCAGAGGAAAAGAGGGAGGGACATATTTTCTAAGATAATGGGACCTGTCTGGATGAGGAAGACTAGAGAAAGTGTAGAGTGGAAAGATTTAGGGGAGGCCTAAGCCGGAGAGACGATACATTATAGTGTAAAATTCAATAGTTTTGTTTACATGAGCCAACTATGTTAGATTTTATAGTATAGGTTATAAAGGCTTTTTATTTATTTTATGTATTACAGTTAAAGTATAACTTTTTTAAAGCACTAACGCCTGGTTAGCGATAGCAAAAATTTTAACTTTTTTTAGAGAGGTAAATTCACATCCTCGGACGGGGTTCGAACCCGCGTCTTCCAGCAATCCGTGTCAGACGCCATAACCAACTAGGCCAACAAGGCTCGAGGTCCGATCATCGAATTTTAACTCTCCATCTGTTTATAACCGTCGTATGGAGACGGAGCGACACCTAATGAACAAAAAACAAATTGCAACATTACAGTTATCACAACTACTTTTGACGTAAATATGCAATAGTAATGCCGGTAGAAATTAAGCCACATTATTCGTACCTTGGTATTTATATTTCTGCATAATATATTTACATTCCTAACTTCCTGTTCTCAATATAAATTTGAGAGTCATCTATCTACAAACTCGACTATTGTATGCAAATTGTAAAATTGATCGCATTGTAGCGTGATTCGTACATACGTCGTACGTGTATTGTAAAGCAAATTGGCAATCCGCAACTGCAATTGGGTGTGATAATAACCCCTTCCTTCTATCTGTACATAACCTACAAAGAGAAATATTCTACATGTACCTTTGATATTGGACACTACCTCCAATTGCGACGCGGGAAATAGATTTACATACCTAGCCTAAAAATCCAAAGGCCGTAGCACAAACAATTTGCTAGAATCTAGGGCAACTGTAACACAGATCTCTCCTAGATAATTAACAGTTTGTCATGTTTCACGTGAACGACACGTTACAGTACGGCCGACGGATCAATGCCGGTTTGAAATAGCGTGTAGATGGCTGCGCACAGGTGTATTTAGGGTCACAAAGGTAAGCGGCGGGGCGCGAGCTAGTACTAGCGGGCTAGTGATGTGGCCCCTTTTTTGCAAGGTGCTATTGATTTAAATCGACATTTATTGATCGATAATCACTCGATTATCTTATTATTAAACATTTACCTTTTCAAATGATAATATGTAGCAACTTTAATATGTAGGATTGCCATATTTGCCAGGGCCATTGAATTAAACTGCCAGTAAATAAGAATTATTTATATTCTTGTTTATTTTAAAGGGTTTTGTCCATTTGTGGTTTTTAGCAGAGTGCAGCTAGTATCTAACATAGATAAGAGACTATTGTCTCATCTAAGTGTCTACAGGTAACAAATATGTACTACATCTACCCACAAACAAACATTCTTAGTTATGATTTTAGGTAAAGTAACATAGGAAAGAAAGCATCCGAGTTGTAGAAATAATTTATCATGTAGAATCTAAAAATACCAAGTAGTTAATCATATATGTTATTGTCTCCCTGTTAGATATCCTTTCATATAAAAAAAACATAAATCTTAAATACAACTATACTATCTATTGGACTTAATAATATGTAGCATTAAATTAGAACTATTGACCGAGCGAGTGCGAAGCACGAACGAAACGTCTCTCCAATAACATGGACAAAATTGCTTTCGTATGCCTGTCTGTCCGGAGGTCCACAAGTTCACATCTATATACAGGTCGCATTTCTCAACCGACGCTCGTGAAATTGTATGAGCAGGTTCAATAATTTTATAATTTTTTTGTTGATTCAGTATACGGAAAATTTCCAACATAGGTATAATTATTTCATAGGTTTTTAGTATCCTAAAATGAAACTAGATCAACTCTCGAATATATTATTATTCTTATTATTATTCAGTTTAAGCTGCGCAAAGACATCGCAAAGTCGACTGCTCACAGAGCCACTAGTTAATATCATATCTACAATAAATAAGTATCAACATTTTCTACGTAGAATGTAATCATCCGAGTCTAGTATCTCATCAATCGGCTAGTGAAAACACTTATACCTCATCACTATATGCATGGCCTGATGTTTAAAACGCCGATCATGTGTCTCAGTCACTCGTATACGTTTGGCGCAAGATTGTTACTCTTTCTCCCGGGCGGTACACTCTTTAACAGAAATATTAGTTTTTCGATTGATTTTGTGGATATTTTTGTTATTGATAACACACTGTTCTAAACTTTCGTTGTTGTTAACTAATTATAATTAGTACACCACGATTAGGCGGGTTGTGGAGTTTCCGATATTTCGGCGCAATTACATGCACCATGTTCACGGATAGACTCAGAGTAGAGTCTAACCGTGAACATGGTGCATGTTCCCGCCTAATCGTGGTGTACATCCCGTGAGTACTAATTATAATGTTTGTTATTGACGTTTTCATATTTGAGTTTGTAAAGTTTAGTTCGTATTATATTTGGGTTGTTGTTTTTGTTAAGTATTATTTATTTTTGTTAGGTTAATTTGTTATCAGTGGTTTAGTACGCGAAATGCCACGGTGCAATGTAGTTTTACGCTGCTGCCGGGCAAGAAAAATAATACGTGCTTAAAAAATAAACACATTGAGTTACTAACGTGAGAGTTATACAAAACGGTATGGTGTAATCCATCCGCACCGCTCTTTACATCATTGGTGAAGATAAAAAGTACTAGTTTGTCTCATTCTTTCCTACTCCTGGCAAGATAAAACTCCGTTCAAAACCTGTTACAGGCATAGACAACATTGATAAATATCTAGTTAAACGCATCATGCATAAGCTCTATAAAACTGAAAAGGAAATTCCATCACATGAAAGATCGATATTAGAAAAAAAAACTATCAAAGAAATCGTAGTCATTTAGCCACAATAACAGAATAGTTAAGTTTTCATTAGAGATAATTAGAACTCAACAAATTCTAATTGAAAAGAGCAATAATATTTGAAGAAAAATAATACTTAATTGAAAAATATAAATAATCTTAGATATGAAGTAAGGCTCTATATATTAAACCAATTATAATTAAAATAGTTTACGCATTATACATAAATGTTATGTTTCATATTATTTTGATAAATATTGATGGAGCAAAATAGTTAACACTGGGAAATTTAAGCGGATTTACAACAGGTGATAGTTAGTAATTATTTATTCTCAATTTTACTGAAGACTATAAAAAGATATTATATAAAATATTACAAAAAGCCTGTCACTTAAAACATAAATTTAGTGCTCGATAACTCGTTTCGGTGAACAATTTTTTTCACACAACTGTACATGCGCGAACAGTCTACGTGCCTACCTTCCGAGCGGCATTGATCCGTCGGCCGTACTGTACGTTACACTTTCGCAGTTTTTCGCAGTTCGTGCTAGTCCCAATGATGAGTAAAATATAAACGACCGTAACGACTTACCGTTTAATAATGATTGGTTGAAGATAAACTGTTGTTCATTCTCTAGTCACGTAATCAAGCTATTACTTATTATGTACTGAAGAGCTACTGTATGCGTCTTCGTCCGCGTGCAATAAAGTTGTCGCTGTTGTATACATACCTATAAGCTATCATCATTGCAAATTATTTATCTGTGCAGCCGTTTTAACGTGAACAAGTAACAAACATTATTATACACTCACGTACATACCAATCAGGCATTCACCGATTTACAATCTTTCACATTTATTATTGTATATGGTATCGGTGGCGATAATATGATAATGGTATTGAGGCTTCCTAAGATATTACAATTTGCGCACAAGTGGCGGAAAAACCCCGCGAAATTCCAGCATTTAAAAAATTGCGGGCGCTCGCGGGAGTTTAATTGTAGTCTATATATATATAGAACCTTTTATGTTTCTGTGAACGGCATATATTGTAAATATATGTTATCTGTTTCTTTTTAGTCAAACCATAGAGGTAAAGCCAACCCGATATTTCACAAACACGCGAAATGAATCTAAAAAATCAGTGATAACCGTAGCAAAAGACTAAGAAAGAGGGTAGATCGTTACGTCTGCACCTAACTATAAAACTTTTTGACCAACCACCCGCATTCTTCAGTCTTCCCGTGAATATGGTGCATGTAACTGCGCCGAAATATCGGGAGCTCATTCCACAACCTTACCACGGTAAATATCCCTTTAATAATCACATAACTTTAGAGAAACAAAAAATTTTACAAATTAATAATTTAGTTCTATTTCACTTCTTGCATCCCCCTGACTCGGATTTTAGCATTATTTTTTATTGTACCGAAATTTTACCTTTACAGTTTTATTATATGACTGTATACATGTTTGTGTAGGTACTGAAATTAACAATTGAATTAATTATTAATACTTATAAGCTGAATTTTATTGAAAGTGGCAATAAAATTCAGCTTATAAGTAAGTACCTACCTACGTAATTATAAATAGGTATAATTCTTACCCTCACTGTTTCACTTGTTCATCAACGCAGAGCCTGAACCACTGCGTTGCAATTTTGGCAATTAATCCCTTGTTTTAAGGATTTTTGAAATTTGATCTCTAGACTTCGTATTCCATAGACCAAGCGAGCGAAGCCGCAAGTGTGCCAGCTAGTGATAATGCTCTCTCGAGCCTAGATGGCCTAACCTTCCTAGTCCTTAGACTTGAGGTACTACAAAGTTTATTTTTTACAAAATAGATGTTAAGTATTTTATTCCACTTCCCATTCCCTCATGTTTAGTGTAGTGAGGTGTAGCGTTTTAGGTGGGTATAGGTACCTATGTATGCAAATTTTTATTCAATTGGATCTCTACATATGTACTTCCTATTCTATGGATATCCATGGAATATTGGAGCTCGTAGGTGCGTACTATATTTTGTGATTTGTCATGACTATCATTCAAAGAAGACTATTATTAGTATCCTCCTTTATGTAAGCGCCACCTTAGAAAAGTAATCTGAACTACAATGAGTGAACAGTACCCTAACCTAAGTTTAAAGA
The DNA here is from genome assembly GCA_917880725.1 of Selenia dentaria. Lineage (NCBI taxonomy): Eukaryota > Metazoa > Arthropoda > Insecta > Lepidoptera > Geometridae > Selenia > Selenia dentaria. The sequence continues at coordinate 24,923,089 of OU862886.1, forward strand.
CCTTTTTTTCATATTATGTCTTGAAATATAATAGTTCCGGATTGAACTACTAGAGGTCGTAAAGTACAATTTTGTATACTTACAACATAAAGTTTGGTCTTTCTTCTAGATATTCTTATTACTTACATTCTCAACTGGACTGATTAGGTATTAAATAAATATAGATAAGTTGACAGATTATAAAATATATAGACATTACCTGGTGCCCGCGACTACGTCTGCGCAGGATTAGTACTTCGAGTAGCTTATTATTTATCCAAGGGCACATTTATCTTTATACCGAAATCTCAAAATATATGTACATGGTCAAACGCAATTGCTATAATAGTATTTAAAATAAATTAATAACCATAGAAAAAAACTGTCATAACATTGCATCACCCTTGGCGGTATTTGTGTTACATTTCATCACCCTTGACGGTCGCCGAACACGTCTAGTGTATCGAGCTGTCAAATTGACTTGGCTTTTGACTAAGCTATCAGAAACTGACACATACTTTGACAAAACTGTCATCATTACGATCTTGACGTAGACGGAGATCTTATTATTTTTTCTATGCTGTGCCCAAGCATATTACACTTTTTCACCCGCTTGGTGATGGATAATGATGATGATGAAAAGTATCATATGTGTTAAACCAGTGCCTCAAATTTCATCAAAATTGCCCCAGCCGTTTATGCGTTAATGAGTAACAAAGATCCACACATCCATACTCACAAACTTTCGCTTTTATAATATTAGTAGGAAGTAGGATAGTAGGAGGTAGGATTGTACAGTTGACGGAGTTAATGAATAACAAAAAAGTTATTGTTGAGAATGTCGTATACGTTTTTCATATTACCTACCCTATACATATTAAGTATTATGGATTTAGTATTCAGCTTGTCATTTGTCTTCTTTTCATCCAAAGTCTTACGCAAAGAGAATACCAATATCTACCGTTTTATGCGTCTTGCGCATAAAGGGATTTTGGTTTGGCGACTATTAGAGTAAGTTTTTTATCATCGACATTTTTAAACTCAAGTTTGTTGGGATGGCAATTATAGTGGCGTAATACCATCAAGACAACGCCTAGAAATTCTGCTAAAATAGTGGAATTCGTGCACACATTTTCGATAGCGTAATGAAAAAAATGGAAAGTAAATAAACCCATTTCCTAATAGAAAGTTGTGAAAACTTCTATTTTGCCTTTAACTATAAGGTAAGATTTATCCACATCATTTACAAGATACAACTAAGTAGTAGGTATTTGTTTTTTTTTTAAATGGAACCGACTTCTACAAAATATGTGAAATAACTTATTGAAGTCGGTACCATGATAGTTCAAAAGTACCTATTATCACAATATTGGACACATGGTACAGTCCCACCATCTTATCTGTTCAGGTGACAGCGTCGCTAGTGTAGAATTTTGGTATTGCAACCTAAGAAATTCACCAAGAAAAAAGAGAAACAAAACATAGGGCAGTCTTTCAAGCCACTCATTAATTTGCAAATTCTACAAAGAATCCTACTAATATTATAAACGCCAAAGTTAGTTGGTATGTACACTGTAGTTCCAATTTTGCCCACCTGAACAGATAAGTTGGTGGCACTGTAGGTACCGACTTTGACAAGTTATTTCACACTTTTTGGTGTTGAAGTCGGTTACGTTGTTTGGGAAAAAAGTTTTTTCGCCATTTTAGTGTCCCTTGTAATAACGAGATCGATTGTCATTCCGTCAATGATGATATCATCAAAATAAGCAAAACATTTTTCAGTTATTGGAGTGCGTTGGCTTTTACGTTCGTTGGCCCAACTCAGAAACTGCTAGACCGAATTGGATCAAATTTAAATGGGAACACTTCGGAAGTAAACCTACCTAACAAAAAATAATTTTGAAAATCGGTCCACACATAGTGGAGAAATCGATGAACATACACAAAACAAAATACATAAAGTTGATCAATATAACCTCCTGCTATTTTTCAGTCGGTTAAAAAAGGGCATTAATAGTTGTTATGGAAGACGTCAAATAAAACAGATTTTAACATTAGTATAGAAGCCAAGAAAATATTTCACCTTTTGGGTAAGACTTTTGCGGAGTCCATCTGGAATCGACCTTTGCTATTAATTCAAAAGGTTAAATTAATAGCAAAGGTCGATTCCAGATGTTCAAGGGAACCAGTTGTATACAAAATGCTGTGTTGAGTTTTGAAGAGCAATGTTTCCAGCGAAATTGCGACGAATGCGGTGCATTGCGGTACGGTTTTGAACCGAGTTATGAATGACACTGAACTGTTAAGCACCAGAAAACAAAAATTACTTAGTACGTATTTTGCAAACAGAATCCAAATAAACTCTGTTTACACAGAAAGTAAAGCTTTTGACAAAGCTAATCGTAATATACCTACTTATCACTAAACTGGAATTATCTAATGGTACACTTGGAAGTTTGTTAGGATGACTAGACAGTATTGCGAGGACTAAATTTGCAGCTACTTCCAAATAGAAGTGTGCATATATACTTGTATATACAGCGTGTAATAAAAAGGTTTAGTGATACTGAAAGGTGTGCATATGTCTGGATTCACATGGCAAAGTATCAAAATTTAAATCGCTTATTTATTTTTCATACAAAGTTTAAGCAATACTAGGTACATATTATTTAAAATATGTTTAGACAGCCATATTAGACATGCCTATTCTTGGAGTTAGTTGGGGTTAATGTGCTTTGCAATCCCCACGCCACCTATTATTTTACCTCGCTGCACCCCATCCTAGGACCAGCATAGACTCATTGTCTAGTCTACATTCTGGAGCTTGCCGTCTTGGGTCTAGTTTTGCAGGAATAGACCTGCTTGATTTTAGAAAGACTGATTTCTCATTACTTGGAATGCTTACTACTTCCTGGGATGTCGTAGTTTAGTTAGTATTACTACACTTTTTTGTTACATACTGTATAATTATACATCGTAGTGAACTTAGGTGTGTGTGGGCGATCATTGTTCATCACCTCCTCGTCCAACGTAGATATAAAAAAAACGACTCGGCTTACACAAATTAATGTACAATTGCGAAAGAATACTCATGCGTGGAATGGATTTTAGTCTATGGAATGGATGCTGGTTGACTCCACGTGCGTTCTGTGCGATGTCTACTGTCGAATTCATATAGTCTATGGTCGAAATGTCAGAAAAATATTGTATTTATCTATGGCTACAGCACAAAACAATATATACTCCATGGAGTTGTCGTGTAACCTAGGCGTAGGGATTCACAGACAATAAATTAAATTAGTACTTAAGGTAGTGAAAAGTTAAATTTATCTCCGAAGTTAGGGGAAAAAAAGAGAATTGAAACTAGATATAAAGTTACACCCTTGTTACCTTTTTTACACATAAATCATAAACAGTAGCACAAATTATAGTTAAAACACGCATAAAATATTACTTAGTGTTGGTGAACTGGTCACTACGCAAGATAAAAAAAAATATTTTATTAAGGGGCGGTTTATTAGTTCAGACACATGACACAGTTATGAAAGAAGAGGACAAAGAAACCCATACGTAACTTTAGGTCCTGATGATGGAGTGTAGGCCTTTTTCATCACTACATATGGAGAATCAGTCAGTCATTCTCAGCTCACAAAGGTTGAAGACGAAGTCCAACAGCTTTCTCAAGTCCCGATGAGGGAGGTCGGATATTCTTCGTCACAGAAGATGTCGATCACCATGCAAGGCTTATTCCACACTGCTTTATTGTTATAATATAATCATCCTGTAACTATAGCATTCGTATACACAGTCCGATAGGCATTTATAAGTTCCAATTCATTATCACTTTTTTTTTTGATACATAAGTATGTACACGATATAACTGGATACGCGTTTATTCGGTAAAAAGGCATATAATACCTACGGGAAATATATGAATCATCTCTTCCATACTATCAACGACACGAATAGAAAATAATTGATAATATGGCTTAGGGACAACTTAATAAGAAGGCATACGTATATATATAGTCGATGGTCGGTCAGCTAATTAGCTCTAACGCGATATAGTCATAACGAGATTTAGTCTTATAGCTATCTAGTCATTACTTGCTGTCTAGTCATATTGAGATCTAGTCCCAAAGCTCGTAACACGTTTGGTGGACCAGTAGTGGTCACACTACAGCTATACACTACAGCTTCTTAAGATTTGGCTAGAGAATTGCGGTAGATCTGTGTTGTCAGCAAACCATGATGGAAAATATAACTATGTTAAATAGCCGTGACTGATCAATTGCTCACTGCTGTTTTATGAGACATGCATGACATGACACTGCATGCCTGACGGTCGCTAAATTAGAGGAGCTGCAATTGAAAGGATACCCACCATACTCCGACACCCACCATACTCCGACACCCACCATACTCCGACACCCACCATACTCCGACACCCACCATACTCCCCAGACTTGCCAGACTGCCACTTTTTTTCGTAATTTGGACAATTCCTTGAGAGGATATAAAATAATTCCGATGGGGCTGTCCAAACCGAATTCAAAGATTTTGTTCATTCTCGCTCCTTCAGTTTTTTCAGCAATTGTATTGATCAATTAACTACCAAATGGCGAAAGTGCATAGGTTTTATAATGGCTGCGATTGATTAGACATTTATATATTTTTTTCCTTTTACTTTTTTTATATAAAATGGCAATTACGAACCGAAATTAAAAACCGAATGCAAAAGCTCGAACTCTTCTAACTCTCTCTCTAACCTTCTTTACAAACACAATATGAAATTTAGAAAAATTTAATACCGACTTCCATTCTATTCAGTTATTGGAGTGTATCTCAAAAACTACTGGACCGAATTTGATGAAATTTAAATGGGACCACACGGAAAGCATCATCTTTCAAACAAAAAAGAATTTTGAAAAACGGTTCACACAGTCGACCCTCCTTTTTTTGAAGTCAGTAAAAAATAAAAAAGGTCATTTTCGTTATTCGCATTCTATGCATAACTAATCTTCATCTACCATAAATGTGGCATACCTAATACAATGAAAATATAACAAGTATTTGAGCACAAAGATAATGAAATAACTAATAAAGTTAATAATTCTAATAATGACAATCGGTTCCGTGTGTACTGATTTAAAAAAAAAGCATTACAACATATGCTAGGCACAAACTAGCTGTTAGTGAAGTTTCTATAAAATCATTTGTTTTATTTATTTATTACTTCATAACCGGATCAAACAAACTCCGTATACCAGGAGTTTGAAACATATTAGGAATAATAACTTCCTACTGTTGACAAAAAATACAGCTTACTTATGACATAATTTTAACAAGATTATCGTCCTCGCAAAACCTATTAAACATTGTTAACTGTGATATTAATGAGTAACATTAAAATGATGTGCCAAGCGTTATTAACAATGTACCCGGAGGATTGTTCATCTAATTGTACCTTGATGCTTTTGTAATGTGAGACTTGCAAAAACAATTGTAAAGACCAATTTGAGTATATATTCAGGTCACACGCTGGAACCTTATCACTCGAGATCACCAAAGATGGTAAGTTAGTGAACCAGTTCTCTGAATTATGTTTAATTTGTGTACTGACATCGGTGCCTACATAGAGTCCCTTAGCATCCTTCCAAACCCTCTTATGAACCTCAATGAATCGATAGAAACATCCACATTTGTGAGTAATGGTTTTGATTCAGTGTGACGGTTTCAACCAAAACGGTAGTCATATTGAAACCCATACAAAAAGAGTGAGAAATTTCTATGGTTTCTTTTTATGGTTTCTAAAAAAATAATTACTCTATTGATTTATGTATTCATATCATATTTATTATACTATTGTTATATAACTTTTTCACGGCTGTTGCCTATTCTGTTTTTTCATGGCCTGCACTGGATAATGTTATTTTAATGTGATGTCAGGGAGACTAATCATTTAGAAAATTAGTAGTATTATTATTTCACAGTTACTTTGGTGTATTTAATTTCTAAAAATAAGATATATTGTATACAATAAAAATATGAAGCCCGGAGTTATGAAAGGAAACATTCTTCTAAAATAATAACAACATATCTAGTGTATTATTTATGTAAAGCCTTACATGATGATGATATATTTAATAAATCGATAGATAATTTTTTAAACTATCATGGCCACAAACATTAGAAGTATTCTAATTATCAACGGGATAATTACCATGTATATTTTCTGAGTGTTTCCGATATTTCGGCACTGTTGCAAGCGCCATCACGGATGAACTTCATCCGTGATCTCTCAGAAAATATACATGGTAATTATCCCGTTGATAATTTGAATACCTACTTCTAACGATAGATAATTAATTAAAATTATATGATATGTTATAATAAAATATTAGTTGACATCGGCCTTCTCGTACCCATCAGCTTGCCTTCTGGCATAGGTCTCTTCTCAGGATTTCCATTCCTTTCTATCTTGTGTTAGTTGTTTCCAATGTATGCCAGTCATCTTTCCATCATCATCTGATGCCATCCTTTGTTTCTTTGTCCCTCTCTAGAGTAGTGTTGTAGAGTGTCAGAAATAAACTAAATCTTAGTTACGGGAATAGCCAAGGAGTTTTAACTTTATGCGGTAACGTGCTGTAGTGACGCTTTTCAACTTGCACCTTAGCGCGGATAGATTTTTACTTACTTTGCCTTAGGTAAAACTTTGTTTATTAGCAGGAAAAGCCTATTGGTTCTCAATGTAAGAAAAATCCAAAGACGTCGAGTTTTGACGTTACACGACGGTCATCAAGCTTTTCATGCGATTCGATAGATGGCGCTCTTTATCTCTCGTATCTTTATCATCTCATTCAGCTCTCATACGACTTTGAAAAAGAACTAGGGATATAAATTCGATACTCAGACTTCTCCTCAGTAGCTAAGTTTAGTCAGAGTCTGTAACGGTTAATCAGCAGACGCGGTTTAGAATCTTGCGGATAACGTTTTCCTCTTTAATATTGGAATTTGGTTTTGTTATGCAGGCGTTAGCTCTTTAAATATAATATAGTAGGTGGTAATTGTAGACCTACCTAATTTGATTTCACAGTAAAAATATTTTTATTTCACATAGTTCTATTGTAACAAATAAGTACCTAATTAAAAAAATAATCGTAAGTTACATTTTGCTTTTGTAAATGATGATACGAGAACTCAAACCTCCAAATAATGAATTGTTAGATCAACAGGATTACGAAACTATAGAAAACTTCTTTTGAGAGTTGATTAATACTTGTGATACACATTAATCATGCTACAAACATCTCTTTATTACAATAAGTACAAATATATAACTATAAATAGGTAAGTACCTACAAATTCACCTTGATAGACACAACTTCGCCCTCTTCTACCTCTTCCTTCCTATCTTCCTTCCTCAAAGGTCGGCAACGCATCCTCGAGACCTCAGGTATTGCGGATGTCCGTGGGCGATGGTATCACTTACCATCAGGTGAGCCGCTTGCGCGTTTGCCAACCTATCCCATAAAAAAAAGTGTTATAAATGATAATAAATGTATGAAGTGTATGTCTATATTCTATACCTACTTAATTCATTATAGGATCATCCTCCAACAACCTCTCCAACAACAGTACCTTGCTTTATTACCAATTTATTTTAAGTATATATTATTTATTATTAATAATATATTATTTATTTATTTATATTATAAGTATATTACTTTTATCTGATAAAGAAAAAAAAATTTGATAAAGGTCGCAGGACGACGTTGGATGCAGGCTGTTTCCATGGGGGAAGACTTTGTTCAGCAGTAGACGTCCTACGGCTGAAATGATGATGATGATGCTGATGATTACTTTTATTGCTTAATACCATAGATTAAAAAAAATTAATTGTGCCGTTTATTAGGAAAAACACTGCCCTCTTCAACACAGTGAATAATAAAGCACTAGGCAGGGCTTAAACTTTGTATCTAAAGTTATTGTGTGTAGTATAGGTTGTGTATTACCGTAGTTATGTTTTTATGTGATATAAAGAATTTTTATATTTTTATTTGTACAAACGGATTTATTTTTATTTTTCAGCTAAAATCCACAGTTCTCATCGCGCTAGTCGCTTTAGCGACCAACACTCTTGGTGCTCGAATTGCTCGCTCTCCAGGTATGAGAAAACATTAAATATATTATTTTGTATAAATTATATCATTTATTTATCTTTAACCAGATGTTTTTATATAGGAAGTGTCAAGAACGCTTACCAACATCATAGTAAAAATACTTTGTTAATTAACTCCACAGAACCGTCTCGATATATCCATATGCTATATAATATACATCCTGTTTTACGGAGCTTCTTATATGGTATGCTGAAAAACTTCTCCCAAACGATTATGATTCATTTACAGCTGGCACTGCTAAGTTGTACATGGTTGTAGCCATGGACATTGAACGATCTTTCCTTGTCTCAGAACAAAAGAGCTGACCTGCCAGCGGCTTCGCCCGCTTGGTGTATGGAATAAGAAACTACGAGTATAGATAAATTGACTTTATAGGGGTAAAATTTCTTATAATCCTTTCTTAGTTGACGCTTACAACTTATAAGGGGGTGTTTGACTGTTTGAAATTCATTTTACAGATTTTTATCTTAATACCCTTCACTGGTTATAAAATACTTTTGCCGTAGTGGACAATTGATATAATTTTATTTGATATAAGTACGTTATAGTTGTTATATAATTTAAAATCTATACCAGCACTTGATATATCTATCAATTGTAATACTATAATTTGATATCCTACTAATATTACTCAATACTCAATACTCAATATTTTTTTGCAGACCTATGTGGGTACATGGAGTTCTTAAATTAACATGTTTAAATATAAAGTAATACATATGACCCTATTTGTTATGGCAATAGTCGGAACGGTTGTTCTATGTTCATTTTGTCGAAATTATCATTGAAAAATTCTTCTAAGTTGTAATAACATTTGGATTCTAAAATACCTTTTAAGTTATTTATAAAAGTTACTTCTTTTTCGATATCTTTTAATTCATTTGGCAATTTATTAAATATCTTAACGGCCATTGATTTAGGGCCAGAGCTGTGTATTTCTAGGTTGGACTTTGGTTCGATTAATTTATGTCTAAATTGCGGCCTAATACTGCGCGATTTATCAGATGCCCTTTTAAAATAGTCTGGGTATTTTTTTACAAATTTACTCATTTCCAGAATATATGTTGACACTATTGTTAATATTTTAAATTTTATAAAATAAGGCTTGTGAAAATATGGTATATTATAGTCGGGGGAATCAATATTAGCTAGAATGCGAATGCATTTAGCTAGAATGCGAATGCATTTATATATATATTTATTTATATATTACATACTGTTCAAGTATCATAAATGTTTTCGATATAAAGATGATTTGACATGTTGGTATAATTCCGTTAAAAAATTATTTAAGTATTTTTAACGGTATTCAGTTTTCATTACTAAGTAGTCTTAAGGCAAAGTCACGATAGGTGCGACGACGAGCGAAGCGAGGAGGAGCGTTAGGTTGATGGTGACCACACTACGCCAGAATTAGGGTAACCTACACCTCGATATGGATATAGCTTTCTGTCGAAGCAATGACTTGTCTAAGTATGTTTTTTCGAAGTATAAGCGACTTGTCGAAGTATTGATCTTGTCGAAATTGAGAGTCGGTGCACCTAGCAGTCTTATATATGTAGGTACTAACCTACGACTAGCGATGCGAGGATTGCAGATAAGTTATACTGATCTAGTTTAGTATTTATAAATAAAACCTCAGGACTTGTTTATGCCAACTGCCTTTGTTACATATTAATTAATATTCCCTACCTTCAATAGTAAGAACGACAAAGTAGGTGCTGATTAGCGTATTGCAATTCGTGTATTTGAGAATATTGCTCGTTTATCTTATTCAGGCATTTTTACTTTTGAAATATATTAATAGGTTTCTACGTTTCATTTTTTAAGTATATTAAAATTCTACTATAAATAAGTATATGTAGTGCTACGAAGAAATAATAGTAATTTCTTCGTAGATGTAGTGATTATATTTTTTATAATAGTTATTTCATTCGCTGTATATTACTCGTACATGTCATGGGTTTATATTTTAATGAATGGTATTCTTTTGAAGTTATTTGTTTTAAATTTCGATCAAAGGTTTATTTATATATTTTTTTTATTATGATAAGTTTATATATTATATACGAAATGAATGGTATATATTAGTAGTTTTCACTTTTTTTTGTCTATATTTATTACAATAATCGAACATAAATATTTTCTTATCCCGTATAAGGTATCAACTGCCAAATTTTCAAGTGTCTAGCCTCAGCAGCGGGTTAAGTTGAGTTGTTTGCACGTCTCCTCCCTCCTCCGTAGTGGGGTCACTGGCGAATAGTCGGGGAACTCTTCGCCGGCTTGCACGGCCCTACACGTCTAGGGGGTGACCTTGGTGAGCAAGGTCAAGGTCACCCCAGATGTTGACCCGGGCCTACCACTGGGGCGAGATAGTGAATGCAAGCGTGACCCCATCTCGACCCACCTTGGCGGAGGACTACTCACGGGGGGGTTTTAGTGTGTCTGAGCCCCAAACGCCCCCTTCCGTCACCCCCGTGGCGGAAGGAATGTGCACTGCATTTCCCCACCTCAAAAAAAAGAGTTTCGATGGTGCTATTTTTGTGACTACCTGCACCAAACTTATTATTTTAACGCAAACAAAGGTAACACTTGGGTCATTGAGTACCTAGTTTATTGAACCAATAACGCAATTTGTATATTGTGTATATATTTAATGGCTTATATGGTTCAATAACTCTGTGATCAGTTATTGAGTATTCCGAACTATCTATATATCTATGTCATCGCGCAACACTTTCAGTATTAGTTCAGAAAACCAAGAAGTGACTATAATATAATTAAGGAGACAATTTGATAAACAGGAGGTGCAGGTTGGCAAGGAAGCAGCGGAGGTGGAGGCTATGGTGGCTTCAGCAGAGGAGGTGAGCCATCTATCGTCGCAGCCCGGTCTGGTGGTGGTGGCGGTGGCGGCTGGAACACTGGAAATATTGGTCGAAGTTACGGAGGATCTAGTTCTGGATGGGGTGGCTCTGGGTTGAGCGCAAGAAGCGGGGACTCGTCAGGATCATGGGGAGGAAGTGGTAGTGGAGGCTATGGTGGTTACTCTAGCGGTGTTTCAGGACGCTATGGTGGTAATTCCGGAGGGTATGGCGGTTACTCTGGTAGCAGTGGTGGCTATGGAGGCTACTCAGCTGGTGCCGGTGGGTGGGATAGCTCAGACTATGCAGATGCTTCTGGTCGCTCAGTCAGCTGGCAAGCGTCTTGGTAAACCACCATCAGTATAAGTACAGTCCATCTATGTGCTGTTTTAGTTGACCGATAGAAATTGTCGAATGACTGTAATAATTTACTTTGGCTTTAGTACAGAGACGTAAAGGAAACGTCAGTACGTCAATATATACTTTATGTACTAAATAGATCAAGGTCTAAAAGTATCATTCGTCAAGTATCGTTCTAGCTATTTGCTTTGTGAAAATGTGATAGTTGATATTGAATTCGATAGAAAATGATAGTTTATCAATTGACTAAAACTTAACATGATGGATGAGATGGTTGGAGTATTAAATTGAAATGAAAATACAACTCGCTTCTGTCAAAGGATATTTTGTAATTATTTGTACGTAAACAAATTATATAATGTAAATAAATTTAAACAAGCATGCAAAATTGATTGTTTTATTTGACATGTAGGTATTATTTTATCTCACTAATATTAGAAATGTGAAAGTTTAGATGGATGGCTAGATGGATGGATGGATAAATCATATGGTGGGTTTGTTACTCTTTCACGCAAAAACTGCTCAATCGATTTTAATAAAATTTGGTATGTAGATAGATGAGACGCTAAAATAACATAAAGGATACTTTTCATCATCATCATCATCATCATCATTCATCACCACGCGGGTGAAACTGTTTGGCGCAGATAGTAGTTTTATAAATGAAGCTTTTGATGCGTGTGAACAATATCCACTCCACACTTAACTTTACTATGTAGTAGGTACCTACCTACTTTGCTAATATACACTTTATTATCGTACAGTAGCATCAAGTGAGAGTTTTATTCCAGTAGTTAGAGTCACAGTCACACAAATAAATCTGTTATATTAAGCCTCTATCCTGTGTATTTCAAGTGGTCAAAGCGGCGGATAAATATACAGCGTGTAACAAAAAACGTGTAGTAATATTAAAACCGCACATGCAGAAGTTTACATATGCAACTGTGACCTAACTTCTGCGTCCCAGGAAGGAGTACGAATTCCGAATTAGGAGAAACTAAAGTTTACTAATACTCATGCGGGTTCATCACTGCATACACCAAAGACGGCAATGACCTCCAGAACGTAGACTAGGTAAACAAGGATTGAGCGGGGCCAGGGCTAGGGTGCGGTGCGACGAGAGGGCGCATGCAACTAGGGGACGGAGGTGATTGAATAGGTGGCATGGGGACTGCAGAGCGCATGGCTCCCAACTAATTCCAAGAATCGTCATGTATAATAGGGCTGTCCAAAATTTTTTGGATAATTTCTATTTACTTTGTGTGGAAAAAAATTAAGCAATTTAAAATGTTATACTTTGCCATGTGATCCTACACATATGGACGTTTCCGGTTCTTTTTGTTACACGCTGTATATAAGACTCAAAGGTGATTGACGAGGGAAGCACAAAAACCATGATTATGTTTACTACTCATGCACCGTTTCCTCTGGTTGATAATCCACCATTATTGCATGTTAAACTCAAGGAACACCAAATCATTGACTTTTTACATGTAATTGACGTGTAAAAGCTTTTAATTGTTACTTACATGTACCCTCCCCTCTTCTTAATATCTGTAAAAGAAAAAAAACAGCCTTTCAGTATCGCCTTATACTTCGAAATTTACCTACTTCATATACTACATCCGTATTTGAAAATATTATCTAATTATGAGAACATCAACAGCTGGTGCAAATGAAAACGAAGTCAATTGTTTCGCAACAACTGGGGGAAACATGGAAAAGGTGGAGAGTAATTTCTTCAACACATTGAAAATGATTTAGTTTACATTAGCTATGTTGCCATCATATACATAAATTAACATAAAGATTATTTTACTTAAATAAATAGACATAAACATGAAGCAAAATTAGGCTTTTCCCTATTGGAACGATGCATGAAACCTCAAACAAAGAGTACAGCTATTTTAATATAAAATAAAATATGAGTATAACTTCTCTGCACAGGCCAGTTAATGTAAAAGTGTTTAAGTATGGTGAATGACCATACCAAAAGTATATTGTACTGGAGTATCAACAGAAATTCCTATGAGATGAGCTCTTAAATAGAGTAGCTTGTTAAATAAATAAGCTTAAGCATAATGTTAGTCCGCCTGGAGCCCACTTCTTGAAATAAAAAAACTAACATAATACCATGGATAATTTGAGAAATGAGAGAGCATAGGGAAACAAGGAAAAGACCGTTACAAAATAATTAATGATAAAAATTTCAGAAAATTTATTGATTCAGGCGTTACTTTGCGGAAATCCATTATCAAAAAACGATATTAAAAAATATTTAGTGACACTTCCGCTGAAAAGAAAACAATGAATCCTCAGGAGATGTTGACTCGTCGAGCGCTAGTCCGACAGTCAACCTGTCCTGAGGATGCCTCGTGTAGAGGCGAAACACGTGTCGAATCGGTGTTGGTTTATTTGGGTTTTCTTGTGTTTTTTATTTTGTATTCTTCCTATTAGCATTTTATGCGGGAGGGAGGGTGGTGCACGCCCCCAAATAGGCCAAAATCATTGTTTTCTTTTCAGCGGAAGTGTCACTAAATATTTTTTAATATCGTTTTTTGATAAAAATTTGGCTTTTAAATAGGCCTATATTTTATTAGGGTCGTTTGGCTTTAAATAGGCTTTTATTTTATTAAAGTTATATACGATTTAAAGTTTTATAGACAACGGTAGGTCATAATTATATGTTATTAGGAAGTTTTTGATTACAAAATAATTACGTGGATGTGTAATTGGAGTTACTTAGGTACATAATAAGGTACCAGAGTAAGTACCATAGTAATTAACAATAGTTCTGTAGTTCGTTCGCATTACGAATCATCACATATGAAATAATTTCTAACATTTTTAATACTAAGTTAGCGCCGAAATTACCTTTGTCCTTTCAAATTTATATCTTAAGGCGCGGTCCAACCCCAAAGTTAAAATAATTTACGATTCTTTACGTAAGATTGAAAATAGCTTGTTAGATTAGTCGATATAATGCGAAAATGCATTAATTTTCTACTTTTTCTTTATATTTTTCGATATAATATACTAACACAATTGAAAAAAACTGCTGGTTACTAATTTAGTACTATATGTTGGCTATGTATTACCTAAAAAAATATAGTGTTATCGCTGAAAACTAAAATTCGGAGTTTGGACGTGAAAGTTTATTTTTATGGACCTATTTAGATTTTTTTATGCAGAGAGCGAGTAATATTTAAGAAATCTGTTCGGTTATTACTCTTTGACTGTTCTTTTTCTAACCTAAGTATTTTTTCATACAATATTATTGATCTGTTTCGTTATACTAGATGTCTAGAGATTCTGTTTTTTACTATTACGCCTTAACTTGTTGCAAAAATCACATTGATAGTGCGTTGCTCTGAGAAACAAGGACATACCAACAAATAACTAGATTTGCATTTATGATTATGTATAACAAGCTGCGCTCCGCAGTTTCACCCTCGTGGTGAGGGATGATGATGATGATGAATCAACATATATAGCATATTTCAACAATCCGTGTCAGGTGCCATGACTGCTAGGCCACCGAGGCCTACCGTCCGAGCATCGAGTTTTAGTAAGCAACTCCATCCCCATACGATGGTGAAAATCAGATTGAGAGTTAAAGATCCGTCAGATGCTTAGCAGTATAACATGCTTTTTAATAACACAACAAAGTACCTATAGGTAGCCAGAGAGCACTAGAATGTGCTCCACAACAGAACACGGTGGTATTTCTTTTTACTTTATCACAATATTGCTTTCACCAAGGATGATTAGATTGTAATACCTTCACCGAAATCTCAATCCCGAGGCAGTGCATTTGACTGGGTATAGAAAACTATCACAAATTCCTAATTATTTAACTACCGCATCTACACGTACGTTTTTCATTGCAACTATTACCCTGGGTCTTTCAAGCGGGGCGTGAAAAAGCATCTCTCAGGCATCATAGGGGTGGCGATTAATACACCTTACAGCTGCATTAATGGTCATCGCATCTTGATTCCATCTCCGCTTTCCATCTGGTGAGAGGGAGTCACGTTGATGAACAAATATAAAAAAAAATTGCAGTAATAACCTATAAGATTTAAATTACAATAGTTTTCACAACCGTGAAAACGCTAGTGTTAGATCACGTGACTACTGTTATATATCATGTCGCCATTTCACAGTCAAAATTGAACCAACATCGCATCACGCTTGCAATAGTGCCGAAATATCGGAAACTCACAGAAAATATACATGGTAACTATCCCGTTAATAAGCAGAAACTATTAATCATAATAATATTAGTTTATGCTATTGACAAAAAAGCAAAGTTACGTAGGTACCTACTACACCTCCCCCAGCACGGAAGGATTTGTACAGAAGGAATGTTTATAATATGTGCATAGTAATATACAATAAAATACCAAATGACATTAAAATATTAAATGGCAATAACTTTAGACGAAAATTGACTAATTATTTGCTGGACAAGAGTTTTTATAGTGTTAAGGAGTTTAGAGACTCAAAATTGTAATGATTTGTTAATAGTTTGATTTTAATGCTATTTATTTCTTTATTTTGACATTTATCTATTTTAACTCTAATACCACATTTTTTTTCTTTTTCTATTTAACTTTACATTTACTTTAATATTATATACAACCTTAATTTTTGGAGTTCAAGAATTCGCACGTCTGCTTGCAGATTGAGTACAAGTTGCCACATTTATATTATTTAGGACCTTTATGACTGTATTCTGGCGAATAAATGATTTGATTGATTGATTGATACAGTTTTATGCAAGACGTCAATATTTACGATTCCACATTACCGTAATGTTCAACTATTACAGTTATGTCACAATAAGCTGGAGCCTTACATACAGAGAGAAGAGTAGGTACATTAAATCTTTACTTTGTTGAAAGATCTTGCATAATAAACTTTCTGGCTGAAACTTAAATCATAAGAATTCTCTTTTTGCCTGCAGCATAAAACATCGCCAATTTAAGAATAATAAAGTTGATTGGCATAATTATTTCTTTGTTTCCAAACACCAATTAGATTATATTGCTTTCCAACTGTGATTAAAGTTTCATCGTACGAAGTCAAAACTTTCCAAATAAGATTTCAAAGCAGCTCATTTTTAACTTGAACTTGCGCAATGTCGGTTCCAAGAAGAGAAACATTGGTCTCTACCATAAATAAAACCGTTCAATATCTAGGACTATGGTACGAAAATAAAAGCAGAAACACTCTTGCTATATTTGCCACATTCTGCTTTTTAAGCAGCTACACATTCCAACTTGTAGCGTTAGCCATATCCAGACATGATACAAAACGGTTCTTTGAATGCTTCAGCGTTATATCCTTCTGTGGAATGGGTATTCTAAAATTGTACTCTTTGGGTTACAAACGTGATCGTTGGCTTGGTCTTTTAGACAAAATATTACGTTTGGAAAACGGACAGCGTAAAAGAGATGAAGATCTGTCAATAGAAGAATATCAATCAGATGGCGAAGAAGTAACCAGTTATGTTTCAAAACAGATAAGAAATTATACGGATACGTTTAAATGGTCGTCTAAGGTTTTGTTCAAAATTTACTGCTTTACCGGGGTCATTTTTATTTTGTCCCCGTTTATTGAATATGCATTTGGTTTGTTTCAAGAGAAGAAGTTGGAAGGGTACCCACATGTTCTGCCGAGCTGGAATCCGTTTGACCATGTGCATTTCTTATGTTATATCGTTACGGTTCTTTGTGAGGCTGTGGCTGCTATATATTGCGTTTGCGCACACATAGCTTTCGATTCGACCGTTATTGGTATTATAATTTTTATCTGTGGCCAGTTCTCATTATTGATTGATGAAAGTGAAAGAATTGGTGGCAGAGGAAAAATGCTCAAACTCTCACGAAAGCGTGACATGCGTGCTCATTTCAGAATTATCAAATGCCATCGAGTCCATCTTCAACTTGTTAGGTAAGTAGATACTTAGGCTATACTTTGCTACACTTTGCTTTGGAGACAGCGTAGCCGGCCTGGCCTCTCCCAGTAAATCAGGTGCCTACCTCTGAAAAAAACCATATAAAATTATTAAATTCTGTCAATTGACTATATCAATCACATCGATACTTAAATTGCAACCTCACAGTCGGCCGACTCGTAGCTGTCGTAGTTGTAAAGGGTTTTTCAACAAGAACTTTGTTTTCTAAAACTAACTAAAACAAAGAATTTTGATGAATATGATTCAATTTTTTATTGTATTACGAAGAGAAAAGTTCGGATTTAATGTATAAAAAATTATATCTGGAAAATGTCCACCATGACCACGCTGACAGATGCCTATTCTTTCATCAAAGTTTTTAATCACTTTTTGGCAAAATGGCGGATCTATTTCGTTAACCACATCCCGGATTTTGAGTTTTAAGGCTGCAATCGATTCGATTGGCTCTGTATAGACTCTGCCCTTAACATAGCCCCACAAAAAATAATCCAATGGTGTTAAATCACACGATCCGGCTGGTCACTTAACAGCTGAATTGCGTGAAATTATGCGATCGGGTAATTTGGTTTGCAATAAATTTATCGTTTCGTTGGCTTTGTGACATATGGCACCGTCCTGTTGAAACCACATATCATTCATATCCACGTCCATTAATAATAGGCCAAAATTATGTTGTTAACATCTCGCGATGGCGATCTCGAATTTTACGAATTAAAAAATGTTAAAGTTACATACTTAACAGAACCACCATTTTCATAGTGTATTTTAATTATTTTAAAATGTATTGCTATTTTCGTGCAAAATTGAATAATTTGTAACAATTGCCAAAGCATCTACTACGAATACGTCAAAAAACTAAATATCAAAACTGTCATGTTGTTGGCCCCAATTGAAAAATAAAATTCATGTTGAAATACTCTTTAGATGTAAGTTACTTTTGCGCCAAACAACTTAAAAACGGCACGGGCCTTATTATGCACACCATGTTTAGTAAAGCCTAAGATATAGGATTTTTAAATATTTATAAAAAAGCTAATGTATTGTCGTTATAGTTTTCAAAAATACATTTATTTGTATTTTGAAATCATACCTAATAGCGTTTAATACAACCTGTGTTTTCCGTCAGGATGGTAAAATAAAGGGTTTATTTCAATTTGTAAAAAAGTGGGCCTTACCACCCGGCAGTACCTTATTTGAATAATTTGAAAATAACAAGAAACTAATTTACTACTTTAATACTACGCCTATAACAAAATCCTAGTTACACCAATTATTGTAGAAGTTTCCGAGACTTACAGACATAATCTTTTGTTTATTTTTCAGTTCAATTGATGAGCTCGATAGATTACTACAAAACATTCTCGGATTTTATTTTTTCCTGGCTACTCTTACTCTATGTTCGGTGGCAGTCAGACTCAAAACCGTAAGATTTTTTTTTACAATTATTATATTAATAGATGCATGACAAGATGAACGAAACATTTACCTAATGGTAAGCGCCATGTCTTAGCAATAGTTTTAGTGCTCCTAAGCTTTCTACACCGCGTACTAAACTACTATGCTTACATTATGCTTATAACTATGTCACCCCGACACAAATCAAGTTATTCAGTCGCATTCGGCCTGAAATTTCATACCTTACACACACACACACACACACACACACACACACACACACACATGCGCCAAAATTTAATATTTATTACTATTACTTACTGTTATTACTAATATTTATTATTATTTTTCATTCTCTGATGACTGTCTAGTAACAAATATTATTTTTAAAGAATGTAAATCCGTTATTGGCTGTATGTTATATATGTAAGTCCTAACAAATTGTAAAAATGATTAAGAGCTGTGGATTTTGTTAAATAAATAATATGTATATATATATATATGTATTTGCAATGGCTATTTGGCGGCATAATAATAGGTATTTACATATGAAATTGCCGTTATGCAGGCTATTTCAAGTCCAGTTTTTCATTTTTGCTACGAATTCTAAGATCAAATTATTTTTGTATATAAGTAATATACTAATCAGTAGGCAGATTTTCAACTATAGTAAATAAGTTAACATATGTATGAATATGAAATAAGCATTTTGTCTTTGTAATTATACACTACTTTTCTATAATAAAAGTGTGTTCTAGGAGGAAATGAGTATGATGCAACTGGTGTCATTGCTACAGTATATGGGCGCTACTTTAACCCAGCTCTTCATTTATTGCAGTTACGGTGACGCCATATTTAATGAGGTAAGTATTGACATACATAAATGTAATATAATAAAAGCAATCCTACCAATCATAAAGACATTAAAGCATTCAAAGTATGCCGACTCGTATACACGTGCATGCAGCACGCACACACTTCTGTCATAGTATGTCATTTAGCGAAACAAACAGGTGGCAACTATGTACGCGTAGCTGTAGGCGTGGTGTTTCACTTATGACACGAGTGGTAAGTTCTTCTTCTTTCTTTGTGGCAGGAACCACTTAACCACCTTTTTTTTAACGTCTGTGGAATGCACTTACACATCTCCGCCAACCCGGGGGATTTGACGGGGTATGTCGGTCCCGTCTTCTAACGCCGACTGCACCCATAGCAGTCAGCAAAGCATACCGACCAAGCCACCCCACGGTGTTTCTTCGGGCGCCTCAATGTAGGGATAAGGTGAACGCTTTCGCACACATCCGCGGTCCTGGCGGCGTTGGTCCTCCCATGAGGACTCTATCCCGGTGGGATGAAGCACGAGTGGCTCCACCCCAGTATTCTTGAGGGGCAAGCGGTAACACCGCGTGCGCTATCTCGAGGTATTTAAATGGCGTTGGACACCCCCGTGCCCATCACCAGGACCTCTTTTATGTGAGTGGAGGAGGGCGTGATACGCACGGCTCTCCGGGTGCGGATCAGAAGACTATTCATGACTAGTGATTAACTCGATTCTGAAAAGTAAATTATTTAATGCATAAAAACTAAATATAGGTACTCAATATAATAAATGTATATAATAATGTACAAGCAATTTAAAATTATAAACTGTATTTTATAAATGTATGCCTGCAATACTTAATACATTAAAGTTATTTATTTCTTTCGAGTTATTTAGCTCAAAAGGGGGCAAACCCGTAAAAATAAATAAGTAAAAATAAGCAGCAATTATCCTTCGGAATTCGTAGAAGAAGGTCACTGGCAGTCTAAATGTTGTTTTGCGTGGTTAGAATCATTGCGTTATGCACAATCTTGATTTTAAGGGTATTATTTTGTTTATTGAATAACTTGTTTATTTTCAATCACACGAAAATTAGTTATAACAAAAGTTAAGATTGAAATTTTCTACAGTTTTTGTTCCCATATTTTTTCCTGAGATCGATATTTTCCGAGTTATACATATAAAAGAAGGGGAGTATGTTTGTTTGCTTAACAACTCGTTTATTTTAAATTTTACATTAAAATTGTTATAAACAAATTAAATTTCCTACTATTTTGATTCCCATCATTTTGTTCTACAGTTCGATATATCCGAGAAGAGGTGGGGTAAAATGTTATCATTGCTTTATCATGTTTATATTAAATTTTACGCGAAACATGGTTATAAACAACTTTTTTCAAAATAAAAATTCCTAGTATTTCTGTTCGTGTAGTTTTTGTGGTAGGATCGATATTTTTTCGCTTTATACCCGAAAAGAAGTAGGGGTATAATCTTGTCATTGCATTATCACGTTTATTTTCAATTTTACATGGGAAACTGTAGGTACTTAGTGATTTGAACTAAATAAACATATTATTATTTAAGCTTTTTCACAGATTTGTTATCCGGTCCTTTACAAAAGCAAAAGTGGGGCTGTAGCCAACACTTAGAGGCCTGTTTGGTATGAAATAATACAAAGTAGTATAAAAACAGAATTTGGGATGACGGTGACATGGATTATCTATTACAAAAATGGGTTAAATAACAAGGCTATTGATATGAACTTATACACGTAACTAAAATAGATGGCTATGAATGAGACTACGGCATCAGCCAATTTCAGTCTTATTTCAAAATATTTAGGCAGGTGGTGACTTGCCACCCACTAAATGGGCCTCCCATAAAAGGCCACCATCAATGGTGACAAAAGGGGCAACATTGGATAGCTAGAGGGTGTTGAGAGGTATATGCTGCGGTTTCACTAGAGCGCTACTACCGGCGCTTTAACACTTCCACCCTTGGAGCTTTTTGTTAATTGCTCTAGCGTCTCCACCACCGGACGGCCAATTAAGGCAAGCCGGGGGTCAGGGGTCTCATTTAGCCCCAGGGAGAATCAGGGTCCACGGTGTCGCCACTCACCGACGGCTCGCCACAAGGCCGCCCCTGCGGGTTTATTATTATTATCATTATTATTGCTACTTATAATTTTTACCGGGTCAAATCCTAATTCGATTGTAGTAAAAGTATAAAAGAAAACTACTCTTGGTATAAAACGAAAATTGACGGCAGGTTGAGGGGACGGTACATTTTGTCCTGTTTGTCTTTTTCGTGTCATTTTTGGGTTGTAAAGAATATAACTAAAATATTTTAGTTATACGTATTAAAAATTATACGACAAAAAATAAACCTACGCTATTTAGGCTATTTTATTTTATTGTCATCCTGTATCTTACATAAGCTCACTTGGTAACTTATAAGAAACCCTTATTATAGAGTGCAATAACCGCCGGTCAGGGTCCGTTCGGGGCTGCAATTTGGTGTCTTAGTCCATGGATACGTCGTGAGCTCGCAACGCTCGGGTTCGGGATGATGAGGCCTAGAAGACTTCATGCACGACCGTTCAACACTGTGGATTTGCCGTCATTTATTCAGGTAAACTTACCAATACAAACTACTACGATCTGTACTGCGAGCATGGATTGTTGATATGATAAAATAGGATTAAATATGACAGTAAAAGACGCCATCAAGAAGCTAACAAGATAGCTAATACAATATATAAAAATAGTTCATCGACGTGACAAGTTTATCATGGATAGTATCCATACTCACACTAATACGTCAACCGAGGCGATAACGATGGCGCTACTATGATGATGAACATCTGATATATTGTGTACATGAAATTCAGGTCGACGTTTTCGATCTCTCCTGTGTTTAGCCGTTTAAATAATAATTTATAATAGGCCAGTACCTTTGTTATTGGAAATTATATAACCAGCATTTTCAGATTTTATTATCTGTGGCGCGCAATTCCAAATTCAAACAAATTTTATTCGATAGCTGTGTTATTTTAATTTCATATTCAGTCATTTGTTTTAGATAGTGTTTTTTTTTGTGAAATTGTGGTAGTTTTTGGTGCCATGGATAAACTGAAAATTCAATTTTCGAATATGGATTCCTTTCCTATGTGGAAATACTGCTGCGCAAACAGCACGAAACAATTAATGGTTCAATACTCTTAAATCTGGAATTTTTGAGTTGACGAACGCGCTCGTGGTCGGCCGGTAACCATTGTCGACAAAGTCTAATGGGGGATCCCAACAATCTACTCGTATCTATTCACAGTTTGCATTACTACCGATAAAAAATTGACATAACGTCCATACAAAAAGTGTCAAATATCTATCTCTAGTAAGGTAAACCGGCGATAGATAGATTATTGGCATCGGCCGTAAGACGATAGTGGAAGCGGATCAAACTCAATCAACGGTCGAGCTTGCTGCGGGCTTTGGAGTTAGTGTCAAAACAATATTTTAGCACTTGCGTCAAATCGGAAAGAAAAAAAAAGCTATACAAGTGGGTGCCACACGAACTAAGCGACCAATGGCGAGGCGCGTCACGCGCGTCGGCATGCATAGCACTAATGAATCTACATAGAAACGAGGGAATCCTAATCCGAATTGTCACTTGCGATGGAATGTGGATCCTGTACGATAACAATAAGCGTTCAGTGGGTGGACCTGGGTACGGCACCTAATCAGTCCGCTAAAAAAGTTTACTCATAGGAAGATGATGGTGACTGTCTGGTGGACTAGTGCCGGACTGCTTCTTACCTAATCGCACAGTTGGCAGATGTAGGTTGCCAAAAATTGTAAACCATGATAGAGAAGCTCGCAATTCAACAACCAAGACTGGTCAATCGCTCTTCCCCATTGCTTCTCCACGACAACGAGCAAGCTCACAGTTCACAGACCATTGCAAAGCTACAAGGGTTTTAGCTGGAAGGTCATCGTCACCCACCGTACTCGCCGGAGCTTGCCCCAACAGAACCATTTTTCAAAATATTGACAATTTTTCAGGTGTGTTAAAATTCAACGCTTAAGAGGCAGTAGGTACACAACGCTTTCGCTGACTTCATCGCCTCCCGTCCAGCAGACTTTAAGGGATAAACAAACTGCCATCACAATGGCGAAATTGTATAGATAATTTGTACCAGTACTTTGATAAGCTAAATTTTAACCAAAATATTTATATATTAAAATGTTCATATAAATCCCCAATTTCATAGGTAAAGACCTAATAGTATCTCAGATTATATCAAACTCATGCACGAGAATTACAAAACAAAATTGAAGTGGTGTTTGCTTTCAAAGAAACTACTTTACATGAATTGATTATACAGTTAAACACGTTTGTTCTTTGGTAACTCGTCGAGTCATAGCGATAGTTTTGATTTGAAGTAATAATATATATTTGAAGTTAAATTCGGTAGTAAGTGTCCATGTTAGATTAGTTAGTGTTAATTATTTGTAACCTCCCCTTGGTTTGAACACCTGAACTACAGCACACCGAAGCTAAATTGGAACATTATGTGGCTGGACCTGGAAAGATTGTCGCGTCGGGCAGATGTACTCATGATGCGATTTTGGTTGGTTTTTCTATCCTGATTCCAGCCCACGCCTATTTCTCGCCTTCCCTAACAGAACCGGCTAACATATGCTACTACGTGTGACGCAGCGGGAATTGTTGGTAAGTCAATTCATGTTATTTTATTTGTATGGAAACTATTGCCAGAGAAGATCTTGGTAGGCAATAACTGTTTGTTTGGAAGCTCCTTGAATCGAGGGCATAACTTGTAGAAGTCTAAATCTTGACCCAGCATCTTGCATACTTCAAAACTTATAAGACTTCCACTTGCTGGAGTTTGAAGGTCTTTGAAGCTGGCCTGGTACAATACAATACCTATGTTATATATTGATAAATGTGCTATATTACAGATTGTGCGCGCAGCCTACAGCTATTATGCAGTGTTGGGGAACAATAAGAACTAACGTCACTCACACATACATACCAATGCCAACCAATAAAAGTACCGCGGGAGGCATGGACATCACAACACCCAAGACTTGAGAACAAAACTTTTTGGTTAACACACAAATATTTGCTCCAGTTAAGGAGAGAATCTAGGACTCCTCGCTTCGAAGATAGTGGTAGTGATTCGTTTGTGTTTACACTAAACTAAAATTCTCTAACTATTTAAGTACTTATTCTGTTTAAACTAAAACCACGTTCGTGTATTAATATTATAACTTACTAGCTGGTGCCCACGACTACGTCTGCGTAGGATTAGTATTTAGAGTTGCTTCATATGTTCTCCAAGGCCATATCTACCTTCATACCAAAATGTCATGAAATATGCACATGGTCAAACGCAATTGCTATAATAGTATTATATGAGTAAATTTAAATACTAAGTATATCAATCAGTAAACATTTGCATACTTATGGACGAGATCGTCTTGATGGGTACCTGATTCCGATGCAGTGCGTGATATCTGCTTCGAAGCTGTAATGTGCAAGCACAACTGTGTTCAAGTGGTACTATTATGTATTTTGTTAGCGAAGTTTTAATGCAATTATAGCATGTAAGATATGGCCACAGTGCAAATAAAGTTTTAGCTATTTCCAGAAGTATTTTTTATGGCCTTATAGTTTGGACGTAGGAAGTGATCCCCAGAAATACGCACCTGAATCCGAAAACTATTTATAGGAAGATACGTATATCTGAACGATAAAGCCTAGTTTTTAGTTTGTTACAGAATCAAAAATGTAAATTTTATATTGATACAGAATAAGTGTTTGAAAAAGAAATGGTCACTTTACTGATTTAGTTTAATCCAGAAAAACGGAATAACTTGGACTTTCGACCGAATTGCGGGGTGTATCATAGCGCATTTAGTACACCGACGCGTTCGCAGGTGGCAGCGAATCTTTACGTAACTATTGCGGTAGCGAAACATCTGCGGAACACTGCAGTTTTTTCGCAAAATAATTTCTTTGTAGCTTCCCGTATTACCGTTTCCATACCGTCCCGTATTCCCGTACGCCTTGCGACATTTAAGACGCGGTACACCGTAAGCGAAACGACAAGGACACAACTAATTAATCTCGCTGTATAATAGAGTAAGACAAAGCATATGCGAAACGTTGCCATACAACTTAGTTTTTTAATTTTTTTTTTATTGTTTCGCTGCCACCTACGAATGCGTCGGTGTACTTAACACATATTGATACTTAAATTAACCAAGAAATGTATATGATGATAAAAAAGTCGATCCTTACACAGCGCGATAAATTAAGCGAATACAAGGAAGGCGAGGGTAATTCACACAAGTCTACAACATAAAAGTAAGTGTACATACGTATTTTAAATGTGATATTGATATAACAAAAATGCCATTATTTTTCTTGCTGTTTACTTAATACTTATGTTGTATCACAAGAGTCCTGATACACGTGAGCGCGAGCGGGTCATTTGGTTTATTTAAAATATCTTTAATATTTGAAATACAACCAGCATTTATTTATTAGGCATAATTCTATACTTTATTGCAACTTTCATTAGGGCGAGAGTTGGTAGCCGGCTACATGTAGCAGCAGCAGACGACGTGTCGTCGCTACATGTCGCCGCGAAACGTCGTCGCTTCGTGTCGCTGCAGTCATGTTTTCGAACCCGACTGCAGATGGCAACTGCACATGGCATTAACCATTTGAAAAGCGATACGAAAGGTTTAGTTTAAAAGCTTTTCAGTTGTTTTACTAGGCAGATTGGTACCCGCGAGCGGGATTACTGATCTGCGGTCGGGTGACAGTGTCGTCTGCCGCTCGACGACGTGACGCTAGCTTCGTGTCGCTAACTACGAATGGTATTTCATAGAAATACATAGAAACCAGTAGTGTCACTGCGACACGTCGTTTGCTGCGGCTCCATGTAGCCAGCTACCAACTAGCACCTTTACTTTAGTATTAGACATTTTAATATTATTTCGACGGCTAAACAGTGTCTTGTGTCGTCCGGTTTCGTGACCTTGTCATAGATAACTCCCGTACCCGGCTACGTCCGCGCTAGCACATTGTTAGAATACAAAAGTAACAAATCAATATTTTGTTCTACTCTACAGTCCTCTAAGTACTCCGTGCTGTTAAATATTGTACGCTTTATATTATGTTTAACAAACTCAGTGTATTAGGCAGCGTAAACCAAATAAAACAAAAATCAAATATTTTTTCAGATTTTATTTTAGTAACAAAAAAGATAAAAATAGGAAAAAAATATTGATACATAATTTCGTGACTTAATTTTTTTTTAAACCCATAAGTTATTTCGAGTTATTTCACTTTGACAATTTAACATACCCACTCTAAAGGGTCGATAGATACACAACAAAATGTCATTGAAGTAAAGTTTACTGCTTGGTAGGAAAAATAAACGCAAACAACGACTTAAGGGATCTGGCGAAACGTTTAGTAAAGGCGACGGGTGACGGCGCTTACTTTGGGTAAAAACTTAGCATTGCCATCCAGCGTGGCAATGCCGCCAGCGTTTTGGCCACTTTTCCTCCCATCGTGGGGCTTATAGATTAGTTTTTATTTTTACTTTTAATACTTTGTAAATGATATATAACAACAACTCTTGTGAAATATAAGAGTTTTACCGTCTTGTATTGTTTTTGCTGTCAGTTTCGTGCCAGAATAAGCGGTGTCATCCTCCAAGACGGACTCTGTATAAAAGTCCTACCGCCCAGTAAAGTTCGTTATCTTCTATGGTCGAACATTTTTATTGCGTTTGCGTTTCAAGCCACGCAATTATCGTGTTCTGGTAATTCGCGGTCCATTTGATGTTGTTGCGAACTGTTTCCAGTGCTCGCCTCCTTGCTAGCTCACCCGCACCAGCTTCTTTATGCATGGCGAAGAAATTTTCCATCTGAAAACAAACAATATTATATTTTATTTATACTAATTTTAAAACAAAAAAGCCTAATTGTTTGTAAGTATAGTTTCTATTGTATGTTTCTATTAAAAAGCAAATGTGTTCAATGTACTAAAATATACCTTATTTATTGATTCGGCAAAAAGAAAATACGTACAAGCACTCACACACATATATATATAGACATATACATGCAGACTAATATTGTAAAAGTTATATACCTAATATAAATATAATACGTAGGTTTATATCTACATGGAATTTATAAGTATTACCCGCTACTCTCCTCTTTTAGTCCGAGAAAAAGGCAACACTGAATAACAGCTACGTGCATATGACACCTTTTGACTTCAAAAAATTGTATATTGTTGTATTGATTTATAATACGCAAATTCAGTAACAGTAGAATTTTTTGCGTACAAGTTCGTCCGATGACTATATATATATGTCTACTATAAAGCAGTAATGTCTTCCAGTTTAAAGGGTATAAGTGCCGGTGAAATTACAAGTGCAGGAGACTTGCAGTGCAGTTCGTACTTATTTCGTTCGTAGTTATTCTAGGTTTGACGTGTAATAGTGTTCGTAACGGGGCACGAGTGTAGGCACGGAATAGGTACAAAAACTAGATACGTTATTTTTGTTTCTTCGTCAATCGCCTTGAAAGTTTTAGTAATGTGTCTTCCGCCTTACTCTAGTAAGTGACTTAGACAGGACAGTGGCTTAATGACTGATGTATTAATGTAATTGTGTCTTGACTACTTGAGTAAAAAACTCACTCGACACAATTTTGAATAAATATTTAATTATGTTGAGGTATGGTAAATGTACAAACTTACGAATCCACTTATAAAAGACAACGTAATTATTATTACTGTACAATTAAAAAGCATGTTATGCAATCAGGTGGGATTCTTGCGGTCTATGTGTACCTATTAAATATCTATAAACTTTCAAAAGGTACCGTATTTGCGGGTTTCTTTAGCTCTCCGGGGTAACTTTGGCTCAAAACAGAAAAAAGTTTAAACTTCCCGCCTCTGTGTTGTAGTTCGACTTGTCTGAAACATACTTGTTCTAATATCTCAACTATTGATATATAGAAGATAACTGTTGATTATTATAAATAATTTCTTTATCAAATTATATTTTTTACACATTTTTGTAAATATCTAAAAATATGTTTTGGTTAACATTAAAAATTTTTTTTTGGTGTTTTTTTTTTTTAAATTAAACTTATTTTTCATATCTTATCATTGGTATAATTAGTATATATTATTCAACATGTCTTAGATTGGCTCAATACAGTTGTTTAATATAGTTTTTTGGATGTAAACTATATATTGGTCAAAGTAACCCGATTACTACTAAGTACAACTTTGGCTCAAAATTAAAAAATAAATAAAAATATTCAGATGTATTTTTTTGGAAAAATATTACTTATATTTATTAGCTTATATCTTTCTCTACCAAATAAAACCATTAAAAAAGTAAGTAATTTATCATCATCGTGAGTACAGATAAATTACTAAAATATATCAAAAAAGTAGCTAAAGTAACCCGCATTTACTGTACTCTTTATAATTTTAACGCGAACTAACCTCCTTTAACTTTGCCTCCGTGTTGAAACGGCTAGTAATTGATGGAATAAGACTGCCGAGGTTTCGACTGTTGAGACTGAACCTTTCGACTAGCTGTGGCCAGCGGGCTCGCACTTCATCCCATACTAGCGCCGTACCGGACGGGTTATCGCTAACATATTGTAGAACTGTTAGATAGTCTTGCCCGCGTATATTTGCCTCGTCTCGTGCTAGGACAATATATCTGTAAAGATAAAATAAGTAATAAATATTAAGGTAATAATATCCTACGCGATACGCGATTCAGAACTGAGGAGGTCCTATACGGACCTCCTCAGTTCTGAAGTAAAGTTATCGACATAGCCCAGAGGATAAGCCAGTTGAAGTGGCAGTGAGCAGGCCACATAGCACGCAGAACTTATGACCGATGGGGTCGAAAGGTTCTGGAGTAGAGACCACAGATCGGCGAGCGCAGCGTAGGTCGTCCACCGACAAGGTGGACAGACGATCGGATACAAGTAGCACGACGACGTTCGATGTTGACCGCTACCAACTGGTCTGTTTCAAAATGTATGGAGGAGGCATATGTTCAACAGTGGACGTCCTAAGGCTGAGATGATGATGATATGGTAAAATCAGCGTCTAATATGATATAGTACTAAAATTATCCGCTAACAAATATGTACTGATAAAAATATTCCTTTAATTATTCTAGATAGGCTAGCGTATAACCTCTATCTTACCAGATAAGTATAGTACATTACTGCAGAATAGTAAGTAAGCCTTCCTGGCATGTATGAGTTAACCGGACCTCACCTGCGGTTCGGTCAGGTTATATACGAGAACAATGTGGTTGTCTTACTGGTTGAGGCTTGGATAATGCTTTCTTCAAAAATGGTATTTTCAGACCAACTGTTGGCTTGTTTTTCTGCCTTCCACTTGATAAATTTTCATAAGTTTCATATATCGCTCCTTGGATTATGGAGGAAGTAAATTGTTTTTTGATAATTCGGCCTCAGCTTTTAAATCAGGAGGAGCCATCTATTTCCGAATCAGATTCACTTGAATTCATATTTTGGGATTATCTATGTTCACGCGGAAAATTAAAACACAATTGTCGCAATTAAATGTGAAATCCCGCCAGTCGTTTTTTTTTTACTAAAAAGTTTGCGTTTAGTTTGGAACATTGTTCTATGTTTACATTACATGAATATATTAGTAAATTATTGTTTTTGAATCTCCATTTTAATTTTAGCATGGAAAGTTTTTTTCCAACACGATTTATAAACTGAAATTACCAAATTCAAACATAAAATCCCACACTATACTTCAACAACATTACTAAGTACAAAACGCATCGTGCATACTTTTTCTGCGTCGTATTAAGTGTCACATATTATAAAATGGCTATAAAGCTCCAAAAATATATCTATCTCATGTCATGCCAAAAAGAGAAATAGATATATATTTGGAGCCTCCCTCCCATAACCATGTTATAATGGCTAAACTCTAATCTGTGTCTGGTACTATGTTTTTTTCTTTTTCTAAGCAGATCTAAAGAGTCTTACCTATCTTACCTACTGTCCAGTAAGTAAATTACATACTTAGTTACTGGACAGTAGGAGATACCAAATTTAAAATTTCGCTTCTTACTGGACAGTTGTGAATAAGTCTCTAGTAGAGTTTACTTTCTGGTAACTTTTTAGAGATATTATGGCAACATTACATACCATTTTTGAGAAAAATCGATATATACATACACACAAAACACTTTCCCAAAATCTATGTTCATATATCCAGTAAGTATATATATAGCCGTTTATTAAATCAGAAGATATATAAAGTATTAGAAATGAATTTGCATTTTGCATTGCATCATGGTCTTTTCAAATAAGCATTTATATTTTGGCAGAGCCGTCCCCAACAAAACTAATACTGTGGTCATGCCATCTCTAAGATAAATTTACATCCAACTTTTACACAACCTTTCGTATCATTAACAGCCCATTATGGTCCTATTGCTTTGCTTTAGGACGAAAGTTCATCTCGGGCAGAAGACTATAATATATACCACAACGACCAAAAAAACGTGGGCCCAGTTTAGGTTGACGGATAGGCCAGCTCTATTTGACCGCCCTCAAAACTTAAAATAACTGTTATTGGCAGGCGTCGCAATTTACATCAGGCAAAGATTGAATGAGTGTCAAAGCGGAGAATTTGTCTGTATCGTTACTAGATACCATAAAATGACGTTTCTTGCCGTGAGTACCTTTTCAAAAGAGCAACGTCACGGGGTTCTGCTAAAGCAAGTCTGAGTTTAGCTTGTTCTTGCACATCAGTTTCTTTAAGGTAGATGTCCCACAGCTGGTCCCATTCTGATTGAGACGCTGACTTCATACCTGTTAAAAAGTTTTTCTTTTAAATATTTGTAACTATAATAGCGGTCTCCACAGCTTTATTGATTATTTTTGACTACTAGGCGGAGGGGTTTTTGTTTTGGTAACATCGCAGTGTTTAATAATCTGCCTTGAATTAATCGGAACCGTTAGTATTCAAGCAACACTGTGTCAATGTTTGAAGGTGAGAATGACAAGCAAGATGATTGGAATGGAACTGAACTACAATGCCTTCAAAACCCATTGGATCAAAACTTCTGCTTAACATCTGTGTGATACATGGCGTTAAATAAAGACGCCAAATTTATGTGTATCATGAGAAAATAGAAAAATACTTTAAATTATTGAAAATAAGAGAGGAAAGATCTTAAAGGAAGAAAAGCGACATGACAGCTTCATAAAAAACATCATAGAAGGAAATATAGAACGAACAAGAGGCCGGAAATAAATTGCATGTGCCAAATAAAACTGAAGAGTCGTATAAAGTGTTATATAAAGAGGTAAAAAAATGCGTTGGTAAAGAGATGGAAGAAGGAGAAAGATGCATCAGCTACACCGACAAGAGCAATCTAATAACTACACTAATTGAACATCTATACGGATTTCGATGAAATTTTGCAATAAGATGGATAATAATTATACCGGGGAAGTACACTTTTTATCATTATCATCATCATCCATCACCCCGCGGGCGCAGTTAGTAATATATTAATTATAATTGAAACATTGACTTGACATTTGTCGAGAATAAACTGCCAAATTTTCTGCAACTACGTGTAGATACAACTGCAGAAGTTATTATGCTGTAAAGTATTAGGAAGGACAGATGCATAGACGGACACGCGGACAGACAGAATGACGTTATGAGAGTTCCATGAAGTACTACAGAACCTTAAAAATAAAGCAGAATTAGTATCGTACCATTGTTGTAGACAAGTCCACGCAAGTCTGGTTCTATAACAGCAGGATTGGTCGTCTCGTGACTGTTGAGCCACGAGATGAACAAGTTCCTTATCTTGGTGTTGGCGTCAGGGAGGCCGAACTTGGCGCCCAGTGACAGAATATTCGTTCGCAGTAACCTGGAATGTATATTATGTTAACTTTAAACTTAATTATTTGGCCTAAATCACGCCTTCACCGCTTAAAAAACACTCGCTGAAGCATTCATGCAACATTCTTATCAAAAACTAAGAGCCTTCGCTCGTTTGGTCTGTGGGCTGTGGGACACGAAGTTACAGAAACAAAAGTTTGTAGCTTCAGCGGTGTATGCTCTGCGTTGATGAATCAGTCAGTGCCAATCACACTTTGACCGTGTAAAATAAAACGAAAACGTTTAGCGTTTTAAAATTGCCGTCAACTAAATAAGTCAACGTCAGCTATCAGTATAATTTCTGTCAAAATCGACCCGTTTGTTTTTTGTTTGCCATGTGTATACGTATAACAAAACATCAACAAATATAATAAACACTAAAAAATAACATCAATGGGCTTGGCCAAAACTAAGAGATATACAAAATGTTTCTTATAATTGGTGTATTTTCTTAAGCGTTAGTTTAGTTAAAAGCTGTTATTTTGACTTCACATTAGTTATTTTGATTTTATTTATTTGTATGTATCGAAAGATCTAGAATTAATAAAAAAATATTGAAAATTTAGTTACAACCTGTATTATTTTTTAATATAATTTTGACGGTTTAACTTACGAGGTACGTAGGTACAGTTGAGTATTGCGACTGTTTGCGTGACCATTCGGGGTCACTTCTTCATAGAGCTCTATTACTATAGACAGTGGGTCTACTAATGAAAGTAGGTAGGCCCCCATTGTCAGATTATCTGACAGTAGGCACTCGCAATACTATCATTGATGTTCGACAATAGCAAATAATTAGTGCTACAGCCACTGAATCTACTGCGTAAGTTCAACCGTCAAGTGTTTTTCTTACATCTTGTACATTTTTGCTAGTATATTATAAAAATTTTTCTTTAAGTACTTAGTAAAATTATAAAATCTTTGTTATCGAAACGAACTGTTATCTTTTGTTACATAAAATAACCATATTTTTCCGACAAGGACATAATTTCGTAGTTCAAATACCCAATAAACAAGTAGACAGCGGCAACATTATCATCACTCACTGTTTTGTTGTTTATTATTATATTATAATATGTAAGATATGTAGGATATGTGTTATCTGGGTATAATATGTAGGATATGTTTTATCTGGATACTATATGTAGGATATCTTTTAATTGTAAATAATATGCAGGATATATTTTATCTGGATATAATAAATAGGATAAGTTTTATCTGGATTTAACATGTACTTACGATATGTTGTATTTAGATTTAATAGTAGGATATATTTTATCTAGAAATAATGTATAAGACATGTTTTACCTTGATACAATATGTAGGATATGTTTTATCTGGATTTAATATGTAGGAACGATATGTTGGGTCTGTATTTAATATGAAGGATATGTGTTATATGGAAATAATGTGTACGTTTTATCTGGATACAATATATAGGATATCTTTTAGCTGGATATAGATGCGGGATATATTTTATCTGGATAAAATATGTAGGATATGTTTTATTTGGAACAGCACAGTACACGTAATAACAGCGTTCTGTAGGATTCTGTGAGAGGCATTTACACGCGCACACTCTTGATAACATTCAACGAGAACAAACATGTATTATCTACTCGTCACAGGTATGTTAAGAGGTGATAGATACAATACGTTTATTTTTGTTACTCTTATGAAGTTTTGTAGAATATATAAGGAGAGATAATTATAAACTGAGAAAAATAAAAAATGACGTGAATTCAGCTGGTGAATTAATTTAAAGTAAGGAACATACGTAAGTCCCAAAATGTACGATGATACCACTGTTGCTGATTATAACATGTCACCATGGCTTTAGTATGATGAGCATAGATTAATTTAATACGTTTCCTACAATGTTTATGTCCCCATGGCTTTAGTAGGATGAGCATAGATTAACTTAATACGTTTCCTACAATGTTTATGTCACCATGGCTTTAGTAGGATGAGCATAGATTAATTTAATACGTTTCCTACAATGTTTATGTCACCATGGCTTTAGAAGGATGAGCATAGATTAATTTAATACGTTTCCTACAATGTTTATGTCACCATGGCTTTAGTAGGATGAGCATAGATTAATTTAATACGTTTCCTACAATGTTTATGTCACCATGGCTTTAGTAGGATGAGCATAGATTAATTTAATACGTTTCCTACAATGTTTATGTCACCATGGCTTTAGTAGGATGAGCATAGATTAATTTAATACGTTTCCTACAATGTTTATGTCACCATGGCTTTAGTAGGATGAGCATAGATTAACTTAATACGTTTCCTACAATGTTTATGTCACCATGGCTTTAGTAGGATGAGCATAGATTAATTTAATACGTTTCCTACAATGTTTATGTCACCATGGCTTTAGTAGGATGAGCATAGATTAATTTAATACGTTTCCTACAATGTTTATGTCACCATGGCTTTAGTAGGATGAGCATAGATTAATTTAATACGTTTCCTACAATGTTTATGTCACCACGGCTTTAGTAGGATGAGCATAGATTAATTTAATACGTTTCCTACAATGTTTATGTCACCACGGCTTTAGTAGGATGAGCATAGATTAATTTAATACGTTTCCTACAATGTTTATGTCACCACGGCTTTAGTAGGATGAGCATAGATTAATTTAATACGTTTCCTACAATGTTTAGGTATTTCCTTTTCACGTACCTCAAGTTGTGTTCTTTTAGTTTTGCTAGATATAGTCGATGATGTCAATGAGATATGCAGTTATAGTATACCATTATCATAGTATATATATACTTTCCTCGTATTTCAAGATATGTCCTATTAGTTTTGCAACTATTTATTAATAATATTCTCATACCTTTAGTTATGTCTTACCAATTACATTACACTTGCGTCTTAGTTTTCCTATCATTAATAGATAACTTGATTGATAGATGAGCGCCAGATATTCATCTACGTATCGGTACTGTCAAAGTACATCTGGTTAAATTGCTATCATGCCACCATAGAAATCCCGCCACCATAAAAACTGCATTTCAAGAAATTTATTTATGTACCTCTTATCATAAATAATAACCCATACACAAAAAAGTTGAAATCTAGTGGTTACATTAAATACGTAACTGGGTATGTTGAAAAGTTACGAAAATTGACTTCAAATCAGTTATTACTCTTTGTTTGTGGTGGTTTTATTTATTGTTATTACGCTGTCTTAGTCATACGTGAGAGAAATTAACGAAACAACATTGCAAGAGCCAAGAGCAGGCATCTGAACCAACTGTTACTTTTAAGTAGTCGAAACGAATCAGTCACAGCTCGATCCACCGACTTGCCGTGCTGACACCCTAATATTTAATGACAGTCTTAAAGTTTTGATGCATACTCTTATGTCTGTCTCTGTTATCATATTCATGGTGATTAACATAAACTGATATGACATCATTATTACTATAATAATTACTCTATAATGAGATGTTTATGTAATTGTATTTGATTTGTTTCACATTTATTAACATGAAATAAATTTAAAAACATGATGCATATACCCTGAAGTATATGATGATTAGCATATTATTTATATATTAGTAAATAGTTATGACTTTAACGTATTTTCAGACATATTTCTTCTCATATACTACGAAAGCTATAAAAATAAAAATCTTAACTAGGTACTACTATTATTCAACTTTATAAGCAAGCGGGTTCTTTACTATTTCATACTACGAGTATTAATTTATGAAGAAAATTATTGTATGTGTCAAATTTTTATGGTGACAATTGTCATAAGGAGTCTTTACTCAATAAATTACATCGCAGGACAAAGTAGAAGGCAATAGACCGCGCGGGAGGTCGCCCATGCGATGGACTGATCCTGATCAAATCTGCGGTGGGAGGTCCAGGATGACTGCGAATAGAGGGGGATGGCACGACATCGTGAGGCGCATTACATCGGCCTCCACCACAACTACATGACGACCACTCTGTCAAGAGCGAAACGACTGAGAAGAAAAAGATTATAGTTTCATTTCAACCTCATCATCATCTCAGCCGTAGGACGTCCACTGCTGAACATATGCCTCCCCCATGATTTTCCAAAAGGACCGGTTGGAAGCGGCCTGCATCCAACGTCGTCCTGCGACCTTCCTCAGGTCGTCTGTCCACCGTGTCGGTGGACGACCTACGCTGCGCTTGCCGGTCCGTGGTCTCCACTCCAGAACTTTTCGTCTTATCCATGTTCATCTTAAGACCTACCCGTTGGGAAACTCGATGGAGGCCTTCGAGCATTGTACTGAGGTCTTCCATGGATTCTGCCATGACTACAATATCGTCGGTAAATCGAAGGTGAGTGATGTATTCGCCGTTAATATTGATGCCAAGTCCTTGCCATTCCAGAAGCTTGAAGGCGTCTTCCAATGTAGCGGTGAACAGTTTCGGAGATATAACGTCTCCCTATCTCACCCCTCTTTGCAATGGAATTGCCTTCGAACTCTGCTCCTGTACTCGGACTGACATGGAGGCGTTTTTGTACAAACACTTCAGCACTTCAATATACCGATAGTCAATACGGCACCGCTGGAGAGACTCAAGCACTGCCCACGTCTCGATCGAATCAAAGGCTTTCTCATAGTCCACAAACGCTAAACAAAGAGGCAAATTATACTCTTCGGTCTTCTGTATAACTTGCCGTAGCGTGTGGATGTGGTCTATGGTACTATAGCCTTTTCGGAAACCGGCTTGTTCCGGAGGCTTTTCAACCTATTATCTCCATAATACTCGTAAAAGACAATGCACCAATTTTAGATCAACCTTACGATATTATAAGGCTATCTTAAAATTTTATTATACTCAGTGTAGGTTTTTTTTGTTTATCCTCATATAATTAACTCCATGGTATGTTATTACAGCTAGGTTCGCAAAGATTACCTGTTAACAACACTGATGTCATTCTGGCCCCAGCTCTGTTTCTTATAAACCCGTTCGATCAACTTTTGCATGTATTTCTGGAACAACAAATATTAAATAATGTATTATTTGACAATTTTTTGATAACAACCAGTGTTTATTTTATGTTATTAAATGGGGTGACGGGCAAGTCATGCACCTGATAGAAAGCGCTACGTTTAACCATTCATGATAGTTGCAGTGCCACTCAGAGCTTAGAACTGTATTTCTGCGCGGCATTTCTCTGTGCTCGTCAGCCTATGATATTGGTTTTAAGTCTTATATGGAATTTTACTTTTTAGTGTCCTTCATATCCTAACAGTATTGCTTGCTTACTATTCCTTCGCGGCAGAATATCTGATACTTTGTTGGTATCAATTAAAACAGCCTGTTGCTCCAGGCTTACCAACGTAGTAGGTGTGGTTTCCTCGCTTCTTTCGATTACCATCCTGACGGCTGAGGGAATAATCTACCCCGGCTTCTTACGAAAAGTGTAAGTGCACCAACGAGATTATAAAATCGAAGTTTGTTCATTTTATTCGAGTATCCATTGTTGCAGCCAAATCATACCAAGTAGAACGGATGGAACAATCTCACAATTCTTTTTTTGTTGTGTTAATAATTGTCGGGAGAAGATTCTTATGAAAAAAAACTAAGAAAAGATGGGAGGTTATAGCGAAGCCGAAGGCTGAGCCTACTACGCGAACGAAGTCACGGGCAGTCGCTAGTACGGTATAAATGTCAATGGAGTATTATTGAGCCATCCGAGATTCGTCGATGTCTTTATACTAATATGGTAAAATCCAAAAACTCTAACTACCGTGATTGAACAACTTGTATACGAAAGCGAAAGGTGTGATTATCAATAAGCACAAGCAAATTAAAGCTACAAACCATGACAAACGATAACAAACCATGTTAAATCCCCATTAAACCCAACAACCTTAATCAATTAGAATATGTACCTATACAAATCTTTTTTTTTTTTTTTTTTTTATACCGAACTGGGTAGCACTTGACCACTATCTCACCTGATGCTAAGTGATGATGCGATCGATGATGGAGCGCGCTTACCCAGAAGATACCTATGCACTCGTGTTTTGAAGACCCCCATATCGTACTTAACCGGAAACACCGACTCAGGGAGGGTGTTCCATTCCCGAGCGGTTCGTATGATAAACAAAGAAGTAAATCGCTTCGTCCGGGAAAATGGAACATCCACCATAAAGCGGTGGCGCTTCTGAGTATCTCTGGATGTCCGATTATAGAATGGGGATGGCGGAATCAAATTGTGAAGTTCCATTGCACACTCACCGAAATGTATTCGATAAAAAACCGATAAACAAGCGACTTTGCGGCGATGCTCGAGACTCTGGAGTCTCTTGCGTACTAGGTGGTCGTCGTTAATGAGTCTCTTGGCTCTCCTCTCAATAGCTTCCAGTGTCTCCAGCTGGTATTTGGCAGAACCATCCCAAAGGTGAGAACAGTACTCTATACACGACCGGACTTGGGCTTGATAAAGATTAAGCAACTGTCCCGGTGTGAAGTATTGTCTCACCTTAGCCAAAACACCAAGCTTTTTTGAGGCAAGCTGGGCTTTGGACTCAATGTAGGAGCTGAAATTGAGAGTTGGTGTTAATGAGATGCCAAGAAGCTCGAAATGGTTATTTATCGGCACGGACACATCCCTGAAAGTAGGAGCCAGCTGAAAAGGGCTCCGTTTGGCGGAGAAAAGACACGCCTGGGTTTTAGCAGCATTGAACTTAACTAGATTGGCATCGCCCCAATCGGAGACTGCCTGCAAAGAAAAGTTCAAGCGCTGAACCATCGCTTCTCTATGAGACTGGATTTGTAATGCACTGGTTCGTGCGTTAGATGTGTAACTCTCCACAACGGTGCTGTCATCTGCGTTACCAAAAATACCGGGTTTCAGCAGGTCATTAATATGCAGCAGAAAAAGTGTTGCGGAGAGTACTGATCCTTGGGGGACTCCGGCATTTATAGCCAATTGGGCGGAAGAACAGCCATTGATGACTACTCGAATCGACCGATCCCTCAAAAAATCTGAAATCCAGACACACAAACCAGTGGGAAGGCCGTATGAAG
This sequence comes from Selenia dentaria, assembly GCA_917880725.1. Classification (NCBI taxonomy): domain Eukaryota; kingdom Metazoa; phylum Arthropoda; class Insecta; order Lepidoptera; family Geometridae; genus Selenia; species Selenia dentaria. The sequence continues at coordinate 24,962,746 of OU862886.1, forward strand.
GAAGCTTGCTAATGAGGCTATCGTGCCAGACCCTGTCAAAAGCCTTCGAGATATCGAGAGAGACAGCAAGCGCCTCTCCGTGGTTCTCGATGGCTGAGTTCCAGATGTGAGTGGCATACGCTAGAAGATCCCCAGTAGACCGGTTTCGGCGAAATCCGTATTGTCGGTCACTGAGGAGATCGTTCACTTCTAGGTATGCCAGGAGCCTGTGGTTCAGTACACGTTCCATTGTCTTACATAGTACGGAAGTGACTGAAATAGGCCTGTAATTAGCAGGGTCTGCGCGACTACCTTTTTTGGGCACGGGCTGCACGTTTGCAAGCTTCCAGGACTTTGGCACTTGACCAGTCGTCATAGACAAGCGAAAGAGGCGAGTCAATACAGGAGTCAACTCTGGCGCAAACATCCTCAAGACTACAGCTGGTATACCGTCTGGACCACTAGCTTTGTTCACGTCTAGATTGCGCAACGCTTTGCGGACTTCAGACTGTCGAATGCGGATTTCTGACATTACCGTCCCGCAATTTGGCAGACTAGAAGGTACAGCATTACCAGCATCTAGACGTGAAGACTCTGCAAACAGAGTGGCAAATAAATTTGCTTTCTCTTCAGCAGTATGCGCTAGTGAGCCGTCGGGTTTCAGCAGTGGAGGCAGTGAGGGACGGCAGAAGTTCTCTTCGATCGACCTCGCCAGGGACCAGAACGCTTTGCTACCCGAAGGGTAAGAAGCAAGTTTGTTCCCTGTCCGGCGTATGTGGTCGAAGCGAGCCATCTTGAGGGCCTTTTTGCAGGACTTGGCGGCAAGGTTAAATGCTTTCTTCTTCTCACGTACATCTCTAGATTTGCGGGTTCGAGCATCAGCCCAGGCTAAGTAGGCCTCATGTTTTGACGCTTCTGCATCTCCACATTTGGCATTAAACCATGGTCGAGCTTTGCTGGACAGCGAGATGTCAGAAAATGGAATGAAATATTCCATACCCTGTCGTAACACTTCTGTCACAGCATCCGCGCAAGCTGAGGAATCGCTAGAAGAAAAACAAACCCTCCACCAAGGATAAGACGAGAAAAAATTACGCATCTCATCCCAATCTGCTGACTTGTATCGCCACACCCGCCGGGTGCCTTTTGGGCTGGGATCGGGCGGGGAGTAGACCGACACAGACTTCACCAGACAGTGGTCGGAGCTACCCAAGGGTGATGAAACCGACACCGAGTAGCGGTCTGGATCTGTTGTCAGCAGAAGGTCCAAGCAGTTGGCTGTGTGGCCATCAACATCTGGAATCCTTGTAGCTCCTTGGACCAGCTGGGTGAGGTCTAGCGTCAAGGCAAGCTTACGCATCTCTCGACCAGCGTGGTCTGTGCTCTGGTATGGGTATAGCCAGTCTTGATGGTGGGCGTTGAAATCCCCCAGAAGCACTAATTGAGCAGAAGGATACCTCTGTTGGGCCACGTCAGCTGCCTCACTGAGGTAGTTTGTGAGCCTGGTTGTCTCCTCATCTCCGCTGTGCGAACGATAGACACTAGCATAAAGTATCTTCTCTATGCCGTTGTCCACCAGAACCCACATGACGGAAAATTTGGGGTCTTCAAGGTTACGGAGACGTCGATAACAAATGTCATCGCGAGCATACATACAAACTCCTGCTCTGGCCCTAAAGCTATGTTCAAGAAAGTAGCCCGGGTAGGCAAGGTATGCAGCGTCAGCTGGGCATTTGATCTGCGTCTCCGTGAGGAACAGAATATGCGGTTTTGCGGTCTCAAGATGGTGGTGGACTGAGTCGATATTGGAGTGCAAGCCTCGAATGTTTGAGAGGTGCACTTGAAGAGAGAGGACGTGCTTCCGCTGTTGGACCTTTATTCTGTATTTGTTGCCTTTCATTTTATGGGGAGTGAAGATAGGTAAAGGGAAACGGAAGTGGAAACGAGGCGCATATTATCAACCCGTGACACAAATTAGGCTTTTCCACCCTATGGAAACCAATCCTGGAGACCGCGGGGACGCCCGAGCCCCCCCAGAGGTGTCCATCGGGACCTCTCGTCTGGTCGCCAACCAGCACGATGGCGCACCTCCAGGATTTTTCGCGAGATGGCGAGGCAGCCTTTCATGAGTGGCTGGCTCACTACTTGGGCCCCCAACTATCTGCGGTCGGCCAGCGGAGAACCGTGCCTCGGATCCCGCTGCTCTCCAAGATTGGCTGCCAGGTAAATTTACCCTCAATGTATCACGATCAGCTATAGTAATAAGCGCAACTGTTTCCGACCCGTTTCCCATAATGGCTTCACCAAACATCATGCCGTAACGCTACCGCTTGGCGGCATGGCTTTGTCTGGTGGGTGGTAACACGCCGCGGCCTAAGCCTACCACCTGAAAAAAAAAGTACTGCTCTTTTGGCGCCACCCAGGGGACACGTGTAGAACATCGAGGGCTAAATCCTACGGACGCGAGCAGTTTAGTCCCCCAAATCTTAAATCTTACACTTATCTTGGTCATATAATATCTCCAATAGATCTCACAACAAAATAAATTAACAATCGAATAACTATAGGATGGAAGGAATGGGCTTTGAAAGAAGTTATAAAAAACCCGAATATACCAATAAAATCGAAAAAGAAAATATTCAATACGTGTATTCTACCTAGCATGACCTACGGGTGTTAGAACATGGAGCTGTACAAAAAATCATTAGAAAGCAGTCAACATAGAATAGAAAGAAGTAGATAAATTAAATATACAATTAAGAGACAAAGTATACAATTAACAACAATAAAAAAACAAACCAAAATTATAGATGCAAATGCAATCTAAAACTCTACATCTAAAATTGAAATTGACGGGCCATTTTATAAGAATCAAAACCGAAAAGTCGGCCAAAGACGTGATAGAACGGTATGCTAGATACAATAAAAAAAGTTAAGGCAGAGAGTATCGTAGATGGGAAGATGATATCAATAAAGTGACAGGAACCAACTGGTTGAAGAAAGCATGAGATAGATCTTTGTTGATAACACTCGGGAAGGCCAATGCTGAATAGCTGGATTATCAAGAAACCGGTATCTAATCTAGAAAATATTATTATTTTATATAATATAGTAACAAGTAAAAGTAAGTAATGTGAGATGTAATGTAACTTAAAGAAAGATGAAGTAAAGGCTATCATAATCATAAAAAATAAGGAAAGAAAATCTATAATTTAATTATTTGTAAACTTGTCTCAAATAATAAAAACTTTGGTTCAGGCTGACGACGGATTAAAAAACTGAAATGTAAAAATCACTGGTGCAGAAATGTGGCACCTATCGCACGATTTGGCTGCTTGATAAAAGGTCTTTTTGAGCGCATGCATTGTAAAATATAATACGTACCTGCAAATAAACATGGCCGAAAGAGTTAAGCAGCCTGCCTGACAGCTCAGTGAATATTCTTCTGGCCGTGTCCCAAGGCACGTAATCTTCTTCTACAATGAGGTATGTGCTAAGCTTTAGTGCTAGCTCATAGGGTATCGCTCGAGCCTCGGCTAAGGCAAACGCGTCATTCAAAAGGTGCGATCGATCTGATATCGTCAGCTGAAAATAATTGTTATAGAGGCAGATTACTATTATTATCTTTGTAGCGATCTACGGTACTTTTGCAAATCCATTCCAAATTTTAGATTTCATCGCATAGAGCGTTGGATACCACTGGGTCCATTCCGAATCAACCACTCGGCTTCCGTTTATATGAATTCCTTTTGCCCGATAAATGTGAGTTTGGTTAGATAAAAACGTATCTATTTAGCTATACTTTGTCTATATTGTCATAAAAACTTCCGTGAGTGCTCATAGTTAAATGGTAAAACCGGCAAACACTCACGTCTATCATCTAGCCGTTGTACTCCGACCGGTGTTCGGGCAGTACTGATGCCGGTCGGAGTATAACGACGAGATGATAGACGTGAGTGTTTGCCGGTTTTACCATTTAACTATACTTTGTCTAGCTACGCGCCGCGGTTTAACCGGTTTACACCCGCGTGTTTATGTACGATGATGAGGAGAAGTATAAGGAGAGGAGAAGTTAATTCAGCGCCTTATTATTAATATGCTCTGTATTTTGAGCGTAATGAAGTGCTTAACAAGTATACACTTACAAACTTTCGCCTTTATATTGTCCGTGTGTAAATACATGAAACTTTATTTCTGCAAATAGGTAGTTATTACACACACAACGGATAAGATAAACACATTATATACCTACTCATTCACACCGCTGCTGTGCACAGTTCAGCGGATCATTGATGTGCATAGTTTAGCAAATTGCTAAGGATTCAGCGGAAAGTTTAAATAAAAATGTTCATATGAATATCATATCATATAAATATACTCGTATATTAGTATTATTTTGGATAGAACGGAATCTCTAGAACTACACGTTTCTTAATATATTGTTTAACTTATTGGATTCTATATTTTAACTTAAGACCACGATTCCGCTACTTTTGTATATAGTATCACTCAACTCCGTCACGGTTAGGTACATGTTTATACGATTTCGTATAAATGTCGCTCTAGCTAGAGATAGGGTATTTCATATATACCACGTGTACGAAGCCGCGGTAAAAGATTCTTAATATTAAAATAAATCAAACCGAAGCAAGACATCTAAATATATTTTTGCCATCCTTGTTATTTGCCTAAATAAAACGTGCTGAGAGTAAAAACTTTCTAAGTAGCGTACTTGCCTGTCTAGAATTGGATTTCAGCTGTTTAATCAATTTCATCCACATGTCGGTAGAATAGTTGACTCTGTAGTAACCCACTTGGTTATTGTTTATCTTCAACCAGTCCTCTTCGAGGTTTAAGGTTATTTCCACTGAAATGATAATGATAATACCTACAAAGTAAGTATAAACCGAAGCGCTCGTAGCGGAGCTTGACTTAGCGATCTTAACCGATCAACAAGCAACACTTGCTGCGGTCAGGACTTGGATAAGTGACCGCTAGTGGCGCTATTCAATTAAGCGCTTTCGTGCTTCAGAGGGCACGTTAAGCCGTCGGTCCCGGTTGTTTGTCTTAGGACAACAGTCGAAGGTCGAAATCGAAGGCCTTCGGGCGGCCTGAAAACTTCGACATGAGTTGGCCACTAACCTATCCACCAACCCGCATTTATTTATTATTTATTTATTTATTGCAATCAACAGCATTGGGCCCGCGTGGTGGATTATGGCCCAACTCCTCTCTCTGAGAGGAAGGCTCGAGACCCAGCAGTGGGAACAAAATGGGCTGATTATGATGATGATGAAGTATGAACCACACAAAAAGTATGCAATCTAATTGTAGGCAATTCATTGCTAGAAGTGTTTTGAGAGCTCTAAACTAGCCAATGCCTTTATCATTAGGCGCCAGTACGTCAAGTGTTATAAATGAAATTTGCTGACACAGAACAGTTATTAGTTATTGAATGAATGGTTTTAACTTACCACTCTCGTCTGTGTCTGGAAACCAGAATATATTTTGGTTTGATCCTTCATTGGTTTTGTACGTGATTGGCACGAACCAGCGGTAACTGAAAATATATTGGAATCATCAGCAACAACTTCATATCGTCCGGTCTGTGTAATGGTAAAATCTTGCGAGCGCGTTGGAACATCCCCTCTCGTAACAAAACCAAACTGTTTTACTCCGTGAGGAACAAAAATAGAAAGAAGGAATCAATATTCCCGCAGCGAGGCTTAGGGATGCGAATAGTAAGAGACGAGGAAGTACCTAGGCGGTAGGCATTTTGTGTAAGAGGAAACCTAGGCGGTAGTCCTCTTGTAGAAGAGACATTATTGGTTGGTACCACTGCAGCGCCAGATATTCTTCTATTGATCAATACCGCCTCAGCATTATTGTGTTAGGGTGTGAAAGACACAAGGAGCATGTGAAATTACTAGGCGAAAATGACTTATAAACATGTCTCGGTGTGAAGACCACAGTATACGAATAACTATTACTTAGTCATGCGCACGACTTGCAGGCGCGGATCCAGCCCAAAAAAAAGGTTGTGGTCACGCTCCCCAAAAATCGGTCAAGTGCAAGTTTGAGTATGAACTCTCGCATGATCGTTATAGTGTCAAGTAAGTCACTCGTCTGATGTAAAGCCCATTACAGTTCACTGCCATTCATAATTTAGAACTCCAAAACTTCAAAACTCTGCATGACAATTAACTGCGCTCACCAATCTGAGATAGAAGGTGTTAACCTATTACCCTGTAACTTCGCTAGAAACAACTACAAAGGATATCAAATGATGTCAAATTTAATTAAATGCTAGTACACATTTTAGATTAATTGCATAAGCTTAAATAGAATAATTTTATATACTGAAGTGATAACATTGAACTGAACTGCTTAAGCAGTTCTTATAAGGCATTAATGCCTTATAAGGACTTTATCACAATGTAGGCTAAACCAGGGCATACCGGGTTATTTCTCAATAAAAAATGATTACTTGGGATTATATATTACACGGGAACGTTGATAGTTTCGTCGACACTCACGTTGTTTATATTTTATTGTAAGGCATTGGATATAATGCCATAATATATAGGTACTATAAATGTATTGCTCAATAGACCCTGAAAATTGTGACGTCTGACGCTACATGTCCATTAGGGTTGTGGGCATGCCCATCGTGCCCACAACGGCGATCCACGCTTGACGACTTGCTCATCTCATCACTTATTGCATAATAATGGTAGGGATTCGGCTTTCAAGAAGTATGCCTACCAGGACTATACTTAATGATATATCTATAATTATGCCACAGTGAGTATGTGATTATTCTTTCTATGGAAGACGATTGGCCCTCAGAAACATACAGAAATCGTGAGTTATAATCGAAAGTTAAAGAACCTTACTTGAAAGGTGAATCATTAGGAGAAACCACATCAGGATCTGTAAGGAATCTGGTCTGCGTGACGATATACGTGTCAGGTTCGTCTCCATGCTCCACGTTAAGTACAGGATAGCCCATTTGTCTCGTCCAAGTGTCCATAATATACCTACAATATTGGTTAACTTTTATTAAACAAGTTCAGGTTATATAAACGGGTTATAATCAGGTTATGTACTGTAGATTTTTTTTTACACATATACTTGCGCCCTGTGGGATAACTAGCGTTTTCCAGGATAATTAAACAGCCTATATATTATGTATAGTTTAATGCTAAATACCCTATAATATTCCTCAATAATCTGGGTTGATGATTGGACTGAAGATTTTTGTATATACATTTATTTATATAAAAACAATATTTTCTCATAAATTTGGACTAGTACAAAAATTACAAGTGTATTTTCAAAGATTACCGCAAACAAACAAAAAAATATTTTCCTATTTATTAAAGTAGTGTAGATAGCAGGGCTATTACGTATCTCAGTTGCAATCAAATGTTGATCAAAAGGGGTTTCCCCGCAAGATAAGATCCGAAGTGAGGAGATCTGTAGGAGTACTAAGTTCACCAACATAGCTCTCAAAGTTAGCAAGTTGAAGTGGCAATGGGCAGGCCACATCACTCGCAGAACTGATAACCGATGGGGAAGAAAGGTTCTCGACTGGCCACCACGCACTGGAAGACGTAGTGTAGGCTGGCCCACCGCTAGGTGGACCGACGACCTCGTTAAAACCGCGGGCATCGGTGGATGCAGGAAGCTAGTAGCCGTTCCAAGTGGCGTTCTATGAGGAAGGTCTATGTTCAGCAGTGGACGTCTAACGACTGATAATGATATTGATCGAAATTGTAAAAAAGTTGCGGCTTAATGTCACTTTTATCAGCTCCAGCTTTTGACAGCAGGTTACTAACACGTATTTGTTCTTAGTATACATAAACGACTGGCCTCTTATGGCCAAGGATCTTTGTGATATTGTTTAATTAGACTCATCTCTGATTTTCAAACTAGATAGGAAAGCTAGCACACTAATTCAAGTTCAATTTCAATTCAACAACGCTCAATCTACTATTTCTAATTGGTTCTCAACTAATAATTTACTTCTGAATTAGAAAAAGACAAAATGTTTGAAGTTTCTTTGCCTGCTGCTCCATATTTGGAGTCCAACGTTACGCTTAGTTCAACTCAAGTGGACAAGACAACAGTCTACGCATTAAAATAGACACAAAATTACAATGGGGTCCTCATATAAATGTACTGTCTGGGAGACTTACTTCTGCTACATATGGGGTACGTAAATTAAGAGAACTAACATACGTTTCTACGGCGCGCTTAAAGGCGGTTAGTATATTATGCATATTTTCACAGCTATTAATGCTATTGGGTTCAGCTACTCATATAGAGATCATCTTTATCCTACAAAAACGTGCTATTCGAGCCATATACGAAATGGGCCCGCAAATCTTTGAGGAATTAATTTAAAGAAATCAATACTACTAACTACTACTAACTTTGCCTTCGCTATGTGTATTTGCAAATTGTAATGTACTCGTATGTTCGTAAACATTACATAAGTATTAAGTGAGATAGTGATAACCAACCTTTAAATAGTAGAAATAAGAATAATATAGCTATACCTAGTTTTAGACTTGCAAAGACTAATAAGTCGTTCCGAATAAATAATGTGCGTTTTTTTACAATAAAATCCCAAAATACATAACTGAGCTAAATACCCAAGATACACACAGAGGGAAAATTAAAGTTGGCTGAAAAAACGTTTTAATAAAAAAGCATATTATAAAGCTCGACATTGTTATAGAAGACAAAAGTTCTTGGAATAATCCACTTCTGGCAAGTTTTCATCTGCCACCCACAAAATCGAATAATACCTAGTAGTACCTAAGTAGAAACATTGTAAAAATCTATATGAAAAGAATGGCCCCAAGCTCCTTCCCGCTTCATCTTGGTAGGCTCTATATATTTTGGCACGCGGCGGTAGTCTTTAAAGTACATTATAAATAATAATTGACGTTCATAAGTGCGTCTTTGATGCCTAAATTGAATAAATAATTTTTACTTTTGACTTTGACATATCTGCTTACTGGAGTTGTCAAAACTGACATAAAGCCTTTAATTTTTGAATAGTTTAATCAAAATTGGATTGATCTGTAGGGCTATTATGTATCTGTATGTTAAAGATGAAGATTTGGAAGTTTGACTTTTGTTTACTGAAATTGTCAAAACTGACATAAAAACGGCATTTTTTCAAGTTTCGATCAAAAATTGATTACCTTGAAGATCAGCGATCTATAGGTAGGTTTCAGAGACAAAACATTTGTTTTATATGGAAGTAGCGGCATTCTTCAAAATATACCCGCTTATGCGTAAGTGTAGGTACTATAAATACAGTGTTGCTACATTAAAGTTAGTTTATATCTCAGATTTTTTGTTCCTCTTAATCAAATACCTACCATCCCATTTAAATGTAAAATTACAATTTTAAAATAATGAAAATTAAAATTACATGTTATATGAACCAGTAGAACCAGAACCAGAGGCTTTTCAACAAATACAATCCAACCTTAGACTTTATTGTCCAAGCGGTAACGTAGTCCGATCGGTCTCATCTAGTCTACCTATTTATGGTTTTAACTTACGTAAGGTTCAAATCCGGGTTATCATGTTTGAAGTACGGGGCGAGCGACGCGAGTAGTTCCTGCGTGACTGTGTTTCCGAAACGGTATTTTTTCAGGTAATCTGAGACGCCCTTACGGAAGTTCTCTTCCCCGATGAACCCTTCCAACATGCGTAGTACTGATGCCCCCTGAAAATTATTTTGTAACAGACTATTTCACTTCATTTTGTTATAAACACTAACGTAGTTTTCGTTCATTTTTATTTAGAAATACGGGATTACTATATTGGATACTCACGTAATATTGTATGACACGTGATTGGCATTGTAGGTACTTTTGCTGGGGCATCATAAAAATATCCATCCGAAAATGGCTTTTACTGTGGAACGGGATAGAGAAGGAGCTCTACCTTTTCTTAATGTGTCGCTAAGACATGATTATTGTCGGCCGACTATCAAACTGTATATAGCAAGCCAATCCACACGAAAAGGTACCTCAGAGCAGATTTTTACCACCACCAGCGCATCTATCTTCAGTAGCACAAACACTAATAAACAGAGTATTAAGTTATGCGATCCTGAATATCTGGACACTGATAAGGACTCATTGGGAGTCCCTTGTATTTACATGATTTCCGGCGAAGAAACGAGAAGAAACAGGAGTTTGCTGAACATAGGTATACTCTCTATGAATAATATACTAAAAGTTCCGCCGTAGTAGAACATTCTCTACTCTCCGTCACGAATTACTAAATCCGCTTCGACAGAGCTCAAGTCTTAGCGAGAGAAAAGTTAAACGTGCCGCGCAAGATCCGAGAGTCGATTGAGATTTGTAAGCGTCTAGCGTAAATCGAGACGAAGAATGGTTCTTACCACATATTAAAAAGCCATGCCTTAATAGAGCTTAGTCTGATGCAAAAGAGTGAAAAGTAGTGAGCTCTTTTTACTGGGACGTCCTATCACATACTAGCAGGCGCTCCATCAGCGACGAAGATGAAGAAGGCTCACATCGAGACACGCCGACGCAACATATAGTGCATCCCGTCCTCACCAACCTATAACTATAACATCACGTGCGCTACGATCTGCCTCCCACAGCGCTATGCGAGACATCATCGACGCGGGCGTCCCAATCACTCCTTGAAAAATACCACCGAATGTGTTCGAAACTATAGTCGGGCCTATCCGATAAATATTACGTAAATAATCCCGTATTTCGAATTAAAAATAGCCTAGTGTTTTATTTTAGGTCATCATATTTATACGGATATTCAAAAATCTGATCCGGATGAACCTGTTCAGTTATGTGTCAAAATACAAACACTTTCCTATACATCATGCTCACATTTTTGACCGAGTGAGTAAAACGAACGAAGTCTCTGCAATGACTCGACAAATTTGCTTTTATCCGTCTGGCTGTTGGTACTCACGTACTTTCAACTGGTCTTGATGAAATCTGGTATACAATGTCTACGGTTACGGTTATACTTTTTGGTGAAAGGCGCTTTTAATTAAAAATAACTTCCCTAAAAAGAGGAAACATAAATGCGGCGCCATCTACCGGTTGATTTAGATAATATCAAAAGAAAATTTGTCCTTGCGAGATCTCCTGTTAAGAACTACTATTAACATTAGTAACATGCTCACAAGAGCGTCAGTGGTAGCAATTGTCGTGCAAACACAAAACTAAACTGAGGAACTAAAATCAATCTTTTAATAAACTATGGTAAGTATAGTTATTCATGTGTTCGTACTGAAATTCAAAATAATGTAACGCTTGCGAATGACAGTCTTTAGATTTGACATAATTATAACGTTCAATTATGGTCAACGGTAGGTATGTTTACGCACATTTAGTTATCATGTAACTTCGTGCGACTAATGTAAAACTAAAAATAATCATATCTTTAGAATCGTACTCTAAGTGCACGAACGAAAACTGTCTGAACTGAATAAGAACTAAGTACCATTAGTAAAGAGAATTTAGATTTTAGTTTGCTATTGCTACCAGTGACTTCTACATTGAATAAATTGACTTGGTATTTGACTTTGATTACCTTACTGTAAGAAATGCTGTCAAATATAGCGGTGATCTGATCAGGGGTGTTCACAGTTTGTACGATGGGATGGCTGGACAGTTTCGAATCTATGTCAAGCACACGATGCAATGTTTTTGTCAGGAATTGGTCGAGCTGGAAACAATAAATAATAAATATCTAATCTAAGTATATAATACGACGCATCAATATTCCAAGCAGCCTTCACACATTGACAAACATTGCTTCAAGTTTCGAGTGTAGTTTGAAACATTTTTTCCTTTATTAGTGGACTGATAAATATTTACATAAAGTGTATATACCTATCTTATTATGCCATATTAAATTAAACAATTATGTGCCATATCTAAATATGGCGCATCAATATTTAAAACAGCCTCTAAACATTGGCAATCATTGGGGAATTTGGGGTACTGTACAGTTCGAAACCTTTTTCCTTTATTACATTTCCCATTCCTCAAGTGATCTAGGTAAATATTTAGTTTCATCATGTGTTATCATGTTATTCAAATAGTCAAAATCAAGTCACAGTCACGTAAATTACATATTGCAATATCATACGAAATGCAGCGTAGCTGCGACCTACTTGCGCACAAGCGGCACAAAGTGCAACACGAGGCGCCGACTCAGCACACGTGTCGAAGCCGACACCGGACGAGCGGAGCGGCGTTTGCGTCACTCTTGGTACACACCTCGACCGGAGTTCATAGCATAGTTTAGCAATAGTCAATTAATTAAATTGTAATAATTATATTTTAAAATAAATTAGTTGCCAACAGTTTTGGTTTTTTTTAAGTCCTTCGGCTGCAGCTAACGTAATTGGCGCAGTCGGTAGGATATTAGAGTCAGCGCGCGCGGTCTAAAGCTCGAAAAGCTCCAAAAATCGTTGCACGGCTTGACTCCGATAGTCGCTGGCAGGCTCCTAAGTCTTCATCTAATATCCGAATCTACGTGGCCGCAGCTCCGGGGACCAGTATCCGACAATTGATACGCAGAGGAAACCAGAATGCAACTGTAAGTACGCAAAAACTTTCTTTTTGTGTTGCTCCTTTTAGTCCTTACTTATCCTTGTAATTTTTCAAGATTTTTCATCCTAAGAATCGGGGTGATCGGGAGACTGTATCTCGCCAGTCTCACCGTCATAGGGAATTAGATAGTATTAGGGAAATAGATTTAGATTTAGATATAAATTCATTAAAAATGCCTTATGACCCTGATGTTATTTTTAAGGCCTTACGCCCAGTGCCAGATTTCGATGGAAATCCTAACGTGCTCACACGATTTATAAAAATATGTGATCAACTTGTTTCATGTTATATGAGTGCTGAGGCCGGCAATGAATTAGGTAACTTGTGTCTATTAAATGGAATATTAAATAAAATAACTGGGCCCGCAGCCACAATCATAAACTCAAATGGCGTTCCTGATAATTGGTTAGGGATCCGCGAGTCATTAATAAATAACTTCGCTGACCAAAGAGATGAGACCGCATTGTATAATGACCTCTCCTTAGCCACGCAAGGTCACAGGACCACACAGGAATTTTATGACCATTGTCAAACGTTATTTAGCACGATTATGACATACGTTTCATTGCACGAAACTATCGCCACAACGATTGAATCAAAGCGTTTATTATATAGGAAGCTCTCTATGCAAGCTTTTGTACGAGGTCTACAGGAACCCTTAGGTTCTCGAATTCGTTGTATGAGACCTTCAACGATAGAGCAGGCATTACAATTCGTGCAGGAAGAAGTGAACATACTTTACTTGCAACAGCGAAATAATGAAATACATCCTAGAGCTCAGCATCAGCAGAGAACTCAACCTCTTACTCAAATTCCTCCTGCACCAAGGCACGGTTATCAACCACCTATGATGTTAGCACCTATTAGTCAGAGGCCTACGTTCATGTCGCCTCAACCATTTAAATTTAGTCCGCCACAGAACCAATTTAAATTTAATGCAGGACCACAAAACCAGCCTCAATACCGCATGCCGACTCGAACACAGCAGATGTTTAGTGCACCACCACCAAACTATAATGCTAGGAGTAACGCGTTTCGAATTCAACCTCGTAATCAACCCCAAAATTTTACCCCTAAGCCTATGAGCGGTATACAACATTTCACCCCTAGAGCTTTACCCCCGACTGGACTAACTGGACACGACTGGAGTAAGCACGGCAACCCACCACCTACAAATTATCTTAGAAGCCGTGAAATGAACTTCAATGAATGTACAAATGATGGTTATGATTATCACTATGAGCCTGACTTTAACTACTGTCCTGATTACAATGAATACCCGACTTATGCGTACGAGTACGTTGACCACGAGAACTACGGGCCGGAAACGGCTCAAGTATACGAACACTATAATGTCCATGACACGGTTGAAGAGCCGCAGCCTTCCACTAGTCAGGAATTTTTTTTTCAGAAGGCCTCAATATCAGACAAGCCAAAATAGAGGTCAATCTGCAAACTCAACGACAGCTACCCTTTGTTCAGATTTGTAATCCACCCTTAAAACTCCTCATAGACACCGGCGCGAACCAGTCATTTCTCAGCCCGGATGCTGTAGAGAAATTTTACTCGCATGTAAAGTTAGATTATGATCCATTTGAAGTCACAAATGTTCATGCTGTCAGTCAGAATGATTTTTCTATTACAGTTCCCTGTTTTTCAGAAATAAATGACCCTGAACCGATCAAACTCTTTGTGTACAAGTTTCACGATCATTTTGATGGATTAGTTGGTCTTGATCTGCTCACTAAATGGGAAGCTAAAATTGACTTAAAGAGACTATGTTTAAGTACTAAGTCAGCAGTAAATCCCATCTTATTGTATAACTCACGAAATGTAAATTTATACGAAGATATCATTCCGGCAAACAGTACGAAGTTAGTCAGAATACCTATAGACACCCAAGATAGTGAAGTTTACGTTCCGGAACAATTCATATGTAACTGTATTATTCACGAATGCATTACTAGCGTAGTTCAGAACAGAGGTATATTAGAAATAGAAAATCCAAACAACAACGACGTTGTATTTTCATTAGATCAACCTGCTCACGCAGAGTTGTTTAATGTTGAGTGCGCGCGCACTGAAAAACGGCCCGCGCGTGTTAATGAAGTCTTATCGCGACTTCGCACGGATCATCTGAACGAGGAAGAAAAGGCTAACTTGATGGCTCTTTGCTCAAAGTATGCAGATGTTTTTTATATTGATGGCGAAAATTTAACTTTCACAAATCAAATAAAACATCGTATCCGAACTACCGATGATATCCCGGTACATACAAAGAGTTATCGTTACCCTTTTGTTCATCGACAAGAGGTTAGCGACCAAATTAACAAAATGTTGACTCAAGGTATCATACGCCCTTCTGAGTCCGCGTGGAGCTCACCAATTTGGATTGTTCCAAAGAAGGCGGATGCCTCGGGTAGACAAAAGTGGCGTCTAGTGGTTGATTTTCGTAAGGTCAATGAAAAAACCATAGACGACAAATACCCCATCCCGAACATAGCGGATGTTCTGGACAAGTTAGGGAAGTGCCAGTACTTCACAACCCTAGACCTGGCCAGTGGGTTTTACCAGGTAGAAATGGAACCCTCTGACATCCAGAAGACCGCATTTAATGTTGAACATGGGCATTTTGAGTTCCTTCGGATGCCCATGGGTTTAAAGAACTCACCTTCTACCTTTCAGAGGGTGATGGATAATATCCTCAGAGGTCTGCAGAACCAGGTATGCCTGGTCTACCTTGATGATATTATCGTATTCAGCACCTCGCTGCAGGAGCACATGACCAATCTCGAAAAGGTGTTCCAAAGACTTAGAGAATCCAACTTCAAGGTACAGATGGATAAGTCCGAGTTCTTGAAGCTGGAAACAGCTTACCTAGGTCATGTTATTAGCAGTGAAGTAGTGAAACCCAATCCTGACAAAATAGCGGCGATAGAAAAATATCCTATCCCCAAAACGCCTAAAGAGATAAAACAATTTCTGGGCTTATTAGGGTACTATCGGAAATTTATACCGGATTTTGCACGAGTTACAAAACCATTGACTCAATGTCTAAAGAAGGGCAAGAAAGTTACCTTTGACCCTGAATACGTCAAGAGTTTTGAAAAATGTAAAACCTTGTTAACAAATGACCCGATACTTAAGTACCCTGATTTTGATAAGGAATTCGTCCTCACAACAGACGCTTCTAATGTCGCTATAGGGGCCATTCTATCTCAAGGTCCCATAGGTTCCGACAAGCCTATTGCCTACGCCTCCCGTACACTCAATGACAGCGAACTAAATTATAGCACCATTGAGAAGGAGCTTTTAGCAATAGTTTGGGCCACTAAGTATTTTAGACCCTATCTTTTTGGCAGGAAATTTAAAATACTTACAGACCACAAACCGTTGCAGTGGGTTATGAGCTTGAAAGAGCCCAATTCGAGACTCACGCGATGGCGTCTCAAACTCAGCGAATACGATTTCACTGTGTCGTATAAAAAAGGAAAATCCAATACTAATGCCGACGCGTTATCTCGTGTAGAGATTTATAATGAGGAAACCAACTCCCTCATGGTAAATCGCTCGGAGCAACCCGACCCAGATGACGAGTCTGCGACTGTGACAGCTCATACCAGTCACGAAAATCCAATATTGGAAGTTCCTATTACCGACGACCCGCTAAATAGATTTCATCGTCAGTTAGTCTTTACGATTGTTAGTGATGTCAAAAGGCGACCAGTGGTATCGAAACCGTTTGATACACATACTCGCGTATCTGTACAAGTTACCGAATCTAACTTAGAACGTGACGTCGTTAATGCCATAAAAGAATTTGTTAGCCCAAAAGTTAAAACAGGACTTCTAATTGACCCTCCATTAGGTTTTTACTCCATAATCCCAATCATACAGAATCACTTTAAGAGTTCATCTATGAATCTTATGTTAACTAAGATTGAACTCGAGAATGTCAAACCTTATCTCAGACAGCAGGAAATAATTAAGCACTACCACGAAGGAAAAACTAATCACAGAGGTATCAATGAGTGCTACTTGTCCCTCTCAAGGAAATATTTCTGGCCAAAAATGAAGGACCATATAACGAAATTCATTAACGAATGCACTGTATGTGGCCAAGGGAAATACGATCGTAATCCCGTACAACCGCGGTTCAATATCGTTCCACCACCTAAAAAGCCCTTAGAAATAGTTCATATGGACTTGTTCACTGTAGACAGCGAAAAGTACGTTACGTTTGTAGATGTGTTTTCTAAGTACGGGCAAGCATATCATCTTCGTGATGGAACCGCCATCAGCGTTCTTCAGGCACTATTAAAATATTGTACACACCATGGTTTACCACTAACTATTGTCACAGACAATGGAACTGAATTTAGCAACCAATTGTTCTCGGAATTTTTACGAACACACAATGTGAACCATCATAAAGTTCTCCCACACTCACCTAACGATAACGGCAATATAGAGCGTTTTCACTCGACTTTACTTGAACATCTGAGACTTTTAAAATTACAACGTAAAGACGAACCAGTGGTAAATCTTGTACCATACGCGATAATCGCTTACAATAGCTCAGTTCACAGTTTCACTAAATGCAGGCCATTCGACATAATTACTGGACATTTCGACCCTAGGGATCCCGTAGCAATAGATTTGACGCAGCATTTACTACAACAATATACTCAAAGTCATAGAGATCAGATGAAATTAGTTTATGATATCATAAACGAATCAGCCCTGCATAATCGTACTGTTTTAATCGAAAATAGGAATAAGGATAGGGAACCTGAAATTCAATACGATCCTGAACAGCAAGTCTTCATAAAAAACCCGTTAGCTAGCAGACAAAAGTTAGCGCCGAGATACACTAAGGACAAAGTTCTCGCTAATTTGCCCATACATATATATACGTCGCGAAAACGTGGTCCGGTAGCTAAATCTCGCCTTAAGCGAGTACCTAATAGTAATAAATTGTTTCAGAATTCTGCTGATGATCATGGCGCATCTTGTTCGAACGCAGGAGATAAGACTTGAAAGTCTTAACAACGGTCCAGGACTTCTACCGTATAAACTCGGACAAACTCGTCTTATAACTCATTATCATAGTTTCTTACAGTACATTCAGATTAATGACATAGAGAATAAGGCTCTCGCGGTTAGGAAACAGCTAATGGATTTTAAATTTAAATTAAATAATGATACGCACGCTTTATATGAGCTACAAATTAATTATTTATCGCAGAAAATTGAGAAGGTCCTAAATCATTTGAAAATCTTAGAGCCTAGCCGGATAAAGAGAGGTCTAATTGATGGTCTAGGGTCCGTAATTAAAAGTCTCACTGGTAATTTGGATTATCAGGATGCAATTAAGTTTGATAACGCGATTAAAAATTTGAAAACCAATGAGAATAAAATTATTGCCGAGTTCAACTCCCATATAAGCCTTGGTAAAGAATGGATGACGCAACACAACGACGTCATAGAGCAATTAGTAAAGAACCAACAATTTATAAATGCTACACTTGAGCTTCTATTGAACAGCGATGCTTATAAAGATACTAGCCTCTTAAAATATGCTCAATTTGCTCAGCTATTGACTATTATAACGGAAAATGTTGATGATTTATTTAAGGAATTACTTAGGATAGAAAATATTTTAGCTTTAGTGCGAGCATCGAGCACGCACCATTCTATGGTAGACGTAAATACTTTAAGAAATATGATAGATAGAGTCCATATAATCTATGGAGATAGTAGAATATTAAATTTAGATTTACGCGATTATTATAGTATTATAAAGCCTGGGTCATACTATGCTGACAGACAAATAGTCATAGTTTTCAAAGTACCCATTGTTAGCAAAGACATATTCGATTTATACAAACTTTCAATAGCCCCGAATAGGTATAGTCAAGTCCTTATTCCTCCCTTTCCATTCCTTGCAACCAATAAGGAAGCGTATGCGTACATGGAGGCAGAATGCCCGAAGGTAGACAAGCAGTACCTCTGCGAAGAAGACACCATAAACCAAATCAAGAACCAGCATGACTGTACCCGAGAACTCGTCATCAATCATGCGTTGGGAGCAGCCTGCAACCTCACCACTGTCATCCTGGAGAAGGAAGCAATGGAGCAACTGGACGACAAGGACTACGTCGTTACATTTCCTCGCACTACAAGAATCCACCTGCGATGCGGAAGAGAAGAGTACAAGCAACTTCAAGGGAGCTACTTAATCACCGTTCCTATTAACTGCAGCCTGATGACGTCAGAATTTACAATAGCTAACGAAAACGACCAAATATCCGGCCATCCTCTTCTGATCACGGATATCTCATATAATTTCAAGGAGAAATCTGTACGCTCACATAAGATATCTCTGCAATCTATCGATTTAAGAAAACTACATAAAGCCTATAACCAAGCCATGATGCAACCGAACTTAGAACGAGACACGACGGCAGATGACGCACTCTACCATACCACCCTACCTTTTTATGTGGTACTATTCGGTGCATTCGCACTTGGACTCACCATGATTCTACGACGTCTCAACCTGTGGAAACGCAGCAAACCTCAACATCAAGATGACCAAACATCTCCGAAGCATGTATATGAAGATCCTGAAAAACCTGCGGCTTTTCCAGCAACATTTTCACTAAACGTTGGAAAATAGTTGCTGATCTGCGGGTGGAGGAATTACATATTGCAATATCATACGAAATGCAGCGTAGCTGCGACCTACTTGCGCACAAGCGGCACAAAGTGCAACACGAGGCGCCGACTCAGCACACGTGTCGAAGCCGACACCGGACGAGCGGAGCGGCGTTTGCGTCACTCTTGGTACACACCTCGACCGGAGTACATAGCATAGTTTAGCAATAGTCAATTAATTAAATTGTAATAATTATATTTTAAAATAAATTAGTTGCCAACAGTTTTGGTTTTTTTTAAGTCCTTCGGCTGCAGCTAACGTAATTCGTAGGTAAATAAATCTTGGTTGTCGTGAAGACACAACCCTGTCTTACAGGTACCTACTTGTAGTCACTGTTCAAAACTTTAACTAACTTCGACGACCGATTTCTTGCAAGAGCGGCATTTGCACAAAAGGTTTCATCATAGGACTTCCACATAATATTATTTGAGTAGGTAATGAAGTAGTCAGTAGGCAGCCAGGCCTGACAGGGCAAGGCCAGGCCTGAACTGAACTCCAAACTAACTCCCGAACGGACATGGCGGAAAAAAAACCCAACAATGGCTATTGTTGATTATGTATAATTTTTGTAGACATGTTTCTTCGAGTTTTGACGTATAATTGTGGTGAATTATTAACCGTTAAATGTTCGTAATCTTGGTGCTTGAGTGTAGGCATAGTTCGCCCCCGTCAGTCACATTTTTGTAATAAAGAAAAACTAGAAGAAATGCAAATCTAGGAAAATCAAACAAAATCGACAATAGCCATAGGTTTTTTCCCCGTCATATAGTTAATTGACGAGTACATATGTAATGACTAAATAAATAAAACACAAATATTATTTAAAATAAAAATAAAAGTACCATGGTCCATGAAGGTTCTATTGCATTCAGCGATTTAACTTGCATATAGGATGCAAATCCTTCGTTAAGCCAAACTTCGTCCCACCACTTCATTGTAACTGAAAAAGTAATTTTTTTTTTTTTATACCGGTCCATGATTTTACTTTTAGCCTTCCGTACGATACTACCATATTAATAACAGCTTGTCCACACATTACGGGCGCAGTGCAGTCCGTCACTTCTGCCCAATAAGAAAATGCCCAATTCAAGAAAATTTCGGATTAGGGATAGTAGCAAATTACTATACTCAACTCATTAAAAATACTACTTTGATCGCAACTAATGCGTATAATAAGCGCCACCAAAGATGAGACTTGAAAAACCACGTGGTTTGACTCGCGCAGTAGACGATTTTGACATAAATCCACACCCAGTACAGCAATAGCTTAGATATAATAGCAGAATATAGGTACAAAAACTATTAAAAATAAGTTCAACCGCATACTTACCTAAATTCCCAAACCACATGTGTGCCAACTCATGCGCGATTGTGTTCGCCACACTGATTTTATTAGTGGCAGAAGCTGTAGCCTCATCTACCAGAAACGAGGTTTCCCTGTACGTGATCAACCCCCAGTGTTCCGTGGCTCCAGAGACGTAATCCGGAATTGCTATCATATCTGAAAAGTATGCCAACATTATATGGTGCGTATCTACAACAGTGGCATAGATAACTCATATTTGGTCCGATAAAGCAAAGCGCATTTTTAATTGTTTGCATTGACTATGCGATATTATATTATTCTTGCTACGGTCTCAGTAGTTTAGGCGTGGAAAAGTAACACACATACATCCGGATTTTTAACTTTTTTTACATTCTTTGTATTGGAAACATATTTAAAGCTATATGATTTTAATATAACAAAGACAATTTATAATTTTACCCTTAAATAACAGAAAGAAAGGAAAGCTCTCATGCATTTATACTAATTAAAATACATTGACCATGTAGCGGGGCGTCTGAGTTTCTTACATTATTTTTTTCGAAATTTTGTATTGAATAGTCGATTATACTGTCTCTGTCATGAACTGTGAGTTACAATCACATGTGCGCCTGTGCTTTTCAAAAAGGTATGCTTTTAATAACCTTAAACAACTTTGAGAAGGTACTCACCCAACTTCGGTAGAGGGAATGGCACTTCATAGTAATTTATATAGAATTCTGTCGCTCGTTTCCCAATATCTTGAGCAAAATCTATTTTGTGTGTTTCGTTCTTTTGAGCAAACGATCTCAATTTGAAATTGTGGCCGATACCGTTAGCGTTTATATCAACCTCCTTGAAGTCAAAGTCGCATATGACAAAGACTGCTAGATATGTGGACATAGGCACACTGGTGGCAAATGTGACCAGTTCTAAATTGGTGTCTTCATCGGGAGTTATTGACGCTTCCTGTAAATAGGAAACAGTTTATTTTAATAAGAAGTATTATTATTGTAACATGATGAATTGATAGCAAAGGTATGCTGGTAAACAGAATGCATGCCTAAGACAGAACAGCGCCATCCAGGGCCAACTACAATTGAAATTTTGCGTAGTACGGAAATGTACTTGTGACCCTTAGAGACAGCAATTTCACTTCCTACAGTGCTTTTCACACCCTAACACAGTAATACTGATCAATAGTTCAATTAATATCTGGCATTGCAGTGGTACCAACCAAGACTGCCTCTTGCATAGGTATGAGGCCTACCTCAGGTTTCCTTGTCTCTTAGGTTTCGCATCCCGATGGCAGAGGGAGTATTTTTATTGAATCCGCCCTCATGGAGAAAAGAGTTAATTTTGCTAGTATACCTACTCTAGCTAGTATAGTACTCCTTACTTTCGAGTTTTGAAAGCCATAAGTTATAAAACAACTTCATTGCTTCGACTAAATTTTCATCACCAAGAGGTGACACCACCACACTGCAGACGACGGGGCGGGCCGGGGCGGTCAATTTTGCTGCGAACGATAACGCAAAGGGAATCCTTTACTACCAACGCACACGGAGGGTAAAAAGACCGCGCCGCGCCGCCAGAGCCCGCCGGATACTGGCGGTCTTTATTGCTTCGCGGTCAAAAAGACCGCCCCGCCCCGTCGTCGTCTGCATAACGCCTAAGATAATTTTTGAAGCTAACTATGCATTGAAAATCACTAAACAAAATAGTATACTGCGATCTAAGCTGGGAAACTACTAGCCGGAAAGAACAATTATTAATTTAAAAGAAACGGAAGCATTACAATAAATATTTTAAGCAAAGGCAAAGGGTTTTATTCACTGTGTTACTTACTCATCAATAAGTATAACGAGATGTAAAACCTGAGCGTTTTCAAAATAAGAGTGAGAATATAGCGGTACAACTTACATTCATATTAGAAAGGGCAACATGAGATTTAGGTTTCACAAGAGTAATGTCATAAGTAGCCTTGAAGTCTGGTTCATCAAAGCACGGGAATGCTTGACGTGCATATGTTGGCTGGAACTTGCTCGCCACCATTGTTCTAAAACAATCAATACAGAATTTAACCCATCTGCATCCGTCAATGTTCATTGAGGTTGACATCTATGGCATAGGTTTCTGTAATGTTCTATGAGTAAAAAGGATACCGAGTCAATTAGTTAAAAATTAGTTACCTATAGTACCTATTTAAGCTACCGGCAAAACCGGATAGGCTTCGTACACCAACAAATAAAAAATTAATAAGAATATATATTTTTATTTTTATGTCATTTTGATGTTTGAGAAGCATTTTTCATGTTTCATATAGAGTTATATACCTATTTAACTAACATAAAAAAAATACTGCATATGTAAAAACTCTCTCAGGTTGGACTCCACAACAGTCACGACCACGAGGCAGACCCAGAAAGAGCTGGATTAACTGAGTGGAGGAAGACCTGAGCAGAATGGACAAACTCACAGCGTGGCGGAGGTCAGCCAAAGATAGAGCAAAGTGGTGGAAGTTGGTAGAGGAGGCCAAGACCCACATCGGGTTGTAGCGCCGTAGGAAGAAGAAGAAGATAAAAAAATGCATTGATGCAGTATTTTTTTGAAGCAGTTGTTTTGATTTAAAATCAAAACTTGCTCAAGCATATTTTATTATTTTATATCAAAACTTAATTATGTAGGCTACAATTAAACATCAACAATATAGGTAAAAACTTATTTCAACATTCTGTACTGATGGCTTGAAGTTGAAAGTATCACTAAAAGGCCGCAAACTATAGTGCTTTGACCCTAAGTACTTACGATGTCACAAAAACAAAAGAAATAGCTTAAATCAATGTCTAATTACCTGCCATTTTTCAAGTTGCTAGCATAAAGTCCAACGATTCCTTGGTCCAATCGGCCTGAAAACTTTAAGCCAAGTTCATAGTTCCCTACTGGTATTGCTTCTTCCAAGGAAACTATGAGAAGTTGCCTTTCATCGGAAGTAATAATCCACGATTTTATTGTGATCATTTCATTGTAACTTTTTACCAAAATGGAACTGATCGTTAACTTATTCGAATGCAAGATTATTTTCTCTGTGGGCTTTATAATTTGTAGACCTATAATGATATTTCCGTCAAATGTGTTGCTATGAATGTTCGGCGTTAATGTGAGGTTGTAGTTTCTAGGTCTGACCCTCCTTGGAAGTCGGTAGAAATTGTCCTGGAAAAAACAGCTTTATTACATTTTATCCTTAACTAGCAGCGCCGATTCCCCGAGACATGATGTATCGAAAACACAAAAATCATATAAATTGAACAGCTAGCTGCGCCCCGCGGTTTTATTTGCATGGTGATAGATGATGATGATGATAAAAATATCCTAAGTCCTTCCCTGAGATTTGACAAATAGAATAACACAAAAATCATAAAAATTCAAGCCGTTCTTCAGTTACAAATGGTGTAAATACTTTATTCAAACAACAAACACGACTTTGTTTTATAAGGTAGGTTTTACATAGTAAATTACGTCGCAGGTAAGAGCATATAGTGTCAAAATCACCAAAGCGCCATCTACAATATTAAGTAAATATATATAGATATTATAATAATAATTATGTAATTAAAATAATAACAAGAATAATATAATAACGCAGGGGCCGCTATGTGGCGAGCCGTCGGTGAGTAGCGACACCGTAGACCCTGATTCTCCCTGGGGCTAATTGAAATCCCTGACCCCCGGCTTGCCTTAATTGACCGTCTGGGGGTGGAGACGCAAGAACAAGTAACAAAAAGCTTCAACGGTGAAAGTGTTAAAGGGCATAACGCCGGTAGTAGCGCTCTAGTGAAACCGCACCACACCTCTAAACACCCTTCAGCCATCCACACCAACGTTGCCCCTTTTGTCACCATTGATGGTGGCTCTTATGGGGGGCCCGTTTAGTGGGTGGCAAGTTACCACCTGCCTAAATATTTTGAAATGAGACTGAAATTGGCAGGTGCCGTAGTCTCATCCATAGCCATCTATTTTCCTTCCATGTATATGTTCATATCAATAGCCATGTTATTTAACCCATTTCTGTAATAGATAATCCATGTCATCGTCATCCCAAATTCTGTTTTTTATACTACGAGTACTTTGTATTTTTTATACCAAACAGGCATCTAAGTGTTGGCTACAACCTCACTTATGCCTTTGCAAAGGACCGGATGAAATCCGTGATAAAAATTACATAAAGGGAATAATAATAACAAATTGTTTATTACCGAAAAGTTACTTAACAAAACAGTACACTACTACATGTACCTACTTACATCCATTAAATTTGCAACACCAAGCATTTTAAGGTTCCTGGTAAGCCTCGAACTAAGCGGGAGCCTGTGTCTTTGTGTGTGATCGTAATGTAGTGATCACGTTTATCAGAGCATCATTGTAAGTACTTACATTACATAAGTGGTTAAATAAACAGCAAGAATACATGGCAATAAACAAATGAAAATGCACTTGTTCCATATTATTATGATAACTAAAGGTATAAGATTTTTTTTTTTTTTTTATTCTTAAATTTTTAAAGGAGTTTTGTCATCATTTTGACAATGTCACCCCCGTAAAGCAAATTTACATGATATGACCAACTATGTACTATGGCATCATCCAAAAATATATAAATATAATTTAATAAGTGACCTGGCCTCTGCCGAAGCGGGAGAAGCCAGGGCACTGTTGCAAACTCCTACATTGGCGTCAATCACCAACTGATTTTGGCGCAAGGCGTCGTTCCGGACACATTCCACCAACACATGCTGCACATTTTCTACTACACCGCAATCCGTACAATTCGGCGAGTGTGTTATCTTCATCAAAAATTTAAATTTGTTAGACGGAATATGTCCAGAACGAAGTCTTAGTAGTGCGACCACGTGTTTGCGACTAAGACTCATTCTATCGAACCATGGGTAACGAGGTAGTTCACATTGGATAGTTTTGTACCAGATTCCCTTAGACAGTGACCTTTCATCGAAATATTCGTGCCAGCTGCTTCTACACAGTTTTTTAACTTTACCTAATATTTCAGTGTATAATGGTAAACATCTGTACAAAACTCCATCATTTATAGCTTGTTTTGCTGCCCGGTCAACTTCTTCGTTACCCAAAATGCCAACATGCGAAGGTATCCATTGCACCACTATTGATTTATAAAAAATATTATGGAAGTAAAGAAGTTAAGTGTAAATCAGATAGAGAGCTAAAATTCGATGTTCGGACCTCGAGCCTCGGTGGCCTAGATGGTCATGGCGTCTGACACGGATAGTCAGAAGACGCGGGTTCCAATCCCTTCCGAGGATGTAAATTTTTCTCTCTATAAATTTTATTGTTTGAGATAGCTAAGTAGGCGTTAGTGCTTTAAAAAGTAACACTATAAAAAATACAATTGTTTTCTCAGAAATCATACTCCGATTCCAAGAAATGCAATGTGTGTGGTACGCGTACGCAAACTAAGTAACTAAGTTGAAGGTACACGATAAAGGCGAGTAATTAATAAGTTACATGAAATCTTTTTATGAACTACCTACATGTACTTAGGTCAGAAAATTCAGTATCTTACCTTTAGGACAGGAATAGAATTCAATAAATCACTAGTTCCATATTCTGGTCCCATACATTTTTCTTTTGTTTCTGTGCCTTTGTTACATTGCTTTTTATGTGCCAACGCCACAGTTGACACGAACAAACAAAACGACGTAATTCCTAATATCGTCAGAGCTTTGTTGTTCAGGGTCCATTGGATAACTTGATTCATCTGAAATTGAGAAGCTCCAGTGATGAAAGAACATAATGCTTCAGGAAATGTATCATATCATTATGGATTTCGGCAAAGTAACGCCTGAATCAATAAATTTATGTTCATTAATGTTGTTACTTATGTAGTTGATGTACCTATACCATGCCACGGTAAATCAGTTTTGGAAATATAAATAAGGCGAATGCCGATATCCATGGACACGCCTTCTAAGAAGCTTTCTCGTAGATGCAAACATTAAAAGTAATTTCATTGGTATTTTCATATGGCGTAACAAATGTATGTACCTTACAACACCCTGGATATGTAATATTAGGTAAACTATTAAAATATGTTATGTAACGTGCTCGTGAGTAAGTTCACCTACTTCGTTAATCATAAAAAGATCGTTTCTAAAGAAGTATTTTAAAGCGGTTTTCCGCCACCAGCAGTGAATTCAACATTTTCCCTGCCTTTCACAATGCACAATAAGAGGTGACGGCACGAGGCCCAGGTTTGTATAGCTGCCAGAGCGGTGGTCTCTTTAATCTTCCCTGCCCTTCATATAATGCCACCGTAAGTAGTCACCGCACGAGGCCAGTTGGACTAGCCACCAGCGGTGATCTCTGTTGTCTTCCCTACCCTTCACAATGGCGTCATGTGACATCACGACACCAGCAGTGCAAGTACTGAACTTACCGATCGATAAAATTGAATCTTGAATTCGTCATACTTCGTATTCGTAAACATTGGATATATCGATATTTTGTCAATCATCTATATTCTATCTATATATATAAAAGCGAAAGGTCACTCAGTCATCACGAAATCTCAGAAACTACAAGTGCTAGGAGTTTCAAATTTTGCATGCGGGTTCATTTTAGGACGCTTACTATGATGCTTACTAAGACGGGATTTTATGAAATTCAACCCCTAAGGGGTTTTTAAACCACTGATCGTAGAGACTTCAAATTTGAAGGGTGTATTGTCCTTGATGCGTAGAGGTCTACTAAGAATGGGGTTTTCGAAATTCTACCCCGCTTACCGACAGGCGACAGGAATGGGGATATTGTTTAGTTACGTTTGATCTTACTAATATGTATATTATAAACGCGTAAGCTTATATTTATGGATGAATGGATGTTTGTTATTCTCTTACGCTCTACTACACTACGGCTGGCCTAATTTGGATCAAATTTGGCATGGAGGTAGATGGGGCGCTGAATTAACACATAGGATAATTTTCATCAACATCGTCATCACCATGAACATGCGGGTGTAACCGCGAGGCGCAACAAGTATTCAATAAAAAAAATAGATTTCGGCCTTCTTTTGATCGTAGAAGAGCGAAATGCTCGTAGAAATCTATGATAGGACTTATTGTGGAATGCAAACAATTCGTAATAATCAACATACTGACGACAATTTGACAATCGCATAAACCGTCGAAATGACTTCCAAACTTGCTAGGGCCCGATACGATTCTTAAAATATATCGATCTTAGCGAATCGACAAATTTAACGACCTTTACGGTACTTGCACTGCTGGTACGTTGGCTTAGCCACCAGTAATATCTCATGAGACACCTATATATGCCAAAAAATATCTTTTCTCATATAAAAACTCTACGTGAACGAAGAGTTTACGTTTAGCCCGGGAAAAAAGTTACTCACTGTGGACCCATGACCCTACGTATGAAATTATTTCAAATTCTCATGAATTACTTCACTAGGTGAGTTTTAGGTGTGGTTTATTACAGCAACCAACGTTTCTTAAGTGTTTAAATCTTTACATTACAGTCGATAATAATCTAATCTAATTTAATCGAGTAGGTACCTAGATAAACACTATTTTAAACTTTCACGGTTGTTTTCAATAAACATATTGTTTTTTACGGGATGAAAACCGTGGTATTTACTTTAATGAGCTTCCGATATATTTCGACACTGTTGCAAGCGCCATGATCGCGGGTCGTCCCGCGATCATGGCGCGAATGGTGGATGGCTGGAGAATGCGGGTTGGTGGATGAACTAACATTAAGAGCATTGCAGACATATCTGTCTCTGTGTTTTGCTATACGCACACTGTTGGAACTCTATCGTTATTCACGACAGAACATGCTCACTGTATCACCACGTTTTTCCGAGTCCATATCAGTCCGTTAATTGTCCTTTATTAAGTTTAACACGGGGTTCCGCGTGCTTGACAATCTAAAAAAATCTTTACGATTGAAAATACCAACTGTATTTAGTGTAGTAGTAGTGATTTAAATCGCTTCTTTGACCAACCTTAGAAATAATTAAAGTAATGGCGCTTTGTCGATAGTATACACGGCTTATAAAACTTAATCCAATGGTTCGGGTCCGATTCCTCATTCCTCATTAAAGTAAATACCTGCTATCCGTCGAGAATATGACAAGATTCCATATCCTCGAAGGATAGCAGCGGAGTTTCAAACCCCTACATTTCGTTGTAGACTCCAGTCTGCTATTGAGAATTGCTTTGTTAGAAAAAACCCAGGACCTCGATATTCCAAAGTGGCGCATCCACCATACACCAAGACCAAGCAAGCGAATCCACTGGCGGGTTAGTTATTATTATAATATAGTTAACATTATTGTTTGATATGACAAGATTCCATATTAAATTAGGTAATTTAATATGGAATCTTGTCATATCCTCGAAGGATAGCAGCGGTGTTTCAAAACCCTACATTTCGTTGTAGACTCCAGTCTGCTATAATAGGTGTGACGATTTGTTCTGCTGTATGACAAATGCAACATTGCGTATATCATAATGGAACAGTTTTTAGTACTAACCAATTGTTTTCTTTTTATCAATCCAATATGACTTTTAAATCTGCAGAATTTGATGTTTGAAGACTTGGGAGACTAATTACCATAGTGAGGAGATACTCTCTGCTGCTCGAACGTCAAAGTTGTAACTGTTATAATATAATCTGCACTTAGATAAATATGATACTTCTGATTAGAAACAGAATTAATCTAAGATCAGGCTTTCACTAACTTTCAAACTAGGCTATTGATGAGCTAAATGGATGCTGCTTACGGACGCAAACCTTTTCTTAGATGACCTCTGCACCAATTCTAGTCTAGTCCAAGGTATTCACGTGTATCTGAGGCAAATGTTACGTGAAGAACTAAGCATCAGATAAACATTCTAATAAATACTTAGGATTTGCATAGCTTTACCATAGAACCATGGCTAGCTCCTGGCTCTTATACCGAAGAATTTTAAAGCAGAATAATTGCAAGAAAGTGGAATACGTTTTACACCGTAGCTGCACATAAGTAGGTACAAGAAGCTAAAAAAGGAGAAAGGCACTCTGCTCTTTTTATCCACAAATGTAAGACTGGACTAATATTGGTTTCGCCTGTGTATGACCACAAAGGCATGAAACTGATGAGACTCCTAACTCTCACAGCTGTAACGACAGTACGTAAAATGACTACGAATATTATGTACTTTAGGTATAATTTTCGTTATCTGGGCACTATATATTTGCTATTTACGTACCTAGTACCCACTAACTATAAAAAAGTGCGAGCTTTATTGCTCTGTTTGTTTATATGATCAGTAGGTAGGTATTCCTGCTACTTACGAGTATACTGAGGAACTTCCTTCTAATAAAAAATAACTTCTACATAACCATGCCTCCTATATAATATTATATATACCTACCTACAAGCACACTATTGTAGGTTGTACAATGTACATAGTGTAGATAATTTAAACTATAAGGCCCACTTGCACGTTCCAGAGTTAGCTTCAATAACTCAGAGTCAACTGCTAAAACGGGGTTTTATAATTAATTTATCTTGCACCATTAAAAACCAAAGGTTAGGGGTAAATCTAAGGTTATTTATTGATATTTAACCCAGCAATGTGGGAGGGTTAAGTCTTTAACTAGGGTTAGTGAAGTTTTGTATCAAAAGATATTGAGGTTACATTCTGCCGTGTAATGTACTCTTTGGACGAAATGACACGAGACAATACGTAAAAAGTGTTAAATTCCATACAACAAAGTATAAACAAGAAAGTCTATATACATTATACTGTATTGCCAAAGAGATAGCTGATATAAGTTTCTCTTTTTTTTTTCGATTCATTCAATATTGGTCAGGATACAATTTAAGCGCATAGACAATTCAATGTTCCCATCTAAAGATTACAAATGTCAGTTTAGCAAAATCGGTGATCGTTTATAGTCGTACAAGGCAAAATGAGAGTTAAAAATTGATATGACTAACGCAAGTTTACCAACTCGTAGACTTATTTATTCAACCCGAGCAAACGTGCAAGTGGGCCTAAATGAATAACTCATTCATTAACCTTACTATAAGTGGTTTAGTCTTGTGTAAATTGATTAAAGGTACGTACTTACTTTAGCACTATTATTAAAGAGTCGTCGCTTAAATTACCTAGTTATTATCGTCTATTATTTATACTAACCGTTTCATCACACATTATATCTGTAATTGAAAAACTAATTAGCTACCACTTATATTAAAACAAAAGTCTATAGTTTAGTGTAGATCTTTAGATAAATGTAAAGTACTACCTCTTTATTTATTAACCTATTTACGTTAGCACTTGAATTGTCGCACAGGTTACCTTGTAGTAGTAGCACAGTCTTACAGTCGGCCAACGGAGACGTCTAGCACAGTCTATGTAATAAATAGTAGTAGTAGACCTACTATTATTGTTTTATTATATAGTATATACAAATTATCACAGTTACATAAATGTATTTTACTTGTTGTTAATTCGATTCAAATACACTTTATTGAACACCAATATAGTGCAGAAATTTTTAATTTTTATAATAATTATATTCATAAGTAGGTATATTGCATATATTTTCAGACTAATTTACTTATACTAAAATTTCAATTATTTTCACTGAAGTCGTGTAACATGGTACGCTCTTAAGAGGATTGCATAGCTAGTATTTTCCATGCTTAAAGAGATAACTCTTTTCTACCTCTTAACATCGTCCGATTTCAGTGATTTTTTTTTCATGGTATTATGACATTGTTTACTATGCCCGTACGTTTTGATTTTTTCAGTTTTTTAAGTTCTAAATCAGGGAATTTACAGTACTTTCAAATACAGATGCATATTGCAGAGGATAGTACCTACTTTCCATACTAAAAGAAATAACTCTTTTCTACCTCGTAACATTGTCTGATTTCATTGTTTTTTTCGGGTAATCATCACATTGTTTATGATATGACAAAATTGTAATGATTACACGAATAAAAAACACTGAAATCGGACAATGTTAAGAGAGAGGTAGAAAAGAGTCATTTCTTTTAGCATGGAAAGTAGATACTAGATATGCAATCCTCTTAACACAGCATAGATATATCGAATTATCTACTCTGATTTTCGTTTCCACTTCATGTTAAAAACTGAATGTAAAAACAATGTCAAACAATCAAAGTATCCTTTTTTCTTTAAAATGTTATGGGTAGTTTTCTTGTGATAAAAGTTTAAATATGAAATCTGACACTCATCATCATCATCATCAGCCTGTAGCAGTCCACTGCTGGACATAGGCCTCTCCAATTGCACGCCACTTAGGTCTATCTTGGGCTTCTCGCATCCAGTTTTTGCCAGCCGTCTTGCGCAGATCGTTACTCCACCGTGCCTCAGGACGTCCTACACTACGTTTGCCGAGACGCGGTCTCCACTCTAGAACTCGTTTACCCCAACGGTTGTCGGTTCTACGGCTAATCAATGCAACTTCAGCTTGCTGATCCGGTGGGCTATGTCGATGATCTTGGTTCTCTGACGGATCACTTCATTTCTGATGCGATCCCTCAGAGAAACACCGAGCATAGCCCTTTCCATAGCCCGCTGAGCGACTTTGAGCTTGTGGACCATTCGAGCCGTCAGTGTCCACGTTTCGGCTCCGTATGTCATGACGGGTAGGACGCACTGTTTGAAGACTTTCGTCTTCAGGCACTGTGGAATCGGCGAAGTAAGGACTCGACGTAGCTTCCCAAATGCTGCCCAGCCCAGCCGAATTCTTCTATTCACCTCGTTCTCAAAGTTGTTTTTTCCCAACTGCAATGTCTGCCCGAGGTACACATATTTTGAACAACTTCGAGAACGGCGCCGTGTATCGCAATCGGTTCCGGTAGAACATGTTCGTTGAACATGACCTTGGTTTTGTCCAAGTTCATCCGTAGGCCGATGCGTATAGAAGAGTCAGCCAGGTCATTCAGCATCTGTTGCAGGTCCTGCAGCGTCTCTGCCACGATGACGATATCGTCAGCAAATCGCAAGTGAGAGATGTATTCGCCGTTGATATTAATGCCACGTCCTTTCCAGTTCAGCGTCTTGAACATATCCTCCATTGCATTTGAAAACAATTTCGGGGAAATAACGTCCCCTTGTCTCACTCCTCGATGCAACGGTATGGGACTTGTTTGCTGATTCTGTACTTGGACGGACATGGTGGCGGTTTCGTAAAGACATCTCATCACTTGGATGTATCGCCAATCTATCTGGCAACGCTGCAGGGACTCCAGAACAGACCAGATTTCAACCGAGTCAAAGGCCTTCTCATAGTCCACGAATGCTAGACACAGGGGCTGATTATACTCTTCGGTCTTCTGTATTATCTGCCGCACTGTGTGAATGTGGTCTATGGTGCCGTATCCGCTCCGAAACCCAGCCTGTTCCGGTGGTTGGAATTCGTCGAGTCTACGCGCAAGACGGTTCGTGATCACTCTTGAAAACAGCTTATAGACGTGGCTTTGAAGGGATATGGGTCGATAGTTCTTCAGCAGGGTCTTATCTCCCTTTTTGAAGAACAGGACGGCCACACTCCTACTCCACGCCTCTGGAGTTCTCCCTTCGAACAGGACAGCGTTGAAAAGCTTCTGGAGCTCCCTCAGTACGGGTTTACCTCCTGCTTTTAGTAGCTCTGTTGTAACGCCATCCTCTCCAGGGGCTTTTAAGCTGTCCAAGAGCGATCTCGATTTCGCCAATACTGACTTCTGGCAAGTCTTCGGTGAAATGGCGTGTTAACGTGGCTCTAGGATCATTTTCGGGATCAGGTCGAGATCTGACACTATGAAAGTTTAATTTTTATTTTATGTGACTAGTGCGATAGTTCGGCAATTTCATATTTGAACCCCAGTCCACATTATAGGACATTCCATTGGCTGTCCTATAGGTGGACTGTCCTATAAGTTATAGTTTATGGTCATTATGATTATTATTTTTACATAGAACTTTATTATCATCGCCATAAGTATGGTATTTTTTAAATCATTTCGAACACTCGTAAGAATAAGTTGTGCATGGACTCTCATTATAGCACTTGGATATTAATCTGTCCGCATCAGGACAAAAAATAACAATAAATTTATGAATGAAACTTGCATCTAATGAGGCTTGCTGATTCGGACAGATTAAGTAGGTAACTACTCGCAGTTAACAGCATTAACCGCTTTCGTAGTGGAAACTTCGACTTGAGGAATAAACCATGAGGAAGACTAGCCACTAAGGTAAATAAAGATGAACTGAAGGAGATGGCGTATCAAACTACTAAGAAATTAGTGGCATGGTTTGATGTTAGCATACCCACGGTATTGATATTGACCAATTTGAACAAAATCGGTAAAATTAAAAAACTTGTAAAATTTATTAAGTATATCATGATTTAACTGAATGTATTATACTGAATGCATGCAACCAAAGTACCTATGCAGTATGCATGCTAGTAGAGAAACGAAACATACGTCGCATCGCACTCATAATGTAAAAGAATCTACTACATCAATGGTCTCACCAGTTTATGCTTACATAGTTCTCCCACTGCCGGTGTCTGCCTTTTCGGAAATAGTATATTTCATTACAAGTCGGGAAAGGCTGTCATAGCAAAGAGTTCCGACAAATGACGGAACAAGTTGCAATGACGGTTCCGCACGTGTACTGAACGACTATTTTTTAATACAGTTGCGAAAAAGTGAAGCAATTTAATAAAATAAACCCGCAAAGAAAATTTCTGGAAAGTAGCGCCAACCGTAGAATATAAGCAAAGATTTTTTTTTCTTCACTCATTTTGGTAGGCAAAGGGAACTATGCCCATACAGCCAAGTCTTCAGTAGAATTTTTTTATTGATATGAAATGAAAATGAAATTTAATGAGATGAAATGAAATGAAACCTGTAGGCAAAGGGAACTATGCCCATACAGCCAAGTCTTCAGTAGAATTTTTTTATTGATATGAAATTAAAATGAAATTTAATGAGATGAAATGAAATGAAACCTAACCTAACTCATTCAATCAAATCATTAAATCTGATATTGAAACAAATTAGTAGCTTCTTTTTAGAAATATAGGTATTTGCATGAATCATAAAAACTTCCTGGAAAGGTAAAAAAAAAGCACGAGTATGTAATAGCCCACATCCCGAACGCTATACGTCCCTGCAATACGCCACTTTTTGAGCAACTGTATTAAAAAATAATTTAAATGTTTATGGAACAAACCGACACATTTGTAAGTCCTTCAATAATGGACGACGAGATACAGTTTGATCGTTAAATGTTGCATAGAGTTCTATATGTATTTCTTAGAAAACTTTATACTTGCTTCAAAGGAATACCAATATAATTACGTTCCATATGAGTGAGAATTTGTTCGACACGAACGCGACAGTCTTCATTAGGTAGGTATATAGGTATCTACACTCATACGACCGATCCTTCACATAACAAAACAAAACACAGCCGTTACTATGATGACGTCACAATCTCTATTTTAATTGACGAAGCGCCAACGCCATACTTGCAATCAATTTCTAGGTGATTTTAATGAACTTGTCTGACGGGAAAGTGATACAACATTCGTATCATCTCTGTTCAGTGCAGAAAATCTTGGTAGGTACCTACTTATACGGAACTATAAAAATTGCTAGATGTTCTGGCAAACAAATAGTTATAATTATTACTATAGGTATACCTACTAAGAATATTTTTGGTCAGCTGTTCGGAAAACGTCAGTAAACTTACCTAATGATTGGTTTCTGGAATTGACCCACAGGGAAATGAGTAATTTTGAAGAGATTTAAAAAAAATTGAGTAAGCTAATTTATATGCCCAGTAAGAAACCAATATGAACCTTTATTTGAACTACTCGTTACCATACCTATAGGTCTTGAGCCCACATTTTTTATTTATTTTGAGTAAGTACCTATACACCAAAAAAACATGGAACAAGCATAACTACGTGATGCGTTGGAATGCATTAGGAATAACATAGTATTTTTTTCTTATTCATATTTTTTAGTTGATATTATGTTTATAAATACCTTCATACCCACATATTCTATTTTAAGTTTATGGTAACAGCAAGCGTCAAAAGAAATACGAATAAATAACCATTTCATAATATGGGATTAGGTAAATATGCCTACTTAATAAATGATTTAGTTTGTTCAAAATATTATATTAGTATAATACATACCTAGTATTTTTGAAAAGTGCAGTGACAAGGCGACTGCATTATTCGCCGTATTACCGATAGCTTTATTATGTAGGTAGTTTAATTTAATATAACGATGACTAAAAACAAACATACTTTTCCATTAAGAAAATTACTCTACCGAATCGAAGTGACGTTATCCTTTAAACAAGTTAACTTACAATACTGGCACATTATTTCAATTATGCATTCAATGCAGTATCCACGTTGTGGTATTGCATTAAAGATACAAATGTATTCACTAACCTTGTCATGCGACTCCAATCCACTTTCACTTTGGTACTACTTTTTATTTCTTATTTTGCAATATTTTAACATAATGCATAAATCTAATTTGTGACAGGGACTGGCACAAGTAGTTGTTGTGACCACCTTCACCATTATGACAATGTCAGATAAAACGTTTCTGATGCTAGAACCAACTTAATGTCAGGTACCTACCTATTTATGTCGTAAGACGATATTCAAACGCTGACCAATAACCATAAAAACCATTTAGAAAAGATAAGAAACACTGAAGTTTGATAGAAACTGAGCTACGATTGAGTAGGTATGCAAGATACAGATCTAGTTTTATTTATACCTTTATCTAGATTATAGATTGATTATTTATATTTATAGACATTATTAGTGGTTATTGTGCCCAGCCGTGCGATTCTGTAATGATTCGTTGACGAGCTCACCGATGTCAAATACTTTATGAGATATCGCCCTTGTACATAAGGTTGTTTTTCCAACGTTTCTTGTCATCTCGTCATTTGTTTCACGGATGTTATCTAAGATGCAACGATGTTTGCTCTT
Source organism: Selenia dentaria (assembly GCA_917880725.1). NCBI lineage: Eukaryota > Metazoa > Arthropoda > Insecta > Lepidoptera > Geometridae > Selenia > Selenia dentaria. The sequence continues at coordinate 24,999,494 of OU862886.1, forward strand.
AGAGAATCACACGGTAGGTCAGTGGCAGTGAGACTTGAGTTGAAGCCTAGCGCGGCACTGTACTGAGCTCGTCACTCCATGACATTAGAATTATATATTTGTATAATGCCAAGTAAAGTGACAATACTACGAGTATCCCCATACCGACGGCACAGAGAATATTCTATTTCGTTCTCTCACGGCAAAAAGTAATTTATATCAAACTACAGCGCCCTTCAGATTTACCTATAGGACACAAGTCACTGTTTCTTTGGCACAATGTTTCTTTACGGCAGGCTATCTGGTAACGGTGTTTTCAAGGAAGAGTTGTGTGTATTTTATGTCATGTGTTCTTCTCGTACTAAATATTATAATTATAATCCTTTATGTCTATCCTAGAATAATAATATTTAATGTAGGTTACAATATAGTTGGAACTTAAAAATAAACAGTACCATATACATTTTGTCGCATAGCGACGTGCAAATATTACAATTTAAAATATTTAGTTAGGTAGGTATACAATTATTTATGTCAAAATGAAAATTAGCACTAATGTCAAAATTGTCAATTCACAATTAATAATATTATTATAATTATAATTACAAAATTTTAATTAAATTAATCTTTATTACTAGCAATTTTGGGATCCATCAACGAATAATAGGTATGACTTTTCTATAAGACGAAGTTTAAGTTTCTTACACAATCTGTTGGTTGGCAGTTCTTTGTAAGTTCCTAGTAAATTAAGTACCTATACCTATAGCAAAATTACTGCCTGCTATGTAATTTACTAGTTGCGATTTATCAGTTGGTATTAGTAGTAGTATTAGTTTATTAGTAGTGATGGAAGCGGTGCTTCCATCACTACTAATACTACAATATTTTTTTTTTAATGAAATACCACTTTAGGGTTACACTTAAACATAGTTATAGGCACAAGCACGGAACATTTACTCGTACCTAGTAGCAGTAACATAGTAAAGGTTTTACGGGTTTCACTGTTATATAAAAAAACTAACCTTAAGTATATAACGTTTATTAAGTACCTATTTATCCATAAAATGAGATTGCAACTTACATATAATATGTACAATTTATCTACACCCATGCTATAATTCATCTATAAAAGTTTCTGAAATAGCTTTATTTCCAACATTAAAAGAACCAGTGTCATCAAACCATAATATAATTCAAACAACCCAGGTAGTAGGTAATTCGCTCGTCATAATGCCATTTACAGTAATTCTCGACGTAAATGACGTCTTATAATAACGTCGGACGGTCCATCAGATGACGTACATTTGTCACAGCCTCATGACGTTATTTGTAGACGACAATGCGACGTATTTTTAGGCGACGTTAATATGAATACGTCAGAACTAGAGATGGGTTGTACTAGGTAAATTCGAGACTAGGTGCACCTTTTTTTTTTGAGGGGGGAAATGCTGTGCACTTCCCTTCCGCCACGGGGGTGACGGAGGGGGCGTGTGTCAGACCCACTAAAACCCCCCCGTGAGCAGTCCTCCGCCAAGGTGGGGCGAGACAGGGTCGCGCTGGCAGTCACCATCTCGCCCCAGCGGTAGGCCCGGATTGATCTTAACCGGGCCTCAGCGCCTGTGAAGGGATGACCTTGCTCACCAAGGTCACCCCCTAGACGTGTAGGGCCGTGCAAACCGGCGAAGAGTCCCCCGACTATTGCCAGTGACCCCACTACGGAGGAGGGAGGAGACGTGCAAACCGTCTCCTCCGTTCCCCCGGTCGTCTGCTTCGGAGCGGGTCAGCTCAGGTGATCCGCTCCGCGGCCTCCTTCTGCCTCATCAAGACTAGGTGCACCTGTTCCTAGTCCATGCAAATACGTGATCCAAATACCTGTTCCACATAGTCTTACCTAGTATCGCCTACGATTTGCGTAGCGTAGCGTATACAAAGTCTTCACATAATACTTTAAAGAATGACTCGATACTTCGATTCGATTCATGAGAGACTTTTAAATTATAAAAGAGTAGACTAGAATAAATAGAGTATAGGTACCTACTACTTATATATTTATTACAACTATCATTTGCTATATGTTCAACTGATATCTTCCCTTCATACTTTTACAGGATGAGGACTGTCAACATATTATACTTTCAATTTATTCAAAGCGTAGGCTTTGGAAGATAGCGTATTTATGAGATTTTAATTTACTAAATCTACTTTTATAAAAATGTCATCATATAAATATAATAAAAGTTTGTTCTAACACCTACATAGGGAAAATAACAAGCACTGAACAAACTGCACTTTAAATAAGTATAAGTAGAATTACTTTTTACTTTTACAAGAATACTAGTCTGATACTCAATTCTACATGTAACAAGACGATGTATGTATGTATTGCATCGTCTCACTTCAACCAGACTTCAGCTTCGGCTTCAGCGTATGAGAGAGAGATAGTACAGGTGATGTACTGAATGAATACTTATTGTGAAGGAAGACTAGTTAGACTTAGTATTGCGAAGATTGGAATAGGTGCCATCTAGTTTCGTAAAATACCTGTGTTCCTTTGATCTGTTCTAGTAAATACGACTCACCTCTAGTCAGAACTACGTCTGCTTAGACGCCAGCACGACAGAAGTTATGTCTAAAGTACGTCATTTGGCGGTGAGGTACGACGAGCTAAAGACCTAGTGTGCAGACCTTGAAAAGACTTCACCGAGACGTATCATATAACACCGTAGGGCTGACACTAAATTGACGTGAGTATGACGTACATATTTGACAATAGTCGTACGTATCTACCTTAAAGTGACCTTTGGGAGACGTCTGCATTTTGTCGTCGACGTTACTTTACTACCTGGGTGTGTTATAATGATGTACTAATAGTAAATTTCAGCTAGCTACATTCTCACTACTTCATCATCATCATCATCATCATCTCCGCCGTAGGACGTCCACTGCTGAACATATGCCTCCCCCATGATTTTCCAAAAGGACCGGTTGGAAGCGGCCTGCATCCAACGTCGTCCTGCGACCTTCATCAGGTCGTCTGTCCACCGTGTCGGTGGACGACCTACGCTGCGCTTGCCGGTCCGTGGTCTCCACTCCAGAACCTTTCGGCCCCATCGGCCATCTGTTCTACGTGCTATGTGCCCTGCCCACTGCCACTTCAACTGGCTAATCTTCTGGGCTATGTCGGTGACTTTCGTTCTTCTACGGATCTCCTCATTTCTGATTCGATCACGTAGAGAAACCCCGAGCAATAGCCCTCTCCATAGCTCGTTGTGCGACTTTGAGCTTGTCTATGAGGCCCATAGTAATAGACCACGTTTCAGTGCCATAAGTCATCACTGGTAACACACATTAGTCGAAGACTCTTGTCTTGAGGCACTGATGTATTTTTGACGAGAAGACGCGGAAGTTTCCGGAACGCTGCCCAGCCGAGTTGGATTCTACGATTGACCTCTTTCTCGAAGTTGGACCTGCCTAGTTTGACTGTCTGTCCCAGGTTGATGTACTCGTCAACAACTTCGAGAACTGAGTTCCCAACTGATATTGGGGTAGGTACAACAAGGGCATTAGACATAATTTTCGTCTTATCCATGTTCATCTTAAGACGGTAGGTCTTGTTGGGAAACTCGATGGAGGCCTTCGAGCATTGTACTGAGGTCTTCCATGGATTCTGCCATGACTACAATATCGTCGGCAAATCGAAGGTGAGTGATTTATTCGCCGTTAACATTGATGCCAAGTCCTTGCCATTCCAGAAGCTTGAAGGCGTCTTCCAATGTAGCGGTGAACAGTTTCGGAGATATAACGTCTCCCTGTCTCACGCCTCTTTGCAATGGAATTGCCTTCGAACTCTGCTCCTGTACTCAGACTGACATGTAGGCGTTTTTGTACAAACACTTCAGCACTTCAATATACCGATAGTCAATACGGCACCGCTGGAGAGACTCAAGCACTGCCCACGTCTCGATCGAATCAAAGGCTTTCTCATAGTCCACAAATGCTAAACAAAGAGGCAAGTTATACTCTTCGGTCTTCTGTATAACTTGCCGTAGCGTGTGGATGTGGTCTATGATACTATAGCCTTTTCGGAAACCGGCTTGTTCCGGAGGCTGGAATTCATCAAACCTGCGACTGAGACGGTTCGTTATGACCTTCGAAAACAGCTTATAAACATGGCTCAAAAGCGAGATGGGTCTGTAATTTTTAAGTAAAGTGTTGTCACCTTTCTTGAAGAACAGCACCACCACGCTTTTGTTCCATGCTTCTGGCGTTGAACCTTCGAGTAAGACGGTATTAAAGAGCTTCTGAAGGACTTTAAGTACCGGTGTTCCACCCGCTTTCAGAAGCTCAGATGTGATACCGTCGTCACCAGGAGCGTTGTTGTTCTTAAGCTGTTTCAAGGCCATTCTAATCTCGTACAGGCTGATGTCCGGGATATCGTCGAATCCAACTCGGCTGGGCAGCGTTCCGGAAACTTCGCGAAGTCTTCTCGTCAAAAATACCTCAGTGCCTCAAGACAAGAGTCTTCGACCAATGTGTGTTACCAGTGATGACTTATGGCACTGAAACGTGGTCTCTTACTATGGGCCTCATAGATAAGCTCAAAGCCGCACAACGAGCTATGGAGAGGGCTATGCTCGGGGTTTCTCTACGTGATCGAATTAGAAATGAGGAGATCCGTAGAAGAACGAAAGTCACCGACATAGTCCAGAAGATTAGCCAGTTGAAGTGGCAGTGGGCAGGGCACTTAGCTCGCAGAACAGATAGCCGATGGGGCCGAAAGGTTCTGGAGTGGAGACCACGGACCGGCAAGCGTAGGTCGTCCACCGACACGGTGGACAGACGACCTAATTAAGGTCGCAGGACGACGTTGGATGCAGGCCGCATCCAACCGGTCCTTTTGGAAAATCATGGGGGAGGCATATGTTCAGCAGTGGACGTACTACTACTACGGCTGAGATGATGATGATGATGATGCATATAGTTTCTATTTAAAACAAAAATCTAACTCAAGTGTCATGTTTTGCAAATGTTTTCCTAAGTTTAACCGAACGTGACGTAAAAAAATAATAAGGTCACCTGAGTGCTAAATTAAAGAAAAAACATGCTTGTTTCATTGTGATTTCGACTAAAAATTAGACTATTAACTGACGTAGACACAGCTAGAATAGTTTATTTTAGTTATTTCCATAGCGTTATGACATATGGCATACTCCCTTAGACAGAAGTTTAAAGACATAAACATTCTAACTGTTGTCTCTCAGTTTATCTATGAAAATTTAATGTATGTAAAGAAAAACATTAGCAGTTTTGATAAAAGGACTGATGCTCATTCCATCAACACGCGAAATAAGCACAAGCTATCCGTACATGTAACGCGTATCCACAGAATAAGTCATTATTTTATGGGAAAATGTATACGATTCTATAATAAAGCTCCCAATGTTATCCGAAATTTTCCTATTAATAAGTTTAAAATTACTATTAAAACTAAACTCTGTCAAAAAGGTTTTTCCAAATTTCGGATTACTTGGTGGATAAAACAGCTTGGGACTCATCACTCCAGGATCTATCTACTCGTGTACTAAGATGTCAAAGTGTAGCGTGTCTTGCCCTACTGATACCATTATTATGTTCTCTTTAAGGCAACACACTGGAGCTAATATTTGTAGTACCTAAGTAAAAACATTGTAAAAACATCTATATTAAAAAAAACTGGGCCCGAGTTTCTTGCCGCTTCCTCGGTAGGCTCTATATATTTTGGAACGCGGCGGTAGTCTTTAAAGTACATTATAATGAAAAACTGACGTTCATAAGTGCGTCTTTGATACCTAAATTGAATAAATGATTTCGACTTTGACATTAGACTCAGAACATAACATAAGCCAACATCTTTCATTTAAGAGTAAAAGCGTTATACATAGTGGTAGAGCGTCATCTCTTTCACACAAACTGTCAGAGACAATAATTTAGGGCCCTTCTTAGCCCTAGCAGTTCAAACGCATGTCAGTCAAATGAAGTTCATGGCACGATTTTTGGTAGGTCAATTTGAGATCCTTTTATTGATGGTCAGAACTTGACAAATAATATGAAAGTTTATGGTAGGCCTGCACGTCATCGACACTATGACGGAAGAATTTATTACCCATTCGAAGATTCTGATAGTGATTCTGAATTGGATTCTTCAACTGACCCAGAAGATGAAATCACAACTCTTTGCCCAAGTTCTAGAATATCACTCAAAGTTTATGTAGAAGGTGTTACGCCCATTAATAATTGTGATTAAGATTAGTACCTATTCCTATAATTGTTCTATTTAATAATACCTAACAGTTACTTCCCACAACACTTTTTTCGAGAAATACAATGATTTGAAAGGAAATCCGATGTTATTTATAAATCTGATATTTGATTTAACTTGCGTTTAATTTTTAATGACCGCAGAGTAAGTATTCATCTATCACATTTGTCCTTAACTGTACCTGCGCGGACGACCACCATTTTGGTTCAACCTGCGTGTCTCGATCTATACTACAGTTATATAGAGCTCAGTTATTCCGTGTATAAGCCAGCTTAGGTACCTAAACCAAATGAAACAAAAATTATAACATATTATTAAGATTTTATTTAAATTACAAAAAAGTATAGCTAATAAATTAGAATAAAATATTGGTTGCCCGTAATTTTTTTTAACCCGACGGCATTGATTTAGAAAGAGTATTAAAAAAGAAAATTATTTATATTTATTTATTAATATATTTTATTATTTTACCTATTTTTATTTATATCTATGCTCGACGGTCTTTTTTCGAGTTAAGTCACTTTGACTTTTTTAATAACCGTTCAATATAGGTCGATAGCACAATTAAAATTTGTCATCGGAGTAATGTGTACCTACTGCTTGATGGCAAAATATCTGATAATACAAACTATTGTAAAATGTAAGAGTTTTACCGTCTTGTAAAGTTGTATTGTTTTTGGCGTTAGTGCCAGAATATATTAATGCGATGTCACCCTCCAAGACGGAGTTCTGTACAAAAGTCCTACCGCCCAGTAAAGTTCATGATCCTCTATGGTCGAACATTCTTATTGCGTTTGCGTTTCAAGCCACGCAGTTATCGTGTTCTGGTAATTCGCGGTCCATTTGATGTTGTTGCGAACTGTTTCCAATGCTCGCCTCCTTGCTAGCTCACCTGCACCAGCTTCTTTATGCATGGCGAAGAAATTTTCCATCTAGAAACAAGAAACATGTATTACTTATTATACATACATTCAGTAGGTAGCATTAGAACTTTTTGTAATGCAGCATTTCTTCGTCCGTTGAAGTGTTTTCGGTTTAAAGGGAAAGGGAAATTATAGATTCTTGAGACTTAACAACTTTATAACTCAGGGTTACGTCCGCAGTGCAATTCGTCACTTGTGACCTTGCACCTTTTATAGTGAGAATTTACAGCTTATAACATTCAGCAGGCCTAGCACGCTCCGGAGAGAAATAGTCTTTGCGCCGTTTTTATCCACCTGTCAGTGGAAATAATTGTCTTTTCCACGTAGCACGGCTACGGGGAAAGTGATAAAATGTTTCCTTTTGACGTTTCTCGTAGACAGTATATCCTGCTACTCCCGCTATAGAGCACGGACTCGTAGAAACATAGATATGATTCTCTCCGATTGACATAACACGGAGAGAAGTTATCACCTTTGAAGTTGGTGGATAAAAGTCTATTTCCATTCATAAATGTCTCGGGCATATTATAATAATTATGTTTTGTCATACATATGAAGTGAAGCGAGTGCAACTCCTTGAAATACACTTATCTCACTTTCATGTGTTGTATGACAGTCATGTATTAGAATGCCAATGAACATCGTGTCTCTTTGTAGCTCGAATAATCAAATTCGTTCCTACTCAAGAGTTTGGCTGTAGTGTAGGTATACCTACTTTATATTTTAGTTCAAGTAGGTACCTAATTAACCTTAGCACATAAACTACCTAATACGAGTAGATTTGAGTTCCCGCCCTTACGCCCGGTTTTACGTATGTGTCCGTTTGTATAATTCAAAGAGATTGCCATTACTACGCTTCAAACACAGGGATTTGTAACGCTCATTGAAACAATAAACACGGTCCCTAAGAGACTAACTGCTAAGGCGGTGTGTCTTGTCCCTTTTTGGCAGTGTTACCATATATAAGCCGATTACTTTTAATTAAAGTAGTCCTATTTCATTTGAATTATTTTGTACCTACAGTTAGCTATATATATATAGTTAAAGGCGATACCCACAATTAATAATAATCACTGCTCGAAAGAAACAGTCATCCAATCAGAGATAATATCGATAATTGATTGAGCCGAAATAACTTGCTTTTGGTTGGTTATTTAGGTCGCATATAATATTACGGCTCAGATTATAGAACAAAAGGCAGATGGAGTGCGCCGAACTCGCGACTGTCGCCACCTTTATAGTTATGTGTGCGTGACAACGAGCCACTGCACTGTACGTACACGTGCATCTGTGTGCGTGTACAGTTACCAGATAATGAAAAATTAACTCCCTCATTTTTGTAACAAATAGTTATAATATTGGAAAGTTAAACGTTCTGTTGTAACATACAGTACTAAAGTAATATATGGATAAAATAATGGTTATTAATAACTAAATACATTACAACTACTTTTCTAATTATTACACATATATCCGACAGTTTGTGAGAATGGAAGTACGTATGTATGGATGTTTATTTCTCTTTCACGCAAAAACGACTATACTGATTTGGATAAAATTTGGCACACAGGTAGTTTTTAATCTAGATTAACATACTGAACATTCCATCGGACTCGCCCATCTCGGGTTCCGAACAAATTTGTAGGTAACAAATTATTTCAGATTTTGCTCTTCACAGACTTTGGAGATTAGAGGAGGGTGGCCATATATATTTTTTCCTTTATTTGTTCTATAAGACCTAGCTTTTTGCCAAATTTAGTGATTCTAGGTCAACGGGAACTACCATATTAGGGGTTTTCGACCCAAAACCTATAGGGTACTTCCGGTTGACCCAGACTTAAATAAAATAAAAGCAAGGTCTACAAGGTTTTTACCTTTTGAAGTGCTAAACCAGAAAAAATGGTGCGAACGAGACAAGTATTCGCATTTTCAACTTTATTAAAAACTTGACATAAAAAGTATTTTCTAAGAAGACTTGAGGTTTTTTGGGAAAAAACCGTGCGAGCGAGACTTATAAAAAAATATTCGCATTTGCGATATTAAAAAACAAACTTTTGTTACATCACTAACCCCTAGACCTTCTAAATGTAGTTTTACCAATAAAACGGCTAACTAATTTAAATAAATACTGGCAACACAAGCGAATGACTGTTGAAGTTTTGTGTTCCGAGTCACATTTAAAGTTATTATGTTGATTAAAAATTATATAAGCCAAATAATTAATAGTTATCTGTGAAAGGATATTCCATCTTCTTTTTTTTCTTTTTGGGAACAACTTTTACAGTGTTTAATAACACAAGACGGTATTTTGTACATTAAAATTACGAACCAGTCGTAACGTGTTGCTTCAGACAAGTCGCGTATAGCACTAGCGCGGGTTTGTATTTGCTTTTGAATTTGTATTCTCTTTGGTGGCGACACTCGCGTATTCAGTATGCTCCATCTGCCTTTTGTTCTATAATCTGAGTATTACGGGTAGTGCGTCAAATCCTCCCATTTTTATCAAAAAAATATATACAATATACGTTGCATTGAATGTACTCTCAATAAATTGTAGATTTTTACAACCTACTGTTCAGAATTCTTAGTATATTTATACTTAGTATTTTCATTTCATTTGTGTTTTTACATAAACTTTTACGTTTTTGGGAAGTATGCCATGCCAAGTAAGTAGTGCCACTGCAAAATTCAAAAAGCTTTGGCATTGAAACAATATCAGCGTTGCCCATCAACAATAAATATGCGACAACGTTTGAGCCATCAAAAGCGATGTTCAAATAGTACGAGTAGTTTATGCAACTGTCATATACTCGTAATACCTAATTATATGCAGTTGCATACACTACTTTATTTAATCAGATGACATTTTTGCTACTAAAGTTTTATCCAACAAAATATTACTCAAATTCGTATGTATGAAATAGCGCCAAAATGGAAAAAGTCTTCTTCTTCTTCTTCTTGTTTGTATGGCTTGTGCGTGGTAACCACAATTTTGCCAATATCAGAGGAAAAATTCTGTTATTGGTCCATTGGCTCGGAACCAGCGCGTTGCGCGCGCAGCGCGCTCACCACAGATAATGTGTAGATAAATTGAATTTAAACGTTTTTGGTCGGGTCACATTGTACTTTAATAATTAAAAAATTGTTTTAAAGTATTGTTTTGTTAGGAGAAAAATTAATAATTTCATTGTAGGAGAATAATGCTTTAATTTAATTTTTAAATTTTCTTAATAAAATATGCCAATAAAAGTCTGAATTTAATTTCATAATTAGAATAATTACCGAATGAGATTATATAAATTAAATTAAAATACAACAATGATGGTTGAAGGCGAAGGTACCTATTGACTTAGACGAAAATATTTACTCGTTATTTTGGTCGAAAACTATGGTGGATTTTTTTACTCAATATTTAGGATGGGTTTTTAAGATTTTTTATCAGTTATTTCTATTATAGTTGTATAATAAAAAAATATTTTGGAACGTAGTGAGACGTATCTTAGTTTCAAAAGTATGGGCCTAGGTCGCTCTGCAGAGGAAGATTTACCCATTCAGTGACAGCGCCTTACGTATTCAGTCCTGAAATCAGTCATCCTCAATTTCTGCACAACCATTTTACTAATGATGGCCATTCCATGCCATGCTTTTCCTCTGCCATTCCATGTACAAGGAGAATTTTTCTTCGACTATGCATCTCTTGGTTATCAGAGGCACGTGCCAGGAACTCTACTTGGGTTCGCTAAGGCCGAAGAGCATTCAGGGTAAAAGTTTTGAAGAATGCAAAATCAGCTTCAAGACTTGGTGCATCAGACAATGTGGAAGTAGAAGATAACCTCTGTTGCCTGTCCTCAAACTCACAGAATTTTTGTATAATGAAAGTTTCATCTGTGAATTTGATTCCTTGATGACCTCCATCTTTTAGTGGCAAAGTTATATGCTGTGTCTAAAAAGTGATATTATATGCGTGTTTGATGTGATAACACTTCTCCGCAGGTACTGTGACTTAATCTTTGCTAACACATATAAATGAAGTTGAAATAAACTGTTATTATTTTGAATATAAAAAATAAAGTAAGAGGAAAATAACTACCTATATGTTTGTTTCTAAACTACCCCCAGATGAGGTTTACAGATTAGAGAACTAACCTCTTTTAACTTTGCCTCCGTGTTAAAACTGCTAGTAATTGATGGAATAAGGCTGCCGAGGTATCGACTGTTGAGACTGAACCTTTCGACTAGCTGTGGCCAGCGGGCTCGCACGTCGTCCCATACTAGCGCCGTACCAGACGGGTTATCGCTAATATATTGTAGAACTGTTAAATAGTCTTGCCCGCGTATATTTGCCTCGTCTCGTGCTAGGTAGAGATATCTGAAAATATATTAATATATTAGTATACAACAGGCAGAGCTCACGAGTTTCATACGTTTTTCAACACATTTACGAGGAAAACACATACTTTTGCAGGTGTTTATTTGCGCTATGCATATCGATAAATACGATATAAACAAAAAAATATATGAATGTTATCAAAATTTTTAAAATATGTATTTATTTATCAAGTAATCTATTTACAACTATATAGATCACAGATCATAGAGATCATGCCGGTTCCACTACGAACGAGATGGAATTCATCATGACGACCAATAAGCACATATTAAATGACGTCTCTGTGATCAGCAAGGTAAAAACCGGCAGCGATCACCGCATTGTAAGAGGCACATTGAATATCAATGTCAAGTTTGAGAGATCACGTCTGGTGAAGTCAACGCTCCGTCCAAATACTGCCCAAATCCAAAACCCAGAAAACTTTCAAGTTGAAACTTCAAAACCGTTTCCAGTGCCTAGCTGCGACACAGTGCATGAGTTAAACAACGGGTCGGTGGAATCTGTCCAAGTTGTTAAGTCCAAAAACTCTCAAAAGAAACTCTGAAATGTATGGCAGAACGGAAATGAGACTGTAGTCTGCAGTTGATATGTCGGACTACGGTAAACTCAATAGACGAATTCGGAAGTCCATGCGACACGACTTGCGTGCTATTAATACTGCGCGTATTACGGCAGCAATTGAGCGGAACCAGGGCGCTAAATACTAAAAGTAAAGCAGCTCAGGACACCAGAGCAAAGTCAGTCCAACACTATACCAAAGACATCCCGGACATCAGCGAACGATCAGTGTACGAGATTAGAATGGCTCTCAAACAGCTTAAGAACAACAAGGCGCCAGGAGAGGACGGAACTACGACTGAACTTCTGAGAGCGGGTGGTAGACCGATAGGTACTCTTAGTCCTCCAGAAATTATTAAATTCTGCCATCTTCGAAGGCAAAACGCCGGAAACGTGGCTTAAGAGCGTGGAGCGCTCTTCGTCATAAAAGGTGATAAAACCTTGTTGAAGAATTATAGGCCCATATCGCTCTTAAGCCACGTGTACAAGCTGTTTTCGAGAGTCATCACGAACCGTCTCGCTCGCAGGTTGATGAGTTCCAGCCTCCCGAACAAGCCGGTTTCCGAAGAGGCTTTAGCACCGTAGACCACATTCATACACTACGGCTGATTAAACAGAAGACCGAAGAGTATAATCAGCCACTGTGTCTAGCGTTTGTGGACTACGTGAAAGCCTTCGATTCTATCGAGAAGTGGGCCGCGCTTCAGTCCTTGCAGCGATGACAAATTGACTATAGGTATATCAAAGCGTTGAAGTGCTTATACAGCAAGGCCACTATGTCAGTCCCATTACAGGACCAGAGTATGGAACGAATTCCATTGCAGAGATGTGTGAGACAGGGAGACGTCATCTCTCCGAAACTGTTCACTATAGTAGATCCAACCGTTTATCCTCTTTTTGACAGCACCAATAGAACGTAACATGACGATGTTACGCAAAAGTTAACTTATAAATGCGAGGTTTTAAAAATATGACAACTGCTTAAATTTGCTCCTTGATCCCGTATAATAATCATCTTTCACAAAATGAGTCCATAAGTGCAGTAGTTTTTTTATAAATTCCATAAAATAACAAACGTTTTTAAAAAATTACGTTCTATGGCTATCAACATAGTGATGTTACGAAGTTACGATTGAGATATCGATATTGTTTATGAACTATTTTTACACGGGTGTTTTCCGTTCTCGGCACATAATATCGGATTTATTTTTATGTAAAACCGTTATATTGATGCGCCTCAGGAAAACATACAGCATTATTTGAAGACGTGTTTATCTCCTGGTGTATATCCAAAAAAGAACAAGGTTATGATGACTATGATGATTACAAGTACAAGTCATACTTGACGAAGCTGTTACCGGTTAAATCTGGGATGGCCAGCGAGCAACACGGAAGGGAGTAGGCATACACAGCGTTTCCCCTCTGTCAAAGTACAAGTCCGCATGGACCATGGAGTTTGATAATATACTGTGGGGTGAGGGCGGGGCTAGATTTGTGAATGGTGCTTTATTTTTTATGTGTTAGTGATTTGGTTGTGTGAGTATGATCGGCAATGGATCGGTACAGGTATGTTTTGTATGTAATAGTGCGGCTTTGCGCTAGTGTGCAACTTCCCCTCCCGCAAGAAATGACAGAAAGATTTGAACAATATTTTTTAGCTAAGGCTACTCCCTTCCGTGTTGCTCGCTGGGGATGGCAGACATTAAAGTCTGCCGTTTGGTACCAGAAAATAGTAAAGTTTGAGCAACCCCAATTCCAATTTAAGCAAACGAAATCTAATCTTTTATTTTTATTTATTTATTAATCAAAATCAGATTCATCGTTGCTGTCACTCGAGCTATTGCCGACATTTATAATTAATTGTTGACTCATATAATCTATCGCCACGTGTTTATCCCAATCTGCCATTATAGTTTCTTGTGTTTTTTGAATTACATTTTGCCAGCTTTCCGCAGTTACTTTCACACATGCATTTTTTAATAAATTTACCATTTTGTTTGCCGTGAATGGGGGTTTTGTGTTATTTCTAGCAGCGTGTCCTTTAACTTGAGCCCATATTAATTCAATGGCATTGTATTGACAATGATAGGGTGGAAGTCTAAGAACCCAATGACCATGTTCTGCAGCTATTTCGTCGATCACATATCGTTTTGGGAAGTGTTTTTTTGTTCGTAATATATTTAGTAATTGTACTTTTAGTAAGGAGTTATCAACATTTTCACCATGTCGTTGAAGCCAGTCAATGATTACTTGTTTTTTGTCGGCCTGGGTCGGCATTTTATCAATTTGGCGTGAGTGATAGGATGCGTTATCCATAATAATAACTGACGGTTCTTCCAATGATTGTACCATTTCCTTAAACCAACTTTCGTAAACCTCAGAATTCATTTCTTCGTGGTACTCAACTGTTTTTTTGGATTTAAAGGCCAACAAAGCATCTGGCATGAATCCTTTCACAGACCCTGCATGGCAAATGATTAGACGTTCTCCTTTTCCCATCGGTACTGAGGTAGTGGAAGCAGCGGTGTCATCAGTCCAGCTCTTAGACACTGTGTGGTTCGCATTCAGCCAAGTTTCGTCAGTGAAAACAACATTTGACCAATCTGTAATTTTTTTGGCTTCGCTCAAAAATTCGCAACGAGCAAAAGCTACGTCGCGACGCTCCATCAATATTTTGCGTTTGTCCGATTTTTTATAAGTAAATCCAATTTCATTCAAGACCTTTACCAATGACGATTTTTGACCTCGGAACAAATCACATTCACGCAAAGAAGCAACAAGTTTTTTAAGTGTTGGAACTTCTTTACGTAAGTAATAGTTATATATATGACGGCGTATAGCGTCTGCGTCAAAGTTGTCAACCGAAGTCACACGACGTGGTTGGCGTTTTTTCTTCGGCGTACGAAGCTTATTCTCCTGCATGCCGCTTGTTCCGTAGGCTTCGGTAGTAATTTTTGTAATCGTAGATGCACTAATACCTAACGCGGCCGCAACGCGCTCTCTCACTTGCGACAATGGTAAAAGCGGGCCGCCATTTTGATACTCTGCTTCAAAGTAATTACGAAGCTTGATCACCATTTCTCTCGTCTGTCCTTTCAGCACTGATCCTTTCGGCATTTTATAGTTCCAATATAAAACTCAGCAAATAATTACTAGCACGGGCGTCTTGTTGCGAGTGACAGTGACAAATACAAAACGGCGGTGGACCATTGAGTTTTACTACCTTGATAAAATACTACTGCTTACCCATAGACAAAAAAATTGGCAGTCATAGGAATTGCCGATAGAAGTGAAAACTTATAACTCAGAATTTGATAGCTTACCTTGGAAACTACACGGGTGTAACCGGACGGCGTGGCCTCGCCATCTGGGCATGGCCATCTAGAAATGCGTCAGCATTTCCCATTGGCTGATGCGTTTCTAGATGGCCATGCCATGACGGCCTGTCCACGCCCTTTCAACATTCCCCATTGGCTGACGTATTTCTAGATGGCCAATAGCCATGGTCATGGCGCCATTCCTAGGACTATTCTCTTTCCGCACAGACTCGATAGAAAAATGAATCGAAATCGTGTCCACTATAATCACTTGGTCACAACACTTTAACTGACAAATTAGATCTGTCAAAAAGAGGATAAACGGTTGGATCTACTATAGTACCTGTACTGTAGCCTAGAAAGGATCTGGCATCAAGATTAATGGCGAATACATCACTAACCTTCGTTCTAACTCGAGGATATCAGCACCATGCTCAACAACCTCAGTAGAGTTTCTCAACAGGTTGGTCTTCAGATGAAATACAAATAGGATAGCTGTACCTAGTTTTAGACTTGCGAAGACTTATAAGTAATTCCTAGGAAATTAAGTGCGTTTTTACAATAAAATCCTAAAACACATAACTGAGCTCACAGAGGGCAAATTCAAGTTGTATGTAAAAACGTTTTAATAAAAAAGGCTTATTATAAAGTTCGACATTATATAGAAGATAAAGATGCTTGGAATACTCCACTTCTGGCAAGCTGTCACTATGCCACCCATACAATGTAATATTTGTAGTACCTAAGTAGAAACATTGTAAACATCTATATAAAAAGAATGGCCCCGAGTTTCTTGCCGCTTCTTCTCGGTGGGCTCTATATATTTTGGAACGCGGCGGTAGAGTATTTAAAGAACATTATAATGAAAACTTGACGTTCATAAGTGCGTCTTTGATGCCTAAATTGAATAAATGTTTTTACTTTGACTTTGACAATATCCCCGAGTAATATAATAGTATATACAGTAGTAGTAATAGTGCAACCCGAGGGGAGAAAACTATTTCTGTTCTCGAGTTTCCTTTAAGCCCGACGCGCAACGGAGGGCTTAAAGTCTCGAACGGAAATAGAAGTTTTTCCGGAGTGATACATAGTGCTTTATACTAAACTTTCATGGAAAATGAAATAGTGACTTTTATTAGTAAAACATTGTTATCAGGAGCATTATGTAAGAAATGAAAGACATCTTTTTCTCGTGGTTTCGTCATTATAAAATCGTCAATTTCACTATCAGATGATATATTTTAGAACACGGCGGTAGTGTCTTTAAAGTACATTATAATGAAAAATGTACGTTCATAAGTGCGTCTTTGATGCTTAAATTGAATAAATGATTTTGACTTTGACTTTGACATGGATAAGACGAAGATCATGTTTAATGTTCATGTTCCACCTATACCGGTAATTGTTGGAAACGATACACTCGAAGTTGTAGACGAGTACGTCTACCTGGGACAGACTGTCCAATTAGGTAGGTCCAACTTCGACAAGGAGGTCGCACGAAGAATACAGCTCGGATGGGCAGCGTTCGGAAATTCGCTTCGATCCATATTTTCGTTCCCAATACCTCAGAGACTGAAAACCGAGGTTTTCAACCAGTGTGTGTTGCCAGTGCTGACTTATGGCACTAAGACGTGGTCCCTTACTGTAGGCCTCATTAACTAAGGACTATGCTTGGGGTTTCCCTGCGTGATAAGATCCGAAATGAGAAGATCCGTAGGGGAACTAAGGTCACCGACATAGCTCTCTAAATTAGCAAGTTGAAGTGGCAATGGGTAGGCTACATCGCTCGCAGAACTGATAACCGATGAGGAAGAATAGTTCTCGAGTGGCGACCACGCACCGGAAGACGATGCGTAAGCAGGCCCCCACTAGGTGAACCGACGTCTTCGTCAAAGCCGCGGGAAATTGCTGGATGCAGGAAGCGAGTAGCCGGTCCAAGTGACGTTCTATGAGGGAGGCATATGTTTAGCAGTGGACGTCTGCCGGCTGATAATGATAATGATGATCATAGATGGATTACGTAACTCCATAGCGCACTTCCGGAAATCTGTGTCCATATATCCAGTATAGCCGTTCATCAAACCAGAAGGTATTATATATGCTATTATACGTGCAGCTTGATATTCATTATAGTCTTTTCAATAAGAATGTATATTTTGGCAGAATCGTCCCCAACAAAACTTATATTATGGTACGCCTATAAAAGAAATTTCATTAAAAAAATTACACAATAATTCTTAACATAGCCAGCGCTTTACGTTCCTAATGCTTAAGGACAGCCGATTCTCTCAGGCAAGACTATTTCCACAATGACCAAAAAAGACACAGTTTAAGTTAGCAGATAGGCCAGCTCTATTTGACCGCCTTCAAAACTTAAAACAACTTTTATGGGCACGCGTCGCAATTTATATCAGGCAAAGATAAAATTACTAAGTATCACTGCAAATTGTTAAAGGAAGACGAGTTAATTTCTATCAGGCGGAGTATTTGTCCGTATCGTCACTTGAAAAAAAAATGTCGCTTCTTGTAGTGAGTACCTTTTCAAAAGAGCGACGTCACGGGGTGCTGCTAAAGCAAATCTGATTTTAGCTTGCTCTTGCACGTCAGTTTCTTTGAGATAGATGTCCCACAGCTTGTCCCATTCCGATTGAGTGGCCGACTTCATACCTGTTAAAAAGATTTTTAAATTAGCATCTTACTATACTAGCTCTCTCTTAAATATCTCGGGTTGGCACATCGCAATGACATTGTAGTTGGAATAGAGATCACTGTACTACCTCTAAAATACATAAAATACGATATTTTATTATTGAGATTTGTATCTATTTCAACTATTTCCCAAACTCCATGCATCTACGTGTACACCTGTAGTTGTTATTGAGCTGTAAAGGTTTAGAACGGACAGGCGGGCATACAGAACAATCTTATAAGACTTCCAAAAATACGGTGTACCTCTGAATTTCGACAAAGTCTAAGTCAAATCATTTATTCAATTTAGGCAAAACTCACTTATGAACGTCAATTATTCATTATAATGAACTAAGACTCTACCGCCGCGTTCCAAAACATATAGAGCCTACTGAGAAGAAACGGCAAGAAAGTCGGGGCCATTCTATTTATATAGATTTTTACAATGTTTCTACTTAGGTACTACTAATATTAAATTTTACGGGTGGCAAAATAACAGCTTGCCAGAAGTGAAGTCTTCTTTCAAGCATCTTTGTCTTCTATATAATGTCGGACCAGTTTAATACTTCGACAGTAGCTTACTTCGAAAAAACATAGTCCGACAAGTCATTACTTCGACATAACATATATTCGACAAGAATTGCTCACAAAGAACGTAGCGTAGTATCTAGTCAGAGCAGTCACAATAGACGACAGTAGGTTGAATGGTGACCATACAGCGCGTGAGCCAAGCGAGCGTAGCGAGCGTGCTTCGACAGCGCCTGGAGAAACGCAAGAATGAGGCTAACCTACACCTCGATAAAGATATAACGCAGCACTTTTGGTATAAAATTATTGTCGAACTATGTATTTTTGAAGTAAGTGACGTATTGAACTTGTCGAAATACAGAGATACGCCCTCAAAAAATAGTATCGTACCATTGTCATAGACAAGTCCACGCAAGTCCGGTTCGACAACAGCAGGATTGGTCGTCTCGTGACTGTTGAGCCAAGAGATAAACAAGTTCCTTAACTTGGCGTTGGCATCAGGGAGGCCGTACTTGGCGCCCAGTGACAGTATATTCGTTCGTAGTAACCTAAAATATATATTATGTTAACTTTCAAATTGATCATTTAAAAATCATAAGGGCCAATATATTTTTTTAAATATAACTGACCCGCCAGCCAGCTCCACTCGTGTGGTCTACGGGATACTAATATAATAAATAATATACAGAAAACAAACTAATTCGTTGATTTAAACAGTCAGTCACAGTTCGTCAGTGTGAAATAAAATGAAAAATGTTTAGCGTTCTAGAATAGACGTCACCTAAGTTACTACCTGAAAAATCAGCTATGGTAGCCGACACGTAGCAGCAGCAGACGACGTGTCGTCGCTTCCTTTCGCCGCAGTCATGTTTTCAAACTCAACTGCAGACGGCAACTGCAGATGGCATCAACCAATTGAAAAACGATACGAAAGGTTTAGTTTAAAAGCTTTTCAGTTGTTTTACTAGCTAGATTGGTACCCGCGAGCGGCACTACTGATTGATCGGCGGTCGGGCGACAGTGACGTCTGCCGCTCAACGACGCGTCGCTAGCTTCGTGTCGCTAACTACGAATGGTATTTCAATAATGTCGCTGCGACACGTCGTCTGCTGCGGCTTCATGTAGCCGGCTTCCAACTTGCACCTTCTCCTGTCAAAGGTCCTGTCAAAGTCGGTCGAGCCGTTTAAATATAGATAGATAAAACGTGTAAAATATGAACAAAATATCAACAAATATACTTAATAAAAACATAAGAATAACATTGTACAATAGGCTTAGCCGAACCTAACAGACAGATAAAATATTTGTTACAATAGGCGTATTTTCATTTACGTTTAGTAAAAAGCTGTTATTTTGACCTTACAGGCAGATAATTTGATTTTATTTTTTTGTATGCATAGATAGATCTAGAATTAATAAAAAAATATTGGAAATCTAGTGACGAACTATTTTATTTTTAAATAACATTTTGACGTTCTTTCGAAATTATTCTTTCGGTTGCATAATGCTGTCAAAGCTGTTCAATAGATGTGGCTCCGTCCCCGTAAGACGGTTTAAATCAGATAGAGAGTTAAAATTCGATGCTCGGACCTCAAGTCGGTGGCCTAGATGGTCATGGCGTCTGACACGGATTGCCGGAAGACGCGGGTTCGAATCCCTCGTGCTCGGACATCCTCGGACGATTTCTCTAAAAATTGCAATATTTTGACGGTTTAACTTACGAGGTAGGTAGGCACAGTCGAGTACTTAGACTGGTTGCGTGACCTTTCCGGGTCACTTCTTTATAGTGCTCTATTTCTACAGAGAGTGGGCCTACCATGAAAGTTTGTGTTAGTAAAACGTAATAATATCGTTGACGATCGTCATTTGAATTCAGTACAAACTGTCATTATATCTAGTACATTTGTGGCACAGACAAGTGTTTATCATGACGAGTAAGTGTGACGAAGCGCGACGCGTTTTATGAATTGTATATGTGTTCCTATTTACTATGTACGAACATTTAATAGCAAATCATTCGTACTGCAACCTCTAAATCTAGCGCGTAAGTTCAACCGTCAAATATTTATCGTACATCTTATACGATTTAAATAAAAATGTTTTAAACTTGTTAATTGTATATTTAATTAAGTAAAGTTAAAGTTCAATTTATTTTAGTAACGTAAAGTTAATTCTTCTTCTTTAAGTGCCTCTCCATTACTGAAGGTTGGCAGTCGGCTTCTTAAATGTTTCTTTGTCAATCACCAATCTGAACAATTGCTCCACGGTCTTAATTCCAGTCCACTCCCTGATATTACGGAGCCAAGACATCTTTCGTCTACCCGATTTACGCTTCCCGGGTTCATTTCCCATCATGATGGTCTGCAGGAGAGAATACCGATCATGCCGTAGAACATGTCGGAGGTAGGCGACCTTTCTCTGCTTGACAGTCTTCTACGTTTGTGACTTTATCCGTCCAACTGATGCAAAGCATGCGACGGTAAGACCACATTTCAAAAGCTTCTACTTTTTTACGGACCTCTGCTTTCATGGTCCACGCTTCACACCCATACAAGACCACTGGCCAGATGTAGCATTGAAGGAGCCTGGTTCTCAATTCAATGGAGAGTTGACGACTGCACAGGACTTTCTGCATGTTTGTGAATGAAGCACGGGCTATTTCGATACGCGCACGAATTTCAGTATCGCTTTCCCAAGTGTCAGTGAGCCACGAGCCTAAATACTTGTATTTGTCAACGTTCTCTAGCGTTTTACCCTCTACCTGAATGTTAGCGCGGATTTTGTGCGAGTGTGATATTACCATGACTTTAGTTTTCGACACGTTCATGTTCAATCCGAATTTTCTGCTGTGTAACGAAACTCTGTTGACTATCTCTTGAAGGCCTTCCTTAGTGTTTGCTATTAGAACGGTATCGTCAGGATAGCGTAAATTGTTTATAAGTTGCCCGTTGATAACACCGTGCTCCACGTCTTCAAGCGCTTCTTTGATAATCACTTCTGAGTAATTGTTGAACAGGATCGGGACATAATACAACCCTGTCTTACACCCTTCTGTACGGAGACTGGGTTCCTCTGCTCGCCATCCATCTTTACCGTCACACATTGGTTCCAATACAAATTCCGGATTATACGCAGATCTTTGTCGTCTAGGCCTATATCTTCCAATATCTTAATTAGTTCCACGTGTTTGACACGGTCAAAGGCTTTTTCATAGTCTATAAAACAATGATATAGGTACATTTTGTTGCTTATCACGGCATTTTTGGACCAGAACATTAAGTGCAAACTGCGCCTCTCTCGTCCCCATACCAGAACGAAAGCCAAACTGGCTTACCCCGAGTTGTGCATCGCATTTAGCTCAGATAGCGGTAAAGTTAATTGACTTTATTAAATTATAAAATCTTTAGCTTGCAATTGAAACTAAGGAACGCCAACAAAAACTTACTTTGATCTTTTGTTACATAAACAAGTAAAATTTGAAAAATTTAATACCTACTTCCATTCTATTCCGTTATTGGAATGTATCTCAAAAACTACTGGACCGAATTTTATGAAATTTAAATGAGTCCACACGGGAAGCACCAGCTATCAAACAAAAAAGAAGCTTAAGAATCGGTTCACCCAGTCGAAAGTTATGAGGTAACAAACATAAAAAAACATACAGTCGAATTGAGTACCTGCTCCTTTTTTTGGAAGTCGGTAGAAAACTATATTCTTGCAACAAGAAATAATTATACAGTTTAAATACCTAATTAACAAGTACACAGCGGCATCATTATGGTCATTTACTGTTATTTTTTATCAGTTATTATATATGTAGGATATGTTTTGTTTGGATATAATATGTAGAATATGTTTTATCTGGATTTAATATGAAGGATATGTTGTATTTGGATTTAATATATAGGATGTGTTTTATCTAAATATAATGTATATAATGTGTATGATATGTTTTATCTGGATGCAAATAATAGTATATGTTTTACTTGGATATCATAAGCAGGATATAATATGTAGGATATGTTTTATCTGGATTTATTAAGTAGGATATGTTTTATCTGGATTTATTAAGTAGGATATGTTTTATTTGTAACAGTACAGAAACATTTTGTATGATAATAACATAACAATTACAACGTTCATATCATCTGGATATAATAAATAGGGTATGTTTTAACTGGATTTAATATGTAGGAACGATATGTTGGATCTGTATTTAATATGGATGATATGTGTTCTATAGAAATAATATGTAAGATACGTTTTTGGATATAATATGTAGGAGATCCTTTATCTGGATATAAGAAGCGGGATATATTTTATCTGGATAAAATATGTAGGATATGTTTTATTTGGAACAGCACAGTACACGTTTTGTATAATAATAACATAACAATAACAGCGTTCTGTAGGATTCTGTGTGAGGCATTTACACGCGCACACATATAATTAAATCCAATATACGAGAACAAAGATGTCTGTACGTCAAAGCTATGTTAAGAAGTAACAGATACAATACGTTACTATATTATATTATACTATGTTACTCTTGCGAATTTTGTTGCACAATGCACACAGTTACGCACAGTTTACCTGTCAACAACACTGATGTCTGTCATGTCCCAGCTCTGTTTTTTATAAACCCGTCCAATCAACTGTTGCATGTATTTCTGGAACAACAAATATTAAATAATTTATTAATTTCTTATTTCTTGAAAATAGTGTTTTTTATGCAATCAAGTAACATGACGCGCAAGTAGTGCACCCGATGGTAAGCACTACACTTAACCATGACAGTTGTAATGGCATCCAGAGGTTAGAAGCCCGAGATATTGGTTTTTGAGTCTTATACGCCCTGGAATTTCACATGCTACTTCTTTGTACTTCACACTTTAACACAGCAATGCTTGCACACTATTACTTCGCGGCAGAATATCTGGCACTACTGTGGTATCAAACAAGACAACAGAGCACAAGAGGCCTACCCCCCAGTAGGTAGGGTTTCCTTTCCTCTTACGATTCCCATCACGAAGGCGGACTGAAAAATCTACAATCTGGAGTAGATTGTAGATTTTTCCGTCCGTCCGTAACGTTTCCGAGTTTATTAAGGAATGTGTATGTGTACCATCAAAATTTTAAAATCAATAATTAAATCGAGCCGCCATTCATAATTGTAATTTCAACAGTGAATTTTAATTTTATAACATTTAACACATGAAAGCCTGCTTAGTGCGACCAAACGTTGCAAATTTAAAGAGAAAAATAAACGAACGGGATTCGAACTCGCGGCTTCCGCCAATCCGTGTCAGACGCTGGTCATGACTACTAGGCCACCGAGGCATACCGTCCGAGCACCAGAGAAGTCGAGGACAAGATCTATCCCTAAAGTCCCAAACCAGGCAGAGCCTGTACTTTGGTGGCTACGCGCGTTAATAATAATACTGGCTGCTTGGTATAAACACTTACAAACAATGAGCGCATGCCATAGAAAATATAATACGTACCTGCAAATAAACATGGCCGAAAGAGTTAAGCAGCCTGCCTGACAGCTCAGTGAATATTCTTCTGGCCGTGTCCCAAGGCACGTAATCTTCTTCTACAATGAGGTATGTGCTAAGCTTCAGTGCTAGCTCGTAGGGTATCGCTCGAGCCTCGGCTAAGGCAAACGCGTCATTCAAAAGGTGCGATCGATCTGATATCGTCAGCTGAAAATAATTGTTATAGAGGCTGATTACAAATAACTAAACGTCTATTTATTCTATTTGTCGAACGATCTACGCTACTTTTGCAAATCCGTCCCAAATTTTAGATTTCGTCGCATTGAACGTTGGATTCACACTGAGTCCAATCCGAATCAACCACTCGGATTCCGTTTATATGAACTCCTTTTCCCCAACGAATGTGAGTTTGGGTCTATAAAAACGTATCTACCATCTACACAAATCAAGGAAGAACTGCTGAATGGATTTAGATGAAATTTGGAGTGAAGATAGATTGGGATTAACACATGCACATATATACTTTTTATGCCAAAACAACATGTAGTTACAGACGGATCACAATAACCAAGCGGATACTAGTATATTTTACCTAGCTACACCTGCGTGGCGTTCGTTGATGATGTGTTGTATCCTATGATAAAGTATCTCATGTGTTAACCCAGCGCCTTATCTGACGCCACACCAAATTATAATCAAATATCGGACCATATTTAATTCTATGCCTATGAGCTTAAGGAAATACTTAACAAAAATACTAACTCACTTACAACCTTTTTTTTATAATTTTAGTGCGTAAATGGATTACTGCTGTGGAGTGTTCACAGAAAAGGCAAGTACAAATGGATCACTGCTGTGCAGTGTTCACAGAAAAGGCAAGTACAAATGGATTACTGCTGTGAAGTGTTCACAGAAAAGGCAAGTACAAATGGATCACTGCTGTGCAGTGTTCACTAAAAAGGTAAGTACAAATGGATTACTGCTGTGAAGTGTTCACAGAAAAGGCAAGTACAAATGGATCACTGCTGTGCAGTGTTCACAGAAAAGGCAAGTACAAATGGTTCACTACTGTGAAGTGTTCACAGAAAAGGCAAGTACAAATGGATCACTGCTGTGCAGTGTTCACAGAAAAGGCAAGTACAAATGGATTACTGCTGTGCAGTGTTCACAGAAAAGGCAAGTACAAATGGATCACTGCTGTTCAGTGTTCACAGAAAAGGCAAGTACAAATGGATCACTGCTGTGCAGTGTTCACTAAAAAGGCAAGTACAAATGGATTACTGCTGTGAAGTGTTCACAGAAAAGGCAAGTACAAATGGATCACTGCTGTAAAGTGTTCACAGAAAAGGCAAGTACAAATGGATCACTGCTGTGCAGTGTTCACAGAAAAGGCAAGTACAAATGGATTACTGCTGTGAAGTGTTCACAGAAAAAGCAAGTACAAATGGATCTAATGTTAATAAAAAACCTCATATTAATATATCATATTTAAATATAATGTTATTAGTATTACTTTGGATAGGCAGAAGGTAATTTCTGGAACTACCAACCCCATACAGTTTTTTTCGACATCTACATCTACATAATAATATAAACTTATAAAGAGGAAAGATTTGTGTGTTTGTTTGTTTGATTGAATCGAATAGGCTAAGTACTGGACCGATTAGAAAAATTCTTTCACCAATGGAATCCTACATGTTCCCTGATTAACATAGGCTATATAATATTGTAAAAAAATTAGGAACCCATATGAAAACTTGTAACCCAAGGTATGGAAAAAAAACTAAAAGACGTCCTTATATCGCGTACTCTGCGGAAACTATTGAAATTTACGGGATTTCACCATACCACGCGTGATAAGCCGCGGGAGAAGTTTCTTAATATCAAAATAAATCAAACTGAAGCAAGGCATCTGAATTTTTTTTGTCATCCTTGTTAGTTGGCTAAATAAAACGTGCAAAGACTAAGAGCTTTGTAAGTAGGTATTCACCTGTCCAGAATTGGATTTCAGCTGTTTAATCAATTTCTCCCACATGTCAGTAGAATAGTTGACTCTGTAGTAACCCACTTGGTTATTGTTTATCTTCAACCAGTCCTCTTCAAGCTTCAAGGTTATGTTCACTGAAATGATTATGATAATACTTAATATTAAGTATGAACCATATAAAACTAAATAAAAATAGGGAATCTAATTGTAGGCTTTATATATATAATTACATTGCTAAAAGCATTTGGAGCCCTAAACTAGTCAATGGTAGTGATTACCTTGTATTGCATTTGCAATTAAGAATTGTCATTTGCAAGTGTTATACGAATTTGGAATGTAGCTTGAACAGAATAAGAACACCATAATTTACTAAATAGATTTTAGTCCGCTAGTTTAGTTTGGTGTTCCAACACGCGAATTGCTGCCAATACGTGTATCGTGAGGCGCCAGTTACTCAAGTGTTATGTTTATATATGCAACTTGCTGACACAGAACAGTTATTAGTTATTATAGGCCATGCAGGTCCAATGCATCATAGTCAAAATTATTTATTCAATTTAGGCATCAAAGTCGTACTTATGAACGTCAATTTTTTATTATAATGTACTTTAAAGACTCTACCGCCGCGTTCCAAATATATAGAGCCTACCGAGAAGAAGCGGCAAGAAACTCGGGGCATTCTTTTTATATAGATGTTTACAATGATTCTACTTGTTTGCATGTTAGCGGATAGGCAAGTGACCAGCCAAGGTGTCGTCCTTCTGTAAATATCGATCGAAAGACCACTTGCGCGCAGGCGGTCGGCAGCAACCGAACACGTATTCAGGTATAAATTACAATATAACTATTACTCTAGCTCAGGTCAGCTCAAATACAAGCTCCCGTCTACCTGTAAAGGTGCACATGCACAGGTAGACTTCTCTGTAGACCGTATCGTGTGTGGCCTGCTTAAAATTATGTATTGCAATTATGAATTTTTTAACTTACCTCTCTCGACTGTGTCCGGAAACCATAATATATTTTGATTTGATCCTTTATTGGTTTTGTACGTGATTGGCACGAACCAGCGGTAACTGAAAATATATTTTTAATATGAAAAACGGGATTCACTCGCGTAAAAAAGTCACATCTTTCCGACTATAGTTTTAACCACATCCGGTGGTATTTTTCAAGAAGAGTGCAGAACGCTCGCGTTTGAATTTTGACATTTTTACGTTAGGGGATTCCGGTTTTTTTTTTATTACAAATGTGTACAAACCACGTTAGTTTTCATAATGAAAATATATTGGAATCTTCAACAACAACTTCATATCGTCCGGTCTGGGCAATGGTATCCATCTCGTAGCAAAACCAAACTGTTTTACTCCGTGAGGAAGGAAAGTAGAAACAGGGAAAAAATATTCCATCTGCCTTAGGGATGCGAATCGTAATTGACGAGGAAACATAGGCGGTAGGCCTCTTGTACAAAAGGCATTCTTGGTTGGTATCACCGCAGTGCCAGATAAATTGATTATAACCGGTTCAGCATTACTGTGTTAGGGTGTGAAGGACGCTGTAGCAAGGAAAATTCCTGGGTGAAAAAGACTAATGCCTCGAGGTGAAGAGCAAAGTACTATGCTCCGCAAAACTATATAGTTCTACGCTGGAACTCTGGGTGGCATTGCAACTGAGCAAGGTGACCAACTTACCATGTCGTCATATAATTGCATATAGCAAAGGCAGGTTAAGTTTCAGACAAAATAAAAAAGTCAAGATTACAAGAGGGCAGAATGTTGTGAACAGAGAAATGAGGCCGGTAAAACTACGCCTCGAAAAATTACACACAACAAAACTACGTCTTGACTCGTCCGTCGAACTATCGCGGCGCGTGCAAGCAACACGTAAAATTTGAATTATCTCTCAATTTAAAATTATTATTTACTAATTAATTTTAATAATGAGATAATGGCATCACCGATGCACGCATTACATGTTTAGAAAACCGGCCTCACTTCTCTGTTCACAACATTCTGTCTTGACTTTTTTATTTTGTCTGAGGGTTAGGTATTCTGCCTTGAAACAGTATACAAGCATTACGCTTGCTGATATGTTCGGTGACTGAATTATACTCTCTTACGGAAATAAGTACAATAGCCCCCAAAAACATACGGAAATCGTTAGTTACAATGGAATGTTAAAGAACCTTACTTGAAATGTGAGTCATTAGGAGAAACCGCATCAGGATCTGTGAGGAATCTGGTCTGCGTGACGAGATATGTGTCAGGTTCGTCTCCACGGCCCACGTTCAGTACAGGATAGCCCATTTGTCTCGTCCAAGTGTCCATAATATACCTACAATATTGGTCAACTTTTATAAACAGGTACTGATTATATAAACAGGTATTTTGCTGTAGGTTTTTTTAATAGAAATATATTTGCGCCCTTTGGGATAATCATATATATACGGAAACAGGTTTTGTAATGTGCTGTAGATTTCTTTCATACACATATACTTGCGCCCTGCGGGATCACCCGCGTTTTCCAGGATAATAAAATTTCCTATGCATTTTTTTTTTTTTTTTTTTTTTTTTTTTTATGTACAATAGGTTAGCGCTTGACCACAACTCGCCTGATGTTAAGCGTAGTTGTGATCTACGATGGAGCGCGCTTACCTAGAAGATACCGATTCACTCTCGACTTAAAGACACGTAGATTATATTTATCAGGAAACAGAGACATCGGCAGTAAGTTCCACAGTTTGGCAGTTCGCACAATGTAAGAGCCAGAAAACCGCTTAGTGCGAGTCCCTGGAACTTCAACCATGTAGCGGTGACGCCTTGAGGTGTCTCTGCTCGTCCGGTGATAAAAATGCATAGCCTAATGCCACATAGCCTAATATTCCACAAGAACCTGGCTATCTATTTTGTATAAACATACATACATACATATATAATATAAATAATTTTTTTTTCAAATCCCATCTCCATCGTTTTATCCACGCGACATTGGCGAAATTGCGCAACCTCGCAAAAGCAATTTATATAAAAAGTTAAGGGAAGAGAAGTGAAGACTTCAATGAAAATTGGATTGCCCCGAAGATCAGCGATCTATGGCTAGGTTTCAGACACAAAACATTATGGAAGTAGCAGCATTGATCAAAATGTACCAAATGCGTAAATGTACCTATAAATACATTGTTGCTACATATTCGTATATGTAAGTTTATATCTCAGATGTTTTGTTCCACTTAACCAAAAACCTTAATAAAAAACCATTTAATTTAAATTGTGAATCGAGATTAAAATTAAATGCTATATGAAAGAAGAAACCAGTAAGAAGCTTATCAACTAACAAAATCCAACTTTATTATCATGGACCTTATGGTCCAAGCTGTAACGTAGTCTGATCGGTCCTATCAATTCAACCTATTTATGGTTTTAACTTACGTAAGGTTCAAATCCGGGTTGTTATTTTTGAAGTATGGGTCGAGCGACGAGAGCAGTTCCTGCGTGACCGTGTTTCCGAAACGGTGTTCTTTCAGGTAATCTGAGACGCCCTCACGGAAGTTCTCTTCCCCGATGAACCCTTCCAACATGCGTAGTACTGATGCCCCCTGCAATTGTTTTGCAACACGTTATTCCACAGAAAATTTATCCCGGGCCTAAGAAGTAGCCCAATGTATTATATCAAGTATTTTATTATTTTCTACCGACTTCCAAAAAGGAGGAGGTACTCAATTCTCATAACTTTCGATAGGGTAAACCGATTCTCAAAATTCTTTTTTTGTTTGATGGTTTTCAGGCTGGTGCTTCCCAGCGTGATCCCATTTAAATTGCATCAAATTTGGTCCAGTAATTTTTGAGTTACACTCCAATAACTTCATCATCATCATCATCATCAGCCTGTAGCAGTCCACTGCTGGACATAGGCCTCTCCAATTGCACGCCACTTAGGTCTATCTTGGGCTTCTCGCATCCAGTTTTTGCCAGCCGTCTTGCGCAGATCGTCACTCCACCGTGCCTCAGGACGTCCTACACTACGTTTGCCGAGACGCGGTCTCCACTCTAGAACTCGTTTACCCCAACGGTTGTCGGTTCTACGGCTAATATGGCCAGCCCACTGCCACTTCAGCTTGCTGATCCGGTGGGCTATGTCGATGACCTTGGTTCTCTGACGGATCACTTCATTTCTGATGCGATCCCTCAGAGAAACACCGAGCATAGCCCTTTCCATAGCCCGCTGAGCGACCTTGAGCTTGTGGACCATTCGAGCCGTCAGTGTCCACGTTTCGGCTCCGTATGTCATGACGGGTAGGACGCACTGATTGAAGACTTTCGTCTTCAGGCACTGTGGAATCGGCGAAGTAAGGACTCGTAGCTTCCCAAACGCTGCCCAGCCCAGCCGAATTCTTCTATTCACCTCGTTCTCAAAGTTGTTTTTTCCCAACTGCAATTTCTGCCCGAGGTACACATATTTTTGAACAACTTCGAGAACGGCGCCGTGTATCGCAATCGGTTCCGGTAGAACATGTTCGTTGAACATGACCTTAGTTTTGTCCAAGTTCATCCGTAGGCCGATGCGTATAGAAGAGTCAGCCAGGTCATTCAGCATCTGTTGCAGGTCCTGCAGCGTCTCTGCCACGATGACGATATCGTCAGCAAATCGCAAGTGAGAGATGTATTTGCCGTTGATATTAATGCCACGTCCTTTCCAGTTCAGCGTCTTGAACATATCCTCCATTGCATTTGAAAACAATTTCGGGGAAATAACGTCCCCTTGTCTCACTCCTCGATGCAACGGTATGGGACTTGTTTGCTGATTCTGTACTTGGACGGACATGGTGGCGGTTTCGTAAAGACATCTCATTACTTGGATGTATCGCCAATCTATCTGGCAACGCTGCAGGGACTCCAGAACAGACCAGATTTCAACCGAGTCAAAGGCCTTCTCATAGTCCACGAATGCTAGACACAGGGGCTGATTATATTCTTCGGTCTTCTGTATAATATGCCGCACTGTGTGAATGTGGTCTATGGTGCCGTATCCGCTCCGAAACCCAGCCTGTTCCGGTGGTTGGAATTCGTCGAGTCTACGCGCAAGACGGTTCGTGATCACTCTTGAAAACAGCTTATAGACGTGGCTTAGAAGGGATATGGGTCGATAGTTCTTCAGCAGGGTCTTATCTCCCTTTTTGAAGAACAGGACGACCATACTCCTACTCCACGCCTCTGGAGTTCTCCCTTCGAACAGGACAGCGTTAAAAAGCTTCTGGAGCTCCCTCAGTACGGGTTTACCTCCTGCTTTTAGTAGCTCTGTTGTAACGCCATCCTCTCCAGGGGCTTTTCCATTTTTAAGCTGTCCAAGAGCGATCTCGATTTCGCCAATACTGATTTCTGGCAAGTCTTCGGTGAAATGGCGTGTTAACGTGGCTCTAGGATCATTTTCGGGATCAGGTGGAGATGCATGCGATGCGTATAATCGGCCATAAAAGTCCTCCACTTCCGAAAGGACTGCCGGCTTCGAAGCAACGACTTCTCCACTAGCTGTGGTCAACTTCGTCAGGTGGCTTCTTCCAAGAGATTGTACGAACACCTTTGACCCCCGATTCTGCTCGATCGCTCTTTCGATCGAAAGAGTATTGAAGCACCGGAGGTCGTGTCGTACGTTCTTGTTGATCTCTCGGTTTAGAGTCCGCTTTTCTGACGAAGTGATGGGTGGGTTTTCACGTCGTTCCTTCATTAGCCCCAAAGTCTTTTCTGAAAGCTTGGACTTCTTGCCCTTACGCTGCATGTAACAAAATCTCGTACCTTCTTCCCTGAGGACCCGAGTCACATTTTCGAGGTTCTGGTTTACGTCTGTGGTGGTTTCCACGGCAGCGAATTGGTTTTCCAGGTTTAGCTGGAATGTTTCAGATCCTGCAATGGTTTGGAGCAGTGTTGGTCGGAGCCTGGACTTCATCAGACGGACTCGTTGCGCCTTGAAGTTGATATTCAGAGAGCCTCGGACAAGTCGGTGATCGCTACCGGTATTGAACCTGTTGATCACGGAGACATCTCTAAATATGTGCCTTTTATTCGTCATGATGAAGTCAATCTCATTTTTAGTCCTAGTGTCGGGGCTTAGCCACGTCCACTTCCTTTGGGGCTGTTTCTTAAAGAAGGAGTTCATCAAGAAGAGCCCCTCCCGTTCGAGGAAGTTGACGAGCATTTGCCCCCTATGATTTCTGCGTCCAAAGCCATGGCATCCTACTACCGATTCGCCGAAATTCTGTACTCCCACTTTAGCGTTAAAGTCCCCCATGACAACGGTGTACTGGGTCTTTGTAGTGAAGTGGAGGGCCCTCGATATGTCATCGAACATATCCTCCACTTCATCGTCCGAGTGTGTCGAGGTCGGTGCGTACACTTGCACCACCTTGAGGCTATACCTCTCGGTGAGCTTTACAATAAGGTACGCTACCCTGTTCGACACACTGGACACTTCCACAACGTTGTCAGAAAGGGACTTGTTTACCAGAAACCCAACGCCACCTTGGGATTGTTGGTCTCCCTCTCGGAAGTACATAAGGTGGCCCGATTCTAGGGTTAAGGTGTCCTCCCCCTCTCTTCGGACTTCACTCAACCCCAGTATGTGCCACCTAATTTTCCCAAGTTCCACCTCTAGTTGCGCCAGATGCGAGTCAAGCCTTAGCGTGCGTCCGTTATACGTCGCCAGGGTCAGTTGTTTGTGGTGGCCTCCCGTAGCCCGGAGATTCTTAGCACCCCCCTTATAATTGTATTATGCACATGTGTGTTATAGCTCGGTTTATGAGCCTGAAAGCGATGTAATAAGGCTCACTTTACGAGCAAGTGTGTTGAACATAAAATTATATTGACATTAGTAATATAAAACGGTCACAAGAGCGTCAGTAGCACACGTGCAATTGTTGCGCAAACACAAAACTAAAATCATTTTTTTTAGTAAATTGTGGTAGTTTTTATTCTGAAATTCGAAGTTATATAACGTTTGCGAATCATCATCATCATCTCAGCCGTAGGACGCCCACTGCTGAACATATGCCTTCCCCACAAACAAGTTGGAAGCGGCCTGCATTCAACGTCGTCCTGCTACCTTGCGAATACTAGTCCTTAAATGTGACATATCTAGAAACTAAACAACTTTAAACGGTATAAATACACACAGCTAGAATAGTTTATTTTAGTTATTTCCATAGCGTTATGACTTATGGCATACTGCTCTGGGTATATTCTCATCTTAATTATATTTTCATACTGCAAAAAAGGGACGAGCTATCTACAGTTTAGCTCCCTGAGTTCCACTTAGACATAAGTTTAAAGATATAAACATTCTAAACTGTTGTCTCTCAGTTTATCTATGAAAATCTATTGTTAGTCAAGAAAAACATGAACAGTTTTGATACAAGGAGTGATGCTCATTCCATCAACACGCGAAATAAGCACAAGCTATCCGTACATGTAACGCGTCTCCACAGAATAAGTCATTCTTTTATGGGACAATGAATACGATTCTATACTTAACTTCCCAATGTTATCCGAGATTTGCCTAATAATAAGTTTAAAATTACTATTAAAACTAAACTCTGCCAAAAAGGTTATTACAAAATTTCGGATTACTTGGAGGATAAAACAGCTTGGGACTGATCACTCCAGGATCTATCTACTCGTGTATTACGATGACAAAGTGTAGCGTGTCTTGCCTTACTGATATCATTATTATAGTCTCTTTTATAAGGCAACACACTGGAGCTAAAATTAAATAAACATTTGTTAAATACATTAAGTACCTAAGTGGCGATAAAAAAAATATGTAAAAAGACAAGACCACTGAGTTTCAAGCCGGATCTTCTCAGTCCAGCTGGGTTATTCTAATTCACACGGAAACGATTCGGAGACAAAAAAGGCCTATCCGTCTCTGTCATCTACATTCAGGATGACAGAGACGGATATGCCGTTTCAGTCTCCGAATCGTTTCCGAGAGAATTAGAATAACGGGCCTGGTCGCGTCCCGATCCGGTTGTTTAACTGATTAAAGAAATTGATTGATTTAAGAAAAAATAAATGTAAAATGACAATTTGTAATTGCCTACGTAGGCATATACAGAATAAATGATTTGATTTTGATTTTAGTTTTATATTATTATATCCCGACGTTTCGAACACTTTTAAGTGAACATGTCAAAGTCAAAATCATTTATTCAATTTAGGCATCAAAGACGCACTTATGAACGTCAATTTTTCATTATAATGTGCTTTAAAGACTACCACCGCGTTCCAAAATATATAGAGCCTACCGAGAAGAAGCGGCAAGAAACTCGGGGCCATTCTTTTTATATAGATGTTTTACAATGTTTTTACTTAGGTAGTACAAATATTAGCTCCAGTGTGTTGCCTTACAAAAGAGAACATAATAATGGTATCAGTAGGGCAAGACACGCTACACTTTGACATCTTAGTACACGAGTAGATAGATCCTGGAGTGATCAGTCCCAAGCTGTTTTATCCTCCAAGTAATCCGAAATGTTGTAATAACCTTTTTGACAGAGTTTAGTTTTAATAGTAATTTTAAACTTATTAATAGGCAAATCTCGGATAACATTGGGAACTTTATTATAGAATCGTATACATTGCCCCATAAAAGAATGACTTATTCTGTGGAGACGCGTTACATGTACGGATAGCTTGTGCTTCTTTCATGCTTGTGCATGGTCACGGGTAGACATATTTGTTCATATGCGGTTATGTTTACGCAGATGTAGTCATGTACCTTCGTGCTCTCTAAACAGCCGTGCGATTCTCTAAGAGCAAACATCGTTTCATCTTTGACAACATCCGTGAAACAAAAGTAAACAAGTATTGGACATCGGTGAGCTCATCGACGAATCATTAGAGAATCGCACGGCTGATGTAAGACTGCCTACAATTGAATAGAATAACCATATTTTAGAATTGTCATTCTAACTGTTATACGAATGTGGAGTTTAGTGTTAACAGAATAAGAACAAGTGCCATAATTACGAGAATTTCGGTATTAGTTCGCTAGGTTATTTTGATTTTCTGCACCAACGAATTTCTACCAGTGACTCCTTTAATTGAATAAATTGATTTGGTATTTGACTTTGATTACCTTATTGTAAGATATGCTGTCAAATATAGCGGTGATCTGATCTGGGGTGCTCACAGTTTGTACGATGGGATGGCTGGACAGTTTCGAATCTATGTCGAGTACACGATGCAATGTTTGTGGCAGGAATTGGTCGAGCTGGAAACAATAAAGAATAAATATCTAATCTAAGTATCTAATACGACGCATCAATATTCCAAGCAACCTTCACACATTGGCAAACATTGCTTCAAGTTTCGTGTAGTTTGAAACATTATTTTCCATTATTAGTGGACTTGTAAATATTTACAGTTGCATAAAGTGACCCTGTTTTTCAAAAAGTCAAAATAAAGTCACAGTCAATTAATAAATCTTGTCTGTCGCTAAGTCTCTGTCCTGTAGGTCTACCATGAGTTTACAACATTGTCACCAATCGATGCTCGATGTCGACTGCCGCGAAAAACAGTATGAAAAAAGAACAGTGCACCCTCGCGGTCAATTGTAGAACTAAAATTGACAGCGAGTACGCCAATCACAAGCTTATAGGTAGGCGAGATCGAGTAACAACTATTGATGACATTTATATTGCCAACTTATGGTAGAGGTACTGTCTTATCGTATAACGTCAAATCTATAAGAAACACAAATCTAGGAAAGTTAAATAAAACCTACGATACGATAGCCATTGTTAGAGATTTTTCCCGCCATCCACCAATATAGTTCATTTACGAGTATAATTTTATAAAATGACTATTATATAAAACTCAGTAACAAGCTCTTCGTAATGTTATTGTATACTAGCTGTGCCCCGCGGTTTCACTCGCTTGGTGATGGATGATGATGAAGCGTATTTTATGTGTTAATCCAGCTCCTTATCCACCTCCAAACATAATTTCATTAAAACAGCCGTTTGAGCGTGAAAGAGGAACAAACATCCATACAACCATACATCCAAATTTTCACGTATATAGTATTATTAGGACGTACGTTTTTATAACGCACACATTTTTTTAAAAATAATAGATAAATAAAAGTACCATGGTCCATGAAGGTTCTATTGCATTCAGCGATTTAACTTGCATATAGGATGCAAATCCTTCGTTAAGCCAAACTTCGTCCCACCATTTCATTGTAACTGAAAAAGTAACAAACGCACGATACAGAACTAGAAAATTTCCAAACAAATGTGCACACGGACACGTGTGTACGCCGCAGCTTACGCGCAGACTAAAGCTGCGCGTACAAACGACTGAACACGAATGGGAAAGAACCCGCTGCCGGTTTCCTGCCTCTACCGCCGCCGCTGGCTGCGAGTGACGTTGATAAAAGTATTTGTATTTTGAACGATGATTTTGTTTTTAGGATACCGTATGAAACTGCCGTATTAATAACAACTCGTTCACACAGTTTGTAACTTGTGTCCAATGAGAAATAAGGCGAATGCAAGTGTCGAATTTGGTTAAGTAGCAAATTATCTATAGTGCCGAATTAAGGAAAATATTGTATAAATATTACTGGACTTATTAAAATATACTTTTTGAAAAAATATGTACTAAATAAACTAAACTTAACAATAAAAAAAAACTAAATAAATATGGACCTAATGCACAAAACTAACATAATACGTAAAGCTACAATGCGCGCCCGAGCAACGCACACATAGACTCCTCTCATGGACACGACATCTCAGTCGGAACAGTTGGGAACAGTACAAGAGCTACTGCCTTCTACTTCAGACACGCGTTTTCTAATGTTTTTATTTTGCAAAAATGGAGCAACAAAAAATAGTTCCTGTAACTGTTCATCTTAATAACACCATTGAGCGTTCATCGGCGCCTGGTGGTAATTGGACTATTGGTCGTAGAGAATAGCAACTTAGACCATTGGAAAGCTTATTTCAAGCCTCCAAATAAATATATTATTTTTGTATTTCTTGCAAAAAAAGCGTGCTGTAAAGTATCGTGCACTCAACGGCTTTACATTTTTATGTCTTTGTTGCTAAATGGGAAAAGCAATGACATTGATAGCATGTACTAAACTTTTTGGCCTTGTTTGTGCTCTTACAGCATCTAATAGTAGCATTGTTCTACGACAAAAAGTATTTAAATGACAAGCAGAAATCTAAACTTGTATAACAGTGGCATTAAAATTTAATTTGTATAGTTTTAATAGGTTTTTTAATCCATTATTCATGTTTTATTCGCAACAATCAATTAAACTAGACACGAGTGCCACTACCACGATAGTTTTTTCGCTCACGCCAGAATAAGTAACCCTACCGTGACCGCCGAGTTTAGGTTTGAAAAGTGAAGTACATACACGAGCTTTACTTCTGTCAGTTATTTGTTTTGTGCCTAATGCGTACTTACGTCTTCCATTCG
The DNA here is from genome assembly GCA_917880725.1 of Selenia dentaria. Taxonomy (NCBI): domain Eukaryota; kingdom Metazoa; phylum Arthropoda; class Insecta; order Lepidoptera; family Geometridae; genus Selenia; species Selenia dentaria. The sequence goes on from OU862886.1 coordinate 25,037,140, forward strand.
CCTGTTGTCCGTCCTACCTTTTCAATGGCTGTATTTTAAACCGTAACTGAAAGCCGATCACATAATATGTGTTATTACGGCTGATAAATTTAAATTTAAACCCATGAAATATAGTAAAATATTAAAAAGTAAAGATAATTACATCTAATCATCTATTTTTAGTTTTGTTCTTATATCATATCCTACGAAGAAATAATGTCAGGAAGCATAATTCAGAACAAATTCCACACAAAAAGTGGTCCTTCAAACCAAAACGACGTGTGATTCGAAATACGAATTACTACCGAGGTTTTTTTTCCCTTTTTTAAACTACATTACACAGGCTCCATTCCGGGCACACAGTCCATGCCTTTTATCAACTTTTGGGATTTTCACTTCTTACGATTAATTTATTACATTCAACAAATATACATACATGGGGAACATATTAAACTAACTAAATATTTACACTATATTATATACTAAATTTATTAACTAATACATATAACAAAATTAAGATTATTCTGAGTTGGTGTAAGCATTCACATCAGACCACTGTCCGCAAACAGCACCCATTCACGAGTTGACGCATGTGCCAGCCATCGCCTTCCTCAACCAGTTCTGAGGGAAGAAGGCGAACCGCCACACACGCCACCGCTTGCCAACACATTTCCGTGAGCATGTCTACTCTGAATGCGAACACCATCTTTTTGTCAGTTACAATTTTTACACCACTTATATGAGAACTTAACGCTAGTATACATTTTACAGGTTATTGTGAGCCCACTTTGCGCTGAAGCAGGGCCTCCATCACCACGCTGTTTCGATCCCTGATTGCCATCTTCAGGTTGTAGCTATAGATGGTTTGTTCGCTCGAAACCGTCGCTTGCCTCACAAACCGTCCGATGGCATCATCCTCGTCGTCAGCGTAGTAGACAAAGGTCCTCGTGTGCCGGGAAACCACGACGACTGCGTGCGGGACGCTCTCGTGCAGCTTCATTTTGCCTTTCGTTTTTATTACCGCGACTGACTCGTACGTCAGTCCCTGTGCCTCGTGAATGGTAAGGGTGCGTGATCCTTCGCCCTTTCCATAGCCCTGGCTGGTCAGGGTCTCCTTTTCCTCCTGAGTGTGGACCAGGTAGAGGGTGTTTGGAAGGAATTTGGGGATTTTCGCTCCCGTGTAACTCTCGAGGCGCAGGGACCTTATACCCGAGGATACAAATAGACATGTTCGGCGATTGGTTTAGATTTCAGAAGGAAAGCAGGGATTGGTCCACGCGCGTGCTGCAACGTCTACTATGACAGCTGAGTCATAGCGGCGTGAACGATGTTATTGATTTAGCACGACTTTTATTGGGTTTTTTTTTTTTAAGGCAGTTACTCTTCCTGACATTATTTCTTCGTAGATCATACCTCATTTATACGATCACAATGTTTATAATATAGAACCTTTCTAAAATAATGAACGCCCCATACCAAACGTGACTGGTTTTATTGTTTGAGTGGAAATACTTATTGCAACACTTTACTTGTATGCGTGCAACGACTTTTACACATTACACTTTAAAACCCAATTTATGTGTGTTTAAATGTCCATACTTATGTTGCATCTTTATGTGTGTTAAACATAAAATATATGCATACAAATGCGATCTAGGTGCAGTCCCCTTAATAGTGCGGTATGTCCGCGTACATTCCATGTGTTTTGAGAACGAAATACAACCTTATGTTCATGTAACAAGATCTAGGAAAAAGTAGACTTAGGACAGTCTGTCATCTGCGTTGGGTGAGAAGCATCGTTTTAGGCGCTAGTTTAGGACTGAAGAAATTAGACCTAAATCCCACCCAGTACAGTATACAGCTAAGATACGAGAATAGCAGAATATAGGAACGAAAGCTAGATCTTAGCAAGTAGAAAAATATAGCAAGTAGATAAATGAGACTTCTGGTTTGAGAAGTAAGATAGTAAATGAGTACACACCAAGCACTTACCTAAATTCCCAAACCACATGTGTGCCAACTCATGCGCGATTGTGTTCGCCACATTGATTTTATTAGTAGCAGAAGCTGTGGCCTCATCTACCAGAAACGAGGTTTCCCTGTACGTGATCAACCCCCAGTGTTCCGTCGCTCCTGAGACGTAATCCGGAATTGCTATCATATCTGGAAAGTATGCCAACATTATATAGCGCTTCTAATGAGACTTTTCCGCTAGAGCTGTGCTTTTAATTGCTATTAAGTGATGCACGACGAAAATATCCACCATTAGATAAGATAAGATAATATTTATAAAAGTTAAAAAAATACACAGTCATATGTAATTATACATTAGCTAAAGAGGAGAATTATCGGCGAGCTCCAAACTAAGCACTGGGCTTGTGTCTTGGGGCTCGAGTGCGGTTAACAAAATGCATAGCAGCCATCAGAAAGTGCATATAGGTGTTCATATTAATTTACATTTTTACTTTAAGTTACTTGTAGGTATCAGAATACAAACAAACAAAAGCAACGTAAAACATTAGAAATGCTTAATTTTCCTTCCTTCGCTCAGCGGAGGCTTGGTGGAAAACAGCTTAGTAGAGCGAGGTTATACATTCATAACAAGTGCGAAGGGTGTGTGTAAGGAACTCTAGCGATTTATTTAATAAAAAGCCTGCTACACATGATCCTGGTCACAGCTTCACAGATACAGATCGCAGCTTGGGTCGTATACTGAGAAAAATCTAAAGCTGAAAGCGTCGTAACAACGGCCGATTTGGTTGGTATGACGGCAAAAAACTGACCAAACGTAATACGTACTATAATGCCTTCTATGGAGAAAGCGATTAACGCCCTAGTTTATGGCGATTTCAATAAGTAGAATACGATTGATATGATTTGATATACTATTTGTTTCGACGTACTATCGAACAGATTAGCCGTAATGAAAAACAGTAAACATTGTAAGTCAGGTTAAAAACGAAGAGCTGACGATGATATTGAACCTTTGTAAGGCGATTTTAACCGAATGTAAGTTGCAACGCAACTTTCTTACGGCAATATCCACTGCATATATAAGGTTATATTTGACTTTCGTAAGGTATTTTATGCCCTTTTTTACTGTACGCCGTACGTTAATATTGATTTAACCTTAAGGTAAAGCTGTTCTATAGTATGGAGGCGCTGTTTATCACTAGTAACTGTTTACCTATACCCTATTACTTTACTATTACTATATATTGGGCCATTTTACTAAAGACCAGCACCAGCAACCGTAGCAGTTCAGCAGAGGTTAGAGGAGTTACCTCCAGTGACTTCCAGGGCCTACCACCTCCAGGAATACATAAAACCACTTCCGGTAGCCTGCACTCTTTTATTCGAAGCAATTACTGTCTTGTATTGGTTCTAGTTTCCAAACCTTAATCAATATTTGAATTTGGCGCTAAGTCCACTCTTTCTCGGATACAAACACTTGCGTGTGTTAGAGACGAACAACTCCATCTAGCGTGACCTATAGTAGTGACATATTAGCTAGACAACACGCTCAGAATGGAGTTAATATAATTTTTTACACTCAATTTAAATACTTGCGGGGGAAATCAAGTAATCACCGAATATTAATGAGTGGTGCATCGCTCTCACGAACGATTCGATCGTACGATAAAATAAAGACGCTTGAAGCAAAATTAGTCTTTGCCCTCTCGTGATGATCTTATATTATATTAGTAGATCTTAGTAGTATACCTTGCTATACCATTAAAATCAACTTGCGCCGTTAGTAAATGCCGCATATGTACGTCGCTTCCTAACTTAGGTTTACGTTTGTTTAGTTTTTTTATTGCGAGCCTATTTCATCTTACCAAATAAATAATCAACCTTTTCATAAGGCGAATATTGCCGTAATTACTATGTAATTATCGCCGAATATTCAGCGTCGTAAACGTAAGGTGAACAGTATATATACTAAAGTTATATGATTATTAACGGGATATTTACCGTGGTAAGGTTGTGGAATGAGCTCCCGATATTTCGGCGCAGTTACATGCACCATGTTCACGGGAAGACTGAGTATATATACTGCTTATTTAACAGCAGTAAGGTCTATTCAGAAAGTGCTTTACAGTACGTTACATTTAACAGTTTGTATCTGTTAACCTTGTCTGTGCGTTTGTGCAAGCTAATCTCAGACACGGCTTTTCCGATTTAGATGTGGTTAGTGTCACTAATATATTGTGGTAAGCTTCACTTAACATTTAGTGTTTGTGTCATGTAAATCAGTTAATAAATTTAAAAGTTATTAATATTTAAAGAATAACTCTCTTATAGTATTACTTTTTAAAATTATATACTTATATACTTTTTTAATCTTATAATATTTCAATAACTCTCTTGCCACTATACCAAGACCAAGCAAGCGAAGCCGCTGGCGGGTCAACTAGTAAATAAATAGAAATCTTATATAGATGTGAATACAACAGTGGCATATAAAACTCTTATTTGGTTCGATAAAGCGAAGCGCATTCTTCAATTGTTTGCGGTGACAGTGCGATTTGTTTTTTGTATATTGTTCCTGCAACGGTCTCAGTAGTTTCGGCGTGGAAAAGTAACATACATACTTTCTAGTTTCGAGCTGAAAAATCTGTACGTTTTTATTATATTTTTAAGAATATTCTTTGTGTTCGAAACATATTTTAATACCTACTTAGAGCATAGAAGCAATTTTAAAATGATCCTTGAAAGAACAGACAGATAGGAAAACTCTCATGCACTTATACCAATTAAAATACATTGACCATGTTGGAGCTAAGTCTGAGTTATATTGGTCCATTATGCTTGAAACTTTGAATTCGGTAGTCGATAATGAACTGTCTGTCTGTGCGTCAAACGCATGTTTAAGTATGTAATATTAATCGTAATTTATGTAACATTAGTCGTAATGTATTCAGATTCAGATTCAGAAATTTTATTGCTTCCATATACAATGTAAAGGTGTTAAAAAAAATGTACATAAAGTCTTATATGGACCCTGTCGGGCACCGCAAAGTTAGAAGAGAGGAAGACGCAATTATGGTTATATAAATATAAATTAATTTGTAACATATTGGTAGAAATAATTTAAATGTCAATAGTTAATTATATCGTAATTATATTATTTATCTTTCAAAAATTCGTCTATTGAGTAATATGATTTGTTTTGTAGAAATAGTTTTAGTTTAGCCATAAATATTTTGTCATTTTGTTCACAATCAAGTTGGTTTTGTATTTTGTTGTATATAATTACTGACATCGGTAACGTACTAGACGAGTGCGTCTGCAGCCGGGATTTGGGTAACAATAACCGGTTCCAATGTCGAAGTGTAATGTGAGTTTTTATGTCTTGCCGAGCTTTATATAAATGAGGGTTATTGCGTACAAACTTACAAATTTCGAAAATATATACCGAAGCCATGGTTAAAATTTTGAATTTTATAAATTATGGTTTGCAACTATCGAGCTGTTCTATGTTTGCTAAAATCCGGATGATTTTTTTCTGCATTATAAATATATCGCTCGCAGCGTTGCTGTTACCCCATAGCACGATACTATAACTTATTCTTGAATGGGCATTCGCATAATATGTTGCAATATTATATAATACATATGTATGTAATATTAATCGTAACATTACGATTTGAAGTCAAGTTATTTCTATAGAGTGTGCGATTGTGCTTTCTCAAAGAGTATGTTTTTTTTAAATATATTATCTACCTCCCTAGACAACCTTACTAGGTACTTACCTAACTTAGGCAGAGGGAATGGCACTTCATAGTAATTTATATAGAATTCTGTTGCTCGTTTCCCAATATCTTGAGCAAAATCTATTTTGTGTGTTTCGTTCTTTTGAGCAAACGATCTCAATTTGAAATTGTGCCCGATACCGTTAGCGTTTATATCAACCTCCTTGAAGTCAAAGTCGCATATGACAAAGACTGCTAGATATGTGGACATAGGCACACTGGTGGCAAATGTGACCCGTTCTAAGTTGATGTCTTCATCGGGCGTAATTATTACTTCCTGGAAATATAATACAGTTTTTTTTTAATAAAAAAAGTATCTATAGTTATACATTGTGTCAACTGATATGATAACAGAGGTGAACCCTTGCTCACAATGACGACTGCAGTGCCAGCCAGACCTTACAACTGTAGTTCTATGTAGCACTGCAATGTGTTCGTCACTGCGACACATTGGTTTTTGAGAATCTTTCGCCCAGAAATTTCACTTGCTGCAGTGCCCTTCACACCCAACACAGTAACGCTGAAGTGGTACTAATCAATAGAAGAGATCTGGCACTGCGGTAGCACTACCTAGGGTTTCCTCGCCTCTTGCATCGCGACGGCAGCAGAAGGATTATTCTTCTAATCCGTCACCTCAAAAAGTCCACCTAAAAGAGTTTAGGATTTCTTCTACTGACTTCAAAAAATGGAGGAGGTACTCGACTGTATTTTGTTATGTTTGTTACATCATAACTTTCGACTGGGTGAACCGATTCTCAAAATTCTTTTTTGTTTGAAAGCTGGTGCTTCCCGTGTGGTGCTGTTTAATATATGTCATATTTGCCATATTTCATCAAAATCGGTCCAGTAGTTTGAGATACACTCCAATAACTGAATAGAATGGAAGTCAGTATACAATTTTTCAAATTGTACTTTTTTTAATCTTGGTTTGTCTGTCCGGCCTGCTCTGTATTCTAGTTTGGAAAGCCACAAGTAGGTAAATAAGTTAAGATCAACTTAAACATATTTTTCGGATATATAAAATCAACATTGCTAAGGCAAAATTTTCCTCATCAAGAGATGAGTGGGAGCTGAAAGCAAAGGAAAATGAAGATAACACCAGCACCACACTAATATACTTTTTAAAGCTAAACAATTCATCGAAAATGACTAAACAAAATAGTATACTGCGATCTAAGCTGGGAAACTACTAGCCGGAAAGAACAATTATTAATTTAAAAGAAACGGAAGCATTACAATAAATATTTTAAGCAAAGGCAAAGGGTTTTATTCACTGTGTCTTCACTCATCAATAAGTAAATTATGAAGTAAAACCTGAGAGTTTTCAAAATAAGAGTGAGAATATAGCGGTACAACTTACATTCATATTAGAAAGGGCAACATGAGATTTAGGTTTCACAAGAGTAATGTCATAAGTAGCCTTGAAGTCTGGTTCATCAAAGCACGGAAATGCTTGACGTGCATATGTTGGCTGGAACTTGCTCGCCACCATTGTTCTAAAATTATAAAAAATACAGAATATAATTATGGTATGGTTAGCAAAATAAATAAAAATTTTAAAAGATCTTACCTATATTTTAATTGAACCAGTACCTACTCGTAATTGTAATATTTTTATTGGTTGTAATGAAATATATCTATGTTTGAAACGCATTTTTCAGTAGGTGTTTATTTTTTCATAATAAGTAAGTTTTTAATAGGAGATACATATTTTATGACTTGCTTAGCATCAACTAGGTATCATCGGCATCAATACGGGAGTTAATAAATTAGTAGATAATTGGTTATATTGCGGGCTGTAATTATTTATATATTATATAGGTATGTGTCAAAGGATGGCTTTATCTTTTAGAGATCAGAAGTAAATGAGACAGGGATGTTAGACATTTAGTTCATGGTCTTGGCAGTTTATCTGGTTAAAGCATCTGCTGCAGCATGTTCAAATCTGTTGATTTTTTCTGTGTGAATATAAAAGATGCTGGTACAGTTTATTTAAATATTACCCAGCAATGAGATTTTTATAAGTGATTTGTGTACCTGACAATAATTGAATATCCTGCCTGCTCACAAAAGTTGCCATGCTGCACTGTAATAAAAAGTACTGGACTGCTTTTTACTGCACCTGCCACTCTGCTGAGTAGCTTAAGTGGCATATACCAGAAGAAGACCAACGCGGTCACATTAACTAGACGCTTGACCATGTGACGTCATTTTAGCGCTCAAGCACGGTGTGCAAAAGAAAACCGGCCAAGTGGCCTTTATTAAGATTGAGTAAAATTGATTAAAAATTAAGTTTGTTAAATGAATAAAAAATATTTATTTATTTTGAAAGGTAATATACAACTACATATTCCGTGAAAATTTAAGGTGTCTACCTGTTGCCGTTATTAATTAGCCAAATTATCGACGCGTGTATCAGTAACAAAGATGCTGACCGTACTGACACTTGCCGGGCGAGAAAAGGGAATGCGGGGGGAAGCGGGCGGGGGGAAGCGGGCGGGGACCCGCATTCCAGCGATGCGTCGAATTAATGTGACCGCGTTGTATGCTCAGTTGTGAATCTAACCTTGTGTACAGATATGAGTAAATGTTGTATGGCATTTACTGTCAAATCTCCACTCAAGTAGTACTTTGCAACTGAGCATCTTTCTGGAATAACAGCCTAAGTATCATTAATATATTTACTTTTTGCCTATGCTTATTAGGGGATGCAATTATGGATCTCATTTTACTATTCGGATATATAGGATAGATTCAGATCACTATCCGGATAAATTCAGATCACTATCCGGAAAAATTCGGATAATATTAATATTTCGGATATCACTGTTAAAATGGTGAAATAAACTAACTAATGTCTCTTCTTATGTTAGGGCTAGTAAATATGGTCTTGTTCAAAGCTTTCATTATTCCATCTTTGAACTGCAAAAATTTGAGATCATGTTTGTGAGGAAACTACAGCTAGTTTTACTGTCCAAAATAACTTGCAATTTTTTTATCTTTATTAACCAACTTCAAAAACGTAAGATGTTCTCAATTAGTCAGAATGTTTTTATTAATGCTTTCTACTTGAAGAGGCCTATCCCTAGATAGGGCACCCCTTAAACTTTATAGGGATGCATAAAGTGTTTTACATATTTTCTTACAGCTATTCAAGTTTTTGCGTCTCATCATCTCATGTTGCTGAGCTAATAATGGAAAATATAACTTCTTGACTATTAGGAGTTAGTAGAAGATTCTTTAAATATTATAGGCTTGTATACTAGACTACCATTACTATTATACTAGATATATTATATACTAGATATATTATTAATTACATTCCTTTGAGATGTTCAGATGAGCTGCTGATAAAGGTACAACTCCTTATTAGCTAGGGAATCATTCTTAAAGTACCATATATTATAGACCACTAGTTTTGATTCTTTCAAATGATTTTTAATTATTTTTAGGGGGTTAACAGTTCTCAACATACTTTTCCAGGAATTGCAATGTGTGTGGTAAAACTGTGTTTTGATGATTCTCCTTTTAGTCTAAAGCTGGTGCTTCTCATAATATATGGTCCTTTTTAAGTTAGATCAAGATCTGAACTGCATAGTTTTTTTGATAATAATTTATTCCATTATTTCGCAACATACCTTGTATATATTTGTTTAAATTATCCATTCTATTAGGTGAATTTAGAATAATTTGACATTTCAATATTCTGACATTATTAAGTAACTCGTTGACTCGCGATTCACCATATTTGGCCAATAACACAATAAATTTTGCAGAAATCAACCTACTTTTCCAGGAACTGAAATGTGCATGCTTAAGTACTTGTAAAAGTATAGAGTAGAGAAGCACAATTGCAGCATTTTCAGCTGGTATAGCAAATCCATTTCCATCTTAACTTTTTATTTTCAGCATCATCAATATCAAGGTCTCCAGTCTCTGAATATAGCATTGCAGAATTCGCAGATGGATAGGCCTGTATCACTGCCATCATTTTTGGACAGTACATCAGTAATACAGTACATTGTATGCTACATGTTATACACAGCTGTGTGGTTGCTCTTCGGCTTAATGCCTGTATAACACTTGCGCCATACATCAGATGGCATCCTCTATCAAGAGTAGAAGTTGGAAGAGATATAATATAATTATTATAGTGATTCTCCTCTGTACATTTAATAATCTGTACCAGATTAAAACTATCCGTAATTTTCGCAATTATCTGAATAGTAAAGGCATCAATATCTGGATATTCATTTCGTCGGATATCTAGATAGCATACCCTAGCTACAATGTGAAGAGATGAGCAAGCTGTGAACCTAGAGATTCGATGTCAAATTTGCACATTGAAGTTGCATGTAAATAGTCATTATCAGAAAGACAGAGAGTTAGGTGATTTTGCATGTATTAAATTAGTATAAATGTGATAAAAGATACAAACTTACAAAGTACTTAACAAAATATATTGTAGGTAGGTATATTATCAAATCTAAAACTGACCTTTCACTATCCAATCGTGACGAATAAAACCCTACTATGTCATTGGTCAAAGAACCATCAAAATTTATGCTGATTTGATAGTCGCCTGCAGTCAAGGCATTATCAAATTGAATGAGCAACTGCTCCAATACTTCCACTTGTGTAAATTTAGTCACATATATAGTTTTACCCTCTTTGATTACTTTAACTTCATTGATATTTAAAAACTTCGTGTTTAACCTTAAGCAGTCACTTTCTTCTTTTACTTTAACATCTATTCTTACAGCGCCTTTAAACGATCCATTATCTAAATTAGGGTGAAGCAATAGATTGTAGTGCTCAGGGCGTACTAATGATGATAACCTCCAGCTTTTCTCAGTACAAAGGCTATTTTCCATTTTAAAAGTCGATAATAATTTTATTTGGTTATATTTATAGGAAATGCGCCGGACACTGTTAGTAGCAGCTGAGTAAAGGAAATACATAGAAAGCGGAAGAATTTTAGATGGTTTCTCTCTTTTTACATATTTTTACACAATTTACAGTTTTTTCTCGAATCAATAAAACCCAATCCAAAACAAAAACAAACAATGAAATGAAAAATTAAATGAAAGAATATAAACAGCTGATTTTGATTAGGGATGTTAAAAGTAAACGATTTTAATTTAAATCGATTATTATTTTCTTATAATCGATTTTTTATTATTGTATTTTACAGTTATATTAACCGATTTAAAACGATTATATAATTTGCGTGTTCAAATCAATTTTCAGAACCATCTTTATCTAGGTATGCGATGGATGAGAAAAATCTTGCAGTTAGTCTCAATTTTATAAACAGCGCCATCTATGCGTTGTATGAAAAATCTCGAGTTAATACGTGTAAGTTAATTAATAAAAACAGCTATGTGTAGTAAAAAAAAAATATTAGACAATATTTATGTTTTTGAGACAATAACTTTGTCATTTTGTTGGGATGCTCATCATTTCATTTTTATTATAATAAATAAAACGTGTAATCGTACTCTAATTTGTATCAATAATGCTATTTGGTTTCCTAATTTACCTTGAAATTTTAAGGAGCATTGCCTTTGATTTTTTTGTTTTAAATTGGTTATTTTTTTATTCATATAATTTGATTTGATATATAATCTGATAAATTGTTAATTTGAATCTCTTAAGTTTATTAATAGAATATATGAAAAGGATGTACTTTAAATAATAAAAATATCTATTTTTCGCAGAAATCGTTTATATATTTTCATTAATATCGATTTTTAACATTTCGATTAATTTAGAATAAAGATTTTCGTCGATCGATTTTTATTTAACCGATTCTTTTCCATTAATCTCACATCCCTAATTGTGATATTTGTGATTTGAGATGTGATTGATGTCATTGGCGTATTTTCTTTTCTTCTTTTTCTTCGACTCTGTTTTTTTTTTACAAGTAAACTCGTACGTTTATACATTTGCCTTTCCTTAAGTGTAAAACTAATAAAGTTTTTGGTCGATTATAACTCTACAGATCACGAATACTTGAAACTTCGGTAAGTCAAGTACCGCAAATAGAATAAATAGCAGGAGTAGGACATCGTTTTCAGGAGAATCTCATTTGAAAACATTTTGTTGCATTCAGTAACATGTTGATTCTGAAGCACCTGGGGCCTCACTATGAGCTCTTAAAGTCAAAGTCAAACTCATTTATTCAATTTAGGCATCAAAGACGCACTTATGAACGTCATTTTTTCATTATATTGTACATTTAAGACTACCGCCGCGTTCCAAAATATATAGAGCCTACCGAGGAGAAGCGGCAAGAAACTCGGGGCCATTATTTTTATATAGATGTTTTTACAATGTTTTTACATAAGTACCTACTACAAATATTAGCTACAGTGTGTTGCCTTACAAAAGAGAACATAATAATGGTATCAGTAGGGCAAGATACGCTTTACTTTGATATCTTAGTACACGAGTAGATAGATCCTTTTTTTTTTTTTTTTTTTTTTGTCCCGGGGAAATCCTTTATGGATACCACCCACCACGGGGAGGGAGGTGGTTATGTGGGAGTCCGTATACCCACCAAAACCCCGGGGTGTTCCGTCACTGCCGCCCTCGGCGGGAACGCGGGACAGATTTTCCACACGACCGCGAACCCACCGTGGCTGTCCGTTGCCGGACCCTTCTCTACGCGGCACGCCAGAACACATGGCGCGCCGCAACTGCGTCGGAGACCAAACTCGCCAACAATGGGCGCCAGACTTCCCCGTGTCTGGTCGCCCGTGGTCTCCCTGCGGTGGGTCGGATACGTAGCCCCACCGCCTGCTACGTCAGCCACAAGGGATAGCCCCCCCGCGACCCCACCTCCTCGAGTCTGCGCCGAGCGCCCGGACCCCGCCTCCTCGAGCCTGCACCAAAGTGCCCGGGCCCCCCTCCTCGAGCCTGCGCCAAAGCGCCCGGGCCCCACCTCCTCGAGCCTGCGCCAAAGCGCCCGGGCCCCACCTCCTCGAGTCTGCGCCAAAGCGCCCGGACCCCGCCACTCCTATGTGGACTTGGCGGCCAAAGCCCATAGGAGCGGCCCGCCTGAGCCGGCCAGCGCACCCCAACGCCGGCGCGGCCCCTGGGTTCCTCTTGGCTTCACCGTGGTGTACCTAGCCACGGTTACTGAGCCCCCCCGCCACGTCAATGCGAGAACCCTTCGGGGGGGACGAGTAGATAGATCCTGGAGTGATCAGTCCCAAGCTGTTTTATCCTCCAAGTAGGTAATCCGAAATTTTGTAATAACCTTTTTGACAGAGTTTAGTTTTAATAGTAATTTTAAAATTATTAATAGGTAAATCTCGGATAACATTTATACCACTTTACTATGCTTCATTAGGTCAGGAAATACACCACTTGCAACACAACTATTAAACACAGCTGCTAGATTGGGTGCAATGATATCTATAATTGAAGAAACAGTCTTCACAGAAAGACCCCATAGGCCTGCCGTTTTTTTTGCATCAAGACTTTTGAAACTGTTTACTATATCTTTGTAATTAACTACTGAAAATTTAAAAGTTGTGTCACATTCAGTTACACTTTGTTTCAGTAAGTTCTCCGCAGAAATGGAGAAAGATTTTAGAGTTTTGGTTGTTAAAGAAGGAATATAAGTAAGTGAAGAAATTCTCAAAAGCAGGTCTTCAAGACAACTGACCGGTTTATTCGTACCCATGACAACTTTAAAGCAGGCCTGCCCAGGCCTATACTACTCAAGAACCGCAGAAAAACCGTTCACCTGTTTTTTGTATGGACTCTCGTTAACATGTCGCTCTAAATCCACTCAGTTTATTAGCTTACAAACGTCTGCAATGTTGGTTATTTACAAATTATTGCTACAATGCCAGAGACAATATTATCCGTTCACCTTTGAGAAAACAATATTCAAACAGTTCACCTAAATGAGCGTCATGGTATGATTTCATTCAAAACTGTTTATGTCAGGTTAAAGACCTGCACGGAACTTGCACGGTTTTTACGAAGCTGATAGTAAGGCCCCAGTCCTGTATATTATTTGTCAATTTGTTTTGTCAATTATTATAATTTCACTAATTTTCAGATTTTTTTTATTGAACTAATTTTCAGACTTATGCTTAGACTCAATATATATTTAATGCTTTGATAAAGAAAAAAATATGCAATAGTGGTTTTAAATAATATAATCTACTAGTTGGTGTAGTACTTCGAGTAGCTCTTTATCTTCTCCAAGGACATATCTATCTTTATAAGTACACAAATGTTATAAAATATGTACATGGTCAAACGCAATTACTGTAGTAGTATATTGCATTCATATGTAGTATATTCCAGTTGCGCTTATTCTGTAAGCGTACTTTGTTCGGTAGGTACAGTCGCCTGCAAAAGCGAGCCGTAGGCAGCCGACCCCGCTGTCGCGTTGGTCGGCAGATCGGCCGGCCAGTTCGGGCGAGTGACTTTTTTTATTTATACCGACTATTTTGTTTTGTTGCAATTTCATTATCTTTTAGAAACTATTGTATTTACTATATCGTATAGGTATATGTTAACTTTATCATATACTATGTATTAACCCAGCTAATTATTTTTTTAGTATGTTGTTGCATTACACAACTAAACAGATTTTTACCATCTTGGCGATATATTTAATCGATTTAGTATGCAATCATTAACCAAAACAGCATTATTCCCTATGTTATAATCTTTCAAAATGTGGCACAAAATTACCCCGGGTGTGAGGTTACTTTGTGACACATCACTAAATGGCCTATAACTTCATACTGCACAAACCCAGGCACAAATAAACCCCGTTTGGTTGTTTGTGCAACATCTTAGAAAAGTTTTTTTTTTATTTATTTTTTTAAATAATATGGCTTTGGATACTTGTCCTTATGCCATATCTTATTATTTTAATTTCATGGAGCAGTCAGGTTCCTGAATTCTCTTCACTAAACTTGTCAATGTCAGTGTTTTCTTCAAAATAGAAAAGAATAAAAACATATAAGTTGCCAGTTGTACTAGAAAAAATATCTAAATTGAAAAATCTTATTGTACTGTTAATAAATAGACATTTATTATTTACAAAAGAAAATCAGACAAATCTTGGTATTCTGGAAAGTCATAATGACCTCTTTTTTATCACCATGTTTGCTTGGTACCATATTACATCACGGCTTTTCGGGCCATTTTCAAAATTTGTAACCCTGAGCCATAGTGGTGATTAAATTAAATAGCTGTAATTGTCTTCGGATGTTATTTTTCCCAGAAAATATACTTCGTAATCTTCTTGAACTTGATCGAAGTTCGTAATTGACAATAATGATATAATCGCCTTCTTGCTACGTATATGTATCTACCTCTTCTTCGCTCGAGCTTCCATTTTCATTCATCAACTTTATGAGTGTCTTCAATGCAGGGTTCAGTCTTCGATTCATATCACATTTTGGCACAAAATTCCCCCTATATGTAGGTAGTGATTTTTTTACAAATTACGAAAAAAACTCATTTAATATTTTAGCAATCAAAAACAATAAAACTATACCATTATCTCTTACAAATTTTACATAAGAAAAACATGCCCGTAGTCCTGAACAAAGCTTAGTTTTTTGCTAGCAGAACATAGTTTGCAGACCTTACAGAATCCCGTGAAAACTTGCTATGCTATTATATACTCTTTGCTAGAGAGTAAATTCATCACAGATAAAAAATACCATTGACAACGAAACTGTAATGTTCGAAAACGTTCATAGGTTATTTTTATTTATAAAAATAGCGTTTGGACGCGTTCAAAGTAAAATATAAATAAAATAACTCAGATTGTGTTCTGAACAGTGGGTGTGTCACAAAGTTTGACCTAAGGCACAAAGTAACCCCTGTTTACGGTATATCAATCAGTATACATCAATAATAAAATATAGGACTTACGTCCATACAAGTTTGATTCATCCTCATCATCATCCATCACCACGGAGGGGAAAAATCAGTCGAGCGATCTTGAGTGAATAGCCTGCAATACTTACATATTATTTTTTAAACAAAACATAACAAATAGTTTCGCCTATATATCCTCGAAGGGGGAAGCAGTGGTGTCTTAAACGCCTACGTTTCGCTAGACATGTTTTTAGTCTTATTTCATAAGAGGCGAGTCTATTGCAAACTTCAGGGCACTCAATCAAAATTTCTTGGTCAGAAAAAGCCGCTAACTGTCCGTCCAACCCGGGGATCAAACCCAGGACCTCGAGGTTCCAAAACGTTACTTCTACCTCTATACCAAGACCAAGCGAGTGAAGCCGCTGGCGGGTCAGCTAGTTATTAGGTTATTAGTATATTTACGGATGTCTTGTTCTAACTGTACTACGCATGTTTCTTTTATTTAACTAATTATTTGATTGCTGGAGAACACATTGTTCTTTGCAAATATCCTCGTACTTGTTATTTAGAGAGTTCAAAGACAATTTTACCATCCTTTATTTCGTATTTAACTCCTGAGACCACGTAATTGACATGCTTTTCTTTACCTGTGTAACAATATTCAAGGTTTGTTTTTGTAAAATTTCATCCACGATGCTGCCTAAATCAGATTGCGTTATTCGATTAGATTCATTAGAATCATTCAGCGGGTTAGATTCATCATCAGGTTCACCCAGCACGCTAAAATCATCTGATCTCTCTATTTGTTACAAATCGCGAAAGACCTCATCACTGTTATTCATTTTCGTCTAATATCATATAGGTAAGATCTACTAAGTATATAAACAATAAAATTAGAATTCTAGAATAATTAAAATAAGTAAGTAGGTCAAGTAATAGTTTTAATTTTGTATAATAAATTAAATAAATAAATAAAGTAAAACGAATCAGGCAAACACACTAACTAACACACAATACCTAGTATGAAATATAACAGTTTCTCGCCAAAACGCAAATTTTTACTCATCGTAACAAGCAAACCCTAAAAAAAAGGCGTCTGAGCACGGATGAAGTCGCCGATTTTGTGTTGTGACTCAGCCCATCTTATTCTCCATTGAGTATAGCTATCTATATACATAAAAGATGTCCTGACTGACTGACTGACTGACAGACAACGCACAGCCTAAACCACTGATCATAGACTTGAAATTTGGAGGGTGTATTGTCCATGATGCGTAGAGGTGTACTAAGAATGGGTTTTTCAAAATTCTACCCTAAGGGGGTCAAAAGGGGTGAAAACGTTTGTATGAAAATCCTTTGTTTTTGAACTTATAAAATTTGTATTTGCATAAGTCATTCAAAATAAAAATAAAAATTAACAAAAATTTTTTTGGATAGGTAGTTTTTTTAGGATGAAAATTTGTATAAAAAGTTTTTTGTTTACGAACATACAGCGGTGAAAATTAGCATTTGGACATTTTAAAGTGAAGATTTCAATATTTATTGAAAGGGGGGCGAAACGGGGGATTTTTTTTCTCAGAAGTTCTTTGTTTTTGGAGCTACAGTGTTGAAAATTGATAACTGGATAGGTAATTTAAAATATATAGTGATGCTTTCAATATTTTTGTTAGGGATGACTTAAGGGGGTGAAACGGGGGTTGTAAAAACTACTACATATTATAAACTGTTGAGGTCAAATTTCTGTAGGTACATTGGAAAATATGCTAAAACCGAGTCACGGGATGGAAAAAGTGAAAAATAAGTCCAATTTGTTTGTTTGTCTGTCTGTTTGTGCGGGCTAATCTCCGAAACGGCTGGATCGATTTAAATGAAATTTCGTATGGTGGTAGTTTATATCCCTGATCAACATATAGATTACGGTAAATTAAAGAGTTCCCGTGGGATAATAAAAAATCTGTAATTACCGTATCCCGCGTACCACGCGAGTGAAGCCGCTGGCGAGTCAGCTAGTATATATATTGCTCTCCTAGAACGAACTCATCTATGAATTTGGAGGTATTTTTTTTTACTTTGTGGACGACCTACGCTGCACTTGTCGGTCCGCGGTCTCCACTCTAGAACCATCCGGCCCCATCGGTCGTCTATTCCACATGCTATGTGCCCTGCTCACTACCATTTTTACTGAGTTATGTATTGACCTATGTCGGTGACATTCGTTCTTCTACAGATCTCCTTATTTCTGATTCGATTACGTAGAGAAACCTCGAGCAGAGTCCTCACCATAGCTCGTTGCAAGACATTGAGACTTAGACCAATGATATCTACAACTGCTACTAGAGCTAACATATTACCACACCCGTTAGCAGAATTGCTTATCACCGCAATATATACCTAGTCGAACATAATATTCGGATCCTGCTCGAAGGACCACAAGACGCTTTCGCTGGTTCTAAGTAGGCATTTGCTTAATGTTGTACTAACCTAGGCAGGGTTGTAGATCTATGATTATAAAATTCGTGATAATCAAAGACTATTTATACTGTATTTGTATTGTGCAACATACTATTGAATATTATGACATAAATTGATAAGCTTAGCGGTAAACCACTCCAATAATGGTTTTGAAATTTGAAATCAAAAATGTAATCATAGGATCAAGTTTATAATATTGCAATAAATTGTTTGACTTATTAGACTATGGAACATAATGGGATTCCTTACTCAATAATCTATATTAGATTTCAAAGAAAACTATGATATAATATTTAATTGTGAGTGGCATTAAAAACTAGGGTACATAAATGTACTAATTTAAGTTTATTTGGACTACTATTGCAAAACACTTGACAACTTTAACATTGAATTACTTTATAATAGGTGCGTTCGTTTAGCTTATGAGGACATTGGTGGCGTTGTCATTGATGGCTCTTTTGTTAAGGCGTTCGTAAAGCTCAAAAACGTTATTTTTGCCACTTTTGCCCACAACCCATTCGAATGCTCAACTGAGCATAAGACCTAAAATCGCATGATTATGCTGTCAAAAAACGATCACAAACAACCATGCTCCGGACGTGGGTCAAAAATTTTTGGTGGCAAAAAATGCTCTTTTTTAGCTTTCCAAACGCTGAACAAAATGAGACATGAACGACAATTTCACCCATAGATTCCCAATTCGAACGTCCCTTGTGAGCGTTTTTTTTGCGTTATTTTCGCTAAAAACGCTCACAAGGTGCATATTCGAACGCACTATAATATTGTTATACTTAGTATTCGTTTTTAAAGCATTAACGCCTGCTTAGCGATACCAAACATTGCAGTTTTTAGAGATAAAGGGATGGATGAAGAAAATTATGAAGAGTTGTGACATCAATGCGAAAGAAAAGAATTTGTAGAAATTCTTATTTCGGTTGGATAATGCTGTGTTTGTTGAATTCCGTACGAAGATGTGAATTTTTATCTCTAAAAATTGCAATGTAGGTACTTTATAACAATTGACATTTCAACTTTTCGAATTAACATATAGAACACCTATTCTGTACCTAGTCTAAGGGGGCAGCCCAAGAGGGTAAATAGGGATCAACTAGTATCGTGCGGACCTATTGGATTGTGAAGGTTAGATGCTAATAAGAAAAAAGTTTATGTGAAATCCTTTCACTGGTGGGGGGAGTGTGTACAGGTTTTCAAAAAAACAGTAACAAAGAAATACTCTTTCTGACTTTTACGTCTTTCTCATAGAGGAGTAATACTAATGCCGGTTTGCATGATGGGGTGGCCGTATGAAGGGTGAAGGGGGGAAAATAGTACAGAACGCGCCAGACATTGGTAAGGGATGTTAAGTAAACGCTCCAGTAGCTCCTGTTCCGAAGACTGACGATTTGGACGCAACCAAAAAACATGGCCGATTTTAGAAAATGTATGATGCAAATGTTCCATTTTTTTAAATAATCGGCTGCCCCAGACATTTGACCCTATGTACAGGGCTCAGGTATGGTGGGAGTACTTCACAAGGTACAAGGTTGCCCTCATATCTTATTCTGTCGCGCTCGAGTAGGTAAATCCTGAATTCGCCGCTTGGGTTCCCCCACTTTAGTGTGTTCTTTGTGTTAATCATATACTCACATAATAAATAAATTATACACCTACCTTTACAATAACTGCCTAAGATTTATTAATTACAAATTAACTTCTTAAAATTAAAACATAAATAAATAAATAAAGTTTGAGTTTAAGTTAAAGTTAAAGATAAAGTTTTAATTTAAACTATCTACACAAATAATGACTTAGAAAAGGCCCATGCTTCCTTTGACTCTAATTGATGTAGGCTCCGTATTCTTCCATTCCATTGCCATGGTACCCATAGTGCACGTCAGCCATCTCTGACTCTCTTCCTTTGAAAGAGTTGTGGTTTCTGAACGCGTTGAATATGATCAAGGCGAGCGCCAGCTTGCCGACCATCAGGGATTTGAAAAGCATAAACTTCAAGGCCCCCAGGAAGAAAGGAACTATGGCCGACTGAATCACGAATGGCATGATAAAGAGTGGCAGAAACCTCTCCAGTAGCTTCTTCTTCTTGCCCCGACCTGAAACGTAAAAAAAACTTATTAAGAGTTTCAGTGAAACTCAAACCTTGACGTAGTTTAATACAATGTCGTGACTGGTATTATGGTTACGCAGCCCTATTGGAGTGAAATTCCTCTTTTAAAGAAGAGTTTATACCTATATGCTTCCACACGGGTGTAGTCAAAACCGTCCTACTAGAAATAGGATATTATTATCCCGTCCTAAATAACCTTGTTCACGTGGCAGATAGACTTAACGTTATGCTCTTGACAGAGAGGCGGACAACAAAGTAATCATTTAAAGGCCAACGCAAACCGGGACGGGATGACAAAGGATTTTGCGGTCAGTCAGCGCACACTAGTCGCTCAGATACCGCGGCAATCCAGCACTGGCGCGACGAATCGCGAGTTCCGACTAGCTCCATCTATTGGTGAGTTGAAAGGTTACTTATATTTTCTACTGGCAATTTCTACAATGTGTTTGACATTTGAGATAGAACGTTTTGGCGCCTTCGGCTTGCGGTTGTGCGATAAGCAATATTACCATTTTTAAGTGTGTACAGGTATCAGCGCGATACGAGGCGATTGCATGTGCTCTCGAGTGTAAGGATGCGATATGAGGACTGGTGGCGCACATGATACGATGTACGCACTGACGAATGACGAAGGATACGGTACAGAGACCGTAGTCGGTGAGTCAACCCAATTGTTCATTATTCTCTATTGCATCTGACCTGTATGTAACATTGAGTTATTTGAGGCAGTGGTAAGATCGCGACCATAAGTAGTAATAGCCGATGACCGGCATTGTGAAGTAGTACCTAGTATAATGCACGTTGTGGCCATCGATGGCATCTAAGCGCACGTTCCAATATGCAGCCAGGAGACGTCCTTGGCTTTGCTCTGTGGGTGGTGCGGTTCCACCAGGATTTAGGGTTAAGCCCTGAGATTAGTTGGAGGTTTGTCCAGCGCAGAGGCGCAGGGAAACGTCGACTAGTTGGGAACGTGTGTCTTTGGAGGAAGGGCAGGCTGTAAGGGGTGTGTGGAGGCCTGTGGGGGGAAACCCTCCAATATGCGGGCCTATTCCTTCGGGCAGTCTCGCTAACGTGTAAGCCGGTGGGAGAGGTGAGGACGGGCCTGACTATCCCATGCGGCTGGTGATCAGGTATGCGTACCTGGTTTCCTATCCCAGGCGTGTTGGCCCTTACGGCAATGCTTGGGTGTCATGGAGCGTTTGCCACTGTATCAGAATCACTATCAATGCGGATGACTCACTTTCCAACCTAACCTATTATACGTATTAGATTGGGTTGCATCCAATATATATAATTAGAAATCTATACTCTTGGCGTCACCGATATCCAGAGTTACTGTTTACCCCGGTTGTAGGGTGACGCCAAGACAAGCACATTGCCACGGCATGCCGCGGCACGACAAAGTTTGCCTTCGCAGCCTGCTGCCGGATACACATTTACTCTTCAGTTGCGTTTGATCGAGTGTTCCTCAGTTATAAAATGGAAGATTGGGATTTGGTATTACCTAATATCGATTATTGCAGATGAAGAAGGTGTACAGGCTCTTATTTTAATTATTTTATTTATATGCGCCTCACCACGCGGTATGTCACAACGAGCACCGGCGACGTCCTCGGCAAGCCGTTGCCTACGCTCGGCGGGACCCCGTGGCGCGTCTTTCAATGCCGTGCGATGAAATCCCTTTCGATACCACGGCATAATTTTAAAGCATAGTAATTTATGTTGTATTTCTATAACAATACGTTTGAATGTCTGCTGGTAACAAGTAAATCCCTAGCCATGCCATCCCGGTCTGCGTAGGCCTAAGGCCTATTATTTCATTTTCCTTAAGGTATGGAACCCAAAAAGTTTGGCTACAAACAGGACATGATACCCCGACTCCAGCCTGAAATTATACGTTTCTTCGCTTTGCCATCTCGACTTTGCCAATTAGAAATCGGTAGATATTATAACCACGCAAAACTGCAGTTGTATGTTCTGGGGGGCACTACAACTGTTATTGGCAGACGTAATGGTTACCATTAAACCCACAACTTATCCGACTCATGATAATATAAACAAATGCACCACGACGTGTGATCACCCGAAACGAAAAAACAGGCAAAATAGTAGTACTGTTACTAATAAATTATATTCTAATAATTTAATGTCTATCATGAAAGGCAAATATTTACGAGACAACATTACTTAGAAATGATTAGAAATGCGAACATGAAAAGGAAGTTGTATACTTCAAAGGTACCGCCAGAAAAATGTTTTCGGAGTTTTTATTGTTACAAATTCGCTACCTTTGTAGATTGATTTGCCCTCTTGTTGACAGAATCGAAGCGAAAACTAACGTATGAAAAATATTCGTCATAAATAAATCCACTTATATAACGGTATAAGGTAAAATAAGAAAGTTTTAATTAGTTAGTGGAGAGATTCGAGACGTCGTCAACTGTTTATTTTTGGTTTCATCCACCCGGTGATATACTCGTATGAAGATGATGATGACGATGAAAAGTATAATACAATTTATAATACATAATATTGAATGTAAAATTGTTTACGATCTGGTCAGCGGTTCCGGCGTGAAAAAGTACCGAACAGACAGAAAGATTGCTATTGCGTAGCTTCTATCGCGGGCCTTGAACGTGGAGGCCGAATCCAGAAATGCCGTAACGAAAATAACCTAACACCCCCCACTCCGACTCCATCTATCGATGAATAGCAGAACTTTTAATGACTTTTTGAAATATCACGCTTGTCTCTTTAGTTCAGCAACTCGCCTCTAGATGGCATTGGTTAAATAATTATAATTGCATAAGTTGATAAAAACAGCTATGCAATAGCTTTACCGCGGCAGTCGCCGAGTGCCACATGTCTTTTTTTTCTAAGTGAAGACTTCTTTAAGCGCGAACCGAAGAGGGAACCCCCCCTACCATTTCCCCCTGCCGGAACCGCGTAGTTTTTTTAAAAATTTAATATCAAAGATAATTTTGTCTACTCTACTAACACTTTTACACCTAAATTTGGGGGGGGGGGGGGTCAGAGTTGGATTTGTCACTAATTTCGACCTAACCAGTCTGACTTGGACTCCGGGTGGGCTCCCGCCAGAAGCTCTAGCGGTCGCCCCTGAACGTTGCTTCGCCGCATGAAGTCGAGTTGAGCGAAGGGGGGAGCTGGCGAGCGAAGCGAGCCGGCGACCTCCGTAGCGAAACGAAGTTCTGGACCTCCCTTGAGCTTCTGGCTCCCGCATTATTTATAAACACTCTAGGGGTAGTAGCCACAAGAATAGGTGGAGTCGGTGTGCTCTGTGTCGGTTTTCTGACTACATACTTTCAACCTAACCGGTCTGAGTTGGTCTCTGGGTGGGTAAGGGAGGAAAATAATTTTCACAAAACTATGTAGGAGTATTTATTTTATTTTGTAAACATAGTTAATTACATTGATCAACTCGACAAAGGGATCTTTTTTCTGCTTGAATAGATCTCGCCTCCACAAATATTCAACTATAGCATCACTAAAATCACACGGATTATTATAATTGTCTTTTTTACGTCACATACGTCAAACACCACAAACCTCAAAAATAGCGATCAAAACGTTTCGTTTCACGAACATAAACATAGCAGACGTTCAAATTTATGCAATATTTCCTGATATTGCGTTCCGTTTCACGCATCCGCATATTTTTCGTGTGAAATTGCAAAAACTTTAAATAATAATTTAAAATACTTTCGCGTAACTCCGGCAGCCAAAATCGAATTGGGAGGGTCAAGACAAAGCCCCTTGACCATTCCACAGTAGCAGAATCCTCAAATTCAGGCGACTCGATTCAAGACCCGACCCTTTTTTTTGGCCAACTTGTATTCTCCAAGTGGGCGGGCCCCGGGCCCCGAACATGCTCATTTGGTATGTCGGTCCCTCTACCAAACACCCTGTATACCGAGACTGTAAAAGTGACTAAGGTAAATATGACGATAAAACTCAACACCCCACAAAGGCGGGAGGCGCGGGAATGCGGTCGCGATCCGGGACAGTATTTATTTGTAATGTTTGAATTTGTATGCACCCTGCCTGACACATCGCACCGCGCCGGATCGCGCTCGCTTGCTATTTGTCAGGGTGCATACAATTTCGAGTATACGAATATAGGTAGTATAGTACCTACAAGAAGCTTATTCAGATATCACAAATAGAAGTGATTACAACTGAACAATTAGTAGTTCGTCGTAAGCTGTGCCTATATGAGAGTGTTTATACTCTCTGCTACTATGGCTTGGTGTGAACTCAACTAAAAAAGAAGTTACGTTTTTGATGCAATAACAACTGACAGTTGCAAGCCATAGGTACCTACTGTCTATAGAATTTGGAACTCAATTTTTATGCCCGCAAGTATGTGCATTCAATTATGATTGTGTAGGTATCATCTATGCATGTTTTATGCAATAAATTTGTCTATATTACCCTTATCTTTTTATAAATAATAATTGCTATCTACTTGCGTATATTGTTTAAAGTTAGGAGAGATTACATTCAAACTTTTATCGAGTTTACTCCGCACTAACATTTTTGCATAGCGGGATAAAACAGTCTAAATATTTATATAGGTACCTATATGTGTCCAATAAGGCATGTTTTGTCTGAGCTACGTTGCAAAACGTAGCCAACCCTTTCGCTTGACAGTTATATAGGGCATTTAATAAAAAGTCAGAATGCGGTACAATACAATCTGTTTGGAAGTTAAAAAAGTAAATATGTACTGGCTAGAAAAACTAGATTATTAATTTGAAACAATAAAAAACAATTACGTTTTTTCTAGAAGCCTTTTGTTGGAGGTTTGTTTTAACAAAGGGTTAAGGTCGTTTTTGACGTAAATTGAAAATGAAAAAAAAATGAAATAATGAAGGTGGTTCTTGTGGTTTTGTGTGGTTCAAATATAGTACGACTGAACAAGCCAATCAAGGGATGAAGGGTAGAAAACCTTACATCTATCATTGATTTGGTTTCTTCTTAGTTTTCACGTGTAATAGTGATGAATTATTAACCGTTAAATATTCGTAATGGGGCATGAGTGTAGGCAAAGTGTACAAAATCATGAAACGTTGTTTTTGTGTTTAGCTGTGTGGGTGTCTATTACCCCTTAGAAAGGTTTAGTAATGCATCTACCACTTTACAATTTTTATTATTGCCATAAGTAGGCCGACAGGCTGGCGGCCCACCGGATGGAAAGTGGTCACCGTCGCAAGACGTTTGCAACACCAAGGGTGTTGCCAACGAGCTCTCGACTTCTAAAAGAAGTAGAAGGGGTGAGGGGGGGGGGGAAGGATGAGAGTAGGGGAGAGGGTGTGGAGGGGATAGGGAGAGGAGAGAAGAGGGGAAGGGAGTTCGGGCCTCACTATATTACTTCACGTCGGTATTATGTGGGAGTGTGGTACTTTCCCGGTCGTGCCGGTCCATTCTGCTGTTACCCGGGTTACAGCGTGGCACTACCACCTGACACCTTACTTGAATGTGACTTAGAACAGTGACTTGATGACAGACGTAACTTGACTCGGAATACTTGAATAAAAACCTTACTTGATGCAGCTATAAGTATTAACATGAATCACTTGAGGAATTGCAAATGTATAGGCATACGAGTCTACACGTAAAAAGAGAGAAAAAAATCGAGATTTATACTTGATTGAAACTTTCGTAAGTATTACACATTTTAATGTTATTTTGACTACGCGCTAGTAGTTAGTACTAGCGCGAAAACAGCCGGGTGCGCAAGTACTCCATGAAGAAGTGGCCCGGACGGTCACGAAGCCGGTCGACATATTCGACTATACCAACCGCGTAAATTAAACCGTCAAAATAACATTAAAAAGATGTATACTGTTTACATTGTAAATGATCCGCCAAAAGCTTTTTTTGCGTGATGAATCATCATCATCAGCCCACATTCGTCCACTGCTGGACATAGTAACTAAAGTACGCCACAGAGCTCGGTCTTCAGCTCTCTGCATCCAGTTACTGCCAGCCGCATTCCGCAGGTCGTCTCTCCGCCTGGCCGCAGGGCGTCCTTGGTCCTACACTCCGTTTGCCTTTTGCGTGAAGAATGTCGTATTTAAAATTGTATTTGTTCTTGATAACGTTATACCTTTTACCTGAGTTTGTATTAGCGTTGGTTTCAAACCTGTCGATAAAGCGACGCGTGCGCCATAAGCGGCGATGATACCTCTAACCACAATCTTAAGCTTCGCTCAATAGGTAAGCTTCAATTTAATTTCACGTGCTCTTTACAGATATTGAAAATTCTAGTTAAAATGAACTTGAACATCTGTTATATTCTGTTGGTTTTATGAAGTTACTGCATTTTTATCTACTTGTGGAATAAATATATTATTACAAACATACCATCGCTTGTTTCAGTCCTGGCAACTAGACTTGCTATTAGATTAGGGTGACCATGAAAGACGTAATTAACGATTTATAAAGATTAATTTAATTATATGGTTATTTAACAGGAGAGGTGTGTGCGCGCTCTCTACTGCCGAGTTCTATTCAGGCAGAACGCAGAGTTGTAACTAACTGAACTGTGCCCTTCATACTTAAATATTATATGAAACTATAAGGGCTGTTCTTGTGTAAATACGTAAGAAAGAGAAATACTCTCATACTACTTACTAGAGTGGGACGGATTTATTTTGTCATACTTATTCCAACACTTGCTAAGTTAATCTCATGCAAACCATGTAAATTGTTGAAGCAGAACTTCTCAGACAAACGATTTATTTTTGTCTGTACTCCACTTTCACTGTTGATCTAGTTTGAAATAGATCATCATCGAAGTGGCTATGACCACAGATTGGTTCTAAGTTCTAATATTCTGTTATCTATTGTAACCACTAGTTTACACTGTTGTTTTTGTTTGTTTGTCCAGCGGGTTTGGCGTTTAAGCAATGAGTTACTTACTTAAGTACGTGTATATACGTACGCAATACAGTTGCTCAAAACTTTCAAGTGATGAATCTAAATGGCCGCTAATGTGTATATACCTTAGATAGGTATAGGGTTCCATAGCTTTAATGATGACTCCTGAAATCCCGATAATTTTCTATATATCGAGTCTAGGGCTATTATTGTTTCTGTAACCATATCCCTTACTCTACTCGCGTACGAATATCTCTCGCAAATCTCAAATAAACATAAAAAAGTATACAAAATAAGATTTCTAATGAAACATTTGTTACTAAAACGATACGTAAATTAAAAAAAAATAGGTATAAAAACATATAATATTTCTAAAATACAATAGCATAATAGATGTATTTTGCTGTATAGAAAACAGCGTAAACTCTGCTCTGAAATTTGGATTTCTTATTTTGCATCTATTTGTTTTTAAACAATCTTTTCTTACGACAATGCATACAAAGCTTCTTTCTTATACAAGCCTATTTTCATTGTTAAATTTTCGCTGATTTTGCTTTGATACTTGGTTTATTAATAGTTTTTGATAATCGTTTTCGTGCGCTCACGCCCGCTCTTATGGCTTTCTGTGGGCCATTTAAGTTGTATTAGAAACACACTATTTAAACATTTAATCAATATGAAAATGATCACAAAATGCGGATGTTTCTTATATTTGATATTTTTTTAGTTATAATCTATAGGTACAATTTTTTGATACGGATCAGTAGTTCGAGATTATCGCCGACAAACAAGCAAACGCGCAAACTTTCCCTTTTATGTTTTTAAATTTATTTATTACAAGTATATACGGGTGACTTTTACTGCGTGGAATAATTATTTTTGCGTGATCTCAATCACGCTCAATTCTATCAGTCATCAATATTCAGTTTCATCAGTACAGTCTATCAGTGAAATTCGGAGTGGATACGGTTTCTATCCGGGATAAACGCAAAGGCTACTACTTTTAATATCGTATCAACGGGTAGGTATATAGTTCCCGAGGGATTACGTATACATTCGACGCAGATAAAGTCATCCGTATAAACTTGTATTAAATTAAGCTTAACAAACATGAAAGGGAAAGTTTGCACGTTTTCTTGTCTGTTAGCGATATTCTCGAACTACTGATCTGTATCGAAATATTGTACTCGTACCTATCGATTTTTAGTTTTGATTTGACTTGGAAGATACTTTGGAAACCTAAAAACTTACAATGGCGTTGCATGTCTAGATAGTCTGAGTAACACTTTCCATCAACGTCCGTCGAGTTGGGAGGGGAGTGTGGGGGAGGGGGTAGGAGCACTACCCCCCCTTCAAAGGAAAAACTGAGGAGCCCCTCCTTTTCGAGGTTTTTAAATTTATAATTCTGAGAAAGTTATATATCCTTATTGAGGTGTAAGTTAGCCTAATTCTGGCGCTTCGCCGGCCGGTGCCGCGACACGCTTCTGCGCTCGCTCGACTTGCACGTTGTGTGGTCACCATACCTTTGAACCTAACCCTCCTCGCTTCGCTCGTCGTCGCACCTATTGTGACTTTGCTCTGACTAGATACTCCGCTACTGTCCGCTACTGTGAAATATATGCGTGCATGAAAACTATTGAAATTAGTACAAAATATAACTATTAATGTAATTTATGTAAAATAAAATGTTACCGAACGTATGACAACTTAACCGTACGTAAAACGAAACGTTCAATGGCGAGAAATATATATGATCTGTGATAGGTATTGACGTAAGTATTGCAAAAATAATTGATTTTCAATATTTTTTTCGTAAAATCTACGCGTCTGCATGTTGAAACTTGGCGTGTGTGCTTATAATAATGTAACCTATCTGTAATAAAATATAAACCCCCAACTCGGCGGACGTGGTAGGTATTGAAGTAAATATTTCAAAAATAATTGATTTTCAATAATTTTATTCTCAAAAACTACGCGTCTCCGCTTGAAACTTGGCGTGTGTGCTTATATTAATGTAACCTTTCTGTAAAGATAATATAAACCCCCAACTCGACGGACGTTAAAGGAAAGTTAAGCCATAGTCTGATATGCCGATATGGTAGAGTAGGTATAAGATGCTGCAGCGAATAATGCTAGGTGATATGATAAGAATATAATAATAATAAGACTAGCTTCGAGACGAGAAATGCTTTAATAATCGTATCGTTACTCATACTCGGAAAGTAGGTCTGAGCTTGCCTGAGGAGCGGGTTGAAAGTAATACTTTTCAGCCCTAGGGCCCTAGGGAGATTTGTTAAGCTAAAAATGTTTAATAAATCTTTTCATTACTCATACTCGGAAAGTAGGTCTGAACTGGCCTGAGGAGCGGGTTAATAGTAATACTTCCCAGCCCTGGGGAGAATCATTTTCAACTGACAGCTGTCAATTTATAAAAAAAACTGGTTCTATGTTGACATTTCTATTGAACAATGTTGCAACTCTCTGTACAGCCTCTTTATTACAACCCGATGATTGAATCATATAAAGTTAATATTTAAGTTTTTTTTGTAATTGCTGTATTATAATTTATGCCATGCTCGAAGCCCGGGTCGACGTATTCAATCTCTAACGTGAGTGTTTTGCCGGTTATTAGTATTAGTTTAATGTGTTAAACTCACGATTTTAATGCAAAAACACTAATAGAAAAACTACGACCACTGATAATTTAATTGGGAATTCATACACGTAAACATTTGCAATTAACATGTATTTCTTGTAATACGTTCCTTGGAGATTAATTTATGTTAATTGAGCAATCCTACTTTCATTTCACATTCACTTCACTTCCGGAAGGTGGCAGCAACCGGTTCGCGATACCCTCAGTGATGCAAAGGGCCATTGGGTAATTTTGCGAATGCACCTAAAGTGCCACTGCCATAGAATAAATAATAGCATGGCAGCAGAACGTCAAGAGCTACAGTATACAGTTAAAACCTAACTGTATACTGTAGTATTATTTACTAGCTGGTGCTCGCGACTACGCCTGCTCAGGATTAGTACTTCGAGTAGCTTATTATCTTATCCAAGGGCATATCTATCTTTATATCAAAATGTCTTAAAATATGTACATGGTCAAACGCAATTAATTGCTATAATAGTATTGTATGAGTAAATATACGAGTAAATACTTAGTATATCAATCAGTAAACATCTCACTAATATTATAAATGTGAAAGTTTAGATGGATGGATGGATGGAGGATGGACACATGCATGCAAGAATATTTGTTACTCAATCACGACAGAACGGCTAAACGGATCTGGTTGAATTTTGGAACAGAGATAGATTATAGTCTGGAGTAGCACATAGGCTACTTTTCACCATCACCATCATCACCATCATCATCATCTATCACTACGCGGGTGAAAATGTCTAATATAGCAAAATAACAAAATCTCCGCCTACGTCAAGATCGTAGTGATGACTTATTTTCTGTCAATAGAGTTCTGTCAAAGATATGTCAGTTTCTGATAGCTTAGTCAAAACCACGCAATGATTTTGACAGCTCGATACACTGGACGTGCTCGGCGATAGAGTCGGCATGTCATCCATCTTTGTTGTTCAGCCGACTGTAGTCGAGCGGTTCCGCTATCACCACGGAGGTGAAACAATAGTGAATCGCCAATCGCAATACTTACCTAAGTGTTATTTTTAAACACAACATAACAGTTTCGCCTATATATCCTCGAAGGGGTAAGCAGCGGTATTTTAATAGGATACTTTTCCTCATCATCACCATCCATCATCACGAAGATGAAACCACGGGTCGGTAACATCAGTTTAGCGGTCTTGAGTGAATCGATACTTTTGCCTATATAATCCTCGAATGGGTAAGCAGCGGTGTTTTCAACGCATACGTTTCCCCATATATGTTTTTGGTCATGGTATCATGCAACAGGGGACGAGCCTCCATAATGTTATTGAGAAAATCTTTCTTTCTCAGAAAATCCTAATAATTGTCCAACCCGGGGATCGAACCCATAACCTCGAGGTTCCAAAAAGCCACTTCTACTACTACACCAAGACCAAGCGAGCGAAGCCGCTGGCGGCTAGTATAAAAAAAAGTGAAAACTACGTAACGGGGTTTGATGTGGTTTTCACTATTATTTAAGTACATATTTTTTCACAGAAGGTTTGTATAAATTTATGAAAACGTAACTACATGGTTATGTAAAAATTAAAATAGAAACTTCACATAGTTCACCTCTTTTTTTTCTTATGTTCACCCGTGTGTGTTCGGACGTTAGTGCTAAACTTTGCCTTGTACCTTGGGCTCCTTTGTTATTATCACAGATTACTATCGATTTTGCGCAATTTTGCCAGTTTTTTTACATAATACAGTATTGTGGAAAACAAACTGGTAAAATTGCGCAATATCATAATCATTTCATACATATTTATATGGTACTATAATTAGCCTACATCAATAACAACGTATTAACTCGTATTGACGCTTTCTATTCGTCACTTTATTACATAATAGTCAGTTATTAATACAACATGCAAATTCATGAATGTATTTATTCAATTCCGAATAACTTCAACTTAATATTTTTCGTTATGTGACTATATTAATTAAAATTAAAATTAAAATGCGTTTGATTTAGCATTTTTACGCACGGCGCTATTCTATTGAATATTTCTCCTATATGAGAATATTTTTATAGACCCGCATAGACGCACATTTTACAGCACTTGGTTTAGCTGTACTTTTGTCCTTTATGTGACCGAAAACGAAGCAACTTCGACGAATCGCAGTGTAAGCTTTTACGATTATAACGATAACCCTAGCATGGAACTGGTATATTACGTTTGAGATCGTCTATTTAATCGATTTTAACGATTGTTTTGTCAGCTTTGAAAATTGCCTTGATATAAGCTTACCGACAGGCGACGGGAATGGAGACATTGTTTAGTTGCGTTTGATCTTACTAATATTATAAATACGAAAGCTTACGTTTATGGATGAATGGATGTAATTAATTATTATGTTATTCATTATTTATGTTATTTATGTTATTCTCTTACTCTCAAATAGCTGGCCCAATTTTGATGAAATTTGGCATGGAGGTAGATGGGACGCTGACTTAACACATAGGATAATTTTCATTAACATCGTCATCATCCACCACCATGCGGGTGTAACCGCGGGACGCAGCTAGTATTCAATAAATAAAATAGACTTTGGCCTCCTTTTGATCGTAGAAGAGTGAAATGCTCGTAGAAATCTTCAAATGATAGAAGGACGCATTGTAGAATGCAAACAATTCGAAATAATCGATATACTGTCGACAATTTGATGATCGTATAAGTCGTCGATTTGACTTCCGTACTTACTAGGGGCGATACGATTCTTTAAATTTATCGATCTTAGCCACTCGACAAATTTAACGACTATTACGGTACTTGCACTGTTGATTCGAGATGAGACTAAACAGCCAACAACGGACGTCGAGCATTGCTATGCAGAAATCATACTGCAGACCTAGTAAAAGATTACTTACCATAACTAAAAAATGACCTTATGATCTATTCATTTACTGTTCATATTTATTCGTATAAAACTAAGGGTGCTATTAGACAGAGAGCGGCCACGCGTTCAAGCGTACACGCGGTCAGTTTTGCGTTCGTTGTTTTGTATACCATTCATAGATATATCCACAGTCTACCTACAGTTGACCGAATCAGTAAGAACGCCTCCTGTTTAGGTATATCTATGTAACGTAATACAACACAACGAACCCAAAACTGACCGCGTGAACGCGTGAGCGCTCTCTATCTGAGAGCACCCTAATGCAGACATCGCACCAATTGTTGCCAGCCTACAGTAAGCTCAAAATGTTCCAACAAAAACTTTCTAATACTAATACTAATCGAATAAAAAAACCCAGAGTAAATTAGACATTGCCACAAAAACTACTTATCTTTCTATCTCGAGTAATGAATACAGTAACGTGTTAGCACCAGCAGGCCTGTGTGTGGATGTAATTGTAACTGTACCGAAGAATAAATGTACGCAAATGAATTACTAAGCCGTAACACCCGTGGGTAGGTGTCGTTACTTACACCTCATTATTAATTAGATTGCCCGTCTCATCACTTGGTAAAACATCACAGCAGCAACTAGTCTGAAATCCTTTCAACGTAAATTAAAAAAATGGCTGATCTAGCAATCTTTTTACAGTTTTTATGTTTTTTTTATAATTATAACAAATAGCTTTATAATTACTATCATTTTGTTGTTTTTAATGTAATTTTTTTATTTTTTTTTACTGACCGTGAATTTATATTTAATATAATTTTATGATATTATTATTTTGACATTGGTTTATATTCAATGGACTTGACATCATTGTCCTAATATTAATGTGCACTATTTTTAATGTAATTTTGATATTCCATTGGTATATTAAATTTGACATTTATTATTATATTATTTCACAATTAATTTAAGTAATGTAAATAACAACTTATTGTTGACATGTAAAATAGGATTTTATGAATAAATATGAATATGAACATGTAAAAAATCATTTATTAAATTTCAAAGACGCACTTAAAAGTGCGATAAGAAACAACAAATAACTTACTACTCGTATCTATAATATATAATAATAATAATAGTAATAATAAAATCGTTTATTTCGACCAGCTTGGGCCATAAGTTCTTAACAATAATCACAATTAATTACATTATGTACATAAAAAAAATCTAAATAATTATATTTCATTCAAATTAGATAATATATTATTTATAGCTGTTTTTATCAACTTATGCAATTATAATTATTTAACCAATGCCATCTAAAGGTTAGTTGCTGAACTAAAGAGACAAGCGTGATATTTCAAAAAGTCATTAAAAGTTCTGCTATTTATCGATAGATGCCAAATCAACTTATGCAATTATAATTATTTAACCAATGCCATCTAGAGGCGAGTTGCAGAACTAAAGAGACAATCGTGATATATCAAAAAGTCATTAAAAGTTCTGCTATTCATCGATAGATGGAGTCGGAGTGGGGGGTGTTAGGTTATTTTCGGTACGGAATTTCTGGATTCGGTCTCCACGCTCAAGGCCCGCGATAGAAGCTATGCAATAGCTTAAAAACTTCAAAACTTAAACTTGTTCAAATCGGTACCATGATAGTTCAAACGTAGGTACCTATTATCACAATATTGTGCACATGGTACCGACTTCGACAAGTTAGTTCACACTTTTTTGTGTTGAAGTCAGTTTCATTTATTGATAAAAACAGTTTTCAACATTTTTAGTGACCCGGGATACGGGATCTATTGTCAATGATGATATCATTAAGATAAATCAACACTTTTCAGTTTTTGAAGTGTAACTCAAAAACTGCTAGACCGAATTTGATCAAACTTAAATGGGACCAGGGAAGTACCAAACAAAAAATAATTTTGAGAATCTGTCTACAAATGGGGTCTCCCCCATTCCCAATCGGCTAACATACACATAAAAAAAGTACATACACACGAGCATATAACCTCCTCCTTTTTGTAAGTCGGTTAAAAATGTACCCGTATTTCTCCTGGTCACCCTATAATTTGAGAACTGCTTTACCGATAACATTCCTCTTTTTTTAAATGTTTTCTAATACTTCGTAGAAGGTTCTTACATAAAAATAATTTTGAAAAAATGGGAGTTTATGGCAAGGCCAAAGACGGAGCCTACTACTTGAACAAAGTCGCACGCAGTCGCTAGTATATATATAAAATGAACCCTATTTATCCTGGTCACGTTATAACTTGAGAACAAATGGAACAATTTCGCAATTGTTTTTTTTGTTGTGTTAATTATTGTCAAGCGAAGGTTCTTCTGAAAGAAAAATCAAGATAAGATGGGAGGCTATTACGAGGCCGAAGGCCGAACCTACGCGAGCGAAGTCGCCGGCAGTCGCTAGTATTTTATAAATATACTTTAAAATACTCTGCTTCCAAGTTCCAATGAAACAACCACTATACCGACCAAAAAAAATACTACGTGAAAGTCGGAGTCGGGTTCAGTAAATATATACGGCCAGTTCAGTCATTTTGTAGTTGTTCATCTATAGGTACTTGTAATAAGTACAATTGATAGGTACATTTTATACCGACTTCCATTCTATCAGTTATTGAAGTGAAACTCAAAAACTACTAGAATGAATTTGATGAATTTTGAACGGGAAGCACCAGTTTTCAAACAAAAGAAGAATTTTGAAAATCGGTTCGCCCTATCGAAAGTTATGATTAGGTAACAAACATTTAAAAAATACAGTCGAATTGAGTACCTCCTCCTTTTTTTGGAAAACGATAGACAATAGAGTAGGGGCCAGAAAGTATGTACGTGGAAGAAAAACAAATGTAACCATTTGTAATTCTTCTAGAAGACTTAAAAAATATACCTACTATATGACATTTTTGAAAAAAATTCTGTCTGTGTGTCTGTATGTTCACGCCTAACTCAAAAACTACTACACAGATTTCTATGAAATTTGGTATATGAATAGAATAGAACTAGGAGCTCTCAACTTTAAACTTTTTACCTTGATCCGACGTATAAATCTAAGATGGCAGCTTGATTTCTCTATGCTACACGGTCTCCTAAAAAAATAGGGCCTGCATGGAGGTCGGCGCGCATGAACTTCTATGGTACGGCTAAAAACCTACGCTATAACAATACAATAAAACCAGCACTCCGGTGCGTGTATTATTATATAAGGTTAGGGGGTAAAGGTGTAATAAACTTCTAAAAATTTATTTAAAGGTTTTAAGCTTTGTTTTAGATTTCAGAAAATATAGTTTTTAACTACGTCAAAAAATTGTAACGTCTATATACCCTTGAAGGGTAGGCAGCGGTGTTTTAAATACCTATATCTTTGCCATCTACGGGGCACTGTTCCAGACTCCGGACTGCTATTGAGAATTTATTTGTCAGAACACCCCATAACTGTCCCGGGTATCGAACCTAGGACCTCGAGATTCTAAAGGGACAATTCCACCACTACATCAATACCGAGCGAGCGAACCAGCTGTCGAATCAGCTAGTATTTAATATAATTTGTTTACGAACTACAAATCGCAACAACCCGCTAAAGAAAAAATATACCTTACTAGGTATGTAAGGTATTACAGGCTATGTATAGATGGTCGTGGCGTATGGTGCTTGAAATTTCTTATGTATAATAATAAAAGTTAAATGTACAAAATAACATAATTAAGTATTTAAAATAACAAGCAACATTATCTAGAGAAATATCTCTAGAGAATCTCAACGTTCCTAACAGACCTAATATAATTATAATTATATTTACATGTAGGCATTCTCAAGGTGCATTACCAGATGAAAACTAAAATTATATCTGAATTCGTAATGAGTTTAACATTAAATATGTAATAAAAAACCTTTTTTAGTTAATAAAACATTAGTGAGACGTTTTTTTTAATGAAATATAATAAATTAAACAAACTCTTTAGCAAAAAACTCTTTGGAAATAAGTTTATTCAAACCACAATTATCCAAGCTAAAACTAGCTACGAGTTTATTGCGTCTTAGAAAGCAGGAGTTTTGAGTATTCTCCCGTGTAACCCCAATACAAAACAAATACCATTATATTATTACTGTTACGTTCTAAATAAAAATACTTTAAAAAGGTCCTTATAACCCATAATAATTTATAAAGTGTATAAATTATATAAGGTATATTCCGATCGAAAAATCAAAAAACTCGTCATTAAAAAATATGAAAATAACCTTACCTTCTCCAAGCTTTTTGTAGGTATCAACTTCAAATGAAATCAACTTCTCCGTGTTGTTAGCTTCAGGAATTGTCACGTAAACTCCATCGTAGAGTTCAAATTTCTTCGTTTCCATTTCATATTCATTTTGAACTGGCGTTTCTTGAACAGTAGTCGAACTCACTAAAACCGCAAAAGCGAAGAAAGTAAAGAGCAGCAGCGACCGCGACGCGATCATTTTGCCGAGCGAATTGATAATGCACTGGTAAGCTGTAATACCCCACCACTACTTTACAGTCTACTATAACTGGATCGTGAAAACAACGAGTTTTCATCGATGACGATTATATAAAAAATACAATCGATTTCGTAACACACCAATAAGCTTGCAGATGCATATTGACAGTTCCGTTTGGATGTTATAATGGGGTTATGGGGGGTATTTTCTCAATATGAAATTCTCAAGTAAGGAGTGACGAAGTAGAGCGTTACCCACGCTCCGGTCCACTGAAGCGTGAATGACATGAACGCCACGATGAAGGAATTGGTAAGAACCGTTACTAACACGTATAAACATTCCTATATACCTATATTACTAACTCAGTTGCGTTTGACAGAGTCGCAAGATAACCTCTGTGTTAAATCTATACATTTGTCTTGCGTTATTGACGGTTATATTAAAATGATCAGACGTCATATTTCATTGCAAACAGCTCTTTTGCTAGTTTATTTAAACCAAGCTTTCACTGAGACCTATCACTCATCTACTAATCCCCGTTGTTATGATTACAACATTGAAATACTTTAGTTTCTCGTGTAGGGATTGAGCAATCAAATGACGAGAAAGGAAAGTGCCAAGCTTGTCCATGACAGTTTTAGTGCAACTGGGTGCGTTGCACTGTGCTGCACTGGTTACTATTAAGTGATACGTGGTGCAAGTAGGCTTTAATATATTATTTAGTGGTCAACAGTTGTCTTCCTACTCTTATTCCATTTATATGAGGTAATAGTATATTTCATTACAAGTGGGGAAAGGCTGTCATTGCAAAGAGTTCCGACAAACCGGTTGACAGTCGGAACAAGTTGCAATGACGGTTCCGCACGTGTACTGAACGACTATTTTTAATACAGTTGCGAAAAAATGAAGCAATTTAGTAAAAAAAACTCGCAAAGAATATTTCTGGAAAATGGCGCCAACCGTAGATTTTTTTGATTTTTTTTTTCTTCACCCATTCTGGTAGGCAAAGGGAACTATGCCTATACAGCCAAGTCTCCAGTAGAATTTTTTTATTGATATGAAATGAAAATGAAATTTAATGAGATGAAATGAAATGAAACCTTACCTCATTCATTCATACAAATCATTAAGTTTTTTTTTAGAAATTAGTAGATTCTTTTTAGAAATTTACGTACCTATTTGCATGAATCATAAAAACTTCTATGAATTTTTTTTAGTAAAAACTTCATGGTTGGTTTTTCTTCTTAATAGACATTATTTTGACAGTTGGGAAAGAGAACGCACGAGTTCGGGAAAGGTAAAAAGAAAAGCACTAGTATGTAATAGCCCACATCCCGAACGCTATACGTCCCTGCAATACGCCACTTTTTGAGCAACTGTATTAAAAATATGTTATCTCTAATACACAAAGGATACAAGAACAGTTTAGGCTTCGGTTGTATGGCCCGTCACCGGAATAAAGGCAGCCTTTTTCATGGGTCCTATTATTTATAATAAGTTTCCAAATGCCATAACAGAACTTCCACATCACGTTTTTAAACAAAAACTTAAAGGTATCCTCCTAGAACAGTGCTATTACAACAAACGAATATATTAATGACAATGAGTTTGGTTTTTGAACTAATATATATTTACATACTTCTTTTATACATATATAATATATATATATATATATTTTATTTGGTGAACTTTGTTTCGTTTACTTTCATTTTGTTTTTGCTTTTTTATAAGAATAAATTTTAATAATTGTGTACATATAAATTAAATACTAGTAAATTTTACTACGATGTAAGTTTTGCCCAAAATAATGTTTTTCGTTGTTTTAGAAGATTAATTACTTTAGTATACTACTAGGTATACTAATTCAAAATGAATAATTGAATGACTGTAGCTATCTCACTACTATTTGTACGTGCTTAGGGGCAAAACATGTTGACATATAATTTTGTAGTATTTTGACATCTATGGCATGCCGGTTATATAACGGTATTGTTTGTAACACATGTTTTCCTGACAAATAAATATATCTTTATCTCTTTCCTTCTTTGGGAATGCTTTAGTTAGTATACATGCTACCTTTTGAATAAAGTGCCATGTTGTGTGCCTAAAATGTATTTAGACCTGTACCAAATGTCACATCGATTTGAACGTGTTGCTCGTTTGTACATTTTGCTCTCAGTCGCCTTTTTATGCCTTGTATTTTTTCGATTTCGAAAATGTTTTATGTCCTTACATAAAACATTTTCGTTCTGGAAATTGAAACATTAGTGTTTGTTCGTGTATAGCAGGTGATATTTTAACATCCGTATAAAAACGGACCGCAAAGAAAACGGGTAGGTAATAAAAAAATTATAACTTTAAAAAGATTTGAGCGCCCTTTAAAAACTATGCAGTTTAATTTATTAAAATATAGGATGAAATGAAACCTGTTTTTTTGGTGGTTGTATTAATCATAAACATATAATGTTACCCTTTTTGTACTATTTGAAAACGATTTATTTTACTTTTGCTTCTATTCTATCATGACGGTTGATCAAAACAATAATTTTTTTCAAAACAAGTAACTACATTCATTGTAAAATGAAATGCCTTTGTAATAGATTATACTGTTATGTTAAACTTTATTTTTTTTATTTTTGTCTATTTTGCAAGGCAACATTATTAAATACTTTCGAAGTCTTATCTTAATAAACGATGTTCTAATCATTTGTGCTCAAAAATGTGGGTAGCACATTTAATTACATTTTATAGTAGTAATACTTAGTAGAAGTATATATTGTGATACTGTTCTTTGATCTTTGAAAATTTTAAAAAAATAACAGCCTGTGATAATGTCTATGTATAAATTAAGTACAAAACACTTAAATAGATTGTATAGTTGTAATAAATATAAAAAAGATTAAGTAAGTTATTGATTCATCAAAGCCGAAATCTCGTGCGGACCAAACTACGTCTTTGTGGCAATGATGTTACGAGTATATAAAATTGCTTTGTAGTGCGTGTGTCTGTTTAAAAACATATCTATAGCTTTTTTTTAAATATGGTGCGTAATTTTTTTTAAATACAGAACAGTTTAAAAATATTTTAAAGTTAGTGTTTTGTAACTTAGTTTAATTTCACTCATTACTGCAAGTAGGTTATTGCTTAGTTTTACATAGCTATCTTATATTGTTTTTATAATACTAATAGCTTCTGGTTTATCCAGCTACGATCAAACGGCCATTTTCTAACTAGTTTCGTGCGGGTAAAGCTTGTCCAATGAATAGACACTTTCCCTGTACAATAATCTACGATACTCGTATGTAGGTATCGGAAGAAGCTATAAGTACAACATCAGAGGCCGTAGCACAAACAATTTGCGATAAAGTATTCGTATGGTAAACGTCAACACACCAAGTTTTGGCGTACAAACTATGGGCTCTCTGTGTCACAGTTGCCCTAGATAAGTGACAGTTTGTACTGTTTCACGTGACGGACACGCTACATTACACTTACGCAGTTACTCGTGCTTCGCCCACTGAACACTTACGCCTTTATGGCCTTTATTTCCATGTGGACCTTATGTTCATAATCAGCCAATAACCTATCCAGGTTATCGGCGATTCTCTAATGGGGGATCCCAATAATCTATCTAACCACAGTTTTCCTTACTACCGATAGAAATTTGACATAACGTCCATACAAATAGTGTCAAATATCTATCTCTAGTAAGGTAAACCGGCGATAGATAGATTATTGGCACCGGCCGTAAGAGTAAACATCGTCACATCTTTGACAACATCCGTGAAACAAATAACGAATTGACAAGAAACGTTTGAAAAACAAACTTATGTACAAGGGCGATATCGGTTGGAATGGATCTCATAAAGTATTTGACATCGGTGAGCTCGTCGACGAATCATTAGAGAATCGCACTGCAGTGCATGGTTGTACTAGATAAGTGACAGTTTGTACTGCATACGTCAAAGATGCGATTACACTAGCAAATTTTCGTGCTAGGCTCGCTTTACCATCATTTAGGCTACTATTAGCACGAAAAATGTTCCTTTGGGATAGTCATATTCCGCAAGGTCTGAGCCGCGGAACGCAGCTAGTATAGAACTAATAAGAAGAACACAGGACAGGTGGGTGTGCGAATCATTACTTACGGTAGGTCGTTGTTTAAAGGTATTTTATATTGCCTTATCACTAACCATAAAATCGATTCTAGCTCTATAATGCCGCTAGCCTACGCAGAGTCGTATAAAACTCCTAATATTGCATTGATAAATATACCACGGAACGTT
Source organism: Selenia dentaria (assembly GCA_917880725.1). NCBI lineage: Eukaryota > Metazoa > Arthropoda > Insecta > Lepidoptera > Geometridae > Selenia > Selenia dentaria. Next base: position 25,078,534 of record OU862886.1, read on the forward strand.
CAGTTCTGTAGTGAAAATTCTTCTTTGTAATGAGAATGAGAGCGCTAAGAGAAAGAAGAGAAAGAAGCCTAAGAGACGACATGGGCAACCTACAACAGTAGGGCTATTATGTATCTCAGTTGCTAACAAATGTTGATTGAAATCGAAAATAATGGCGGCTTGAGGTCACATTTGTCAGTTCCAGTCATCAACTTAAGTCAAGAGTTACATAGAGCTGTCATTTTATTAGATTTCAATCAAGATTTGTTGCAACTGAGACGTATTAGCCCTGCTGATGTAGAGTAACCCAAACCTTCTGCGTGGCACTAAACTGATCTCATCACCCCAAGATTGTTCTTTAGGAGCGTCCATAGGTCCCAGTTTGTAATGTTACGAAACACTTAATGGTATTATTGCCATTGCATCTAGTCTAATATCACCTTCGACCGCATCATCAACGTTCGTCTATCTCATCATCATGATCACCATCTCAACCTTAGGACGTCCACTGCTGAACATAGGTATGCCTCCCCCATAAGTTTCCAAAAGGAACGAAAGGAAAGGAGGAGGAGGGTTGCAAGCGGCCTGCATCCAACGTCGTCTTGCAATTTATATCAGATCGTCTGTCCACCTTGTTAGTGGACAGCCTACGCTGCGCTTTCCGGTCCGTGGTCTCCACTCCAGAACCTCCTGGAACCTTTTGCCATCTGTTCTGTCCTAATAAGTATTGCCATTCTAGATCCAGTGTTATATCACCTTCAGTCGCATCATCAACGTTGGTCTACTTAGGTTAACAAGTGCAATTTGAAAAATTATTACTGACTTCCATTCTATTACTTTGGTAAAAATCAGTAATTGGAGTGTAACTCAAAAACTACTAGACCGAAGAATAGAATTTGATGAAATTTGAATGGGACCACACGGGAAGCAGAGAGAATTTTGAGAATTGGTTCACTCTATCGTAAGTTATGAGGTAACAAACATAAAAAAAATACAGAAAATTTATTGATTCAGGCGTTACTTTGCGGAAATCCATTATCAAAAAACGATATTAAAAAATATTTAGTGTCACTTCCGCTGAAAAGAAAACAATGATTTTGGCCTGTTTAGGGGTGTGCACGCCCCCAAATAGGCCAAAATCATTGTTTTCTTTTCAGCGGAAGTGTCACTAAATATTTTTTAATATCGTTTTTTACAAAAAATACAGTCAAATTCAGTACCCCCTCCTTTTTTGGAAGTCAATAGAAAATGAACTAAAATTATCCCAATGATTTAATTTCATACAAAGGCTTTCAAACTAAACATTCTAGCTAGGTATATCAAAACACAGAATGTTCCATACACAGAGCATTGCTGGGGTGGTAACCACCGAGAGGGCTTCATGCTGAAGAATCCCACCGCCTATTGTATTTGAAGTAATCACGATTAACCACTGGTCGAATGCCTTTTAAGTACATGTAGTTTATTTAAAACACTTAAACTCAATAGAATACTAATGTGTTTGATTTTCATTCATGACCTCGTAACCTCAAATATACAGTTGTAGGAAATACGTGAGAATGACTTCGTATCCATACAAAATACTTATAGAATTTCTACCAGCGAGTACCTACATACCTCAGACAAAATAAAAAAGTTGATTTTGTCTGAGCTACATACTACCATACTAAAAAACCGGACAAGTGCGATTTGGACTGTTGCGCCGAGGGCTCGTACGTTAAGAAAGCATCTAAGATTATTGCTCTAACAGACAAAGTAAGGTTAAGGCGCAAACTTACCTTTGCCGTCGTCCTGCGATCTTTATCAGGTTGTCTGTCCTCTTTGTCGGTGGACGACGTAAAGGCACGATTATTGCACCAACCGCAAATAATAAGTTTGTAATAATAAATTCGCATTTTCTTGTTATTAAACTGTATATTTACAGTTTTTCGATTGTTCCTCTATATGTGCTGTGAGATATTGCTTCTAGCCAAATTTCACAATTCTAGGTCAACCGGAAGTTTTGATTCGCCTGTAAAATCGCAGTATATGCAAAAAAGTTACGACATAAACGGTCATATCTTTTGATTGGTTTAACTTACAAGTTTTATTTTTACACAGCTGAAACAGACCGTAGACGCGAGTATTTGGTATAAATTTTAACTCGATGCCTTTACGCGTTCTTGATAAAAACGGGTATTGGCAGACAGACAGACGGACAACAATGTGATCCTATAAGGGTTTTTTGTTTCCTTTTTCCTTTTGAGGTGCGGAACCCTAAAAAGATGCTCGTTTGATTATTTTTTGTCTACTCGACCTAGGATACTGACTGGCTCTCAAGGCCAGCTGCCAAATCGTACTGTTAGGTTTAAATCATAAAGATACGCAGCGACCATAGTAGACATAGGTTTTCCTGCTCTATGTTTTTTTTTATATCACGGAGTCTTCAGCTCTCTGCAATCCAGTTGCTGACAGCCTTCCACAGGGTGCTCTGCTATAATAGATATATATATATATATATATGTATATAAATATGTCTGTACTTAAAAGAACTCGTCTATCGTGGAAACCGTGGTGCTAGTAATATTATTTAAACTTTTTTTTTTTTTTTCTTAGAGGAAGATTTTATACCCTGATCACCAGCTCTGGGGAGAGCTGGTGCGCGTGTGGGAGTCTCCGCCAGAAGGGCGACCTACCCACCAAACCTCTGCGGTGTTCCTCCGTGGCAGGGGGCGCAGGCCCGCTCGTGCATTCAGCCACAGCCCCCACTGACATCGCTGCCCGCCTACGCAGGCCCAGCCTCTGGGGTGGGTGTAAAGAGCCCACCCCATTTCCCCACACCTCGTGAGGACCTAACCCTGATGGCCCTGATGGCCTGAGCACCGGCCGTCCTCGCAGCCGATGCCCCAGGTCCTCGGAGCGGAGACGGAGTGCGAGCTCGATTGACTCGCCTCCGTGTCTGCGCCCTCCGGAGCGGATGAGAGAGAGGGTTTCTCTCCCTCTCCCGCTCCTCCGCCTCCCTCTGCGAAACAATAATTTTGCAGAATGAGGCCACTGCTTCCCACGACCTCTCGTCACCGACCATCTTCGTAATAATGGCTGACAAGGAGAGATCGGATCCTACAACCGCGATCAGGGATCGCCGCGGTCCCGCTCCTCCTGGGCATGACTCCAGCGCGTGCTGGGCGGTGTCTTCGACGCAGCCGCACTGGTGGCATGCAGGGGTGGGCTCTCTCCGTGCGACGTTGCAGAGGTATCTCCCAAAACAACCATGTCCTGAGAGAACCTGTGTCAGCCGGAAAGAGAGGCCACCATGTCTTCTTCGCTAATATTATTTAACCCTTACACAACCGTCGACATTAGTTTCATTCGCAAATATTTTGTTCTAAGCGTAAACAGCCGTGCGATTCTCTAAGATCAACCATCGTTGCATCTTTGACAACATCCGTAAAACAAAAGAAGAGATGACAAGAAATGTTGGAAAAACCACCTTATGTATATACAAAGGCGATATCTCATAAAGTATTTGACATCGGTGAGCTCGTCGACGATTACAGAATCGCACGGGATGCAAAGTCAAATAATGACGTATAGGTACAAACTGTTATTACCCAAAGACGAAAAAAGGTTTAATGTGAAGAATATTAAGAAATGGGCGCTAACATTGTAAAATACAAATGTTCGTCCATACCATAACATCGTCTATAGATTGGAAAAATTTGACTTGAACTCTTGAATTAATAAACCAGTTTAGAAAACTACATCAAATAATGTAAGTTACAAAAAAAGAAATCTACTAATGCCTAGTCAAATTCCAAACTCAAACTTGGAAATGTATATTATATCAATTAAGAACCCACCTTGAAGAAAACACCAGCTGAGAGATAATTCTCGTCCATCGACAGGGGGCTTATAGTAGATCCAACCGTTTATCCTCTTTTTGACAGATTTAATTTGTCAGTTAAAGTGTTGTGACCAAGTGATTATAGTGGACACGATTTCGATTCATTTTTCTATCGAGTCTGTGCGGAAAGAGAATAGTCCTAGGAATGGCGCCATGACCATGGCTATTGGCCATCTAGAAATACGTCAGCCAATGGGGAATGTTGAAAGGGCGTGGACAGGCCGTCATGGCATGGCCATCTAGAAACGCATCAGCCAATGGGAAATGCTGACGCATTTCTAGATGGCCATGCCCAGATGGCGAGGCCACGCCGTCCGGTTACACCCGTGTAGTTTCCAAGGTAAGCTATCAAATTCTGAGTTATAAGTTTTCACTTCTATCGGCAATTCCTATGACTGCCAATTTTTTTTGTCTATGGGTAAGCAGTAGTATTTTATCAAGGTAGTAAAACTCAATGGTCCACCGCCGTTTTGTATTTGTCACTGTCACTCGCAACAAGACGCCCGTGCTAGTAATTATTTGCTGAGTTTTATATTGGAACTATAAAATGCCGAAAGGATCAGTGCTGAAAGGACAGACGAGAGAAATGGTGATCAAGCTTCGTAATTACTTTGAAGCAGAGTATCAAAATGGCGGCCCGCTTTTACCATTGTCGCAAGTGAGAGAGCGCGTTGCGGCCGCGTTAGGTATTAGTGCATCTACGATTACAAAAATTACTACCGAAGCCTACGGAACAAGCGGCATGCAGGAGAATAAGCTTCGTACGCCGAAGAAAAAACGCCAACCACGTCGTGTGACTTCGGTTGACAACTTTGACGCAGACGCTATACGCCGTCATATATATAACTATTACTTACGTAAAGAAGTTCCAACACTTAAAAAACTTGTTGCTTCTTTGCGTGAATGTGATTTGTTCCGAGGTCAAAAATCGTCATTGGTAAAGGTCTTGAATGAAATTGGATTTACTTATAAAAAATCGGACAAACGCAAAATATTGATGGAGCGTCGCGACGTAGCTTTTGCTCGTTGCGAATTTTTGAGCGAAGCCAAAAAAATTACAGATTGGTCAAATGTTGTTTTCACTGACGAAACTTGGCTGAATGCGAACCACACAGTGTCTAAGAGCTGGACTGATGACACCGCTGCTTCCACTACCTCAGTACCGATGGGAAAAGGAGAACGTCTAATCATTTGCCATGCAGGGTCTGTGAAAGGATTCATGCCAGATGCTTTGTTGGCCTTTAAATCCAAAAAAACAGTTGAGTACCACGAAGAAATGAATTCTGAGGTTTACGAAAGTTGGTTTAAGGAAATGGTACAATCATTGGAAGAACCGTCAGTTATTATTATGGATAACGCATCCTATCACTCACGCCAAATTGATAAAATGCCGACCCAGGCCGACAAAAAACAAGTAATCATTGACTGGCTTCAACGACATGGTGAAAATGTTGATAACTCCTTACTAAAAGTACAATTACTAAATATATTACGAACAAAAAAACACTTCCCAAAACGATATGTGATCGACGAAATAGCTGCAGAACATGGTCATTGGGTTCTTAGACTTCCACCCTATCATTGTCAATACAATGCCATTGAATTAATATGGGCTCAAGTTAAAGGACACGCTGCTAGAAATAACACAAAACCCCCATTCACGGCAAACAAAATGGTAAATTTATTAAAAAATGCATGTGTGAAAGTAACTGCGGAAAGCTGGCAAAATGTAATTCAAAAAACACAAGAAACTATAATGGCAGATTGGGATAAACACGTGGCGATAGATTATATGAGTCAACAATTAATTATAAATGTCGGCAATAGCTCGAGTGACAGCAACGATGAATCTGATTTTGATTAATAAATAAATAAAAATAAAAGATTAGATTTCGTTTGCTTAAATTGGAATTGGGGTTGCTCAAACTTTACTATTTTCTGGTACCAAACGGCAGACTTTAATGTCTGCCATCCCCAGCGAGCAACACGGAAGGGAGTAGCCTTAGCTAAAAAATATTGTTCAAATCTTTCTGTCATTTCTTGCGGGAGGGGAAGTTGCACACTAGCGCAAAGCCGCACTATTACATACAAAACATACCTGTACCGATCCATTGCCGATCATACTCACACAACCAAATCACTAACACATAAAAAATAAAGCACCATTCACAAATCTAGCCCCGCCCTCACCCCACAGTATATTATCAAACTCCATGGTCCATGCGGACTTGTACTTTGACAGAGGGGAAACGCTGTGTATGCCTACTCCCTTCCGTGTTGCTCGCTGGCCATCCCAGATTTAACCGGTAACAGCTTCGTCAAGTATGACTTGTACTTGTAATCATCATAGTCATCATAACCTTGTTCTTTTTTGGATATACACCAGGAGATAAACACGTCTTCAAATAATGCTGTATGTTTTCCTGAGGCGCATCAATATAACGGTTTTACATAAAAATAAATCCGATATTATGTGCCGAGAACGGAAAACACCCGTGTAAAAATAGTTCATAAACAATATCGATATCTCAATCGTAACTTCGTAACATCACTATGTTGATAGCCATAGAACGTAATTTTTTAAAAACGTTTGTTATTTTATGGAATTTATAAAAAAACTACTGCACTTATGGACTCATTTTGTGAAAGATGATTATTATACGGGATCAAGGAGCAAATTTAAGCAGTTGTCATATTTTTAAAACCTCGCATTTATAAGTTAACTTTTGCGTAACATCGTCATGTTACGTTCTATTGGTGCTGTCAAAAAGAGGATAAACGGTTGGATCTACTATAACAAGTTCCACTAAAAACTGGTTAAACTTTCGTTTTCATTTAACGTTACGTTTCTTATGCAATAAGGTGATCTCATATCGTGAACTCAACCACAATACGTGGATACACAAAGAAAAGCACTTAATTGTTCAAAAGATCTCAGGATTGTTTTAAATAGAGGCACTAGAAAACTATTTTCACTCAATGCAATTGAGAGTAGGTATAAAAACATGTTCATGTCAATGCTGCCAATAACACGATTAAACATTCAGAAAGTTACATTCCTACCATCTTATCTGCTCAGATGACAGCGTCGCTCGTGGAGAATTAGTGATGCAACCTAAGACTTTCAACAAGAAAAATGAGGATCAAAACATAGGGCAGCCTTTCAAGCCACTTTAATCTGCAAATTCTGCAATTATAATCCTAACAATACTATAAACGCAAAAGTTAGTAGGTATATGGATGTATACTGTAGTTCCAATTTTGCCCACATGAACAGATAAGTTGGTGGCACTACGAGTATATTCGATCACTTAATTGTCATGCTGTGGAGTAAAGAATGTCGTAGTTACTTTAAATAACTTTGTAACAATCGATACTTCACATATTTTCAAAGTAAAGGTGGGGTTAAGTATGTTCATTAGGGTATACATACACTGTTAAGGCCGTGTTCATCATAATCATATCCTAATCAGCCCATTTTGTTCCCACTGCTGAGACTCGAGCCTTCCTCTCAGAGATGAGTTGGGCTATAATCCACCACGCGGGCCCATTGCGGAATGGTGGATAGGTTAGTAGCCAACCCATGTCGAAGTTTTCAGGCCGACCGAAGGCCTTTGATATAGTGTAACGACTGTTGTCCTAAGATAAACAACCGGGACCGACGGCTTAACGTGTCCTCTGAAGCACGGAAGCGCTCAGTTGAATAATGCCATAAATAATAAAAATAGGAGCTGCCCCATTCCATTTTTGATTCCCCAATATTGTTGAAGGACTATCATGATTTAATAATTTTATTTTGGTGTAGACTCCTGCCCGCACCGTGGATGGGGCTACGTAATGAAACAGAATTACCTCGTCCATAGCCATTACCTGGGCCAGAGGATAAACCGCGACCCGGTCGCGGTGTATACTCCTGCCAGCACCGTGGCTGGGACTACTATCGTGTGTGTGTGGATTACCTCGACTGCGATTGGGGCTGCGAAGAAGATCTCGGTCGGAGCCTACAATGCGATCGAGATCACAGTCCTGGTCGGGTCTACAACCATTGTCAGGGTTATCAATATTACTACAATACTACAATCATTCTCTCGGGGACATAGGATACTTTTTATCATCGTTATCATCCATCATGCGAGCTAAAGTTCGGGGCAGCTAGTCGTTCAATATTTAAGATTTTAAAGTTTTTGTTGTCATATCTCGAGGAAGGACATAAGATACTTTCATGACGATCATTAATCATCACCCCGCGGGTGAGACCGCAGGACGCAGCTAGCCATTATTTTTTTATGATTTTTGTGTTTTTCTAATTTTCATTCCTCGAGGAAGGACATATTATCTATCGACTATTTATCATCCTTTACCATGCGTGTGAAACTGCGAGGCGCAATTAATCTATACTATGAAATTATTATAAAGAGGAAAGATTTGTATGTATGTTTGTAACGAATTGCCTCAAAAAGGCAATTTCGACCGATTTCAAAAATTCTTTCACCATTGGAATGCTACACTCACTAGTAATAAATACAATGTTTTACGTGTGCATCAACTGTAGGGTTTCTGGTAAATTATATCGTCTGTAACGCTGTGAGGCCTATTGTTTGCCATTCAGAGCGATTCTGCATTCAGCAGCTCCACACAAGACTTATGCATGCCAGTGGTATCGCAGTGCAAAACTATGGGTATGGCTTCAAGTTAGCGGTAGCGGTTTTATATTTGAAAGCTTGTTTCTGGAATATGGAAAGATGGCTCATATTTTTTCATACTGAAGTACAATTGGTGTAGTAAGCAGCTTTGAGTTTGAACTCTAATGTTTAGTTTTTCTACCGACTTAAAAAAAAAGGTACTCAATTCAACTGTATTTTTTTATTTTTGTTACCTCATAACTTTCGACTGGGTGAACCAATTCTCAAAATTAATTTTTAGTTTGAAAGCTAGTGCTTCTCGTGTGGTCCCATTTAATCACATCAAATTTGGTCCAGTAGTTTTTGAGATACCCTCCAATAACTGAATAGAATGTATGTCGGAAATTATACTTGTTTACACAGCTTTCCACAGAGATATAGACATAATCATTCTTGGTATACAGTAATTTTTTCTCTGTATGGAAAAAACTCGTTATATCGAATTATCTTACACTTTTTGTGGAAAGTAAAATTACGCATATAAAACATTATTACAATCTAAATACTTCTGTCACCCGAATAAAACCAGATTATTATATTATATAATTATTTATTAACATACCATTAAGAATTAAACCATTAATAATTTAATTAAAATTAATATCCGTCGTCTATCCATCACAAAATTACAATTTTGCGAAAGACAGACGAAGTATTGAATTTGCTTTCTCTTTCAAAAACACGCGGTTTTTGATGGAGCAAAATCTTTTGTAATTATAATTAAATGCTTCGCTGACACGATTTTGTTAGGTAATCAGTATAGTCAGTTAGGTATATGAGGTAGCCAGTGATTTCGATTTATATCCGGTAGCATGCCGATGTTGTCGATTTAAATATATCAAGGAGTCGGGTAAAACTCTTTGAAATTATTCTTTCGGGATTCCAGTTGCAAATACTCATCCTCATTTATATATACAGGGTGACTGGTTGAACACTTTACATATTGATATATAGTGCTCAGTACTCGATTCTCGTTCTAATTAAGAAAAAAAAATAGGTGCCTAATATTTACCTAATTTAACTTTAATTGTCTACTCAAAACAATAAACATGGTCACTCGCGGCGCGCGTGTAGTAATAAAAGCGCGGCGCGGCCGGGCGGGCGGCCGACGATCGCGGCATCCTTTGGCGGCGCGGGCGGCGCGGCCCTTTGGGTCATTAACCCCGTTCGGACGCAGCTTGATTCCTTTGAACGCGGCGCGGCGCTTTGGGTCATTAACCCCGTTCGGACGGTGTCCATAATTTTCGAGTTATAGCACATTCATAGAATGAAGGTTTCCTCTGTAGTTTAACGGTATTTTTTTAATTTAATTTTTTTAAACGTTTCATGTGACAATGAATTATCATGTCCTTGTTTATGTAAAGTGTTCAACCAGTCAGTCTGTATAGAGCAGGTGACGTGGACAAAGGATTAAAGCTTAAAGAAGTTTGAGGAATCGAAGTCATTACAATAGAGTAGATACATCTTTGTACCTATAAGCAAATCAATCTTTCGTATGTTTTCATCATTTAACTTTGTGGTTTGAGATAGTTTTAAATTATTTTATACTCCACATCAATCCTACATACTTTGGAAACAATGACATAGGTTTAATCCATGAAAAAGAACACGCCCGTCTATTGTCATTGTTAAAAGCTAACTCATTTCATAAGTGTAAAATTTTGCGTGACAAGATCTGTTATTGTAACAACTTCATTAGGTTATCTCTTCATTTTTTTGTAATATTTGTGATATAATTTGTGTCATAACTAAATCGATTTGATCGATTGATTGCGTAATTTTCAATATATTCCCCGAGATCTAGTCTGAGATAGTGGCTTCGTCATCAGATCTGCCCCATGGGGAGTTGAAAGGGCTGGGAGCAGGCCAGGGCGCTGCCACGGCGGGAGCAGGGAGCAACTCAGCTCGGGGGTGGAGGTGTACTAGAGAAGATGACCCCGCTGCGGTGAGAAACAGCCTCGATACAGCCTGCCAACAATAAAAGGTTATGTAACATGTGCTTAGCAGATGACGTTATATTTTTTTGTTGTGTTATCTATTACTTTGTTTATGTTGGATACTACAAGTTTCTTGTGAAAAAAAAATTAATTGTAAAACAATTGAATTTATAACCAACTATCATTTATCTAGAACAACTGGTAGCTCAGAATAGCTATATACGAGTATATATGGTATGTACGGGACGGTGCGTTCGTAGTATGCAATGTACATTGTCCACCATAATATAGAAGCTGGACTAAAGATAGTCCCCAGTTTGAACATTGGTTAAAGCAAACTTTTCATTATGAAATTCCCTTAAACCATGTTATAAACTCGGGGCTATCTTCAGTCCACGTTTCATAAAGCGGATTGAGTTTATATCTCTCGGATTCGAATTCGGATTCGAATATCCATTGACGGAAATGAAACGAATGAGTACATGTTTGTACATTGTACATATCTGCCAAAACATTTATAAAGACATATTATCAACATAAAAATGTTCACAGTACATAATTTGCGTTATTTTGGCGGTTATGTAAGTATCCATTATTAAATAATATTATATTATAATAATTATTATATATAGAAATGAATACGTTAGACTATTAGGTATACATAATATGTTGCATAATATACTATTTCATCCCAATTAAATACCTATACTGTTAAATATAAAAAAATATATATTATATTATAAATTAATAAACCCCAAACAGTAATGTGCGGCAGAGTGATTAAGCATTTGGATAGATAAATCTGCTTTTTATGCATAATGTGATTGTTATAAACCTTCTATTTTGCGTCGTGGTATTAAAAGTACGTGACCTCGTTCGCGTGTTATTGAAATCCCTTTGAAACTACCGTCAACCGTTTTAATAGTGGTAAACAAATATATCTGCTCATATACTTCCACACTTGAGTTCTATTATATGTAGGACAGGATAGGATATTCGGATTTACAAAACTTTGCAAGTGGACAATATTAAAAAAGTTATCAAATAGTTGACGAGAGTTGAAGAGCCACCCGTGTTGTAAGCGGAGTACTTGCGGAATCCAAAGCTAATAAAAGACGTGATTATCGGGTATTGACTATCTGATGAAATACTACTTGATACGGAAACGTGGACTCTAAGTCCATCATAATATCAAATGAAATCAAATAATCAGCTCAAAGTCTCACTATGAACTTTGGAGAAGGCTATGTCCGGGGATTCCACGTAATCGAATACGGAGTAGATACGTAGACGAACAAAATGGTGATAGAATATGCCAATTGAAGTGGCAGTAGGCAGGGTACATACTCGTAGCACGCAAAACTGATGGATGTTGGGTCTACGGAAGGTTCTGTGGACACCACGGATCGGCAAGCATAGCGTAAGCCGTCCACCGGCAAGGAAGACGAACGGCCAGATAAAGCTTGCAGGACCATGGTTCTTTTGAAAACCATGGTGAGGCCTACGACCAGCAATGGTCGTTTTATATCTGAGATAATGATGCTGATGATGATGACGACGATTAATTGATATGACTTTTAGACAAAAGCCCCATTTGGTGGATACCACCGCAGTCTTACAAGTGGCACTTATACGAAGAGTTCCTGTGTTAAACCGTAGTTAAGATAACTTAGAGACTGTCATAAATCCTCCTGAAGAGTCCTCCACATGAAGAGTGTTATGCCGAATATATACTATAGCAATATGGGTGTCCTCTGTTACATTACTGGGAGCTGGCGTATCCGGCGACGATCGCAGTGTAGAAGTCGCAGATCCAAAACAAAAGAAGGATCCTTGTCATGTTCCTAATTATAATCAACTGCCAAGGTAATGCTTCACGTTTACCATGGTATTGTGATTAAAATATAGAGACTGAAGGCTCAATGAATACTAAAATGTCATGCGACATAAAACTAAAAACAATATCATATCGTTGTAATAATGTGCTAAGGGTTTTTTACGCTTACGAAGTTATGTATGTTTTGACTTCCATCGAGTTCGATGTTCCTAGTTAGGAACGTTACTATGAAAAGCGTAAAAAACTAAACTATAAGCTCACCTGGCTAACAGCAACAATCAGCAGTATAACCCCAATGGCAAGGTTCTTCACTGAAATGACGGCGAGAGCCATAAGAAGCGTGGAGATGACGCCCAGAGTAAACATTACCGGCAAGAAGATGAATGACAACCGCTTCAAGGCATTGTGTCCGAACGTACGGCCGACGTTCATATCTGAAAAATAAATAAATAAAAAATGATAACGTTTTCACACTCATACACACACAATCTTCACAACATCCAAACCTGAACAAAAGAATGTCTGCTCATCACACAAACATTTTGCCTCGGTTAGGGGCCGAAGGCAGGGTCGCTACGTTGGTAGCGATCAATTTATATAACGCAGCAGTCGAATAGCCAGCGATACGTGAAATAAAAAAAATACAATAAAAAAGAAATGATGAAGTCAGATAAAAAAATAAGGACAGGTACGGTTTTTTATAAAATATCAAGGAAAAACAAGAATACTTAGATGGATTAAGGCCCCAGAGATTAATGAAAAATAAGAAAAATTTTAGATTTTGAGGATTCCGGATTTTTGTATTCTAGACAAAGAACAATAAAATTGATTCAGACCTAGGATCGGTGTCCCAAATGAAAAGGACTGGTTCGATGTAACCTGCGGAAGAAAATCCAGTTATCTTGTCGCAGATTTTACACGGAGTGAGAAAAGTGGTTGGTGGGCGAATGCTTTTATTCGGTCAAAGACTTTTTGAAGGAAACATCATGTAGGTATTACATTTACCATAACAAATAGTAAACTTATCAATTGACATTACATTATATTACTTCACTGACGACTTTAGTTATTCTACATTGAAATTTGCATACCTCATACGAGGTTGTTATGGCGGACTTAAATTATTGTTATAGATATTATTTGTACCCATATTCATGCAAATAAAGTATTTCAATAATTGAATTGAATTATAAACCGAGGTAAATCATATAGAGAAAGTGGGACTCTGAAAAGTAAATTCCGTCAGGTCACATATATAACAAACTTTATATTCTTTCTAAAGTTCCTTTTATTTTCTTTGAGTATAGGCTCCTGGGGTAGTAACAATTCTTGATAGTGATAGAGTAGGTTTGCAACACAGTGTACAAGTAGTAGGGAAACCTACAACGTCACATTTACCTATAACGTCACAACATTATTTAGAGCGTCTATAGGTATCTATGAATAAGAGGCTATTTGAATATGAGACGATTTGTCATCATCTCTATAAGAATAAAATAAAGAAAGTAAGTATCTTAATGAATTGCAACTCTACAGATACAATTAACACAAATAACACTTCAAAACAAAACAACTATTATGTAGTGTGAACTAGGCTTCACTATTAACCCGTCGCGTGTCGAGGGTTACTACGTTACGTTACTAATTTTATCAGATCCAATACACTCCACCGGTATAAACTTGTTTTTAGTTGGTCAAAATATTCAAGTGTAGTATTTTTAATCTGAACCTTTATGCGTAGTTCGGAAAGACACCGAAAGAAGTAGACACTGGACGAGTTAAGCTATTTCAGTCCAGACATAACTCAAAGAAAACCTTTAGCAATAAAAAAGATAGCACAGACAAGGAAATAATAAACTACAGTACGGAGATCCGTTTAAATGGCAAAAAAGTTCTTACGATTTGTTCTTGATCCTTTTGTGAAAAGGAGTAAAAATATAAATACTGTCTACTGGCAGAGTGATAATAAAGCTTTATACATACGAATAAATACATACTTTATACCTTATCAAATAATATTTCCTCAAAGTGAAAGTTTCCTCTATCTGTTTCCTCTTTGAAAGCAAACAAACTGAATATTATTTGTTAAATATAGCATCATCAAAAATCGTACCTGTTGATCTTTGAAAATGTTTTATTAATATCAGTAGGCATGTTCTCAGAACTTATTGTATGAAGGAGCCCGAGAATTTCGGAGGCTTCTATATTTATCTTGTGCTTTTTCTTACATAATGATTCCGGTATTTTGGACACATTCAAAACTCTGGATTAGTTTATGAAGTAATTTTAACTTTGTGTAGATATTCCCGGTAGTAAAGATAATTTAGTTTAATAAAATTTATTTTGTGTTTACCAATTAAGTTACTTGTTCATCAAAACCTACTTTTACAGTGGGTAGGTCTTTTGGTTCCTTTGGGTTTTGTCACAAGTTAAAAACGTAGCTTCTTTACTATATCTTAACTATGTAACGAAGAAATAAATCACACCCCTACGTTTTTACTTATTTTATTGAATGTTAAATAATATCTAAATAAAATAATAAAATAAAATAAAAATAATCATGAACAGTTGTAAAACCAAAATGGTTTATGATAAACATAAGTTTTCCTTATCAGATTGCCTGCGTTTTTTCAATAACCATGTATATTACAAATTATATGCAATATTATATTTGTGTTAGCTATATACGAAAAGATAATTTAAATATCGATTACTACGCTGTTTTTGTTTTTATGAAACTACTTATACAAATACTATTGACCCGCCCCGGCTTTGCACGGGTGCAATGCTGATATATGTACTACAGCCCACCGAAGAAATAGACATATACCATTGCGGACTTTTTTGTAGACCGGTGTATAATACTGTAGTACATTATTTTGATCTATCTCGTGGGGTTCAGCCAGCGTTTGCAATGTAAGCGCTAAAAATGTGTTTATTTAGGACATCACATTAGAAACCTCTTAAATTGATCAGTGTGTCTCTATAACATTATGCATGTATTATACATATAAACCTTCCCTTGAATCACTTTATCTATTAAAAAACCGCAAAAAAATCCGATGCGTAGTTTTAAAGATCTAAGCATACATAGGGACAGACAGACAGCAGGAAGCGACTTTGTTTTATAGACTACTAGCTGCTCTCCGCACTTCCACCCGCGTGGTGATGGATGATGATGATGAAAAGTATCCTATGTGTTAATTCAGCGCCTCATCTACCTTCATACCAACTTTCATAAAAATTGGCCTAGCCGTTTAAGCGTGAAAGACCAACAAACATCCGCATACATCCATCCATCCATCCATCCATCCATCTAAACTTTCACATTTATAATATAAGTGGGATGTAGTAACTCTTGAATCACTCTATCTATTAAAAAAACCGCAACAAAATCCGATGCGTAGTTTTAAAGATCTAAGCATACATAGGGACAGACAGACAGCGGGAAGCGCCTTTGTTTTATAGACTATATGTAGTGATAAGCTAAGCTTTTAAAGTTTGTAGTCACGAGTAGTTTTAAAACATTGTGAATTTGATTAAATCAACAGTATCTACGTGAAACTGTTGGAAGATGTTATTTTACCTAAACTGGCAATATTTTAAAGGGAGTTTTAATTAGCATTTTACCAATTTAAACTTTGATACAAGTGGCTTCTTCGCACGGTCTATTATTTGAAAACTTTCTTGTTGAAGGGCAAACATCATTACAAATGTTGTAATGTTATTTTGAGTTTGAAATTAATTATAATAATAAAAGTTGAAGCATTACTATCTAGTTTTCTTTTTAACCCCCGACGGCAAAAACGACGGGGTGTTATAAGTTTGACGTGTCTGTATTGTGGCCTCACGAACGGATGAACCAATTTCGATTTATTTTTGTTTGAAAGATGAATTAGTAGGGAGTGTTATTAGCTATGTTTGATGAAAATCGTTCCAAGATGGCTGCCGCCACAAAATGGCGAATTACATTTTATTTTTCACAACTCTCTCATTATAGGTATTTCATACAATTTTTTTTTTGTGTCGATGGTGTTTTTAATTTTTAATTTAAATTTACTTGTCGATTAAATTATTTGTATTTTCTAAACTTTTGAAAACAGTAATTATTTTTGTGTTTATATTTTTTTATCATTTATAGTGAATGTAGACGCATAAGCACCACGCCTGCCTTCTCCAGTGCTACTCTACAGTACTTGTCAGTATTTGTTAATGTAATAAAGTGACAAGACAATCTTGCATCTGATGTTGAGCACTGCACTTGGTCATGACTACAGTTACAGTGCCCCCCAGAGCGTAGAACTGTAGTCTTGCGAGGCACTGTACTGCGCTCATCCCCCTGAGACATTGGTATTTGATTCGGCACTTCAGTTGCAAAGAGGAAGTGGTATCAACCCACCACGGTACGACTACAACCAGACATTAACTGTTATAGTTCTCCATAGCAATCTGCATACTCATAACCATTGATGTAGAAAAAGGGGGACATAACGTTCATTTAACGCATTTTATGGGTCTCAGACCTAGAGCTATACTACCTATTAAATACTTACTTATACCTATAAGATACTACTAGTGGTAACACCACCGTCAAATAAGAACCTTACCAACAGTAATTAATGTAGTTATTTTAGTATTTAACCCATCGTATATCGCGCGTACACCATGTGTACGTTTAAAAGAGTGTGCGTGTGTGCGTACACAAAGTGTATACACATTTTTAGACCTCGAGTTTGTAACTAATTTTATCAGATCCAATACACCCCACCGGTATAAGCTTGCTTTTAGTTGGTCAAACTATTCAAGCGTAGTATTTTTATTAGAACTAGACACAGGACGGGTGGACATGAATATGTTAATTTTATTTAAACAAATATAATACCCTTCTTATATTACTTTGATTAAATTGTCTCTACGAATGAACAAAGCAAAAAAATGGAGCGATAGCTACCATAAAATGGTAATGTCTACAAACAAAATATAATTAAAGTAGTCATATGAGGTCGAACGAGTGAGAAAAAATAAAGCCTTAGAAAACTTCTTCATTGTCATAAATTATCATTTAATTACTCGTATGTTGATGTGAAGTTCGAATCATACTATATTCAAATAAGGCCTTTGAAACTTCAGTATTTTCATAACTTATCATTTAATTATTCTGTATGTTGATATGAGGCTCGAATCATACTATATTAAATATTTTCACACTTCGTTCAAAGAGATATTCTATATCTCTCGTGAAAATTTATATCCCGCCCGCAATTGAGATGATAATGCTGCTCGACACTTTTTTCCGGAACGGAGGGTACTTTTATCTATTGACAGAATACTCTCTACTTCCCGACTGATTCCTATACATACCTGTGCCTAGGAAATCCATTACTGGTGCGCTGGATCTATCACTTTCACAGTTCACCACCGCCACGAAAATAGCAACATATGCGAGGCATAATACAGTTATTTTTTGACACATGATTATTTTTTCGTTCTATATTCTTCTTAAAATTTAATTATTGTCGATCGATGATCAACGATCGATTGCCTGAGTTTGACTGATGGGCGATTGAACTGGATGCCAGGATATAAAGTCTTCCGGAAAACAATAGTCGGCGAGACCAAACTCACGAAAAGAAAGCGAAGGACAACGTGACTGCACAGTAGAAATGACGCCCTCGATTTTTTCGCCGCTTATGGACTAATGATGAATCGCTAACGGCTTGGACTCCCGGTGGACATCGGTCTGATCCTTATCGACACAAATTAGCAGGTGAAAGTTACAATTGTCCTTTGCTACTATAATATTATAGTAACAATTTTAGACCGGAAATCCATTGCTGACGACAGGGACAATATTGATATGACACGGTACGTTGCTTCGTACATAATCAAACGTCTCCTTACCAACTTCAAATGCTAGATGTTTTAAAAAATCCATTTAAAAACACTAGCTGCGCTCCACTGTTTCACCCGCGTGGTGATGGATGATGATGAATTAACATAAATAGCCTATGTTATTCAAGTATAATGTAACATTCTAATAGTTAAAGTTTTTTTTATTAAATGGGTCCAGTAGTTTTTGATTTTATTCGTTAGATACGTAAAAATACAAACCTACCTACTGTGTATAATATTAATATAGGGTGTAGATAGAACTATGATTACATATTAAATGAGTTTCTGGTTTTAACATCAATTTAAGATAGTTGAGGGCAAAACTTGTTGGAAGTATTGAATGTAAAGTTGGCAATGACTACAGAGAAAACTTAGTTGTTATTTTCATTTAACCAACAAAAAGCTCAACAAAAAGATGTTCTTTTTCATAATAAATGGGTTTTCGATGGTTGCCTAGTAGAACTGCCTTCTAGGTGAATAGGGACGCCATATTTTAATCATTTTATAATAGAAATATGTTTCGGTAATGTGCGCAGGTAAAAAAGTAAGTATGTCATTTTGATTTTGAAGTTTAAAGTTTTAAGTTTATAGTTGGCATCCCCTGCGGATCACAATATCACAAATATCACAAATGTGATATTGGTGAATAGGTCTCTAAAAATAAGTAAAGCGGAAAATAATTCACACACAGTACTTACATATAAACATTAACATAACCACATAATGAGCCCATTATGTTCCTACTATTGGGACTCGAGTCTTCCTCTCAGAGAAAGGAGTTGGGCCATAATCCACCACGTGGGTCCAGTGCGGCTTGGTGTATAGGCTAGTGGTTTTTACCGACACTTTATAGTTTCGACAGTTTAAACCGACTCTCAAATTCCTTTTTGTTTGAAATCTGGTGCTTCCCGTGTAGTCCCATTTAAATTTCATCAAATTCGATCCAGTGGTTTTTGAGATACGCTCCAATAACTGAATAGAATAGAAGTAGGTATTAAATGTTGACTGATTTTTGACGGCCATGACGGTTGAAATAGTACTTGTTTTTTTTTCGATATCGGCATTGCATTTAGGTTTGTAAAAATTAAGAAAATAATATCCTAGGCGTCATTCTATTACTGTGATATGTTTTAACAAATTTCGTTGAATGTTGAAACTGCCTGAAAAAGAGGAACAGTAATAGAGGAGCTGTGATAACACATAGGATAGATACTTTTCTTCATCATCCATCACGACGCGGGTGAAACCGCAGGGGACAGGTATAGCAATATTATAAAATATGTTAAACTTTACCTTTTTACTGTAAACTGCCGCGTGGCACTATCAGTAGAGTGAAGGGTGACAGTAGGTACATTTCCAGTGACACTACGGCCAATAGTTTTATATGAAAAAAGATTTCCCATGGCACGAGTGGGCATATAAATGGGCTATTTTAAGTCTTATCAAAACTGCAATCAAACTACTTGGAACAAGAAAGGAAAAAACAAGGAAGAGGAGAAGAGATTAAATCGATGAGTAGAAAATGACAATGTCAATGTATGCTTTTAAAACATTGCATAAAACGAATAAAACAATATACCTACTCGATTCCCAGGTCAAATTATATATAAGGTTTTAATCTATCATGGTATATAACATGTTCATCCGTGATCGCTTGCAACAGTGCCGGAATATCGTAAACTCATGAAAACATACCATGGTAACTATCCCGTTAATAATTTCAATATTATTATAGTCATTTCATGTAAATAAAAATGAACGAAAACGATAATTGCTAATGCATGGTGTTGTCATAACGGCTCAACGGGTTTTGCTAAAATTTGGAAGCGAGATGATTTGTACCCGGACCAATACATAGGCAACTTTTTTTCCCCATTCATAAGGTAGTTTCCGAGGGATCGCGATAATCTTCGTGGATGAAGTCACTCGCGTAATCTAACTACTTAACTTACGTATGACGAAGTCATAGTTCATAATCATAAACATTTATTTGCATCAAAACATGGTAAGCAAAGTGCAAGCATGTTATGTAGGTAGAATATAGTCCGAACATGTTATTTGGCTAACATAAGCATGCAAATTTAAAATTAATGTTCATCATTCATTCAAATGTCAAAATAATTTACATGTCAATTTAATTTATATAATATAATAAAAATCTAAAAAATGTCTAATAAATAAATAGTACCGTAACAATTATATAAATAATAAATTGTACATAATAGATTAATTTGAACCTTTATTGAAATTTAAAAAAAACATTAATGAACACAAGCAGTTGTCTTATAACCATTTATGTAGTTTTAAATATAAAAATGTCAAGACATAAATCTCTCATGTTTACTGGAAGATTAATAAAGATTTTGACGGCCATGAAACGTATATTTTTTTCTATGACCCGATATGCACGGATTGCTCGAGCAGTTGGCCAGTGATCAACATACAAGGACCGCTCTTACAGTCATTGTCAATAGGTTAAAGCTGCCATTGATAACTGCTCGAGCAGTTTGTATTAACTGCTCAACAAGTGACAATTTCAATTCTGGGGCGGGAAGTGCGTGCGACGTGGAATGTAGAGCGCGGGCGGAAGTAACTGTGCGAAAGCAGTCGACAGCTCTAGCAGTCAGTGTATGCCTGGTGGCTGCTCGACCGCCAACTGCTCAAGCTGTTTCGTGTGTGTACAGTCCTTACAAGAAAAAACATTGTACGTACAATAACCTTTTATTAGACACCAATAAGAAGATAATAGGCAGGGGTAGCGAATGGTCATATCACGCCAAATTTACCCTTAAGATGGTCAGACTCAAATCATCGCTGACGGTACGTAGAAGACTGTAGTTCACTGTGCAGTCGCAGTTTGAAGCAGTCCATGCTGACTGCTTCAAGCGGCTCGTGTATCTGGGACCTTACAGCTTGGTTAACATATATGATTGTTCACTTTCGATCTAAGTTGACATTGACGCATCTCCTGAAGGATCGTGAAAAATTCAGAATTTATTGTGACAAAAAGTGCTTACTGCTTTATGAACAGGCATGGGAGAGTTAACTACTTCAAACTTTTAAATAAATGCCTACATGGTGCCAAATAGTTTGTGCCACAAATCGCACTTTTACTAATGCACTTTTTTGTGTTCGGATGGCCCTATTAGTATCCACAGAGTTGCCCCAGATAATAAGAACTGAGCCAACGTAGCCATGTTAACGCAAATAGTCTCAAGCATGAACTAATATATTTGGGTCCCAAACAAAGTGTTAAGGTATATGTGTATATTTCTATGTATTATAGCTGCGTATGTGGTAGGAATGAAGATCTGGGTCGTATTGCAACTTTCATGGGCAGACATGAATCTTGTCACCATGCGAACATCTCGTCACTTTAGTATAATAACAGGTATAATGCAAGAAGAAACTGCTGTTACGATTTCATGTTGTAGGCGTAGCTTGAAATGCCTTCAAATCATCTGTGGGTAATATAAGTGGGAATATACACACATCAAAAAAGTCTAAGCAACATGCATCATGTCACAAATCTTACTAATTAAATTATTAAATTTTTAAGTCTTTACTAACTCAAGGTGCGTAGGTATGTAAACTTTTTTGTTTTTGATGACATAGTGGCTGGTAGTATAAAAAACTTTTCGATTATGTTTTGTTTTTTTCATAAAATTTAAACGAATGCGAATTTGTTTGAATTTAAGTGCGTATTGCTACGTTTAGTCTTGATTTTATAATTTTACCAACAATTTAAATAAAGTTAGCGACAACATTGGATTGTGAGATATTCTTTACATCATGGAGCGACATCATTTGACGGCAGATCAAATGCAAAGAGCTGTAGGGATGTTGCACGCGGGAACAAGTCAACCTCAGGTATGTCGGCATTTTGATATTCATAAAAACATTATTTGTCGTCTTTGGCAGCGCTACAATAATACAGGAGACCCCTCTGAACAGACCGGTACATACAACTGACTGCAAGACGCCAGCCGATGTTAACCGCTCGAGAGATAAGTTTGAGGCTATAGAATTCAAGTGGTGTTGTTGTAAATCCCCAAACTGTGCGAAATCGACTGCATGAGTACGGCCTACGCGCTCGACGCCCAATCAGGTGCCCGCCGATCCGTCACGGGAATCGCGCTCGTCGAATTGAATGGTGTAGAGAACGCAGAACATGGACCCAGGACCAATGGGATAAAATCATGTTTTTCCGATGAGTCACGATTCGGGCTTAGGCTTGATACAAGAAAGGTGAGAGTGTACCGTCGGCTCTTAAATACTGAAAGGCTCAGGTGCGTTCAGGAAGTTCATCCATACAGCGGCTCAACAGTTATGGTATGGGCGGGTATTATGACAAACAGGCGAACTGAGCTCCTTTTTGTAAATAGAAGCATGAACGCTGAAAATTACGTTGAGGATATTCTGAGACCTTATGTCCATCCATTTGCACAAACCTTTGGCTCCGATTTTACGTTAATGCAATGCGAGTTCCCATACATCTCAGCGAACCAGTAGATACTTGGCAACAGAGAACATCCGGGTATTGCCCTGGCCTGCACAATCACCAGACCTCAACCCCATCGAGCACGCATGGGACATGCTCCAGAGACGTGTTTTGAAAGACTTGGACGGAGTGACAACAACCCAACAGCTGAAGGATTTGCTACAATTCCATTGGAAGCAATTGCTGCAGGATGACATAAACAGTCTCATTAATTCTATGAATAATCGTTGCCGACTAGTTCTGAATCCGCATTATTTTCCCTTACTGTCTGAGAAAGTTAAGCGTAACAGACGTGACAACTATAAACTCAGCATGCACACGGCAAAAAAGGCTCTTATGAGTAATAGCATTTTTTGTATGGGACCCGCTATTTATAATAGAATACCAAATTCAATAAAGGACTTAAGTACAAATTTATTTAAAACTAAACTTAAAAAAATATTACTGACAAAATGTTATTATAGTGTAAGTGATTTTTTAGCTGATGAAGAATTTTAACTGAGCACCTAGTATTTGTGAAATTATGACATTCCATGAATTGAAATGACACTATTCTATTAATTATGACTGTTTTTATTTCCTGACATTCTAATGTATTAATATTTAATTATTCAACTATTATTTGACTTGTATTTATAGATTAATTTTCTTGTATTGTTTTATTTGCCATCTCTCAACAAATTTGTACGCCTATATGGGCAAAACATGACGAGCTTTAATGTTATGACAAACAACATCTTTATACAAACTATGTGTGTGTATAAAAACTCATGTTTTCTGCAAATAAATGATTATCTTATCTTATCTTATCTTATTTTATCTTATCTTATCTGAATAGCAGAGGAGGCCATACCTTGTATTAAATTATCCAATTCTTTCACAATAAAATTAATTTTCTTTAGAAATTGATTTTCGTTAAAAAAAAGTTTTTAGTTTCTTTTGTAGGTACCTTAGTTTGTACAGTACATTATAATATTGTTAATTTATGTTATTAAAAGGACTATTGAAGACAAGAGCTGTTATTTTTACATCATTAAGACCCTAAAAAATGTTTAAATAATAAAACACAAACGTTATAGTGTGAATAACCATCCTAAAATTTATTTATTTTGTTTTGCTTAGACTTTTTTGATGTGTGTATAAAGAATCCTTGTGAATTATTACACCTAAAATTTACTTGACTACGGCGAAGCAATAGAGATATTCTTCTGTTCCCTCATAAAATCTAAACTACTTATCATAATTTGAGAAATGAGGGTTCGTTGAAAGCATTTTGTTTGGTCGCTGGTTATAAGCTCTGTGACGTCACATTATTAGGGCGCCCTTTGGAGGTCACGAAGTCAGGAATAAATTATTTTTTTCTCGTCTCATCATGTGTGGTTGAAAAGGGATTTTTAAATGAAGGTATGGTTTCGTACATCATACTTTTATCATACATATCGTTTAACTTGTCAAAGTCTTGAAAACTAATCCTGTAACGTATGCATTATCTCTAGATATATGTATCACAACAACGCCTAAGCAGAAAACAATATGTGATGTGGCTCTGCAACAACCCCAAAATACTTTGACCCGTAGACTCGCTATTCGCCATATATGGCCAATAATACAATAGATTTCGCAGAAATCAACCTATTTTTCCAGGAACTACAACGTGTGTGGCTAAATAAAAAATAAGTGCATAAATTTCAGTCTGGTCTTAGACCAGACTGAAAAATGACGCTCTAAAAAGTATGATTCAAAATAATATTCTCATCTGAAATTGTTACGTCCAAACTAATCTATATGTGTCGTGTATTAAATAAACAACTATCACGTTAAAATATTGCTAATATGGTCTTGCCATTCTCAAGTGATACGCTTACAATCAAACAGAATGAGATAAGTAACAAATCTCAATTTTCCTTATTCTATCAAAGCTCAACATAGGTAAATAAAATTAAAGCATAAGGTATACACTCATTTTTAATTAGAAATACGGGATTACTCACGTATTATTTATCGGATAGGTCCGAGTATAGTTTCGACCACATTCGGTGGTCTTTTTCAAGGAGTGTTCGGGACGCCCACGTCGATGACGTCTCGCTTAGCACTGACTATAGTTGGACCTATCCGATAAATATTACGTGAGTAATCCCGTATTTCTAATAAAAAAAAGCATAAAAATAAAGAGCAGAAAATACTTCAAATATCATTCCTAAAGAACAAAACTTTTCGTCAATTTATAGTAAGTTTTAATTTAATGTGAAACGTAGGTCATTCATTACTTACCATCAATTAGAATTAAGGCAACGTTCTAATTTCATTACTAAAAAAAATGTCGCTTTCAAAGTCCAAACGCGTTATCTCTAAATCTTTCACGCATACTTAAGCAGGTGATCTTTAACAACGGTTAATAGACACGTGGAGCGTTTTCAAAATGAAATGGTTCCGTAGCAGATATTATACCTTTGTATAATATCTGCTACGGAACCATTTCAATATAAAGATAGCAGATAAAGCAGATAGCAGATAAAGATAGAAGACCAGCACCGGTCCCTTTTGTGTGGGTACCAACATATTTCGGAATATTATAACTTAAAGGAAGTCTACGAGTGCCTGGTCAAGTTCAAACAACAACGAATTAGGTGTAGGTATATGTTCTCCACTAAAAGGAGTCAATTGTGAAATTAACTCCTTGTAGTAAATTCTTTTTTTACTTTTTTAGACTGTACACATCTCAAAAAGCTCCTACTTTCTAAGATGTATGAAATAATCACACTACGTATAATGGGAAAGTATGGATGTGTATTACTCAATAACGTTAAAACAGCTGATTGTAATTTGATGAAACTTGGAGTGGATATGGTTTTTACCCGGGATTAACACAAAGAATATTTTTTTATATAAAGATATTTTAGTATTAACCTTATCCGCACGGACGAAGTGGCATGTATAAACTATAATCGAAGATACATTTCACACATTTATTCAATATGTGTAATAAATAAATACATATATCATCTGTGATATGCAGACTTATAAATCTCTCCCAGCACTGCAGATTCTGATCGCTTGCCAATAATCTCAATACAATCTCGACAATAATCTACGTATAACAGACATCCTTGAAGTTACAACGCTAAATTCAAAACTCAACTTTGGATCTTACATCGAGTCCGAAAAATAATATACCGATAAAAGTTGGATGTGCTCGTAAATGTGAGGCAGTAATTTACACAAATGCTCCAATTTTAACCAGCAACATTCCGCCATCGAACACCCACATGCTTGAATGCGTCATCGATAGTCAACTTTCAAAATATACGTAACGTAACGTATTCCAGACGTATAGAAGAAAGATGAAAAGATTTTCTTCTAATTTTGTCATGCGTACCGCCTAAGAATGGAACCCTTGTCGGAATCTGTATTCCGATCACGATTGGTTTTTTTTTTAATCAAGAGTACCTTTTGCAGACGTGATACATCTTTCACCGCATCGTCACTTCACATAAGGTGAGATAGTTGGAACAGGCAAGACCATATATTGTACTCAAAAAAAGTACAATAAGTAGTATTAGTCTACGAAAAAATAATATCAGGAAGAGTAACTGCCTCAAAAAAATTACCCAATAAAAGTCGTGCTAAATCAATAACATCGTTCACGCCGCTACGACTCAGCTGTCATAGTTGACGTTTCAGCACGCGCGTCGACCAATCCTTGCTTTACTTCTGAAATTTAAACCAATCACCGAACATGTCTATTTGTAACCTCGGAAGTAATTCGTATTTGGAATCATACGTCGTTTTGGTTTGAAGGACCACTTTTTGTGTGAAATTTGTTGTGAGTTATGCTACCTGACATTATTTCTTCTTAGGTATTAGTATTTAAAAAAGGTATCCTCCTAGCATAGACGCACCTCTCCAGGCTGAAATCAACTGTTCCATATAGATATCATAAAGCTGAGGGACAACAGGGCAATAAGCTCACACCCTCTGGTGAAATAGAAAATGATCATAAAAAGTAACTAAACAATCACAGGATAAACTTTAAACCGTTTACTATGTTAGGCTACGGAATTCTAAAAAATAATTATCCATGGCGTGCCTGCCATAATTAAAACGTAACCACATAGTTGTTAAAAGTCATCGCACGTAGCTACTAAGTATAATAGCAGGTTTAAGGCCAGGTTTTTAGTTCTACACGCTCTTGGAAAAAATACGTCAATGTACTGTAACTCGCAATTAACATATTTGCAAAAGACTATTCTTATTTTTAACTGTCGTATGTCTGTCTGTTCTATCTTGGATATATCGTTTGAATCGTAATACATGGTGCAACGTCATAATATTTTTATTATATACTTATGCACTACTATGCGCTCCGCAGTTTCACCCGCGTTGTGGTGTTTATAAGGTTACTTTTTTATTATAATTTTTGCGTTTAGATTTCTTAAATCTTAAAATTTTCTGAGTAACTTTATTTTATTTTACAAAGTATTTTATAATATTATGGATGATTTCGGTAAAATAGTTCTCAAGTTATGGCGTGACCAAGTTAAATAAGGATATTTATATTATAGATTTAAACAGAACATTAAATGATGTTTGAATATTTCAACTAATAATAAAGTCGGTATTTTAAGACGTTAACTCACTTGAATTTAAATAACAATATGTTTCAGAACTTTAGCAATGCTTACTTTATATGTTGTGCCAATTTAAACTTGAAAATAAAGAAACAAAAACTAATAGAAAGTATTTTTAACTCGCTTTATAGCGCCTAAATAAAAAGATACGCGTCGAACTGTTAACTACTACTTTTTTTAGTCGGTTAGAAATCAAAAAAAACTTGATGATGCAGTCCTACCTGCTTATTGAAGCACGATGACATTGTGAAAACTACTCGTGGTTCGTAGCCACGGAATAGTAAAAAGATATTGAATGGATGAAATGGTCTATTTGTTTAAAAATGTGTTCATATGTGCATTTGTTTATTTCAAAACTTTGTAATAACGTTATTAAAAATAATTATCATATTCAATAGAACATATTCAGTAATACTTACACTGGATAAATGCTTATAGTTACAATGTGCACCACTCTCCCTCAATCCCTAAATGCGAAAGGCAAACCACGTATCGAATAGTTTTTGGTTGAGTGAGTTGCATTTGTGTTGCTTATTCTGTATAGTTCGTGAACACATTTTATGCTGGAGGATGGGTGGTTGTCCAGTGAAAGTGCCACTAGATCTCGCTAAGCAGACATTAGTGTTAAAAAAGAAATACTATAAAAACTAAATATTCCCTTGTTAATATCATAATTATTATAGATTCCCACAAGGTATAGTCTGAATTATTAGTTTTTTTATTATTATATTACCTTTATTACTTACTATATAAGGAATCTCTGCTCGTAAATATGATCTTCTAATCGACATTTAGTGTACGAAATAAAAATAACATAATTTGTTTCACTAACTATCACTAGATCAGATCTGTAATATGGCTTTATAAAGTAACATATCTCATCAGGACAGGAACTATGTTAGTACTATTATTTTTTCTGTGACTAAGTGGCTTATCGAAATTTCATGGAATTCCGTGCTTTTAAGTGTCTGTGACTCACTTTATACTTACGTTTTGTTAACTTCTCGAGCTTTCATTTTTATTTCAATGTTGAAACAAAACGTAGTAACGTAGCCTACCTTACTACGTTTTCTACCGACTTCCAAAAAAAGGAGGAGGCACTTAATTTGACTGTTTTTTTATGTTTGTTACCGCATAAATTTCGAGTGGGTGAACCGATTCTCAAAATTCTATTTTTGTTTAAAAGCTGGTGTTTTCCGTGTAGTCCCATTTACATTTAATCAAATTCAGGCCAGGTGTTTTTGAGATAACCAATAACTGAATAGAATGGAAGTTGATATTAAATTTTTCAAATTGTACTTGTCTTGTATCTGATACATATATTTAATATCGAATCTTACAGCGTTGTGTGTTGAGTTCTAGCCAAACAATCACAATTCAATAGATCACGCAACAATAATTATGTAAGCTTTACTTATTTATTATTACTCATGGTAAAAATGTTGACCTACTTGTTGTTACTGCAAACAAATCTTATGGATATTAAAATACTACTATTTACCGGCAAAACACTTACGTTAGGGATCGAATACGTCGACCTGGGTTTCGAACACAGTGCCCGCCGGGAGCTAGCAGACGCCGCTGCGCACTCATCCTGAAGATGATGATATCGGATATGCTCGAAACCCGGGTCGACGTATTCTATCCCTAGCGTGAGTGTTTTGCCGGTAAATAGTAATAGTTTAATATGTGTCAAACTCACGAGAATTTCAATACAAAAATCTTATGGATTCGAGAAACAACAGTATGTACTAATTATCAAAATAGGTTAAATTAATATGCAATTTGCAATTTTTACGACGAGACAAACATGTCGTGCATCTGATGGTGAGTAGTAGTAAGCCGCCCAGTAATATCACCTTTGTGCCTTTCACCCCCTATCCCAATAATGCTTGCATAAATTGCTAATTAATTGCAGCAAGATCTTACTTACCTAGTATGTCGGGTTTCCTCGCCTCTTAAGATTCGCATCCCAACTGCGGAGGTAGTAATCTTAACATTATGCGTACATCGTCCCTTCGTGGAGTGAATCGCCGTAAATCGCTTTAGAAATCGGTCGTTAAGTTACAGAATAAATAACAGTAGTAACTTAAGTTGTTTCTACATCTTTCTATGTTCCGTGAGCCGTGTCCGTGACCGCAACCATGTTACTTCGTCCAAATAGGCCACCCTCAAGGAAGGAAACAGCGACGCGCAGTGGTTACATTATAGAGTGCCGAAAATTTGCAATTGATTTGGAATGCAAATAGATTGCATTTAACTCACGACACTGTTGTATTATTCGTGTAAATATCCCTAATTTCACTGCTTTACAAATGTCAGGTTTTGTATGCGCTCGTTGTTCATACTTCGTGATTCGTGGTCGGTCACGGTTTTCGATAGTTTCTCCTTCTTTTGTCGACATAATTTTGTTTCAACATTGAAAGTTAATACTGTACCAGCATTTACAGCGTCACCGGATGGAAACGTTTTTAGAAAAGGTTTTTATACGATTTGAGTGACGAGACCTTTGACGAAACCTTAAGGAGGAGACAAACAAATCGTAGGTAGTTGCATTGACACCATATGGCCCTTGGAGCTATTTTAAAATGTGGTAATGTAACATAGGTATATATAATACTTACTTTGTAACTATTTTCGCCATTTCTTTGAATCAGACTACCTATTATTATTGTGAATGTTTGGATGTATGACTGTTTGTTACTCAAACACGCAATAACGGATTTAGATGAAATTGGTAGTGGATTATGGTTTGTACCCTGTATTATATATAGCTATTATTAACTTTATACCGAGGGATCTCTAGGTCTATCGCTAGAATCTCTAGAAGAGCTACTAGTATCCTAATATTATAAACGTGAAACTTTGTATGTATGAAGGGATGTTTGTTACTACGAGTATTTCACGCTCAAACAGGTGCCCCAAAATTTCGATAAAATTTAGCATGGAGGTAGATGAGGCACTGCATTAACACAAAGTATACGTTTCGTCTTCATCATCCATCACCACGCGGGTTAAACCGCGGGAAGCAACTAGTAATATTATATATGTGAAATTTTGGATGTATGGATGCTGTTACTCAATCACGCGAAAATGGTTGAACGAGTGTGAATTAAATTTGGTAGGTAGTGGGGTACTGGATTGGCACATATGATACTTTACATTATCATAATCATCATCATCCATCACCTCGCGGGTGCCGCAGCTAGCATTAATATAATGTTGATAACTGTTTAGTTACATCTAGAATTTTATGTTAAAACTAGCAGTATCCCGCGATTGCATCCGCGTGGTAATGGATGATGATAAAAAGTATTGTATGTGTTAATCCAGCACGTTACTAACTCCATTCCAAATATCATCAAAATTGATCGAGCCGTTTGAACGTTAAGAAATACCAAACAACAAACACACTCACAAAACTGTCGCCTTTATAATTATTATAAAGGCGGCAGTTTTGTGAGTGTTTATACTCGTGTGATAAGTCCACTTTCTACTTTAGATACCGTTCCAACCATTCATACTTAATTTTATCACTAACTGCGCTCCGCGGTTTGACTCGGTGGTGATGGATTATCTAGAAATAAGTAATAATATAATAACTATATTTGAAAACAGTTTAAAATTATAATTGAAACGGTTGTCCATTCAATCCAAAAATAATTATTATTTATATAAATATGTACCTGCAGAATTATAACACAGAACTTAAGAGTATAGATCTCCGTGTGTAAGTGTAAGTACAAGCATGTCTAACAGTCGACGTTCAGAGCGCAATTCAAAAGAGATGTAAAAAAAACCTCGTATTACTAAGTAACAGGTTTCTCTAGTATTGTATTGCACTGCATTGCTTTGTTGTATTTCTCTTGACGACAGTGAAACAATTACGCTTTCCACTTCATATCTAATGGGTTTCATCGGAAACATATTCATACTCGTATAAGAGCTTGTCTCTTTTATAGCAGTTGTTTTAGTTATAGAACATCAACATAACTGTAGTATAATATAGGTAGGTACTGCCATCCTCTCAATAGACGGGCGTGATGTTACGTTTTCATTGACTCGTGCCAGGAAATATTTTTTTCTGTTCTAAGCGTGACGTCAACAACGCGGGCGTCCTAAGCACTTGAAATGACCACCAGGATGAAGTCGAAACTATAGTCGGATCTAACCGACTGAGTGATCCCGTATTTCTCAGTATTTGTATACTGACGTGCGTTTCTCTAAGAGCAAACATCTTTGCATCTTTGACAACATCCGTAAAACAAATGAAGAGAAGACAAAAAACGTTGGAAAAACAACCTTATGTACATGGGCGATACTTCGTAAAGTATTTGACATCGGTGAGCTATCATCAGTGAAGAATCATTACATAATCGCAAGGCTGATTGTCGATTTGTATACTGCGTTTGTTTACTTCACAAATGTCAAAACCGAATTGACATTTGTCGCCTTTTGCAAAAGTTATAGGGTTTTCCAATAGGGTGATTAATTTTGCCCCACATTGTACCTATAGATTTAGAATAGAATAGAATAGAAATATATAGTATAATATATATATATATAGATTTGTAAAACGCAATCCAAAGTCGCAAAACCACGATTATTGAATGACATAAGGACGTTTGTATCTACTCCTACCCTCCTCCTCAGTCGTTCCCTCAGTGTTGAGGATCGTGTCTCTTCTGAAGTCGTCTAACTGCATCCCTCCACATTTTTTGGTCTGTGACTTCATGGAGTGCTATGTTGACCTGCATATGTAGTTGCTGCGAAACTGGATTCCTTCCAAAAGAGAGGCAGAAGCCCCAAACCACCGTTTTGAGCTTCTGCCTCTTGGCCTTTAGCCTTCTATTTTTCCAGGTTGTCAAGGTTTCTGCGTGCTACATGACCGAAATACTGCAGGATCGTTTGTACCTAACGAATGTTTAATTGAACTACTAGCTTATTCAGTAATCTGTGCTACTAGTATTGTAGGTCCTGTTATTAAGGTGTCATTAAATGATACTCCTTTTTAGTTTTGTAGACTATACTCAATTTCGTTGTGCCTTTGTCATTTCTGATGACCGGATGATGAGGTAAGAGCAATTTGTTTCTTTTTCAAGAATTTTCTCCATAAACCCCAGTCGCAAAAACTTTCAAATTCTTCTTTATACCTTTCCTTTAGTCCCTCATTTCTTTTGAAACGCGTTTCTAATCTATTTAATCTTTTTTCAGCAACAAATCTAGAATCACCACCAATGCATTAAGGACTTTCTGTTTAAAATGGAAGTCAAACGATGTATCTTTCATCTGCGTCTTTTTTTGTTGTTTTAGCATAAAACTGTTAACAATGAGCAACTAGTAGTAAGCAAATACTTACAATATGTTCTTGCCAATACTTTATTATAAACATCTACTACCACAACCTAAATTTGTTATTTACACTGTGTTACCATTAAATGATTGTATGTTTTACCGTCCGTCTGTCTGTCTGTCATACATCCTTAATGTTTGCGTGTAGTACATTAAGCAAATTTGTTGCGTGCGTTTGGAGAAGACGTTGTTTGGAAACCTACCTTCTATATGTAGTTATTTTAAAGGGTCGGTTGAGATTTTCATGGTTGTGTAAAAACCAAAGAAATAAAACGTTGTGTCGTTCCACAGATTACAAAGCAGATTATATATATCACTAGCTGACCCGCCAGAAGCTTCGCTCGCTTGGTCTTGGTGTAGTGGTGGATGCACCGTTTTGGAATCTCAGGGTCCTGGGTTCAATCCCCGGGTAGGACAGCTATTGGGATTTTCTGACAAAGAAATTCTCAACAGCAGACCGGAGTCTGGAACAGGGTCCCATAGATGGCAATAGGCTCGCCCACTATTACATGGGACCAAAAATAAATTCTAATTATTTATTTGTGATACAAAGGTAGAACATAGGATCTTAAAATTGATAATTGTACTTGCTGTGATCAGCTTAGAGCTTAAGCGTACAAATGTTAAGTAATCTAGCCTAGGAGTAAATGATTATATGTACCGGCGAAACGCAGGTGCTGAAAATCAACGCTGCTTACCCCTTCGAGGATAAATAGGTGTGACGATTTGTTATGTTGTGTTAAAAATAACATGAATTGCATTACTTTCGTTAAAGTTTATATTTACCAAGTTTTGAGTGAATTGCAAAAAGGAATATATTTTTTGATTTCTGAACTTTACTGCACACCTTTTTGGTATATTTGCAAAAACAAATAAAATACGTGCTAACATTCTTCATTATTACGGTTTTTAGCCGTACTATAGAAGTTCATGCGCACCAACCATTCCATCGAGATCACAGTTTTATATAAGACCGTATAGAATAGAGAGATCTAGCTACCATTTTGATGGTACAATTTTTGTGGCGGATAAGATAAAAATTTTATAGTTGGGAGCTCCGGGCTTTATTCTATCTATAGACCTAATTTTATCGAAATCTCTGCTGTAGTTTTTAAGTAATGTGTGAACAGACAGACACAACGTCAATTTTCTCATAAATGTCATATTCTTGTTCAGTACAGGCTTTTTGCCCTCTACTCCTTTCTTAAAATCCCCACATAAGGACTGTGTTTTATTTCCATTTTTTTGCTCTAAAGCAGCCTTTCCCAAAGAGGGCGATAACGTCACTTTGTGGGCGCTGCAAGCCTAAAAGGGGGCAGCAGTAAGAGACAGGAAAAAAATAGAGGCGTTAGTTTTTATATTAGAATTGGTTATGTTTGTTTTATTTTGAATAAAAGATACTATAAAGTTGCGTTTCAAAAACCATTCTAATTGGCAAGTGTAGCCCGCAAGAGTTAACTTGTGATCTGAGCGCCGTTGTTTTTTTATTTAAATATATAATTAGTGGTTTTTAAAAAGGTGATAAAAATGGGGGCGCTACACAACAATTTATTCTCAAAGTGGGCAGTAGACAAAATAAGTTTGGGAACCCCTGCTCTAGCAAAAACAGTACCTATACTTACATAAAAAAATCTACAATACATTCTTGGTGTGATTAGAATGCAAAGAGTATGAATAAATAATGTGTATCGAAAGGCGATTAAGAAAAATAATGTCATTCGGCTCGGCACGTATTAAAAGAGAGAGTTCTTACGTAATGATTTAAGATACTAAGAACATTAAAGGAGAAATATGGTTTAAATTAAAGCGTTATGGTACTATCTGTATGCATGTAGTGTGGTCTGTCATTAGGTTTCACTTAGGTTTAAGCACCTATTAATTTTTAATTGCCATAAGTAGGCAGGCAGGCAGGCGGCCCACCTGATGGAAAGTGTTCAACGTCGCCTAAAGACGTTGGCACAGACGTTGGCAACGCCTTGGTGTTGCAAACGTCTTTAGGCGACGACGACCGATTACGACGATAGATTTTCATCGTTGATAATGATCTCAATCCAAGTTGATAAGGTGAGAACAAGAATATTTATGTCATGCTTTTCAATAGATGCCGCTCTATCCCCAAGCGACGGTTAACATGACGAGTATATAGAAAGTTAAACTTCGATGTTAGGATGGTAGCCTCGGTGTCCTAGTGGTCATGGCGTCTGACACGGATTGTTGGAAGACGCAGGTTCGAGTCCCATCCGAGGATGTGAATTTCTCTCTAAAATTGTCATTTTTGGTCTCGCTAAGTTAAGTTGTTTAAGTTTAACTGAGTGCGTAAAAATCATATAATAATATAAATAAAATATGTTTTTGTAGAGTTTATATGTCAGAATTTCAGAATTAGCTGTAACATACTGTCCGAGTAAATGTTGTGAGATGCAGGCGAAGAATTAAACAGAGTCCGTAGCACAAACAATTTGCGAAAAAGTATTCACGCTTCGGCGTACACACTATGAGTTATCTCTGTCAGAGTTGCCCTAGATACATGACAGTTTGTACTGTTTCATGTGAATTTAAGTTTACACTTACGCAGTTACGCTATAAGAGCATCTTTGACATCATTCGTGAAACAAATGACGAGATGACAAGGAACGTTGGAAAAACAACCTTATGTACAAGGGCGATATCTCATAAAGTATTTCACATCGGTAAGCTTGTCGACGAGCTCGTCGACGAATTATTAGAGAATCGCACCGCAGAAGTACACTTGAAGCTTGTTAGGGGATCGCTCGACTAAAAGGAAAAAAAATACTAAAACAAGTAAAAAAATAAATACAAAAATAAGTACTTATATAATATAAGTTTTGGTATTCAAATTAAGCAGTCTTTATAGATACACACATAACATATTATATAATAACTATTGGTCATTGTTAACTTGATATTTTGCTTTGCTTTGCATTTTTGCGATACAATAATATTTTATTGAACGCGAAAGTTTCATGGATGTTTGTTACTCAATTACTTAAGAACGGCTGAACGGATCTGGATGAAATTTGGTATGTATATACTTCAAGTTCTTAAATAACACATAGGATCTTTTCATCATCAACAACATAATCTATCACCACTCAGGTAAAACTGCCGAGCGCAAATAGTTTAATCTAAATGTGAAAGCGAACACATGTAATCTCTGAAACTACTAGACGTATATGAAGCTCAAACTTTAATTATTGTAGGTAGTATAAGGAAAGTAGAGCTTCAGATAAGAAAGGCTTGCAAAGTGTATGGAAGTCGTACACGTTCGAATCTACATCTATATACTCATCTATTTCAAATATCAACAGTCTTATAGCTTGTTTTCTCACAGAGTTGAATTTAAGGGACGAAATCGGGTGTGAAAATTAGTAGTAAAATTATTTTTTAATACAGAGATTCAAAAATCTGGGTTAGAATGAGGTGTTTTCAAATAATGAAACGTGTTTTACCGCAATTAGGCGAATGAAATTGGCTTGAAATGTATATAATTATCTTATATTATCTACCGACATCCAAAAAAAGGAGGAGGTACTCAATTCGACTGTTTTTCTACCGACCTCCAAAAAAGGAGGAGGTACTCAATTCGACTATGTATTTTTTTAATGTTTGTTTTTTCTATTTCATTTTTGTGTTTGTTACCTAATAACTTTCGACTGCGTGAACCGGTTCACAAAATTATTTTGTGTTGTTTGAAAGCTGGTGCTTCCCGTGTGGTCCCATTTAAATTTCATCAAATTCGGTCCAGTAGTTTTTGACATACACTCCAATAACTAAATAGAATGAAAGTCGGTATTAAATTTTTCAAATTGTACTTGTATAAGAACCTAAAGGTAAAAAAAACTGGCATTAATATAAATAGATATAGATAATCAATGATAACTAATTGAAAAATTGAGAAACAATAATAATGTAATCATATACAATTATACACTACACTATAAAATATTATTTCGTCTCTTATTATTTCATTGCAGCAATAAAACTAATTCAATATTTATCGCGCCGATCATTCCACATCATGATCATAAAACTGAATCAAAATGCATAATTTTTCATACCATTTACAAAATCCATCAAAACATAAGAAATTCGCTTTCGCCAAGAGTCAACGCACCCTTTACCGATCGGTGCGGTGGATCGCCGCGGCACAAACCAGCCGACTAGCTCGATCAGTCCACTCTCAGTCGGCAGCGATGCGTGCCTTGGCCGCTGTTCTCATTTTAACAGCGTGCGCGCACCTGCACGCACACCAACCACGTGGCCTAGAAACTATCAGAAACATCGTACACTGCGGCATCACACTCGGCCCATCGAAATGTCTGAACGCGTTGACGGCATGGCAAGCGGAACGGGCCATCAAACATCCGAACTTGAAATTCAACTTTGTAAACGACCTGCGACAGTTTCCATGGATCAAGTACCGTAATAATACTGAGGAGGAGTTGTACTTTGAAGTGTGTGATGGAACGGAAAAGCTGCTTCAGCGACAGGCGCTGTCACTGACGATGATACCAGGATACAAGCTAGAGCTGCTCTCGAAAGGAAACGGAACGCTTAGCGTTGATGTTTACAAAAGTAAGTTGGTGTTTTATTTACACACAATATTGCATGATATTGATTGCCTTGACAACCGATTCCGCCGCGGTTTTATGAATGAAAAATACATGAACAATACTAAAACTACGTTTATTAATGTTAAAGTTATAAAAATTTACTGATATGTTTATATTCTAATATAACAAGCTCTTTGAAATAACGATGTTTTGTATGGATAATACATCTCTGTTGAATGGTAGGCAACTGTAGACAAGGGTCATTTAATGAAGTTTAATCAAAACATTATTAGTTTGCGAAGTAACGTTTATAGGTATTTTCGCCTTCATTCTGCCTGGAGTCGAACAAATAAGCACTTACTGTATAACGAGAAATAAACATTAGGTAATAATTATTGAATTAAATGATTAAATAATATTAAATGATTACCTTTTTACTATATTGGCATCTAGACTTGGTTAACACAAACAAACCAAATAAAAAAAAAACAATCACCTTCGTGCTGAGTTTCCCGTAATTCGTTCGACTACAAATCTTCAAAAGAACTGATCAATTGTTGATCAATTAATGCGGTATTTCAATCTATATAATAATATAGAAACTGAACCCCTATTTCTCCTGGTCACGCTATAACTTGAAAACGAATAAAACAATCTGGCTAATTATTTTCATGGTGTGTTAACTATTGTCAGGAGAAGGTTCGTATGAAAAAAAACAAGTGAGATGGGAGCATATGGCCGCAGGCCGAAGGCCGAGCCTATTACGCGAACAAAGTCGCGGGCAGTCGCTAGTTAAAATAAAAACCTCCGTTTTTCTGATACAGTGACGGTAGAAACTTTAAAATTATGCAAAATTTATGTATTAAACTTTATAATATGCAAAAGAAAAATTCTCAGTCAAGATATCCTTGATATTCCGAACAATGTCCGTGA
This sequence comes from Selenia dentaria, assembly GCA_917880725.1. Lineage (NCBI taxonomy): Eukaryota > Metazoa > Arthropoda > Insecta > Lepidoptera > Geometridae > Selenia > Selenia dentaria. Next base: position 25,116,732 of record OU862886.1, read on the forward strand.
CTGAAATTAGAATGTTCTTCAAATTTCATAATATATATTTAATATATTTATCTGGCTTCAAAACAGACATTTTGCAAAAAATATTTAACTTTAATGCCATTTTGTGAAAGTAATACGAGGCAATGAGTGCACGTAGGTCGCAATTCATAATTTTTATTCTGATCAGTACAGTAGCAAGTATTTAAACTATTATTATTAACATACTAATACTGATACTATATTATTACTATATAAAAACCTGCACATCATTGAGAAATTCAACAACCCGTTCAATAATAATACAAATACAATTTGAAAAATTTAATACTCACTGCCATTCTATTCAGTTATTGTAGTGTATGCCAAAAACTACTGAACCGAATTTGATGAAATTTAAATGGGACTACACGGAAAGCACCAGCTTTCAAGCAAAAAAAGAATTTTGAGAATCGGTTCACACAGTCGAAAGTTATGATAACAAACAAAAAAATATAGTCGAATTGAATACTTCCTCCTTTTTTTGGAAGTCGGTAGAAAAGCATATTGCAGTTATGAAGGTCGAAAGTGTCTAATTATGTACTGGTTATTTTTAAAGACTAAAGTGGCATATGATATGAAGGCATAAGCCATGAACACTTTTTTAAAATCTGTTCAGCCCTTATGTCGTAAAGAGAACACAAACACACATACGCAAAACCATTTGTGTTCATAAATTAGTGTGATGTTTAACCCATAGAACCTGTTGTCTAACTTACCATCGGTGGTAAATTGGAAAGTATTTCGTCCCATTTGACCACTGGTTACTAAATTTGGTATTGGCATGTCCCTTAGCGTTTTCTTTTATTTCTTACCTACATTAGGTACCATTCTAATTGAGTATGTATTGAATATATAACAGCATATTATATTTGCAAATTACAGTCACAGCTCCATCTGCGATTTGAATAAGACGCCTCTGTACTCAATCTAAATAAAGCTCTTTATTAAAAAAAAACCATGCATATCATACACATTGTTTCATTTATTATCATAAATACATATTAATTATACATCCTGGTGTATGGAACCTTCCGTGGTTAACTTTAGCGAATATAACCGTAATGCCGCTTTCATTTCACTTTCATTTTTTCAATTTCAGACGTTGATACAGAATCCGGTCGCAGCAGTATGAAGAAAGCGAAAAAAACATTAAGCAATTTTTTACCTTTTTTAGTGTTGCCAGGTATGCTAATGTCCGCCATTTTGCCCTTCTTTTTACCAGCGTTAAAGTTCATGGTTTTCAGTGTAGGGATGCTAAACAACATGGCCCTTTCCGGAGCTGTGTTTACCCTACTCAGAAATAATGCTTTCAACGACAGATATGAACATAAAGTCATATACGTGAACGAAGGCTATAAAAATGAAAAACATGCACATTTCGATGAACAGCATGAAGGACATTATAATGAACAAGGTGCTTATGATAATTTAGATATAAAATACGCTGAAACAAATCCTGGTGGTTTAGAAATAGGTGAAATAGAACCCAATGAAGATTTGACTTCGAACGCGGATTGGGCAAACCATTACTATGACCAAAATGTACACCTTACGAATAAAGGACATCATATAAAGCGTGAGAATAAACGAGATCGGGAAGCTTTTAATTCTTGAATATCGGATTGTGCTAAAATGTTGCCTAAGATAGTGATAATGTAGTTTTAATATATAGATATACTCCTAGTCGTAATGTTATTTCTAGATATTGTTAGTATGAAAATTGTTAAGAAAGAACGGAAATAAAACAAGAATTTTGTTATAAAAACTAACGTGCTCTTCACTCATTATTAATTAGAAATACGGTGCTAAGCGAGACGTCATCGACGCGGGCGTCCCGAACACTCTTTGAAAAAGACTGTGTAATGTGGTCGAAACTATAGTCGGAGCTATCCGATAAATAAACACAATAGTTGATTAGTAATTCTAAAACCATTTTTTTACAAGGTTGCGTGGTACAAAAAAGTAAGTAAAGTAAAGTATCAGTGGGCCGACCACAAAATCTGCTTAAGTGTAACGTCTATCGTTTACGTATTCAGTACAAACTATGAGTTATCTGTGCCACTAGTGTACTAGATAAATGACAGTTTGTACTAAATACGTTAACCATGCGATTACGTTACACTTAAACAGATTTTCGTGGTCGGCCCACAGTTCATTACGTTACCACTGCACTGCTGGCATTAGGGCTCTTCTTGCAGAGAGAGGCGTATGAACTATAATCCACCACGTGGGCCTAGTGTGGCTTGGTGAGGAGTGACCGGGACTGATGGCCTCCGAATACGGTAGAGCTACGTTGAAAGTGCTACTGGCGGTCACCCATCCAAGCCGTGACCATGGCAAGGGTGGCATTTCCCTGTTGATTGAGGTTTGTACTAGACTTATGCTTCACTAGCTGGTGGTCAGTATTTCTAGTAGCTTATTATCTTCTCCAAGGCCATACCTATATATGTATATACCAAAATGTAATAGTACATTACTGCAGAATCCAGTAAGTAAGCCTTCCTGGCCAAGTATGAGTTAACCGGACTGAACCGCAGGTGAGATCCGATTATATACGAGGCAAGGATGGCTTACTTACTGGTTGAGGCTTGTATAATGCTTTTCCCAAAAATGGTATTGTCAAACCAACTGTTGGCTTATTATATATATTATTGTTTTTCTCACTTCCACTTCATAGACTTTTCATAAGTTTTCATATATTGCTCCTTGGATTTTGGAGGAAGTAAATTGTTTTTGCTATTTCGGCCTCAGCTTTTAAATTAGGAGGAACCATCTATTTCCGAATCAGATTCGCTTGAACTCAGTTTTTAGGATTATGTAAGTTCACATGGTAAATTAAAACACAATTGTCGCAATTGAATGTGAAATCCCGCCAGTCGTTTGTTTTACTAAAAAAATTGCGTTTAGCTTTGAACATTGTTCTATTTATATATTACATTAATGTTTTAGTAAAAAAAATATTGTTTTTGAATCTCCATGTTAATTTTAGGATGGAAAGTTTTAATCCAACATGATTTATAAACTGAAATTAATAAATACAAACATAAAATCCCACACTATACTTCTACATTACTAAGTACAAAACGCATATTACATACTTTTTGCGTCGCGTTGAGTATCTGTTTAAGGCTTCAAAAATATATCTGTCTCATAAAATGTCCTCCTATTAACCATATTATAATAAGCTAAACTCTAATCTGTGTCTGGTACTATGTTTTTTTTCTAAGCTGGTCTAAAGGGATAACCTACTGTCGAGTAAGTAAATTACATAGTTATTTACTGACAGTATTCTGGATTCCAAATTTTAAATTTCGCCGCCTACTGGACAGTTGTTAATAAGTCTCCGGTAGAGTTCACTTTCTGGATACTTTTTAGAGATATGGCAACATTACATACCATTTTTGAGAAAAATTGGTATTTACATACTCAAAAGCAATTGCTATAGTATAGCTTTTGCTGCTAACAGTAGGCCCATAGCCTCTACTTCTGCTGGTGATGTGGTCTTATTTAAGGCCTTTGAACGTGATATACCAAGTTCCAGCGAGAAATATCCACAACCAGCTCCCGCTTTATTTTTTGCCCCATCCTGTCAGTGCCTTGTGATGATTCTGGGATGATTTTTGTCACCTTATGTAAAATTCTACTATGGTGTGTATAGTGGTCCGGAGTCCTTCCACTAGCCCGTAGATTTTATCCGTAGCGCTGATGCCATTGCTTCCTGCAGTATGTGAAGATGCAATGGCGTTAGGCCTAAGATTACATCTAGGGCTGCCGACGGTGTGGTCTTTGTGCGTTCGCTAATAAGAGAGCAAGCTAACCTTTGGGTTTGCTGCAGTTTAGCTATTGTGGTTACCAAATTTGTTCTTGGCCGCCACACTATACATCCGTAGGTGAGGACTGGTCTCACAAAGACCGTGTATAACCAGCAGCACAGCTTTGGTCTTAGTCCCCAGTCTTTTCCTACTGCTCTAGTGCTCTGCATGAGAATATTTGTTGCTTTTCTGGTAATATGTTCTAGATGTTTTCCCCATAAAAGTTTACTATTCATGCTCAAATACTTACCTTCCTTACTTAGAGTTAGCTCTTTGCTAAATAGCGTAGGTAGTTTAAGTTTGAATATATATATATACTAAATATATTAATATATACTACTAATATATATAATTGCCGCCTACGCCAAAAAGCTCATACACATAATTACAGACCTGTGGAATTCACATACCGTGCGTTTTGCGAACTCTTTTTTTACCTCACACCAACAAAATGTGGAATGAGCTTTCTCCTTCGGTATATCCGGGAAGCTACAACATGGGGTCATGGGGCACTTCAAAAGGAGAGTCAACAGAGTTTTCAAAGGCCAGCAACGTAATTGTGATACCCCGAGTGTTACAGATATCTAACACTATGGAGTCGATAGTGATCGGTTTCCAGGCGGTCCTTCTGCTTGTTAAGGCATAAGAAATTATTAACATGTATAAACTTTGTTTAATGAATCGCGTCGCATAAACTTGCGTTGACAGTACTACACCGCGAGCCACTATAAAGTACTTATAATTTTTTGAATGCCGTGCAAAAATTGGAGATTATTTGGAGAGTTGGTATACCATAGGTATACATATATATGTATAGGCAGATAACTTCTTTCAGGTAAATAATCCTTGCCCACACGATCAGAAATAAGATTTCTCTCTTCACTCCTAACGTATTTTCCAAATATGAATTAAAAAAAGATTGTATAAATACGTACTTTTTTTCGAGGATAGGTAAAATAAAAAAACCATGACAATTCCAAACAACTGCATCATATAATCACTTTTTAATTTTTATTGCACACTTTTACTTTTTAATTTATTGGTACGTATGGGCTCATTGACTTAATGTAGAAAAATAGTGTCATTGTCTATGGATGCGCGCGCTGCGCAGTCATGTGCAATGAGAATCGAAATTTTCCGCCATACCACACATATACCAAAATATATACTAGGAATTATAAATATATAAGATATCCTCAGCGCGCATCGTCGTGTAGTGCGGCCGCTGCAATCGTAGTTCTTTGGCAATCTCCCGACACCTCCGAAATAACTGCTTTCTTCTGAGGGTTAGGTGTTCATTCATACCACATATTTTTTCGGTGGCCGTGAGTTTGGAATAAAAAAGTTTTACCAAAAAATGGAACCGACTTCAACACCAAAAAGTGTGAAATAACTTGTTGAAATCGGTACCATGACAGTTCAAAAGTAGGTACCTATTATCACAATATTGTGTGCATGGTACCGACTTCGACAAGTTATTTCACACTTTTTGGTGTTGAAGTCGATTCCATTTTTTTGTAAAAATTGTTTGTTTTTTCGCTATTTTAGTGACCCTCGCTACTTACAGGATCGATTGTCAATGATGATTTCATCAAGATAAATCAACACTTTTCAGTTTTTGGAGTGTAACTCAAAAACTGCTTGACCAAATTTGATGAAATTTAAATGGGACCACCTCGAAAGTATACTCAATCAAACAAAAAAATTTGAAAATTATTTTTGAGAATCAGTTCACAAATGGGGGAGAAATCAGCTACTTAACATACACTTAATAAAAAGACATACACACGAACATATACCCTTCTTCTTTTACGAAGTCGGTTAAAATATATTTCACTTAAATAATTATGCATAATAGGCGCCTATTTTGGGCAAAAACTTAGCATTGCCATCCAGCGTGGCAATGCCGCCAGCGTTTTGGCCACTTTTCCCCCCACCATGGGGCTTATAGATTAGATAGTTATTATTATTATTTTATTCAATTTTTAATTACTAATAATGATGCATAATACAATATTTTTCATTTTTTTGCGGTTACTTATAAAATAATGTAATAGTGTTCGAAGTTTTTTATTGCATAATAGGTGATTTATGTGTTGTGAAATTAACTGTGTTAATTCAGCTCCATAATTAATATTCAATTTCATTATTGCAAAATTCATAATTTGAACAATAAATATAAAACCTCATTTTTCACTTTTGTTTTATTTTAACTGTATGAGTGAAGATAATATTGTGTATGCAAAGGCATAAAATTAGGTATTATATGACCGTTAGTAACTTCTATTATGCTATTAAGTGACGGGCAAGTCATGTATGTGCCCGATGTTAACCACCACGTTTTCCTATGGCTATAGTAGTGCCACTTAGTGCTCAGAACCGCAGTTTTGCGTGTTCCGTGAGAAATTTGGTTTTGAGACTCATTTCACTTGCTACAGTGGCCTTTCCCACTCTAACAGCAATGCTTGTGAACAGCTAGGTACTGCTTCGCGTTAGACTGCAGAGGGAATATACTGATATAGGTAGGTACGTCCCCTCACAACGATTATGATATAATAAGTTACTCCACAAAAAGTAGAATGAACACTCTGTATCTTAGTATTCCATTCACTTGATTTTCTCTCCATCAAGGCAAGCATTAGATAAATATAGATCACTAGGCTGCAAACTTTCCTTAAAGAGGTTACCACAATAGGTTACTTTGTATTGTTGTGTTGCCAGAATAGGCGTCACGTCTATGTGCCTAGTATTTTATTTACATTTACCTACCTACTTTATAAAATAAAACATATTTACGGTAAATATTTAGATCAAATCAAATATTGTAAAGCTCTAGCGCTAAGTGATCGTATCCTGTATACTCTTAAAAAATAGTTTAAAATATTAAATAACTGACTGGGTCATACGGTTACACCTGCGTGGTAATAGATGATGACAAAAAGTGTCCTGTATTAATATTAATCTATTCCATGCCAAATTTCATCAAAATTGGTTTCAGCCAGCCGTTGGAGTCTGAGAAACATACAAACATATGAAAGCGTAACAAACAAACAAACAAACTCACTTTTGCGTTCATATTATTAGTTAGGATAACAAGCGTGAGTTTTAATGACATTAGGTATAAGTATTAGTTTGAATTTATGTTTATATAAATTTGTGAGTTATTGACTATGTGAAAAGAATACAAGATTCAAGATGTTTTATTGCCAAAAAAAGTTATGTAACATTGCAACTTAAATCACGAGTATTAGCTAGTATTTATTGTATGTACAAACTAAATATATTACCGGCGGACCCCAAACTAAGCACCAGGTCTGTATCTTGGGGCCCGAGTGCAATGTTAACTAAACAGCATAACTCAACCAAATACAAAACTCGTCATATTAAAATGGCAGTAAAACAATATGAGTATTCAGCTTATGGCTTTTATCGTTGTGCATAAAAGGCGACACTTACATTATAAGTATAGGTAATTATAGTTTTGATAAACTTAATGCCGAAAAACAGTTTGTTATAGTGCGAATTTATGCAATCATTCGCATCATGTGTGTAAATGTAATGTGAATGTGTGTATATGTGTGTAGGTGAGTTTGTGTGAGTGTGACAGTGTGTTTTTGCGAGTGTGTGTGTGTATTTGTAAGCGCAGTGATGTAATCAGATTAAGTTTTGGTATCAATGTAAGAGAGTTGATACAACCACTTTTTGCAGGAAAACACCGAGAAGTTTTTACTATAAAAATTACATTTTATAATAACTTTGTTGTAAGTACATGGCAGTGAGTAATTTGGACTACGTCTTACAAGGAGACACTTAGCACTGGGAAGCGGTATTCCGAACGTACGTCTATTCATGATCATATCGTAGTCTTTGCAAAGTTTAATTACTATTACTTTAAATTCGGCGTAAAGGGTATCAGTACGAAAGCGGAAAGGTTTCCGTAGGATAACTTTGAGTAGAGCTCTCTGTGCTCTTTCAATAGTTAAGAAGCTCGTAGCTTGATCCAGCACTACGGTAGTGCTGGCTCAAGCTACTTCTATTTGCATGCGTAAATACAATATTGGATAATAGATTGACACAATCCTATGTACTTATGTTTGGCGCAATAAAGGCAACGGAGCACAGTCGCGAAGGTTTCTCATCACGTGCGTTCGACCGAATACATCATCTATATGTTGCTTATATGACATAGTTTCATCAACTGTTACACCCAAATATTTTACGCAGTTAGTGCGGCTGCACTAACAGCATGTACGGTTTATAGCTTCGCAGAAGAAAAAGAAGTACAGCTATGTATTTTGACAACCATTTCATAGGAGGGACTCAAGACAGACGTCTTCGAAAAAGCAATTTACTTGGTCTTTTTAGTATTAAAGGTAAGGAGATTATTACTGAGAACCTTAAGAATTACCGCGAGACCATCCTCTGCCGCGCTGAATACTCGACCACGCTTTTCCATGAATTAATAATTAATATGATTGCAGTGTCGTCAGCGTACGCTATCATTTCAGCGTTTTCGAGATTGCAAGTCCATATATCGTTAATGTACAAGATAAAAAGAGTGGAACCCAGTATACTACCTTGTGGGACGTAACTAATTGGAAGATGGCTGCTAGAGTGATTGTTTATTTTAATTAATTGTTTGCGGTTAGTTAAATAACTGGTGAACCACTCAAGCGAAATTCCTCTTATCCCAAACGCTGTCAGCTTTCTCAAAAGCAAATGGCCCCGAGTTTCTTGCCGTTTCTTCTTGGTGGGCTCTTTATATTTTGGAACGCGGCGGCAGAGTCTTTAAGTACATTATAATGAATAATTGACGTGCATAAGTGCGCCTTTGATGCATAAATTGAATAAATGATTTTGACTTTGACTTTATGGTATTCTCTGTCAAATCTTTACTAAAGTCAAGATTCCAAACTGAGCACCTTTCTGACATACCGGCTTTAGACATGCATGACATTCGAAGAGTCTGAAAAGTCTGACACGATTGGCCAGTGGCCACTATAGCCTTCGATATACATAAGTTTTTAAACTATCACGGTCACTTTTGCAAGAGAAACGGGATATTCCATTTTATTTTGAGCCCCATATTTCGACACTGTTGCAATCGCCATGACCACGAGTAAACTGATGTCTATGTGTCTATGTGTGAACATACAAAACGAACTACCCTCTTTATGTTGCGTTACCACTGTTACACAAATCACTCGCATCTATGTTTTTCTGAGGACACACTAACACAAACTAACGGTATACACGCTACTTACCCGCCTTTTTTTAAATTACAAAGTAACGAGGCGTGCTAGTCAAGCACGTGCTAAGCTAAGATGGTAAGCATTGTTCTTGCTCTTGACAGTTTTAATGACACTAGAGTTTAGAACTGTATATCTTATTATATGTAACATATTAAACGTATTATATGTTGTTCAATACAAAACGAGTGTTTGAGTCTCCGGCACGCAGTAATTTCACCTGATACAGTGCCTTTCACACACTAACAGCAATGCTTGCGAACTATTGCTACGCGGTAGAATATCTCGCGCTGTGGTAGTTCCCACCAAGACGGCCTTTCGCACAAGAGGTCTATCTACTAGTAAAACCACCACCTTGGACTCGCATGCTAATTATGCACACACATCTAACTACTTCACTGTGAGAGAAAGGCCCGTGTAGCGCCTGTACATAATGTGGTGATTTCATTACGTTACGCCTACATTCGTTACTAGGTGTAACGAAGTAGTAAGTTGTTTGCCGTTATAAAGGAAGGTATGTATCTAAATACCAGTGAACAAGCACAACTAGTAGTACTGCAAACAGAGAACTCGCGAGCATAGACTTATCAGCGGTAATTTTTCGCAGTACTTCACAACCATATCTCGGCAATCACTTGACCAGTCATGCTCATACTCAGAATTCCTATTTAAAGTCAGGTACCAAAAGCGCATACCAAATTCTATCAAAATCGGTCGCTAAATAGCGCCGCAGCCATCTTTCCCTCTTTTTAGGAAAAGCACACCCCTAATCAAAAGTTGCCGAACAAAAAGTCAATTAAATGCATACATATTTAATAATGCATAGTCAATTTCGGTGCAGAGACGCTTCGCTCGCTCAGTCAATTAGGGTCTGCGCGGCATTTACTATGGGACTCACCTTAACATCTTGTTAATATCGTCTAGACATGCATTTGTTTCTATTAGTAAGCATTGCTCGATAATGTTTCAACTGATGTTGTTTATCAAATATTCATAGCATTGAGAATCACTAATGAAAATATGATTGATTCGTGAATTTTTTATGAATCTGGATGAAACATATTAAGTTAATACAATATCAATTTACAAATACGAGTACATACTAAGACTGAATGAAATATAAGAAACAAATAGTTTTAGATAGCAAGAAAACAAACTAAAAATTGAATAACCCGACAACGTAAATTATTAGCCCTCGCATTAAAGTGAATAAAAAAGTTTAGGGTCGCTTACTGAGCATAAAATCATAAAACGCTGACAGATCCACATGGACCGCTATCAAGCGCTATCTCGAAAAAATGTTTTTGGTCGATATCTCGAAAACTATGTTCTTAAGGGCAAAAGTTATTAAGTGTATCATCGTTTAGAATAAAATTTTACATCTTTCATTTTCTGTAAACTTTTTTGTAAAACTTACGGTTTACGATATATTGCCATTTGTTTATCGACAATGCGATCTTCCAGAAGTTCGAACCGTATAAAATAAATTTTATCAGACTGGTTCTTTCATGGTGGAACCGTCCACTGCTGAACATATGCCTCCCCCATAATTTTCCAAAAAGACTGGTTGGAAGCGACATGCATCCAACGTTGTCCTGCAACCTTTATCAGGTCGTCACTACCTACGCTGCGCTTGCCGGTCCGTGGTCTCCACTCCAGAACCTTCCGGCCCTATTGGACATCTGTTCTGCGTGGTATGTGCCCTGCCCACTGCCACTTTAACTGACTAATCTTCTGGGCTATGTCGGTGACTTTCCTTCTTCTACGGATCTCCTCATTTCTGATTCGATCACGTAGAAAAACCCCGAGCATAGCCATCTCCATAGCTCGTTGTGCGACTTTGAGCTCATTTATGAGGCCCATAGTAAGAGACCACGTTTCAGTGCCATAAGTCATCACTGGTAACACTCATTGGTCGAAGACTCTTGTCTCGAGGCACTGGGGTATTTTTGACAAGAAGACTTCGCGAAGTTTCCGGAACGCTGCCTGGTTCTTTAAATAGACCATAAATAGTAAACAGTAAGTTTTACAAAAAAGTTAACAGAACATGGAAGATGCGAAATTTTGTTTTCTTCTATATTGGTTACAATATTTTTTAGTTTTCGAGATATCGGCCAAAACTGTTTTGAAGATGGCACTTGAAGCTCCACCTGGATCTGTCAGTATTTTGTGCGTTTATGCACAGTAAATGACCTTAAACATTACATAAAAAATGGGATCGCTAATTTTGTGCGAGGTTAAATTATATGTTAACTGTTTACAGCCGAGTAAAATCTATTAAAATGTTGAACTATTTGGCCGTAAATTATGACTGAAATATGTAATAATAATAACTTCTGTATATCTTAATCACAGACAATTTTATACAGAGTTAAAAAACCTAGATCTCTGTTTGACTAACACTTATTTTGCAGGATCCCGCAACATTTATATTGCATTAAATCGTTATGGTTTTTCTGATTACTTTTTATTATATATTATAATTATCTACCTGCGCTTTAAGCCGGTAGAAGACTTTGGTGACGCAAATACGTCACCAAATTGTGAAACCAGTGAGGAAATCCTCATGCTTTAAAAAAGTCCTCATCTAAGCATACTCACGCTATTATATTATGTCATGTTCTTGCATTATTTATATATTACGATTAATCACAATATCATAATATTAAATTATTTAGTGTTTTGGCTATATACTTGTGATAGATGTAAAATGTGGATAAATAAATAAATATTACAAATTAGCTCATTTCCATTTCAGTATGGAATATAGAAGTGGTAAGACAACTTCCTATGTACTGTAATAGCAAGCAAGTGAAATTGCTAAACATGTTTTAGTGTAGCGTCACGCAAAACTTTAGCTTAAAGTATTACAGATGGCAGTTCAACTGGCATGGCCAGCAAACCACCACCAGCACACACACGGCTTGCCCTCCGCCATATACTAATATAAAAGTAATATGTAGAAATGTACATACGTGATTATTACTAATGTGGTCGAATCCAGAACGTGAAGGTACACGCCTAAATAAGAAAGTCATTCAGTCAATTTAGCACTGCAAGCATAGAGTGTAGATAGGATAAAATCTGACAATAAATATCGATAAAAGACAACCCGCGATATGCTACCGTGGAGTAGTATCGTGGAGATTATCGCTGAGTTTGCACATACTAATTCCAATATATTGAAAAACTGCTCAGTCATGTGTCTGATGGTAACTATGACAGCTGTCCATGACAGTTCTAGTGTCACCTGTAACACTTTAATAGCAAAAGTTTTGCGTGACACTGCACTCAAATTTTCCCAGGAACTCTACTATACACTACCCTCAACACTTGTAGTTCTTGCACACTACAGCTTCAATATGCAATACTAAAATGGAAATTAATTAATAGGTAATAGTTTGAACTACGCTAGAGACAAGGTACAATGTATATAAAACTAGTTCATTGACCTGATAAGTTTATCGAACTAATGATCCATGCTCGCACTATATCGCAAGGTTGCCTTTCAGCGAATTCTTGTTTCGTCGAATTCTCTTTATAAAAACGTTCACATCAGCGGGTCGGGCAACGAAGTTGTTACGAGTAAAAAATATAAAGAGATGTTTTTGTAAAGAGAAAATGTTACTTTTCATATATTAGTTATTCTGTGGTATATACCCAATTGTTATACTCTAAAATTCTTTATTGAGTTTGAAATTGGTTGCTTTTTTAATACATTATTTTTGAAGCAATGATCATATCACTGATGGTTAGCGAAGTCATCTTTTGCAAATTTATTTTCACAATCCTTGTCATAAGACGCGGGCTCGACGCTCCTATACGAGGATATGAAATTTTATCAAATTTATGCAAAATACATTTAGCTGTTTCGTACGAGTAAATTATATTATTTACCATATCTGGCAAGCCTCTACAAAAATTTGTTTTGTTCAGACGTTCACAAGTTCTACTAGTAAAATTATAGTTCATGTAGAAAATTTAATATGTTCATCATTATTGATTTCTAGTGTTTTAAGTATTAGACGTTAGAATTGAAAATAAATTCCAGTTACTAGCTTGCTTTATCTTGCATGCTAACGGCCTTACTTATAAACGCTGCTAAAATGTAAACAATGTTATTTAGCACTGCGCACAACAATTTTACTGTTCGCAATACTAAATAACGTCATTTAAAGTTATGCAGTATTTATAAGCAAGCCCTCTAAAGGGTTTCTTAAAGTTTCCATCTTTATTAAAAGTATTAAAAAAAGAGTGTGCGTCTCGGGACTCCCGACAGAAGTTATAACATTAACTAGTTTAGCGCTGTGGGTTAGAGTGAGAGAGGATGCGTGAGAGAAAGGGAAGCCAGACAGACTGGTGCCGTAACGCGTTACGTAACGAATCGGTTTATTCTCCCATAAGAAATTATCACTTCAAAAACAATGTTATATATTTCATATCAGACTTTATTAAAAAAACATGTTATATTTAATACAAAATTAACATTACTACGATCGATGATCAGTCACCCAAATGTTTAAACTACCTACTTAGTATATTAAAGTTAATAATATTTACAATAGGCTTTTCGTAAAAATTACAAATCATCCTCTTGGATTTTGCAATATCTATAATAGCAAAATAATAAATTAATTATTATAATGTTCTCATGATTGTAACAGGTAACATAAACAGTCACAAATTTCATAACAATTACACATAATTAATAACATTTTCATTTCATAACCATTTTCACATATAAATCTTAAGTTAATAATTATTTAACAAAAGGTTCTCAACTCATAAAATAATTTACGAATCATTTAAGTGAAATGGGTACCTATTTTAATGCGATATCAAATGAAATATGCTTATTTTCTTTAATTTGTTACGTCCTGATTATAAGTATCTAATCACACAATGATTATACCTAAAATGTATAGACATTTTGTAAACTGTATTATGTAAATAAATTAGGTAGGTACAATCTGTTAATAATTATATATTTACAGCTGATAGAACACTATTTTGTGATTGTAGTACTCTTGTTTAACTAGATTACTATTGGTTATGTACGCAGGTACCTACACGCAATCGTCTTTTAGATTTTGTGTCAATTGTAGTAGTATCCCTACTTTACACCATTACCCGCACTCCCCACGATGTGAAATATATTGACAAAACGGCTACAGAAGATATCTCTTTGAAATTGGTCAATAAACTTATAGAGCTGCCTGTAGAGGAACCGGGGAGTTACCAGCTTCCATTATCTACGTCCTTTTATGTATCGACATATATTTCATGACAATAATAAGGCATGTAAGTTTCAACTAACTGATTCTTACATGCCCTGTCATAGTGATTTTAATTATTAAAACGGATATGAAAATAATATTTTCACAAATATTATGTCCACTGTTCTGCTCAATCTATGTAAAACAAAATTAATTTATTAAAGTCTATTCAGTTTTTCTGTGTACGATTTCGGCTAATTCTTTATCTTCTGCCGGCATGTCCTGGTCATCCCAGCCCCAAACTGGGTTTTCAGGATGGTGATGGTCTTCTTCATCTTCTACAACCTTCTGAGACCACGGATGGGATCCATCTCCTGTTCTGTCCACTCGTTTTTTGATCATTTCTGCTGATACTGTCTTCAGGTCATACGCCAAACCTGAAAAAAAGACGAATTCGTCAAAATATTGCTATAAGCGCACCGCATGACTATCCAAACTAATGTTTTATAAATGATTACGTAACAGTGCGGTTTGGCACGGGTACAATTGGTGTTTTTTTTTTAAGTTTGTAATATACATATTCATGGATCAATCATTTTCATTCGCTGTCCATTGAAACCTATTTTTGATATAACTTTAAGTATTTTCGTATTAAACCTCATCTTGGAATTGGCCCGCGGGTGTGTTATATTTGAAAATTAAAGAAAAGCTTTGATTGATGAGGAAAGTCAAGAGGAACAAAAAAGGGACTCTGGTCGTTGGGCTGGTGGAAGAGACCACTCCACCTGATAATCAAAGTAATTCTAGTGGTCTACCACTAGAACTACTTTAGCTCTAGATAGAGATGAGTTGAATTTCTGTGAGACTGGGGTTCTAAAAGCCGTTCTAATTCTTAAGGTCCGATGTTGAAACAATGAGCTTTTGAGATATATATATATATATATATATATATATATATAATTGTGAATACGAGGTGTAGCGTCAGCGCTTATAATGAGGAATAATCTGGTATTTATGCTTTAGACTACAAGTGGAACTTTTGCTTCTTTCGAAGCAATAAACTTAAAAGTTCAACGAAAGAGGTAAAAACTCATAGAAGCAGCACGTAACATAGATACACATTCGCTGGAGCGAATTGAGACTTTGCCAGTTCATATTCTTCTTTCAATATAACTATATTTATTTCTAATGTTTCTCTTATTATGTTTCTTATGCAGTATAGGCTTCTTGATGGTAGAGGCTAGCGGTCGTAATGGCGGTAACACTACAAGTTGTCATACATATATCCAGCAGCCATTTATGTTTCATTATTAATTATTTAATATAATGTTATTACATTTATCTACTTATGGTGTATAGACAATAGGTACTCCGAAGGTACCGTTATTAGCCGACACGTCGCTGATTCAATACTTATTTATACCTTCGACTTATTAACCTTAACTTATCAAAAAAAACTAACCGATGGGCATGCTAGTGGTCAATTCTATTACACAAACAGTATTGAGCATTACCATTTCTAAACCTAAATCATAAAAAAAGAGAACTGTTTTTCTCGATGTTATGAAAAGAAAACTATTTATTTCACAATAAAAAGGGCTGAACGATCAAAATTCAAAGAAGCACACGATTTTTCGGGCACGTAATACGATGTGATGAAAAACATGATGCTTTGATCTCACTCGTTAATCATTGTAATAAGTTCCTGCTTCTTTACTACTTGCATCACATATTTTTTGATAACGCCTTTGAATAATGTTATATTAATTTAAATATCTAGGACACATAATGTCGGAGGATTTAAGCGACGACAAAGATATGGAACGAGAGCGCAGGAACCTGTCCATCAGATGCAATATGCTCGCGCGTCGATTTTCCAACTGCAGTTCAGAGGTTAAAACTACATTATTTAAAGCCTACTGTCTGTGCCTTTACTCGTGCCAGTTGTGAATTAAATACACCCGAAAGTCATATCACACCATAAGGGTGCAATACAATGATGGTTTTCGCACCCTTATGAAGAAAGCGCGATGTTGTAGCGCGTCGGGCATGTTCGCGGATGCACGGGTTCCTGACTTTTTTGCAGTAATTAGATCAAGGATAGCTTCCTTCTGGGATGGGTTGCGGAATTCGCAAAACGGCATACTACAGTGTTTGGGTGAATGCCTAAATAGCGCAATATTTAAATTTTGGTTGACGGTGCACCAGAGTGCAAACAAAAAATGACTGTGATAGACCTATTGTCACTTAAGTTTTATAGTAACATTTTATATTTTGTATTCGTTCTATTTTAATCTTGTGTTTTTTAAACATTTTTAAATCTATGGGTTATACGCCTGAAATAAAAACTTATTATTATTATTCCTTTTATTCAAAATAAATCACGGATTTCATCCGGTCCTTTACAAAGGCATAAGTGGGGCTGTAGCCAACACTTAGAGGCCTGTTTGGTATAAAAAATACAAAGTAGTATAAAAAAACCAGAAACTTTTGGATGGATGGTGACATGGTATATCTATTATAAAAATGGGTAAAATGACAAGGCTATTGAAATGATTTTATTAGTGATAAAAAGAAAGTGGGCTATGGAAGAGACTACGGCACCTGCCAAATTCAGTCTCATTTTAAAATTTTTGGGCAGGTGGTGACTTGCCACCCACTAAACGGGCCCCCCATAAAGGCCACCATGAATGGTGACAGAAAGGGCAACGTTGGTGTGGCTGGCTAAAGGGTGTCGAGAGGTGTGCTGCGGTTTCACTGAAGCGCTACTACCGGCGTTATGCCCTTTAACACTTCCACCCTTGGAGCTTTTTGTTACTTGCTCTTGCGTCTCCACCCCCAGACGGCCAATTAAGGCAAGCCGGGGGTCAGGGGTCTCATTTAGCCCCAGGGATAATCAGAGTCCACGGTGTCGCCACTCACCGACGGCTCGCCACAAAGCCGCCCCTGCGGGTTTATTATTTTTATTATTATTATGCACATTATTTATTTCCTTTTCTTAAAATTACATTTTTTACAATATTTCTATATACAATAAAAAATAATAAATAAAAAACATTGTAAAAAACCTAATCCTAGATTGCCATCGGCAGCGGGGCATGACCCAAACTACCAGTGGTTAGGGCTGCAGACTGAGGAACCTCCTGACAATACGTGCCGTGTCAAGAAGTACTGCCTTCTGTATCTGTCCCTTGATCCAACCGTCTAGCGAAAGCCTCTTAAGATGTCGGTCGAGGCTTTTTGCTATAAGGCCGTTTGCTGAAACTACTATCGGAACAATTATTGTCGAATCAACATCCCACATGGCGGTCACCTCATGAGCTAAGTCAAGGTACTTGCTAAGCTTGTCCTTCTCAGCCTTCACGAGGTTCTCATCATGAGGAATGGTGACGTCAACCAGCATTACCCGGCGCTGAGATCGATCGATCACCACGATGTCAGGCTTATTATTATTATTATTATATCTAGGTATTATGAATAATTCTAATAGTCTCGTTGACATCTGAATAAAATCTCGTAACTTTATGTGTTTGACGTAATAATTACAAACAACAACGCATGTATAGACTAGGCTTCAGTCCTATGGAAATTTCGGTATATAACAGTTACGCCGTAAGGAATTGGATAAATAATAAATAAAAAAAAAACAAATTAATTAATTATTAATAAATTAATTATTAAATCTTGGAATCAACGAGAGACAATTGTCAAGAAATAGCGGTCGGGAATTTGGAGAATATCTTACGTACTTTCAGTTACGTACTTTTTTCCTATATATTTTCTTCTTATTCGTCTTCATTTATGTTTATTTATTTTTAGCATGGTATGTTTAATTGACTGTTATTTATGTAATTTTTTTTAAATATAGTACTAAATAGCCGCCCAAATTAAATATTTGTTTGTTTGTTTCCTTGTTTCCCAACAGAGTCTTGGCTGAAAATCAGCGCTGAATGTAACACTCAGCAAAACGCTGAACTGGGCCATTCAACATTCATAACATAAAAATTGTTTCATTTTAATAAATTTTTATTGTTATTTTACTGTGTTGTGAATGTAGAGTATATATTTTTCTTTCTTCACATAAAACAAAATAATGATTGATTTTGGCAAACACTGGCAGATTATTTATCTAGAATCTTCGGCTCGTAACGTTATCATGCATTTTTGTATTAGTATAGGCCTTTTGCAGAGTCCGCTATGGATATCATCTTTGCCAGTTATTCAGTCGTGAAGCAGTAGTGCGCAAACATTATTGTGATTCGTTGAAGGCAAACGTTTCAAGTAAAATTGCTGGGCAAGTGATTTTAAATCTTATACCTCAAGTGACAGTGCCATATGTGTATACACTATGCATAGAGTAAATTATATATATATATATATGTAGATTCTACTTCGTACTCTCACAGCGTAGATTAGAATGGAATAATACATTTATATAACATATTTAGCCCCTCATGTGTCGATGTCATTATAACAGTGAAATTTCTATTTTGTCTGACACTATGGCACTGCATTGTCATGCAAAGTTTTGACTTTTATAGTTTAAAATTCGGAATGAAACTAAACTGTTATGGGCAAACGCAACGCTTAACATCAGTTACTCGTCTCGTTACAGATTGACATAAAAGAAATGAAAACAAGATTTTGCTTTTAGATAGGCACACAATTATTGTCAAATGAGTGCAGCCTTCTGCCTACAAACTAACAAATGTCCCATTTCTTTTTTAAGTTTCCGCAGTACTGCAGTACTAGGTACTAGGAAAGCTGCAAAGATTGATCTATGTGTCCATCTGTTCGTCAGTCCATCCTTATCCATCACAGAAAACGAAAAATTGTAATAGATTCAAAAAAATCTTAACTATACACACATCAAAAAAAAATTGTGATTACTTTGAAAAATCGAAATCTTTTCTGTTATGGTAGATTATATTATTATTATGATTTCTTCGTCTTTTTAGATATATTTTTAAAGCTGTTGATGGAATTGTCAGACCATTCCGAGTAAACCATGGGCACCAATTTGTACTGGTCTATGATAATGCGCCCGCCCATCGAGCTCAACGAGTCAATGCTGCTCTCCGAGAATACGACATCACAAGGTTAGACTGACCTGCGCCCTGCCTGACTTAAACCCAATAGAGCACGCGTGGGATGCTCTTAAGCGATCTGTTTGATTCTGTCAGCCAACCAAAAAAAATCAAAAAATCAAAATCAATGCAGGGTGCATTGAAAAAAAAAGGTAATCTCTGTGCGTCATTAAATAGGTATTTTTATGTGAAACGCACATATCTACACACTGAGTATTTATAGAGAATGGTAATATTTCATAAATACTTTTTATTTGGGTGTACCATTTGCATATTATGGCCAAAAACTTCTAAGTCCTTGAATATGACCAGCAAAAGTGGCTTACTATTTTTCCTACATAATATTAAAAATCTGCTGCGGCATCTTCAAACTGTGCAAACTAGAACCTTATAATCTACGTGTCGTCGATAGACCTTAGTAAACACTTTTAAAGTCTAGACACATAATGTGATAACTTTTCAAGTAAAAAGTAACTGCAACTACAAAGGTGACTTTAAAAAAATGGTTGTCTGTAAAGTCGATTTACGGACGATAAGTTTAAGTGATACTGTCATAAGACAAGCCGAACGCTTAGGTGTAACGTGAAAACGTAACGTGACAATGAGTCATGCTTTTTCGTGGGTGCAGCCGGCGTTGATCGATTTAAGACTTCAAAAGACAAGGTAATTTTGCAACCAACGCTCATTTAATGGTCTTCCATTTGATTACGCCATGAAAGCATACCTATATGTTATGGTGGCTGTGTGTTATTAGTTATAAGTTATGCCTTAGACTGAGCATGGCTGGACATGTTTTCACATTTTACTTGCACTTACGATGTTGTGATATGAGATGATGTTCGAAATAAGTGACTTAGTTTAACAGTAGGTATGTAGGTATTTACCATGTTTCGCTGCCCAATCGATGAGTGCAGTAGAGAAGTTGGTGCTGTAGTTTCCAAGCTCAGCTGCCTTGTAGTCCCAGGGGAAGACATGATGATAGTTGTGCCAGCCCTCACCGAATGCGCATATCGCGACCGTCACGTTATCCGTGGCGCCTATGTTTCTGGAATAGCAAAGGTGTAATGTTGTATAGCTCATAAGTTGTATTAGGCGCTTGATTTTACATATGCATTTAGAATATCTAAATTAATATAATAGGTACGATGTAACATTATTAATGGAGTTGGCGGGCAAAAAAACAAAAAAATCACTCGGTGCCATTAAAAATATTTACACAAATAATTTGAAGAATGGCAAATTATTCAGTAATCTGTGACGAGACTCTAACAAAGTAAAAAAAACATGTAAAAGTTTCTGAGTGGGTGCGTGTGTACCTGTATATGATGTATGCATCATTCACTCGGTGACGGATCAATGAATATGGAATAAATTGTGAAAGGTACGTAATAGTTTATGCCACATTAGGCTTCTTGTATTTGTTTTAACGGGTAATTCCAGCCGTGCGATTCTCTAATGATTCGTCGTTGGGATCGTCGATGAGCTCACCGATGTCAAATACTATATGAGATATCGCCCTTATACACAAGGTTGTTTATTCAATGTTTCGTGTTATCTTGTCATTTGTTTCACGGATGTTGTCAAAGATGCAACGATGTTAGCTTTTACTCGTAGAATCGCGCGGCAGATGGATCCTATTTACGCGGATGAATTCGCCTGGAGTAGCTACTCTATAATCTCTCTACATCTAATCCCATACATTTTATTAGACGCTTTATAAATGATTCATAACAAAAAACTTGAAATTATAGCAAGCTTCTTGTTTTAGATTTACCATAAACATGTTCACGAGAAGATTCTATGAGTGTTGTCAACATTCTAATGAATTTCAATGTCGTTTAATTTTATCTTAAAATATGTTTTTGCAAGACATTTCATAGCCACGTTTGATTGTAATCTGTTCAGCCATTTCTAAGAACTACGGCTTCATTGACATCGACAAAGAGATCTAAGATTTTGCTATGGTTAAATTTAAAGATTTCGTATTTGATGTAATATATTTAGTTTATTTGTCAGGGTAGTTAATTTATAAATTACATTATTTATCTATAGTAGACTATAAAACTCGTATTTATAAACTTTACCAAGGATCGTATATACTCCTTGTTAGCTTACTAAAGTAAATACATGAAATAACCCTATCAAAATTGGATGTATCTTTTTACACTAACTTGTAAGTATTAGATTGTTGTAATGGGATTTTAATTTTGACAGCTAGATCCTTCACAGTTCAGACTTGTGTACTAATGTAATTTTTATACAACTTCACTTTTGTAATAAGAAAGGAAAATTGAAGTTTTCTCATTGCTTAAGCAAAGGAAACGGCGACTATTACTCGGCTAAGAATTCTAGCCTTTGATAGTTCTAACTTCAGGCAAATTCTAGTCTATAGAATTAAAATCGTTGCATAAGTAGGTTATTTCGTTTCCTTATGTTTTTGTCCTTATACTTTTGCTTGTTTATAAATACGGCTGTAAATCATCCAGGTAAAAACGCAATTGGACAAGCCAACTTATTTTATTTATTTTACTCGCCTCAATACAAGTTGTTTATTAGTAAAAAAACATTATCAACATCTTTGTTAGGTTATTTTAAAGAACGCCTGTTTAGCGAGACCAAATATTGTAATTTTAGAAAGATAATTACAGAGTTAGAGTTATTTTATATATTATTATTTATATATCCTCGGAAGGGATTCGAACCTGCATCTTTCTATAATCCGTATCAAACACCATACATAAGTCACCGAGGCGATCTATTTGACCATTAACCGAAATCCATTCTCTAGTTGATTTTTAACCGCCATGTGGGGACGGAGCGACTTCTATTGGACAGCTTGACAAGCTTGATCCAACCGAAAAAGAGTTCTTAACTTAACTTTCGTATTTATAAGTTCGATTATGAAAGGTTGCGACGGATTAAACAATGACGGATGACGGGTTGTTAGAGATTTAAATTTCATAGTCTGATCACCTTGGAGGCCTAGTGTTCACGGCATTTAACACGGATTGTCGGAAGACGCAGGTTTGAATCCCATCCGACGTTGAATTTTTTTTATGGGATAGGTAACAAACGAGCAAGCGGCTCACCTGGTGGTAAGTGATACGGTCGCTCACGGACATCCGCAATACCAGAGGTCTCGAGGATGCGTTGCCAACCTTTGAGGAAGGATGATAGGAAATATTAAGAAGAGGGAGAACGGGGAAGGGGGGATCGGGCGTGATATTGCATGCAAACAGTTTACAATGCTTGCTCTGTACTTATGAATATTCAAACGTTAAGTTTTAATACCGCTGTGGGTAGTGAACTTATTGAAGCTAACAGAATATGAATCGCGGACACCAGGTTTGTATTTGGCGCACGGATCGGCATCTCTTTAGATCTCTATGGTTGGTCAGAGTGCGCAATGCGATCTCCAAGGGTGAACATGACTCCCATAAGAAGGACGTCTTAAAACGTCGGTCTTAAACCGAAATACTCGTAATACCAAGTGGGTGCAGCCGGCATCTTTATATTATCAATATAATATATTACTCGGTATCCTTCTCTAAGCGGTTCCGTATGCGCTTGCTTTCTGCTAAATTATGCTATGATAAATCTAAACACTTTTTTCGCCATAGTAAGTCGCCTTTGCGTTACTCCAGGACATTCATCCATATTAAGACGCGGTCCAACCCCAATTTTAAAATAATTAACGATGCTTTACGTAAGGTTGAAGGCGAAAATGCGTTAATTTTGTACGTTTTCTTTATTTTTTTCGATATATACTAACACAATTGAAAAAACTGCTGGTTATTACTTTAGTACTATACGTTGGCTAAGTATTATGTAAAAAAATATAGTGTTATCGCTGAAAATTCTGAGAGTTTGGACGTGAAAGTTTATTTTTGTGGACCTATTCAGGATTTTTTTCTGCTGAATGAGAGTTATATTTATGAATTCTATTCGGTTATAACTCTTTTCCTGTTCCTTTTTTAACCTTTGTATTTTTTTCATAATATACTATCGATCTGTTTCGTTACACTAGGTGTTTAAAATTCTGCTTTTTCTTTAATCAGGGTACGAGCGCGCCTTAAACATTGCAGTGAAATAATTCAGAACTTATGGCGTGAAATAATAAATCGAGGAAGCGAAGCGTCTCGATAATTGGCCAAATTGACTTTGATGTATACATGTTTGTTAGGTTGTCCTCTTGTACAGGTCGCATTTTTCAAACAATCTTTAAGTAATTTGGTATGCATGTTCTACTATTCAGTATTTTTATTGTCGTCAGCGATATTTGAGTGGGGAGGGGTACATTTCCTGAAAAGGGGGGAAGCTTGCTGCGGACCCGTTTTAAAAAAATTTGGTACAAACATTAGGTACTTGTCTTTAAAGAAGAGTTGCGAATATAAGCATAATTGGTCAAGTGGTTACCAAGATAAAAAGTTGTCTAGTTTAAAACTGGACGATTTTGATAGCTGAGACTGCGAAACATTTCCGCTGATAAGACTGTGCTTGCGAGGTCTGCTGTTGGCAGAACTACTAGTAATAGATGTAACTTCTTCACGTCGTAACTATCTGAAATTATTTTGCTCTAATTTAAACATGGCTCTAATTTAAATATGACTAGTATTTCTGCGAACAGTAGACCTTGCGAGCATAGTCTCATCAGCGGCAATTTTTCGCAGTACCTCACAACCTATTATCTCGGAAACCGCTTGAGCAGTTATGCTCATATTCGAAATTACTTTTTAAAGTGAGATACCTAATGAGTATACTAAATTTTATCAAAATCGGTGGGTAAATAGCACCGCAGCAAACTGTCCCCTCTTTAGGAAAAGTAGACCCCAGATCAAAAATCGCTGACGACAAAAAAACTCAATTAAATAGTAGAACATTGACAAGGTTAAAAAATGTGACCTGTACAGGAAGACGAACACCGTAACATATTTGTTAGGGTGTTCGTCTTCCTACGGACAGATGAAAGTCAATTTGACCAGTTAAAGCAGAGACGCGACGCTCGCTCGGTAAATAAACTATGATTTTACATCCATCCATGCATCCATTCAAATTCAATTCAATCCAATGATTTCACTGTGATCACAGAAATGTGATAACCTTTTGATTTAGGTGCCTGTAAATTTTATAATTTATTTTCCTTCTATGCATAAGCTATACATATTATGTCAATGTCACAAAATTACCTAGGAAGTCCGTGTACTTACCTAATTGCAGTAGGTTGTTATTTACTTTGATTTACTACGTGTTAATGCTAATACTACGTAGCATAATTTGTACCTAGTTATTCTTTGGCATATTCTTATCACATTGGTAAAATAATAGGTAGTAGGTATAATTGTAGGTAGTTGTTTACAAAGTACATTTGCGTGCGTGGAATAACGGGTTTTTTGAGATAATTAATGCAGACTCCCGGGTCTATAATTCTACGGACCGTTATTTACTTTCATCGCTTACGATGCTGACATCTATCTCCGCTGGTCCAAGAGCGCGATTTTCACAGCGCTGTTAGCGTGCTAATGAAATCAGATCGGTAGGTAAACAAAGCAAGAAAATCTCTGTGACATAGACAGATGTCAAATTTGACATTTAGCCCATGCTCACGATTTTATTATAGGGCTAAATGCTGCTTGCCTCTACTGGCATTCACAGCGTCTCCGGACGGGTGGCGAGCGCAGATGGCACTCAGCAAGATGCGGGCGCAGAAGGCGAGCGTTGAAGACGCTTCGCCGCAAGGTGAGAAGTAAGCGACTTTCTCAAGGGCACCACTAAGGTACGGAACTCGGCTTGGGCCGTCGCCAGGAGAGAGGGGAGTCGGAGAGAATCGCCCCGGTACCTGAGTGTACCGTTGAAAGTGGGCCCTATGAATTTTTACTCTATGACCCGTAAGCTTACTCGGCTGCAACTGGGCCGCTTTGCCTAGGCCGCAAGTGCTCGCTACATTTTTTGTTAACTTTCACTGAATTATCAGAGTTTTTGTTAATGGCGGCGGTAAAAGCAAGTGCCGTTTTGACTTAACACCCATTGCATTTTTGTATCACAGGTGACCTTGTTTCACTATTTGCTTCTATAACATTGTTTAAAGGTTCAAATTTATTTATAGTCGGTTGTCGTTAACCAGGAGAACGATGGTTTATCTATTTTTCTGGTTCAACGACAGCTGAAGGAAGCAGTAGATACATTTTTCATGGTGTGCATGTTAAACGGTGATTATATAATATAACATTCGATGCTCGGACCCGAACCTCGGTGGCCTAGTTGGTCAATGGCGTCTGACAAGGAGAGTCAGAAGACGCGGGTTCAAATCCCGTCCGAGGATGTGAATTTGTCTCTCTATAAATTTCAATGTTTGAGATCGCAAAAGAAGGCGTTAGTGCTTTAAAAAGTAATACTATAAAAATTATAATATTGCATAATATATTAGAAAAACTAAAAGATTAAGAAAAATCAAGTCAGTAGTGACAAACTTCTATCCAAATTCCAGAGTGGGGGCTGCATAGGTGGGTCCGTGTCCATACGCCAACAAAATGCAAACACAGCGTCCAGATTCCTCACAAACAGTCCATCAGTACGATTCAAAAGTATTCATTCAACAATCAATTTACAAGTACTACGAGTAATTACAAAATTACACGTCAGCTCTGTTCAATGTCTGTCAAAATGTCTGGAGCGCAAGGGGGTGAAGAGCAGAATCAAATTCAACGTTAGACTTCAACTTCAACTCTTCCTTATACCCGTATGGCTCTTGTAGAGGTGCCACTACAATTTCGTCAATGTCACGTAGTACGATAGAGCATCAAACACAGGAGGATTGTTCGGTCAATGTTAGAAATAATTTATAGACTCCACGATAATTCCTTGAAGCTATCATAAAGCAGCGCGTTACGTGGATGGTCATAGCGAATAAGGCCCCAGTTTGTCACTTCTGAGGAAATGCATTTGTTCTAGGCAGAATTTACCACTTAATAAACATACCTTGTTTCCTAAAAAAACAAAAATGAAGTAAACTTAATGTATGTGTTCGTTTCTAACTTATTTAGAATATAGGGCACAGATGAGAAACTTGCAGATAAGCTGTGTGACCTTACCTAATTACAATATCAGCGATTATTACCGCTTTGGAAAGGATATTGCATAAATGATATCCTTTGGATGCTATTATCTTAATTATCGACTTTTTCGATCAAGGAGATTAACTTACGATGTAAAAATGTGAAATTGGGCTACACGAGGTGATGCCAAATAAATAACACAAATGCTAGTTCTATCCTTTAAATATATCCGTTTGTTAGTTTCTGCGAGGGTTACCTGGGTACCATATTCAATGATATTTTATAGACATGCGAGGCAAAACCGAAGATTGCAATCGCATTATGAAAAAGTTCTAGGTTTGTTGTTGCTTTAGGGCAATATCGTTAGCCCACTTCAGAGCCAATGCGGTTATTTTAAAATTAGGACTCTGTAGCTATTGGAGTAGGCTACAGTTGAGACCACAGAAAAGGTTAGAGAGTGTTGTTTTATAAATAGATTTTGTTAACAAAAACGTGTTGTCAGAGTGCGGGGCATCCACCTACTTCACCTGGTAGAGAATAGCAAAAAGTCGTTTAATATCGTTCATTTTGCTTTTCGTCGCTAGGTCACCTTTATTACGCATGACAGTTTGAACTGATCGTGTATGGTGTATATGTATGCACTGCCGATTGGACCAAGCCTGTAGCATCATGCCGATTTGACGATAGGAAGGATGGTGTATGGCGGCCATTAAACACTACTAGGGTTTGCGTTAAGTAAGAATCTCCATGCCCTCTACCTCCACCTCCTTCATTCTCTATGTATTCCTGATAAATAGGCAGGTGTTTAGCCACTCTCTTTTATCAGGAGATGGTCAGGAAGATAGGTCATAAGAGCTGCACAGAGGCAACAGAAGGACGGGGATCGGTGGAAATTGTGAATTTATTCTCCCTGCCCACCTGTACCAGTCAATGGTCAACTAGCATTACCCTACCCTGAGTCAGCGGTATCTATGAAGGGTTTTCTCGGATAAAAAAAGGCCTACTATGATGATATCACATGGCCGACTTGATGTTGCAAGTCTTACTAGTTTTGAACAAGTTATACTCGTAGTAAAAATAAAAAAAGAAAGTGAACTGTTAATTCTTGATCGAAGATGATATTTAAACTTACTTGTCATAGGGCCTGTTGCCCCATATGTGGGCGGCAGAGTTGACGAGCCAGGTGAAGTGTAGCGAGACGGTGTACCTCGTGATGGAGGCGACGTACCAAGAGGTCCATGGATCTTCGCCCCATAGGTAAACGGGGATCATGGCGGGCAAGATGAAACAAAGCAGCGGCATGACAATCAAGTACGTTCTGAAAATGTACATAATAGAAATATTACTATCATTGAATGCTCATAAAATGTAATATTAGTAGTACGTAGTACCTAAGTAGAAACATTGTAAACATCTATATAAAAAGAATGGCCCGAGTTTCTTGCCGTTTCTTCTCGGTATGCTCTATATATTTTGGAACGCGGCGGTAGTCTTTAATTATATGTCTGAAATATTGGGTTGCAAATACCTATGCAAGTTTTAAAAGGATAATTTTACAGGTTATATAAAGTGAGATAATGAACGAGTACTTAATTACAGTAATCACAGTCATGTTTCTAAGTTTCTCGTCGTAATTCTATTTATATCATCAATCTCGTGACCTCTATCAACATAAACGGTTCAACCTTTATATTACTAGACCATACGATATAGTCACACTAGATAATGTCATAACATGGGGAATAACTATGTCATACTTGTACAGTAATATTGTGAAAATAATACTAATAATATAAAGAAAGATATGTTTGTATGTTTGTAACGAATTGGCTCGAAAAGTACAGGACCAAGTTCAAAAATTCTTTCACCATTGGAAAGCTACATCCACCCTGAGATGATGATGATGATGAATCTTATAATAGCAGTCTGGAGACTGGAACAGTGCCCTGTAGATAGCAATAGGCTCGCCCCGTGTTACATGATCACATGACCATAACATATATGGCGAAACGTAGGCGTCGAAAACACTGCTGCTTACACCTTCGAGGATATATAAGCAAAAGTATCGATTCACTCAAGACTGCTAGACTGTTGTTACCGCCCCACGGTTTCACCTCCGTGGTGATGGATGATGATGATTAGAAAAAATATCCTATTCAAATACCGCTGCTTGCCCCTTAGAGGAGTTGAAACTATTAGTTATGTTGTGTTTAAAAATAACATGTAAGTATTGCGGGCGATTCACTCAGGCCGCTAGACTGATTTTTCACCTCCGTGATGATGGCGGAATCGCTTGACTACACGCTATTGACAGAAAATAAGTCATCATTGCGATCATGACGGAGATCTTGTTATTTTGTCTATGCTGTGCCCAAGAATGTTAGGCTATTTTACACTCGTGATGATGATGAAAAGTAGCCTAAGTGTATAATCTATCTCTGTGCTAAATTTCAATCAGATCCGTTCAGCCGTTCTGCCGTGATTGAGTAACAAACACCCATCAATCACAAAGGTTTGCATTAAAATAAATAAATTCGTATACGTGCTGTATGAGCTTACTAAAACATCAGCACGTCAAACGGTGTTATCCGCATACTATGGCTATGTTAATTCTGCTTTGAGCTATGGCCTTATCATATGGGGGTTCTCGACATACATAAACAGAGACTACTTTATTGCACAAAAAAATAATTATCCGCGCTATAGCTGGAATCCGCCCTTGGGAATCATGTAAATCATTATTAAGGGAATACAAAATATTAATATTGCCATGTATGGAGATTTTCGAATGCGCTTAATTTGTTAAGGCGCGCTCGTACCCTGATTAAAGAAAAAGCAGAATTTTTAAACACCCAGTGTAACGAAACAGATCGATAGTATATTATGAAAATAATACTTAGGTTAGAAAAGGAATAGGAAAAGAGTAATAAACGAATAGAATTCATAAATATAACTCTCTTTCAGCAGAAAAAATCCTGAATAGGTCCACAAAAATAAACTTACACGTCCAAACTCTCACAATTTTCAGCGATAACACTATATTTTTATTTAGGTAATACTTAGCCAACGTATAGTACTAAAGTAATAACCAGCAGTTTTTTCAATTGTGTTAGTATATATAAAAAAATATAAAGAAAATGTAAAAAAAATTAACGCATTTTCGCATTACGTCGTCCAATCTAACAAGAGATTTTCAACCTTACGTAAAGCATCGTAATTTATTTTAAAATTGGGGTTGGACCTTAAGGGGCACCCTGAGTTATTTACAACCGCTCAGCAAAAGTACCGACAAACACAAGCCGTCCTGACAGATTGGTTTTACCAAAAATACCTAAGACCGCAATGTATTATAAAAACAGCCACGTGATGTGTATTCGTATTTATAACGCTTTGCCCAATGACCTTAAGGAACTACCAAAAAGAAAATTTTTACTGAAACTCAAGTTATGGTTAGCTGACAAAACTTTATATTCTGTAACTGACCTTTTTTGTAAGCAAAACTTATAATAGTGATAATTTAAAAATATATATAATTAAAATCTAATTTAATAGGTACTTAATTTGCTTCCCATACAGATAAGCGTAATTATGTAAATTAAGATGTTATATGCATGTCATTATTATGATAAAGTATTATGGACCATTGTTTATATTATAGATAAGATCTAAATCGTACCAATACTTATATGTAGCTATATACAGGGTGTTTGTTTTTTTTTTGTAAAAACTTAAAACATCCGGTCTAAAACATACTTTACAAATGTTATAGTGGTAAATAGGTACAATATTGGAGAAAACGAGAAAATTCACAAAAAAAAGTTTAAAAAAAATTGGGGTGTCAGGGATTTTTTTTGGCCAACTTGTATTCTCCAAGTAGTCCCCCGAACACGCTCATTTGGTTTGTCGGTCCCTCTACCAAACACCCTATACATATATATACAATACTTATAGCAAATAAATAATTTCATTAATTTCATTCATTCATTCATTCATTTAATTAATTCATTCATTCATTTCATCATTCATTCATTCATTCATTAATTCGTTCATTAATTAATTAATTCATTAATTAATTAATTCATTCATTCATCCATCCATCCATCTATTCAAACTTACACATTTATAATATTAGTGGGTGGAAATTATCAGAAGATATTTTTACAACGCATTTGCCCAATAAGAGCATTTTTCAAGCAGATAAATCGTGCGGAGATTGTTTATTTTTGTTTTTTTACTCTGTCATTAGCCCGCCCCGAAGACATTTTTTTATTTAAGATTGGTTTTATTAAATACTTATTATCTATCATAAGATAGTACATATACATCAAAACTTATACTACTACATTAATCGTGTTATTAATCATTAAGGATTTTGATTCTTAGATAAAATTAATTAGTTAGTCACTTCAACTCGACATTTTCAACCAATTGAACAGGTGAAGTTAAAGTCTCCTAAAAATTAGCGCAGTCGTTTCGGAGGCAAGCCCAAGCAAACAAATAGGCAGACAACATTTTAAAAACTTGTTTTACCATCAGGTTCGAGTCGTTCAGTAGGTCTATCATGAGTTTACAACGTTGACCAATCGATGCTCGCTATCGACTGCCGCGAAAAAAATGTATGAAAAAAAGAACAGTGCCACTTTGCGGTCAATTGTAGAACTAAAATTGACAGTGAGTACGTCAATCACAAGCTTAATAGGTAGGCGAGATATAGTATCGACTATAGATGACGTTTATGTTGCCAACTCATGGTAGAGCTACAAGCATGACGCGGATGAAACCGCAGGGCGCAGCTAGCACTTTCACAGAGCATTTAAATAAAGCTGTTCCTTTGTCACGCAGTTCAATTTTATTCGTTTGTATAACATATATATATATATAAAAATTAACCCCTATTTCTCCTGGTCACGCTATATAACTAGAGAACGGATAGAACAATCTCTTCTTCTTCTTCTTCTTCTCTCGGTGCCTCTTCAATCAATGAAGGCTGGCAATCAGCTTTCCGTACTCATCTTTATCCTGAGCGAGGCGAAAAAGTTTAGAGGCACTCGCAATCCCGCAAAGAACAATCTCGCAAATTATGTTTTTGTTGTGTTTATTGTAGTCAGGAGAAGGTTGTGAAAGAAAAGATGGGAAGTTATGGTACGGTACTGTGTATGGTGTTATGGTACTGAAGGCCGAGCCTACTACGCGAACGAAGTCGCGGGCAGTCGCTAGTCCTACTAAATATTATAAACGCAAAGGTTTGTGAGTATGGGTGTATGGATGTGTGGATGTGTGGATCTTTGTTACTCTTTAACGGTCAAACGGTGGGGCCAATATTGATGAAATTTGGTATGGAGGTATGGAGGGGATGGATTACCACATAGGATACTTTCATTGTCAACATCATTATCATCCATCACTACGCGGGTGAAAAAGCAAAATAAATATTGGGGCACAGCATAGACAAAACAATAAGACCTCCGCCTACGCCAAGATCGTAATGATGACAGTTCTGTCAGAGTGTGTGTCAGTTTCTAAGTCAAAATCACGATGTCCTTTTGACAACTCGATACACTAGACGTGCTCGATGACTGTAAAGGATGATGAAATTTAATGACAGTTTTTTCCATGGTGATTAATTTTATATTGGTACGTACAGTCGCCTGCAATAAGATGTATACATTTCACAATTTTCAAAAGTGTCTCAGCATTCAAATTAATTAAAATTTACATCAAAATTATTCTAAAATGAAGTTATTCATATTATTGTACTGAATAATCCTTATCTACATTTTTGTATAATCTAGTACTGTAACATAGTATTGAAAATTATGGAATGTATACATCTTATTGCAGGCGACTGTACGTAGGTACTGTATTTTATGATTAGTTTTTACTGATTGATTTACTAAGTATTTAAATTTACTCATATAACCATGTAAATATTTTATGACGTTCTAATATAAAGATAGATATGGCTTTGGAAAAGATATTAAGCTACTCGAAGTACTAATCCTGCGTAGACGCAGTCGCGGGCAGTTGCTAGTATATAATAATAAATAATCAAATTTGGCTTACTTCTTTTGAAACATGACGATTGGATCTTTCTCGAGGTCAGACATGTCCACAGTAGCCCCTTTCTCGAACACATCCTTGTGTTTCCGCACCATGAGCCAGCCGATGTGCGAAAAGAAGAACCCGCGTTTCGCGTTGTGTGGGTCTGCGTCTGTTTCCGTGAATTTATGATGGACTCTGAAAGTTATAATAAAAATATACATTAAATAAAAATGTAACGGATCGCTGTCTGTACATATAGAGAAAAAAATGTTATTGGGACTTTTATAAACGAGAATAGAATGAAAATAATAATTGTTAGAAGTTTTGTCGGGTTTGTTTCCACGGATCAGATTGAATTAGCCACGAATCCCGGCGTGTTGTATACACCGATACCGGGATCCGTTTTCAACATAGAAACGACTTAATAATTACCCGCTGATCCGGTATCCGTGGCTACAAAAACTATACAAAATTATTAATGTTGTAACTGATCACGGTATTCAAAAAAATATTTTGTAGCGAAGTCTAATTTAGTAATGTAAAATTGTTATTTATATATTACCTAATCATCACATATTAGGTGTTAGTTTACTTTAATATAAACATTTTTAGGGCAGCTGTCAAATTGGCAGTTGCTGTCATATTTATAGATTCTTATTTCCCCCCGACCCCGAAACAGTTTTTTGATGTGACAGCTGTCAATGTGACAGTGAAATCGTATGTATTAACTTAGCTTTTTTATTCGTCAAATGTATATGGTAATGTGATAAATAATTGAATGACGGCTGTCAAAGTTAAAATGGCCTTATCTCAGGAAATATTAATCTAAGACTACTAGTTTACATGGGGCGCACTAAAAGTAACCGGAATCAATAATAAAAATACTATTAATAATGGTCAAATTTAATTTATTGTTTCTCAAAATATTCTCCCTTTGCGTCAATGCAGTTTTTCATACGTTTGAACCAATTTTTAAAACACTTGTGGTCGTGTATTGCATTGTCGTGGTGCAAGATGATACGGCGTTTACCGTTATTTTCACGGACTTTGCCAATAATTTCCAGTAAACAAATGGTCGTGTACCAGTCACTATTCACGGTACGACGTTTTTTCTAAGCCACGTGTCCAGTTTTATTATAAAAAGACGCCATCATCCGCTTCGACGCACTTTTCACGCGCGCCACTTTGGTTGGTTTCGGCTCAACTCCATAGACCCTACGCTCGATTGCTGCTTCGTTTTGGGATCATAGCTGTAAATCCATGTTTCGTTTCTATGTCCCACACCAAATTTGAAGCCCGTTCGTTGTATCTGGCAAGCATAGCATGGCACCAAGTGATGCGGTCCGTTTTTTGAGCATCGGTCAAATTGTGTGGGATCCATCGAGAACACAGTTTTCTCACACCCAAATGTTTGTGTAAGATTGACTGTATTTGACTCATGCCTATGTCCAAAGATGTCTGTATCTCATAGTAGGTCACATGCCTGTCTGTTTCAATCATACGGCGCACAGCATCGATGTTCTTGTTATTCGCAGCGGTGCACGGGCGACCTTCACGAATTTCATCATAGAGATTGACACGACCGCGTTTGTATTCTGCAAACCAGCTGTAAATGGTCGTCTTGCATGGTGCTTCTTCGCCAAAAGCACATTGAAGCTGATCGAGGCTCTGCTGAGCTGTCAAATCACACTTAAAATCGTAAAAAATCATGCAACGAAAATTTTCCCGAGTTAAATCCATTTTATTGTAATAACGCAATTTTTTAAATAACGGCACAATGTGAAAACAATTAACAATCAGATGAAACAAATTTTATTCCACGGCTAAAGTGTTCCATTTTCAAATGTAGTGATAACTTTTTAAATATTGTTTATGTAAGTGGCCAATTCCGGAAACTTTTAGTGTGACCTATGTATTAACAAAAGGGATTTTGCGGAGATCTTCATTTCGGATGACAGCTGCCAAACTTGAAATAGCAATATCTCAATAATTTGATTGATCTTAAACCACTAGTTTCTTAACAGAAGCGATAGATCTTGTGGAGATCTTTATTTTGGATGACAGCTGTAAAACTAAAAAGATTTTCATCTGGCACGATTTATCGCAATGCAATTCTCGCTTTGTAGTTCTGTTTACACAGAGACAGATATATTTTATTGCGAGGCAATTATCGCCCAAGAGGAACGGCAAGAAACACGAATGTTTACACGAACTAACTTTTTATGTTCAATTCGATAATCGTATCTTCGAGGCGAGAAACTCTCTCCATCTAAATGGCCCTTAAATTGAGATTATTGTGTCGTCACACGTGGTACGTCGTGTATCATTCATAAAAATAACATGCTTTTCACCATTTTTAAATTTGAAACATGTGAAGGTACCAAAATTAAAAGTGGATAAATGCATCAGGAAGAGGTCCAACCTTGTTTCCGACTAAAAAGAGCACAATATGCTCAATTATATTACTACATATATTCGATTATACTAATATTTAATCCTAAAACGAAGTATATGATGTTTAATTTCACAATAAATATAAATATCCTCAGAACATTGATCAGGTAATAATTGAATTGTATCGATAGTAGATATTTCGATAACCACTTATAATATCTAGTTGCATATGTGTGTTTGTACAGAGTCCGTAGCTACAGGGTTGAAGCGCCGCCCGTTTTTGTATGTATATGAATTAGGTTATTGGTGTGGCTACTTGTACTTATTATTCTGTGGTGTGGCTGCTAGTTTCTTAGTGTGCGTGAGAAATATGAGCATGTGCGCCGTATTCATAGCTTTTGTTTTTGTGTTAGTGTTATTGGTGGGAGAAATGTGGAGACATCGGAACGCGAACAGTTTGGCATAATAGCGAAATCTCCCTTGTTTGTATCATCTGAGGATGGAATGCTCGATCGTATGTTCCTTTATTTGTATATGTTATTAAAACTAGAAAAAATAATACTAACATTTTTAAAGTACTTACACAATATTATGACATCTCAAATATACTTGGAATTTTATTTCGACAACCTCTAATTGAAGAATTGAAATTTATATACTGCTCAAATAAACGTGCAACTGATGGAAGAGTTAGTATGAAAATCCATATTTATAGTGTTTACCAGACCGAATACATTATTATTAAAACTGCTCTGACTAAAGAAATAAAACTCATAACCTTCACACTTTATAATTCTAAAATATAAATAGCATATACCTAAAACCTACCCAAATAAAGGTGAATTTTCTATCTAAATAAAGGTGAACCTACTTAAACAAACTGCTACAACAAATATAATTGACATCGGTGAGCTCGTCGACGAACGCATCGACGAATCATTACAGAATCACACGGCTGAGTCGAGCTGCAACTGTCATATGACGTTTACCATCAGTAGTATCAGTAGTAGTTTCCAACGTTTCTTGTCATCTCGTCATTTGTTTCACGGATGTTGTCAAAGATGCAAGGATGTTTGCTCTTAGAGAATCGCACGGCTGTAATGATTCGTCGTTGCTCTCGTCGAAGAGCTCACCAATGTCTAATACTTAAGAGATATCGCCCTTATTAACAAGGTTCTTTTCTAACGTTCATTGTCATCTCGTCGTTGTATCACGGATGTTGTGAAAGATGCAACGATGTTTGCTCTTAGAGTATCGCACGGCAGTGGCCAGTCTATAGAAAAATAGTATTGGAACTCACATTCATCATAATTTTTGTAATAATAAATTGGGATTAGCGTGAGAGTTACGCGTTATACATATAAAGATCGACAATTTTTTCTGGACGCAACGACGAGAGCTCCGCACTTGGCTTCCGGACAAAGCCGAAACAATTGTCGACATCGACAACGCGTAACATTTTAATCCCGTTTTATTATTACAAGAATTATCTCTTAACTTATACGGACTTGTTTGCGGGCAAGAGTTCGTTATTAAAGACCGTATTTTTTAAATATGTTATTTTAAGATAGTTTACATTTCCAGTTCGCTTTATAAACCATCAATAATTATTAAACAATAATAGATTAAATAATAGATTCATGGTGTAAAAAACACAACTACCAAAGTTTAGTTTTTATTTTTCAGTAATTCCGTGTAACAATATTGTACACTATCCTTAATCTTACTGAACCTGCTCTATTTGTGATATTTATAAAAAGTAAATCCGTAATTGTATGTAAGTTAGAACTAAGAAGTGCAGTTATGATATTTTTAAGATCTGTGGGTTTTGTAATTAAATAAATAAAACATCGGCACATACCTGTGATCTCGTACCCATTCATAGATATGGTTCTGGAAGGCCATGGTCTGCATCAAAGCCAGGTAGAGCCTCAGCGGCCACCGCGCTTTGTACGCTCGATGCGCCCATAGCCGGTGTGCGCCTGCCGTCACTCCCATGGCAGACATTATGGCGAAGAATACCCCTGATCAAACAAAATATACTTTATAATTTTTTTGAGGGATAAAAATTCACATCCTCGGACGGTATTTGAACCCGCGTCTTCCTACAATCCGTGTCAGACATCATGACCACTAGGCCCCTGAGGCTCGAGGACGGGCATCGAATTTTAACTCTCTATCTGATTTTAACCGTCGTATGGGGACGGAGCCTCTCTATTGAACAGCCTTGACAGCATTATCCAACCGAAAGAAGATTTTTTAGAAATACTAACGATGGTATGAATAGTATATTTGATTGGAAATACTTAAACTTTGGTATTGACATCACAACCCTTTATAGTTTTTTTATATTATTACTTTAGCACAAACGCCTGCTAAGCGATACCAAACATTGCAATTTTTGGAATGAAGAAAATAGATTTTTTCTCTCTAAAATTTCAATGTTTGTGCTTTAAAAAGTAATAATATAAAAATATACTTTCTTATATTAATGAAAGATGGGCAAGTCGGGCGCCTGATGATAAGCACTAGGCTTGCCCATGGAATTTGCAGTGCCACTCACAGCTTAGCACTGTAGATTTGTGTTGTACTGCACTGCGTACGTCACCCCGATTCATTCGTTTTCCAGTAATTTCACTAGCTGCAGTATCCTTCACACCTTAATATCGTAACGTAATGCATGCTCACTATTGTTTCGCGGCATAGTAGGTATCCATGTCCGTTTGTTGAATTGAAAAACTGTACATAACACAATAAACCTAAGTTCTAAAAATATTCAATTACAGACTAGTGGATCCGCTCAACCCGGCAATACGTTTAAAAAGGTAAAAAAAATTGTACTAAAAAATAGAACCAACTTCAACACTAAAAAGCCTAAAACTTATGGCGAGGCTGAAGACTGAGCCTGAACCAAATCGCGGGCAGTCGATATAGATAGCAGACGACAAATAATTATGGGGCTGGAGGGTGACTTTTCTTTTCCAAACCAATTCCACATGCATGTTTATAGAAATATGTAGTGATAAATAAATTATATGTACAATACACAGGCCGGTTGGCGCAGTTGGTAGCACCCCTGCCTTCTGAGCCGCTGGTCCCGGGTTCGATCCCCGGACAAAGGTCAAACATTTGTGTTCATGTCTGTTTGATCTGTGTCTGGGTGTGTATATATATTTAAGTATGTATATCAGTCATCAGGTTACCATAGTACAGGCTCTGCCTAATTTGGGACCTGAAGACCTTCGTGTGGATGTTGTCCCATATTATTTATATTATTATAATAACAATTTGAAATATTTAATATCGACTTCCATTCTATTCAGTTATTGGAGTATATCTCAAAAACTGCTGCGCCGAATGTGATGAAAATTTAAATGGGACCACACGGGAAGCACCAGCTTTTAAACCAAGAAATAATTTTGAGAATTGGTTCACCCCGTCGAAAGTAATGAGGCAACAAACAAAAAAAAAACATACAGTTGAAATGAGTACCTCCTCCTTTTTTTGGAAATCGGTAGAAAAGCGAAAGTCTATTTATGTGAACATTTTATGTGAAATGATATTTCATCATAGGGGTACCTTAGTCCAGGAAAATGTCGGACATGAGCCACTCGACACAGCTTGTATAAAATTAATGGCCTGGTAGATTTGTTAGAAATTTCTTATTTTCTTGTATATTTCTTTTCCAAATGTATGTTGTCCCAGCTTTTCATCAGGCTTTTTAAAAATGAACTATCTTAATTTATGTAGCTTGTTTTTCTAGACACAAATTTTTCGAGACTTTTTTCGAGAGGTTTTTTCTAATTGGATA
Source organism: Selenia dentaria (assembly GCA_917880725.1). Taxonomy (NCBI): domain Eukaryota; kingdom Metazoa; phylum Arthropoda; class Insecta; order Lepidoptera; family Geometridae; genus Selenia; species Selenia dentaria. The sequence continues at coordinate 25,155,413 of OU862886.1, forward strand.
CAAGAAATGTAGATTATATGCCATTAAAACAAAACCTGTAAAAAACCAAGTCTCGCAAGTTCTTCTACCGTAAAAAGTTGTGAGATCCATGTAATACCAAGTCGGTTATTTTATTCAGTCCCTACTTAAGGCGAAATGAGTGTAGATTACAACCAAATTTCATGATTCGACTTCGCGAAAACTTAGTTTTTCGACGCTAAAACCTAATAACCGAAGTTCGAAATAAAAAGTTGTGTAAATTGAATAAACGTTCTTATGAACTATGGGAGCCAATACACGATTGAGAAAAAATCGGCAACATTCCCTAAATTTTGCAATTTTTCTTACGTGCTCCCCGGGAAAAAGCATTTTTATTCAATTATGGGCAAATATATTTCAATGAATGTACAGTATTCGAATTCCCAATGAAATTTACTAGTGAACTATGGACTCCTTAAAATTTAATCATAAGATTGTACGAATTAAATATAAAAAGTATTAGCACGTTTTCAATTGCATTTTCGCATTACATCGTCGAATTTGATAAGCAATTCTCAACTTTATGTAAAGCATCGTAAATTGTTTAAAAATTAGGATTAGACCGCGCCTTGAGAGACCTTCTGTTTTAAGTTATTACGTAATTACCTATCCTAACAACATCGTATAATAAGCATATAATAATTAAACATATTTTATGATTTAAATACAATAGACTGACTTAGATTAGAGATTAGTCTCAGGACATAAATTTTTGTAAGAATATTTTCGGTCGCTCAGTAAAAAAACGAGTAAACAGACACTGCGGTTACTTTGAGCAATTTATTTCGCAGTCCACCTAAATAATACCTATAATTACGCGTTTTAATGATTTTAATTTAATGTGTTAAGTTTTACTGTTGAATATTATCAAGGCGACTATAATTTTCTACCATGTAGGTACTTTTGCATTTAGGTACAGCATGTCACGAGGGCGGCTTTACAAAATCTGAAAAATGTGTCTTATCCCGCTGCATAAGGTGCCTGTATGTAAATCCGATTTTGTAGTTTGTTTGTTTGTAACACACAGTTGGCGTCAAAGTATCTTTTGATCACAATAAGAAATAGGATTGGTTGGCAACAATACTACATTGTACACCGAGGGGAGAAAACGATTCTCGAGTTTCCTTTAAGAATTTCTTTTAAACATATTCTCGAGCAGAAATAGAACTTTCTCCCGAGTAACACATAGTACTTCATACTACACTTACGAGGAAAATAAAATAATTACCTTCATTCAATGATCTTATATTTAAAAGAGGTTATGTTAGTACTGACGCGAAGTCAATGTATGGGGACATAATGTTATATATAAAGGGAGGTACATACGCCTTACTGCGCTCGGCTTGGCGACATCAACACAAGCTAGTTGTCATGAGTCGACTTAGTACCAGTCTGACTGGCAACGACGCAGCGCGTATCCAAAATTTTATAGCCTTCTTGTGTGAAAATTATAAATTGTATTTTAAACTAAATAATTTATTGCAGCTTCGCCACACACGCGAACGAGACAAGTAGCGAGCGACAGAGAGAACGAGGCTGTCATTGGCGGTAATGGTCGGCCTCAGGCGAACGTTGTTAATAATATCATATGTTGATCCGTTTCTGACAACAAGGATTCATGTATCTTCGTGTTTCTTTTAATCTTGTCAGCGGAGTTAATGTCGTTGTGCGAGTTGTGTACTATATCCATAGGTAGGTATAGCATAAAACTTGCCACGTTTAAACTTCATTTTCAAGCAGTAAAACGTCTCTATAGTTAATCTCATTGGTTGTCCCAACTTTCGCGCATATTGCTGAGGTTCTCAGACGTCTTTCTATGACGGAAAGAATATATCGTTCAAATGTGGCTGCACAGCCACATTTATTGTTGCCTTATTTATACGTAAGTACCACATCGAACTATTATAAATATAAGATCATTGCCTTAATTAGTAAATAATTATTACCTGGAGCATTTTGTAAGAAATCAAACACATCTTGAACTCTTGAGTTGTATTTTTTATTACTGGAGGCTTCATCACTACGAAGAAATAATATCTTCTTACCTTCATCATTATAAAATCGTTACTTTCACTATCAGATGACATTTTGGAAAATTAATTAGAATAATTAAAAACTTAATGTTAAATCATCAATTCAGTAAAACAAACCAATTTGCAGCCATGTTTTTTTGTCGTAGTACAGAAAAAGGTTGTTTAGAAAAAGCCTGCTTTCATTGAAAATCGAGTACAAAAAATATCCCTCCACTTTTTATCTGATTACTGGATAGAAAACCATTTTGAAGTTTGACTTTGGTATTTTTGTATGTTCGCTGGTAAAAAACAAAAGAACGCCCTGAAGAAATGAAGAAATGTTGGATAAAAATCCGTTTCTGTCCGGATTTTTATCTAACATTTCTGCCCTGCTACGGAGGGCAAAAATCCAAAAGTCGTACTACTCTGTCAAGACAGTAACATTACAAGATCAAAAACACATAAAATGTTAGTTATTTATTTTATTAATTCAATCAAATTATAATAAAATAATGAAACTTATTTTATCGCCTTCAAATTATGCTACGATACAATTACACAAACAATGCAATCAGGGAATCACACGACTAGAAAAAAATAAGTACTTCAAAATTTTCCGTGTATAAGCAAAGTACCAGTGGAAAAAAAAGATCAAAATATATGTATACGAGGAAAAACTATTTTAAGAAAATTATCTAACAAATTGGCTGGTAGCCTAACGCCACACCACCAGTCACACTAGTCTGTTTTTTTTTACCTAGTAGAGTGTTTGGCCACTATCTCACTTAATGGCCAATGATAATGCGTTCGAAGATGTTATCACACAAGAATAGCGGCTGGCTCTCAAGAACATCTACCGAAACACACTGTTACGTGCTTAGGAACAGTTTTTCATATACGGTATATATAGGTAGTTACTGTATGAATAATAGAAAAAAAAATTACCAAAAAATCTAACCGACTCTAATACCAAAAAGTGTGAAATAAAACACTGTTTTAAACTATCACGGTTGTTCTCTAAAGTTATATGATTATTAACGGGATATTTACCGTGGTAAGGTTGTGGAAATAGGTCGAATTCTTGACAAATATGCTATCAAGACCATATTTACTCCTCATCAGAAGATTGCGCAATGTCTGCGTTCCCCTAAGGACAAGATTCCTTTTCAGCATCCCGGGGTGTACAAAACTAACTGCAGCTGCGGAAGTTCGTACATAGGACAGACGAAGCGAACTGTTTCATGCTGCATCAAGGAACACATAAAGGCAGTAAAAAACAATGAAAGACACAAATCTGCCATAGCTGAGCATCTGCTGGACGCGGGTCCTAACCACTGGATTGAATTCCATAACCCTAAAGTCTTGTCCACCGAACGCCATTACATACCAAGGCTAGTAAAGGAAACTATTGAGATCTCGAAATGCCAGAATTTCAATCGAGGTGATGGTTTTCAACTCGCCAGTGCGTGGAATCCAGTATTAGGTTGTTTTAAAAATAAAAGTCCGCGTTCAAAATGTGTTCAAAATACTATACGCAGTACCGTGAGTGTGTTTTGTCGGGACTTAGGATCGAGTTCGAGTTCCAGTGATAACCGTAGCAAAAGACTAAGAAAGAGGGTAGATCGTTATGTCTGCACCTAACTTTTAAACTTTTTGACCAACCACCCGCATTCTTCAGTCTTCCCGTGAACATGGTGCATGTAACTGCGCCGAAATATCGGGAGCTCATTCCACAACCTTACCACGGTAAATATCCCGTTTATAATCATATAACTTTAGTGTGAAATAACTACCTAACTGTGAAACCAAACCATTGCAGGATCTGAAACATTCCAGTTAAACCTGGAGAACCAATTCGCTGCCGTGGAAACCACCACAGACGTAAACCAGAACCTCGAAAATGTGACTCGGGTCCTCAGGGAAGAAGGTACGAGATTTTGTTACATGCAGCGTAAGGGCAAGAAGTCCAAGCTTTCAGAAGAGACTTTGGGGCTAATGAAGGAACGACGTGAAAACCCACCCATCACTTCGTCAGAAAAGCGGACTCTAAACCAAGAGATCAACAAGAACGTACGACACGACCTCCGGTGCTTCAATACTCTTTCGATCGAAAGAGCGATCGAGCAGAATCGAGGGTCAAAGGTGTTCGTACAATCTCTTGGAAGAAGCCACCTGACGAAGTTGACCACAGCTAGTGGAGAAGTCGTTGCTTCGAAGCCGGCAGTCCTTTCGGAAGTGGAGGACTTCTATGGCCGATTATACGCATCGCATGCATCTCGACCTGATCCCGAAAATGATCCTAGAGCCACGTTAACACGCCATTTCACCGAAGACTTGCCAGAAGTCAGTATTGGCGAAATCGAGATCGCTCTTAGACAGCTTAAAAATGGAAAAGCCCCTGGAGAGGATGGCGTTACAACAGAGCTACTAAAAGCAGGAGGTAAACCCGTACTGAGGGAGCTCCAGAAGCTTTTTAACGCTGTCCTGTTCGAAGGGAGAACTCCAGAGGCGTGGAGTAGGAGTGTGGTCGTCCTGTTCTTCAAAAAAGGAGATAAGACCCTGCTGAAGAACTATCGACCCATATCCCTTCTAAGCCACGTCTATAAGCTGTTTTCAAGAGTGATCACGAACCGTCTTGCGCGTAGACTCGACGAATTCCAACCACCGGAACAGGCTGGGTTTCGGAGCGGATACGGCACCATAGACCACATTCACACAGTGCGGCAGATTATACAGAAGACCGAAGAGTATAATCAGCCCCTGTGTCTAGCATTCGTGGACTATGAGAAGGCCTTTGACTCGGTTGAAATCTGGTCTGTTCTGGAGTCCCTGCAGCGTTGCCAGATAGATTGGCGATACATCCAAGTGATGAGATGTCTTTACGAAACCGCCACCATGTCCGTCCAAGTACAGAATCAGCAAACAAGTCCCATACCGTTGCATCGAGGAGTGAGACAAGGGGACGTTATCTCCCCGAAATTGTTTTCAAATGCAATGGAGGATATGTTCAAGACGCTGAACTGGAAAGGACGTGGCATTAATATCAACGGCGAATACATCTCTCACTTGCGATTTGCTGACGATATCGTCATCGTGGCAGAGACGCTGCAGGACCTGCAACAGATGCTGAATGACCTGGCTGACTCTTCTATACGCATCGGCCTACGGATGAACTTGGACAAAACCAAGGTCATGTTCAACGAACATGTTCTACCGGAACCGATTGCGATACACGGCGCCGTTCTCGAAGTTGTTCAAAAATATGTGTACCTCGGGCAGACATTGCAGTTGGGAAAAAACAACTTTGAGAACGAGGTGAATAGAAGAATTCGGCTGGGCTGGGCAGCGTTTGGGAAACTACGTCGAGTCCTTACTTCGCCGATTCCACAGTGCCTGAAGACGAAAGTCTTCAATCAGTGCGTCCTACCCGTCATGACATACGGAGCCGAAACGTGGACACTGACGGCTCGAATGGTCCACAAGCTCAAAGTCGCTCAGCGGGCTATGGAAAGGGCTATGCTCGGTGTTTCTCTGAGGGATCGCATCAGAAATGAAGTGATCCGTCAGAGAACCAAAGTCATCGACATAGCCCACCGGATCAGCAAGCTGAAGTGGCAGTGGGCTGGCCATATTAGCCGTAGAACCGACAACCGTTGGGGTAAACGAGTTCTAGAGTGGAGACCGCGTCTCGGCAAACGTAGTGTAGGACGTCCTGAGGCACGGTGGAGTGACGATCTGCGCAAGACGGCTGGCAAAAACTGGATGCGAGAAGCCCAAGATAGACCTAAGTGGCGTGCAATTGGAGAGGCCTATGTCCAGCAGTGGACTGCTACAGGCTGATGATGATGATGATGTGAAATAACTTGTTGAAGTCGTTACCATGATAGTTCAAAAGTATAGGTACTTATTATTACAATATTGTGGGCATGGTACCGACTACGACAAGTTATTTCACACTTTTTGGTATTGAAGTCAGTTCCATTTTTAGTAAAAAAAAAAATTTTCACCATTTTCGACCCTGTGACTCAAGGATCAATGCTACTTACGGAATCGATTGTCATTCACCGCCAATGATGATATCATCAAGATAGGAGTAACAATTTTCAGTTTTTGGAATGTAACTCAAAAACTGCTTGACCGAATTTGATGAAATTTAAATGGGACCACCTCGGAAGTATACTCTAACAAACAAAAAAAAAGAATTTTAAGAATCGGTCCACAAATGGCGGAGAAATAGATTAACATACACATAAAAAAATACATACACACGAACATATAACCGACTCTTTTTTTGAAGTCGTTTAAAAAGCATTTTGTCTGTCGTTTTTCATTTTTAAATTTGCGTATCCCATTTTACTGCGTTGGTAATTTTAAGACTAGTCCAAATTACCTAGTAATTTTGCAAGGTGCGGTGCCCTTCAAGTCAAAATACAGTAGTGATTGCAATGTTTGTCGTCACTGACCGCAGTAGTACCTATTACTAACCTACCAATCTATATAGCTTTAGGCTATAATAACCTATGTATACCTACTTAGAATATTTAAGACTAAGCATGAATGTAATAATCATTCTATAAACAACCTGAAAATCTACTATACCTGATTGTTTTTCGTCCGAATCTGAGTTTAATACGAGTTTGTTAGACACCGTTTTAGCGTAGGTACTTAGGCCGTAGCAAATTGTTTTCGCAAACAATTTGCGAAAAAGTATTCGTATCGTCAGCGTCAAAATGTCACGCTTCTGCGTACAAACTATTAGTTATCTTTGTCAGAGTTGCCCTAGATACATGACAGTTTGTACTGTTTCACTTGAACGACACGTTATGTTACACTTACGCATATATTCGTGCTATGCCCAGTTAATACTATACTCGTATTTATCTATTTTTTTCATTATTATCAACGTTCTTTACAAATATACAGGACGAATTATGAATAGTGCACAATAGCACACGGGGGTGTTTAGAAACGTTCACTGACTCAGCTATAGTAGCTTCTAGCTTTTAACGAGAATCCTACCGCCAAGCAATGCCCGGGGAGCTGAAGAGGAAGGCGTAGGCAGCGCGGAGGCTTAATTTTCAACCACCGTTGTCTTTATATAAAGATAGAGGCATTCTACACGTTTGTTTTTGTCTGTGTGTGATTTTTTTGTGTTTGGTTTATTTATAGTCTTGTGGACTGCTTTTATTCGGACATAAAGTAGCGACTGGTTCTTAAGGAATGCTAAGCTGCCGGTACACACTTAGGTGCTTAGCGACATACTTTTAAATTTTGAGGGTAATAGATAGTCAGGCGCACATCAGTGCTCTACCACCAAGCTGTAGATTTCATCACGTTGTTACCTTCACCAAAAGAACAAGTCAAAGCTGGGGATCAATCCCGTGGACATTGCTTGCAATTTAACCCGTCCGAATCAGCAAGCCTCCAGTCCATTCATAAATCTTTTGTTATAGCGTAAACCTGATGCGGACAGATTAAACCGTTTTAAACGTGTAACATGTGTTTCACTAATAACACTGTTGGTAATTCGTAAGAGACGCTATTGTTGCCATGATTACACCGAAGGCAATTTTTATAAATAGATGTACCAACCAATCGATGCGCGAAGGGCTTGGTAACACACCCACTGAATTCATTCACATAATATTGAACTCTATAAAATAGCAATAAAATACATATTCATCGTTTTATTGTCATTCTATTTCTGCCAATATGCCAATTTCGGAAGAACACAATACAGACTTGTTCTAGTTCTTTTGAATGCGTACTATAGATAGCTTTCACGAGCTTCTTTATGCTGGTTTCTTCTTCTTTATGCTCTCTGAGTCTGATTGCTCAATCCATAGATGGAAAACTACAACAAAGCGAATTATTTGTAAGTCTCGTTTCGAAATTTTTATCATTACATCCATACAATACATGTTAAACATGAGAAAGAGTTTTATTTGCAATTTTGCTGTTTACTTTACACAATCTAGATAGAGCTTTTTAAATCGCTTCCTTGTTACAAAAAATATAAGGGTTGGAATACCGCATTCCACCAATGTTCTTTGATTACAAAGAACATTGGTGGAATGGTGAATGCGTTAATGTTCTTTTGTATATTTTCTTATTATCCCAGACCTAATATGATTATAATAAATTGAGGTTTGGCAGTACCGACTTATGCAGAAAAATATTCCAACATGAATGTACTTCATCATAAATATAATACCACTTAGTTCAAAAACTAGCTGTGCTCCGCAGTTTTACCCACGGTGATAAATGATGAAGACGAAAAGTATTATATGAGCGGGACATAAGCTATTCTAACGACTTCCAAAAAGGAGGTGGTACTCAATTCGACCGCTTTTTAGATTTTTTTATGTTTGTTATCTCATATTAGTTTCTAATGTACTCGTAAGTTAATTGTTATAATATAATTTATATATAGATAAATAATATGATATGTTACCGACTCATTGACTGCTCATAAGCCCTTCAGGCTTCCGCAGTCTTTAATGTTAAGTACAATTTGTTTTTTGTAATAATTTTGGACAATAAAAAAAAAAAAAAAATATAACTTTCGACTGGGTGCACACACTGGGATTCTCAAAATTCTTTTTTTGTTTGAAAGCTGGAGCTTCTCATGTGGTCCCATTTATCAAATTCAAATTCGGTCCAGTAGTTTTTGAGATACATTCCAATAACTGAATAGAATGGAAGTCGGTAATAAATTTTTCAAATTGTACTTGTTGGTAAAAGAATTTTAAAATTCAGTTTAGTAATTCAAAAGATTACTTCCTACAAAAAACTCATGAACTTACGAACTTTATATCGTTTTAAGTGTGCTCTATAAGAATATCTACTTGTATAATTAATTAAAATTATTTCTTTTATTGAACTAATTTCCTGTAAGCGGTTGAAGAGGGAACACGTGACTGTTTAGTGCGAAAAGAATGTTATTTTTAGTACAACATTCAAATAAGGACTTCAGGGGGCCGATTCCACTAATTAAATTGCAATCGAACCGTGGCTAAACGGTGACTTTTATGCGCTTTCATGTTCTGCTAATGAAAAACAGTCCAGCTGCAATTACGTTTCTATTGACGCAAGCGATCGATCAAAACTTTATGTTCTGCTAACTCGATAGATCATGAACGCGTTGTTAACTCAAATTCGTGTATCGTTATGCCAATTATATATTTATTATAAAGTAGCGTGTATGTTATGTTTATGTGACGACCACAATCCAATTAGCCTATAAAATAGTAGAATGGCTTTTTGCCAAAATATCGAACGCCAACCAGAGATGAACTGCAGTTGCAGTGGGATAGATTGTTGAACGTTGTGAAATAACAGAATTGGCCTCCTGGACCCAAACTAGGCAGAGTCTGTAACATGGTAATCTGATATACCTACCTACCTATATATAATACATATACACAAGCAGACGCAAGTCAAACAGATATGTTAATGCACGCAAATGTTTGACCTGTCCGGGGATCGAACCCAGGGGCTAGCGGCTCAGAAGGCAGGGTTGCCACCTAAGCCAACCGGCCAGTCATTCATATTATATAAAGTAAATTAATTAATTATTTAATTAGTGCACAATATAGAACGGGGTGATTTGGAATGGATAACTGGTTATTATATTGAAAGAAAAAAATACTTGCTTTTTATTATTATTAATGCATATTTATTGCTACGCGCCTATTTTTTTAATTTTTTTTTTAGAACGGACTAATGCTGTTTGCCTCTACCGGCATTTACAGCGTCACCGGACGGTTGGCGAGCGCAGATGGCACTCAGCCAGATGCGGGCGCAGAGGGCGCACCGCCTAAGGCGAGCGTTGAAGACGCTTCGCCGCAAGGAGAGTAGGCGACTTGCTCAAGGGCACCACTAGGGTACGGACCTCGGCTTGGGCCGTCGCCAGGAGAGAGGGGAGTAGGAGAGAATCGCCCCGGTACATAAGTGTACCGTTGAAAGTGGGCCCTATGAATTTTAACTCTACGACTATTTGGAGAGAATCTAACCAAGACATAACTTTTGCCTCGAGCTCGCCGGCGAGCTCGGTGTTTGACTGTGTTTACCACTAAATCATAACCTTGTGTACCTCGCCTCCCCCCATTTCCGCGACATGGGTCCACACCGCGACCAGGATCGTCGCGTTGTGCACTCATGACTGTACTTTGGGTGGGGCTATAATAAGAATGTGTAATACCTCGCCCACAGCCGTGGTGGCTGGGACTACATAGAAAACCAGTGTTACCTCGTCCGCAGCCATTTGCTGGGCCGGAGGATACATCGCGACCGGGGCCGCGGTGTATACTCCCACCCGCACCGTGGCTGGGACTACAATCGTGTGTGTGTGAATTACCTCGACTGCGACTGGGGCTGCGAAGAAGATCTCGGCCGAAGCCTACAATGCGATCGGGATCACAGCCCTGGTCGGGTCTACAACCATTACCGGGGTTCCCTTGGGACGACGCTAAAGCTGCCGAAGTAACGGCTGCGATGGGGTCGTCCGGGTCACCCAAAATATGCCTTGGACGGCGACGGGGGGGAAGGAAGTGGGGATCGGTTATGTCAGTGGAGTAGTTCGCCGCTTTGACCACGAGGGGATTGATTCGAGTGGTGGGGAGCTTTGTCGAAGTGGCGGCGGGAGCAGTCTTTCATATACTGCGTAATAGAGGGGAGGGTGAAATCGCAGTGCAGTTCGGCGTTCCGCAAGTACCACGGAGCGCCCACTGCCCTGCGCATAAAGCGATTCTGAATCACTTGAAGTTTGTGGACGTCGTGTTTCTGAGCATGGGCGAACGCTACAGATGCGTAAGTCATGATTGGGCGGATGCAAAGTTTGTAAAGAGTCGTCTTATTTCTAAGAGACATTTTACTGTTTTTGCCTATGAGGGGATTAAGACGACCCATAATGAAGGCCGCCCTATTGCGAACAATCTGGATGTGTTTCGCGAAAGTGAGTTGGCGATCAAGGGTGACGCCCAGGTATTTGGCAGATTTTGCCCAAGGGATGGATTCGCCGAATAGGACTATGGGTGACGGCATGAGATTTCGCCGGGTCTCAGTGAAGTACACTGCTGCACTTTTGCTAGGATTTACTGCAATCCGCCATTTACGAAACCATGCACCGATTACGGTGATGGCTCGTTGGATGGCGCATCTCTGCCTGACCTTGAACCAGCCAGTAGAGTAGATTGCAGTATCATCCGCAAACTGAGCGATCTGAACGCTGAATGGGTGAGAGTACAGAGCCCTGAGGGACACCTGCGTGAATGGGATGCGGGGAGGAGAGCGTTCCCTCGGTGCGATAGCTAAACGTTCGATCCCTGAGAAAGTCTTGTAAGATGAGTACAAGACGGTCTGGCACACCCAGTTGGTACAGCTTGAATATCAAGCCGTTGTGCCAGACTTTGTCGAACGCTTTCGCTACGTCGAGAAAGACAGCTATGGTCCCTTGGGGCTTTGGTTTCTTATTGAAACCGCCTAGGATGTGCTCCGTTACGCGGTGCACTTGTTGGACGCAAGAGTGTTTGGCTCTAAAACCAAATTGCTCATCGGGAAGGAGGTTATTGGACCTAACGTGGGACCAGAGTCGGTTCACAATGAGCCGCTCGTAAATCTTCCCCAGAGAGCTGAGGAGACTTATGGGACGGTAGCTGGAGGGCTCGGCTGCCGGTTTGCCTGGTTTGTGAATACCAATGACAATGGCACGCTTCCAAGTGTCTGGGAAGGAGCAATTGCTCATAGCAGCATTGAAGATGCTAACTAAGAGATGGACTAGTGGGACTGAGAAGTGTTTAATCACCTTGTTGCTGATACCATCATCACCAGGGGACTTACGGGTCTTGAGGCTCTTGATCAGAGACACTACCTCGGATGATTTTACCGGTGGGAGGAGTGGGAGGTCAGAGATGGACATAGAGCTTTTACGTTCGACTTCAGATTCCACCGAATCGAGGTGTTTCTGGTCGACGTGATCTACATTTAGAGTACACTGAGCCTCAAGGCTATCAGCTAAACACTCGGCTTTGTCTTCGTCAAGGAACGCTATGGAGAAGGGAGGTGGCCTAATGAGTGGAGGCATTGTCTGTTGTCCGTCAGATTTCAGAGCTCGAGCCAACTGCCAGTATGCCTGGTGAGTTGGCTCAATCTCTGACAGTTTGTCGTCCCACCTTTGATCACGCAGCTCACTCATGCGTTTCCTTACAGCACGCTGTAAGTAGCGCATGGTGGCTTTGTTCTCTGGGGTTGGCATCGAGTCATACGCCCTAGTGGCGCCGTTCTTAGCTGTCAGTAACCTCCTCGCACCCTCGGGCAGTTCGAAGCGGCGACCATCCGCCACATGGACCTGCTTTGAGGATTCACCTACTGCGGTGCGGAGGTGGTCACTGAGAGCCTCGATCGCAATTGACACGTCTTCTACTGTCTGTATGTCATCGGGGATTCTATCGAGAGCGGGTGAACTGATAGCTTGGAGGGATTCCCCCAGTTGCTTCCAGTTCACTACCGTTCTAGTGATAGGGGTTATGTCCGTCGGGTCGGGGCCTAATTTCAACAATACAGGGCGGTGGTCTGAAGTCAGTTCGTGTAACACTTCTATAGAGCGCAACCGGAGGGTGACGTTCTTGAGAAGTGCTATGTCAAGTATGTCTGGTCGTTGGTTGTCAACATAGGGATATCTTGTGGGCTCCAGAGGGGAGAGAATATCAAAGTTTAAGTGGCTGACCAAGCCTTCAAGGATTTTACCATTACTATTGTTACTAGTACAGTTCCATATGACATGTTTACTGTTGAAGTCACCGATCAGAAGGACGGAGCTTCCTAGAGAGAAGAGGGCTTCCAAGTCTGTCTGTAATAGTTCTTTACCAGAGGGGAGGTAACATGAGGCTATGATGACAGGTTGATGACCTGACATCGCTAGAAAGCAAACAGAGGCTTCCAGTATTCTAAGTGGTGGAGTAACAATTGGGATACAGTGCAGAGCTCTTTTGTAATAGATGAGAGTGCCACCTTTTGGGGTGGCCACTCTATCATTACGATTAACCACTGCGCGACTGAACGCACGACGGCGCCGCTCCATTACAGAATAATAGCAGTAACTACGCGAGACATACCTACCCACTTAGAATAGGTGCAACGACGTACGAACCCACTTACTCGCGAATATTTGCACAGCTGATGTCTATGCCTAAACCTACTGCATATACGACGACGGGCCCGGGCGGGTCAATGTTAGTACGTCGTTCTACCTATTCTACGTAGGTAGGTTAGGTAACTATGCCTCACTTAGTCTTTTAAATGATGTAGAGGTTCGTCGCGTCGTAACTACGTTCAGTCACATAATGGTTCTTAGCCGTGGAGCGGCAAATATGCGTTCATAATTCATAATAATATAAAAATATGTTATTTTTTATTTTATTTTCATCACCAGTTATGTTTCCGATTCACCCCGTTCAATCATCATCATCATCATCATCTCAGCCGTAGGACGTCCACTGCTGAACATATGCCTCCCCCGAAAAGGACCGGTTGGAAGCGGCCTGTATCCAACGTCGTCCTGCGACTTTTATCAGGCCCTCTGTCCACCGTGTCTGTAGACGCCTACGCTGCGCTTGCCGGTCCGTGGTCTGAATTCCAGAACCTTCCGGCCCCATCGGCCATCTGTTCTGCGTGGTATGTGCCCTGCCCACTGCCACTTTAACTGACTAATCTTCTGGGCTATGTCGGTGACTTTCGTTCTTTTACGGATCTCCTCATTTCTGATTCGATCACGTAGAGAAACCCCGTTCAATATTGTGCACTAATTAACAAAGACCTTACATTATAATTGACTTCAGATGTCTTGTTTACTGTGTTCAGTGTATTGTCTATCTGGATCGTAACTTCCTGTTTCAGAGTTATACTCGTATATTTTTATACGAGTGGAAGAAGATCGTTCACTGGTGATTAAATTGATATTCGACAATGTTTATTACTTAACGAATACAATTATCCGACGATTACGATTGGCGCAAACTATTAAGTCACAACCGGTGATAACTTCAAAGCGAATACTTTAATTACCGTGTTATTCACGTGAGATCGCAGTTTTCTAAAAGTCACGTTATCTTTACATGGTCGGCATTCCGAGCACGTGCAGTCAGTTTATAATATGGATCAAGAGATACACTTATGATTTCACGTAGGTATATATTATTATTGGGTGTAAAGTACCCATCGCACTGTTAACATCGTACGTTAAAGCTAACTAAGGCCTCATTTATGGAGACGCGGTTCGTCGCGCGTCGCGTGTAGCGTGGAAGTTTTTCCTGCGATGGCGGCGCGTTCAGCGGTTCCCGTCATCGCATGCGTTAACACAAACCTATCACAATGTATAGTGATGTTTATAAAGAGGCCCGTGGATCCTCTCTAGCAACTCAATTTATTCCGTCTATTTCCAAGTATATAAATTCTAACAATTGTTTTTTAGCTGCCGTGAGTGTCATTAGCATGGAGAATATCCACCACGGACGTCACCGCGGTAAGCGCCACGTGAGGCGCGTCGATGCAATCTGCGGATTCTGCCGCAAACAACGTCGCATTATAAGCAAACCAGTGTAGAATAGCTTCTCCGTAAACGCACTCTACAACGCTATATGTTTGTGTTCAATGCGGGCCGCGCTGCGACGCCACGTGTCTCCGTAAACGCACTCTACAACGCTATATGTTTGTGTTCAATGCGGACCGCGCCGCGACGCCACGTCTCCGTAAACGAGACCTAGGAGACAGGAGTAAGTTGGTAATTGATGTAAAATGATAATAACGTATCTATCACGTTACGAATCGGAGATAGGTAGGTACCTACGTCATTGGTTTAATGGAATTTAAAATGTAAAGATTTTTCTTCAAATCTTGCGAATTATATAAATATGTAAAATAATTACCTAACCAAAAAATCTAAAAAAAATATATAATTTCATTTCATAGATATGTTAATTAGAAAAGTAATTACCCTAAATATAAATAAAAAAACGTTTATTATTTAATTTCATTTTATAATTCAAAAGCAAAGCTCTAATTCACTATGATTTCATATGAAGCGCTCGTAGCGGAGCTCGACTTGGCGATCTTAACCGATCAATAAGTTAAGCAACACTTGCTGCGGTCAGTACTTGGATGGGTGACCGCTAGTGGCATTATTCAACTGAGCGCTACCGTGCTTCGGAGGGCACGTTAAGCCGTCGGTCCCGGTTGTTTGTCTTAGGACAACAGTCGTTAGGCTATGTCGAATCGAAGACCTTCAGGCGGCCTGAAAACTTCGACATGGGTTGGCCACTAACAGCTATCCACCATACTGCATACTCCACTGGGCCTGCGTGGTGGATTATGGCCCAACTCCTCTCTCTGAGAGGAAGGCTTGATCGCAGCAGTGGGAACTAAATAGGCTGATTATGAGATCACTTATTCGACGTAAGGGGACGGAATAAAATATTTTCTTATAAGTGGCTGTGTGTGTGTATAAGAGGCCGTCTTCATCGGTACCACTTGCTATCTTGTAAGGTACTGGTAGACTCACAAACCATTGTTTCGGGGTGACAAGTGCAGTGCTACACCGCACAATACTACACCTCTAAGCTCAGAGGCTTTATTCGCTATGACCATTTAAACTCCTAACACGGTGCGTCGCGATATCTTCAGGGTATGATCGTAAAATCCATATTTTTTTATAGTCATAGCAAATAAGGCCCCTGGGTGACGTAGTGCTAAAAATCAAGCGCTGACTTGCCTACATACATAGAAAAACTTACCAAAGAGAATAGTCCAAAGCTTGCTCTTGCCGGTAAACATGAGATATAGCCCGTACAGTGCAGCTCCGTGCAAATACACGAACGCCAGTACGTTCCTCCAGACCAGCTGCCATCTGCGAACAACAAAGTACCTTACTGTACCATTTACAGAACAACTAACTACGAGAAAGGCATAGTTAGGCGGATAGGGGTATTTATCTGAGTTTTGAGAAATTGGATACCATTGTGATACTATTAATGTCGTGCTTTTTTATGTTATTAGTAAACGGCACAAGCACGAAGCCCACCTGATGTTAAGTGGTAACCTATGCCTAGAACATTTCCTCACAAGAGTCACAAGTGACGAACTGCACTACTTCGTAACCCTGAGACATTAAGTTGTTAAGTCCCATGCGCCTGTAATTGCGCCGGCAACCATACCTTCAAACTGAAACACAGTATTGTGAACATTGCTGCGTACAATTCACGGTAGAAAGTAGGAAGTATATATGTGTTGTGGTGTTTTTAAAAAAACTATGATTATTCATCTATCAATCTAAGTTAAAAATATACACAGGTATCGCTAATTTTATATGAAATGTATAGGGGCACGATACATGCAACCTTTTCTATATGTATATCAAAGGTTACATTATGTATGTGGGCTGAAGTACGGACACTCTGTACAAACGCGGCAGGGCAACTGAGCGCATGGCACGACTTTTGCAATAACAGCAAATTGCGCTCACGTTGCATGTATCGTGCCCCTACAAAAATATTAACCAAAAGTTAATTAATATTGAAACATTCCCTTTTTTGTGAGTTCCATCTTGAAATTATGTTATATAATTATAATACTCGTATTTACAAAGACTTATAACTTAGGCGCCTATACAAACATAGATACAGACCATTCTATCATTTATATACCTACATAAAAAATATAACACATAATAATTATATTTCACAAATGGAAAGTTTGTGTGTATGCATGTAATTTCTGTACGCTGAGATTGTTTTGGATAAAATTTTGTATGGACTTAGTTTAACCTAGGATTAAAACATAAATAGTTTTCATTGCATTTTTGTCCCGATTTACTTATCTGTAGTTCCCGAGAGATTACAAAAACATTATACCACGCAAACGATATCGAGAGCAGATACTATTGTAATTATATAAGTATACTAATTGGTACACTAATGGTCATCGCTTCTTGATTCCTTCTTCGCTTTCCATCAGGCGAGATTCACTTTGATGATGATGATATAAAAAGGGTCAAAGTCAAAAACAAAGATTCAATTTAGGCATCAAAGACGCACATATGAACATCCATTTTTCATTACAATGTACTTTAAACTACTTTAAAGACTCTACCGCTGCATTCCAAAATATAAAGAGCCTACCGAGAAGAAGCGGCAAGAAACTCGGGCCATTCTTTTTATATAGATGTTTACAATGTTGCTACTTAGGTACTAAACATATTGCATTTTATGGGTGGCAGACTGACAGCTTGCCAGAAGTGGAGTACTCGTATTCCAAGCATCTTTGTCTTCTATATAATGTCGGACTTTATAATAAGCTTTTTTATTAACTTATTTGTATTTCTAGGATTAAAATGCCGGTGATCACTATTTAACATAAATTTATGTAAATTTTTAAGAACATACATTTGGAAATGAAAGGTGTGGCTCAAGGCTAGAATGATGAACGAGTATTGGAACGTATGTGGAGAGAGTGAAAGGACCGAGAGGAAGGAGCGAGAAGAATCCCTATAATCTATCTATCCACAGTTTTCCTTACTACCGATAGAAATTTCACACAACGTCCATACAAATAGTGTCAAATATCTATCTCTAGTAAGGTAAACCGACGATAGATAGATTATTGGCACCGGCCATAAAACGTAATGAACGGTGTTAAGTAAATTTAAATTGTTGTAAAAAAATACGAAGGTGTAAAGGAAATAAAGAGTTAATAAGAAGGCAAAAAAACTATTATTTTCTTCAAGCTGCATACATTATATTTTCAAATACATATAAGGAAGGCATAGTTAATTATATTGATTTCTTTAAATAAATCACTCAAAGATTCACGGGGACTCATTTCGTATATAGCTCGAATAGCAAAGGGTAGTAATAATGTGTGCTTATGTAACTAGCCAGGATTCACACGGCATAGCATCAAAATTTTAATCTCTTTGTTCTGATTTTTGTATTGTTATTTGTTAATTATGCACATAATTTGTTAACACAGTTGAAATATTTATAAACCTTGAATATAAAAATCTACTGCGGCACGATGCTCTAGAACAGTTATAGTAGTGTGTCTATAATATTTACTAGATATGCGTATTTTAACCTATTTCCTATACCTAAGGAGGTTTTCATGTTCATGTTGATATATTATTATAATATATATTGGAGCTGTGAAAGTTTGAATAAACTTTTCGACATTGAAATTTATATCATAATATAAAGGTAAAAAAGGGAAAAAATAACCGTTTACAAATAATTATGACTGCGTAACTTTATACAGTGCTATACTAGTGCAAGGCCCGATTATTTCCTCTTTTACATGTTAAGATGCCGTGCTGATGGTGCACACATGCAGAGCAAACATCGTAGCATCTTTGACAACATCCGTGAAACAAATGACGAGATGACAAGAAACGTTGGAGAAACAACCTTATGTACAAGGGCGATATCAATTAAAATATTTGACATCGGTGAGCTCGTCGACGAACGCAACGACGAAACATTAGAGAATCGCACGGTCATTGGAACAAAATGAAACTAAATATAATTTAACAAGTACAAACTACCATATAATCAGTGTCCATAAATATTATCTCGGATAGAAATAGAATCAGAAATAGAAATAGATCGGACTCACTAATCTTCCCTACTGGTTTTTTTTTGCATCTAGGCTTACTGCTCATTACTTCTTTTCAGGTAAACCGTTTTAAAAAAACAAAACTTTATACCTCCGCAGATTTTCAATCAATAAACGAAATCAAAACCTATCAAGTAGTCTTCACGTGATGCGCAAACAAACTGACAGACAAAAAAAATAAAGTTATGATCTAACACCTTCCTATGTATCTACAAAAATGTTTCTTTTTTCTAATTATCTCATTTGTATAGATAGACACAACCTTGGTTACAGTTTTATGATAGGTATACATTAATTATTATTATAAATATTGAGATTTGTCTAAATACGGCAAACTTAACAACCACTAAAACCAACAACGCTTGTTCTACAGTTTTATCTTTTGCAAAAAGTTTAATATCGAGTCTCGCGTTTTTTCATTACTCTGTAACGGTGCAATGGGGACTCGCTAAAATTGTATACGGCACCGCGTGGTTTGCACTGGCGCTTTAGGTTTGAAATATACAATAAAAGAAAGAATGTACGAGTTATAAAAAAATGAAAAAAAAATAAGAAATTAGTAAAACTCGACGTATACCTTTAATCTTAGGAATAATTATCTTTTCTTCCTAGAACTTTTTGATAAATTTATAACCCAACAGGAAAATAGATTTATATAACTAAGCCTCCACCTACTTTTGCTTCGGGTTGTTCGGTTCAGAAGCACAAGAGGCGAGGAATCCCAAATCCCCACTGGGTGGAAGGATATCACCGAACACCCAGATTCTACCTCGAAGCAGTAGTGTGCCAGCATGGCTGCATCATGGTTCTAATGATAATCCAGCAGCGAAATTGCTGCTAATGACGAGCCGTACAGCCGTGCGATTCTCTAATGATTCGTCATTGCGTTCGTCGACGAGCTCACTGATGTCAAATACTTTATGAGATATCGCCCTTGTACATAAGGTTGTTTTTCCAACGTCTCTTGTCATCTCGTCATTTGTTTCACGGATGTTGTCAAAAATGCAACGATGTTTGCGCTTAGAGAATCGCACGGCATGATGTACAACTTCAACTTAATGCCTGGCATTGCAACTGTCATATGTACATACATGGTCTTTACTCTTAGCCGTGCGATTCTCTAATGATTTGTCAACGAGCTCACCGATGTCAAATACTTTATGAGATATCGCCCTTATACATAAGGTGGTTTTTCCAACGTTTCTTGTCATCTCGTCATTTATTTCACGGATGTTGTCAAAGATGCAACGATGTATAGAGAATCGAACGGCTGATCAGATTAGACTCAAAGTAGGAAGATAAGTTGTAAAAAAAGTCGAAAGCTTTCTTCGGTTTTGGGTCAGTAAAAATTGAGCTTGACGATAGTGACATAGAATCAACTGATTATTCACTATCACGGGCTTCGTGCTCGCGCAACAAATACAATGAATATTATAAATGGAAAACTAACCTTTCACTTTAGGTAGGTGCTCAATTTTCTTCTAAAATCTCGTAGGTATCTCTGGCCTTGAAAGTTATAAATTGTCCCTAAGTAAGCCGTATTGACGTCGAAAACAGAATTTATAACTGACACCCAACTATTAAAGGTTCGTCCTTCGTCCTTTTTTCCGTCCCTGTAGATAACAATTTATAAAATAATCGTTCGATAATTTGATTAGATAATTTGAAACTAACTTGGTTCTATTATTGAAGATGCCTACTCAAAACTTTATTGTTCGACGTAGATGATTTATCTCAAAGTTGCACAACGAGCTATGGAGAGGGCTATGCTTGGGGTTTCTTTACGTGATCGAATCAGAAATGAGGAGAAGAACGAAAGTCACCGACATAGCTCAGAAGATTAGCCAGTTGAAGTGGCAGTGGGCAGGGCACATAGCACGCAGAACAGATGGCCGATGGAGCCGAAAGGTTCTGGAGTGGAGACCACGGACCGGCAAGCGCAGCGTAGGTCATCCACCGACACGGTGGACAGACGACCTCATAAAGGTCGCAGGATGACGTTGGATGCAGGCCGGTTCCAACCGGTCCTTTTAGAAAATCATGGGGGAGGCCTACGTTCTGCAGTGGACGTCCTACGGCTGAGATGATGATGATGATGATGGTGGTGGTGATGTAGATGATGATGATTAATTATTATCCAAAATCTACTAGTCAGATCTTGATCGAATTTAATTGGGATTAGATGAGAAGCACCAGTTTTCAAATACCAAATAAACTTCAACATCGGTTTGTTTGGAAATGAGTTCTTAGGTAAACAATATAATAATAGTATAAAACCAAAAGAAAATACAGCCAAATTGAAAAAGTTACATTAGTTACTCTCTCTGGGATCATCTCAAGTCAAAATAATCAATACTAAGTATTCGCATGTGTTGTAAGAATTCCATATATCTATAAAATGTGTAAATGTATATTTATATAGGTATATAGGGTAGGAAATGTATCCTACAATCGAAGAAACTTTTTGTAACTGATATAAAATTTCTACGAATGTTTAATTGGGGAAGCATTTAATTTGCGCGGCCACAAGGTACCTGTTACAACTTTAAAAATAATACTATAAAATATATATTAATTATTGATTTTATATCATAATTATTGATTTTAAAGACGATACATTTGAGTGGGTCGGTCTATCCTCTTTGTTAATATTAAAAAAAAACTTTATTTCATATAGCATACTAAATCTGTTTCGTTTTGTATTGATAAATATTGTTTCATAATTTTTTTTATATGAAGTGGAAAATCTGTATTTGAAAAAGGATTTGAGAAGAGGTTTCATGATTTGTTTTCTAATATCTTTGTGTAATTCAAATACTTAGTAATTTGTGTCGCTAATCATACATCCAGCTTTATTTCTTTTTCCTGTACTGGTCCACCCACGAGGTATCCGAACGCAAGCAGAGTGATCGGCACCTTCTGTTTCACTTCTAGGATATAGCTTCTTGTTGATTCCTGAATTTCTATTTTCCTCAACGTATGAATTAGGGTTTTTAAATATTTATCGGCTTCCGATCGCTAATAAGTAACTTGTTATTCAGTTTAAACAGCTTGGCGTGTTGTGCATTGCGTGTTCAAACTGATATACCTAGTATTTCATAATATAGTAGGTAAACAAATGCACTTGAAACCATTTGAATTTCTGTAAGTTGCATTCTTTCGTCATTTTAAAGGTGCGATCACAATACGGTGGCGGGAATTAAACAAATGAATTAAATTTAATATGATATGTTATCATAATGAAGTGAAGTAGATTAGAATTCAGTAGGTAAACATTTATTTCAATGGAGATACCAAATACCCAAGGTAAACATAGATTAAGTTTGTCTGGGGAAAATGGTATTGATTGTCAATGGGGGCTAATCTGACTAGTTCTAAAAAGACCCACTAGTAGAGCGCTGCAGTCAGGGAGACCTGTAAAATTCTACTTTGCTTGTGATGTGTTATTTTGATTTAGTTTTGATTCATTGCAAATATTATTTTATGAGACAAAAGATGTCTTCATGCTGTGAAGTGCCTAAATGCTTGCTAAATGCTAAACTTTTGACTTGACAGATCTCCGTTGATCGCAGCGCCACCAAGCGTGATAAATGGCGAGCATTGCCCCCATTTCCACAATCCCGTAATAGTAGTGTATTTCCCGCATTACCACCAACGAATAACTAGACTAATTATTTCTTTTAGATTAGCACAGACTGGATGTATAAAACCGCTCTGGCTGTGTTTTATTTAGGTATCTAGATAATAATAATATATAATAATAAATAACAAAAACCTTAAAAGAAATATGTTACGCCTTCATTATTTTACTTGCTAGTTGTACGAAATAATGTAGTAAAAATAGTTTCGGCCTCTGTTTTATATAATATAACTGTGTCTCGTGGCTCACCCGCGTGAAGATGGTGTATCAAAGTATATAGCATTTTAATGGTAAATAAATAAAAGAAAAATTAATAATTGAAATCTAGTGTTTGTTTAGTTTATAATATTAGTATAGATAGTACACTAGCTAGTTAGACTAGCTGCACCGCACATATTCGTATTACTATCACAGAGGAACCTTTTTCGGATAAAAGTGTGGTCTATGTGTTAATCCTGGACGCCTCCGCATTTATTTCACTATTAATTTCCAAGAACTTTTAACATATCCGTTTCCCCGTTTTTAAACAAACAAAAAAACAATTGTACATACTTCCTATAAATCCTACTCCAAAACTTACCGCTCCCACGTCTAATCTGAAAATGAATCGATGACGAAGACTTTTGGAAGAAAACATGACGCTGGCAAATGCACATGACGTGCGACGCCATATTCCTCAACGGAGTCGAGTTGAGGACAAAACAAATCCAAGAAATACGGCGAACCGTTTGAGGGAAATGTAACAAGCATACATATAAACTTTCCCATAATATTAGGTAATGATGATCAAGATCATTTATAATTTTTAATGTCACATATCAAATATTATTAATAAAAACTATAATGTTATTTCAAACACCTGTGTGTATTTCCTCTACACAAATAAAATATAAACACAAACCTATCGCTGATAGATGTCTAGGAGTTTTATAACAACAATACAACACTTTATTATTTTATGTAACCAATGCATCTGTTCACATATTATTAAGTAAGACAAATATCACACGTAGTGGTGGGCAATAGCCATGAATAGCTCTATATACAATAATTCATATCTAGGAAAAAAAAAACTCTGTACTCACGAAGTCGTGGGCAGAAATAAGTAGGTAGTACTAAATGAAAATGAATTCCTACAAAAGGATGCCGCGATGAAAGATCCTTGAATATATATGATGCAAGTCAATATGACTTATATGCAAATTTCTACCGTTTCAATGTATTGGTGCATAGGTATTCGCCAGTTTCCTGCAATATTATGTATAACTGATATGCATGCAGCAGTCTTTCTCAATAGAAAGACATTGTACATTATAACAATACAATAGAAACGCTACGACAATTAAATACTTTAAAAACTGTATGTAACATGTAACTATTAACCTTTCTATTATATAAAACTCAGTATGTACCGTAGTACCTATTATGGTATTCACAGCCCTACTCTAACAGGCCTCAAACAGCCATCAGCGTTCGCAAAGTGCTGGCAGCATTGCCACATTATATGGCAATGATTGGTCATCATTGATCACAGGATTATAGGCCAGCATTTTGGTCATCTATTGATCAAGTTGTCGATCAGAATTCATCATAGTTATATGTTTTAATGATAATGTATTATATAATTATGTAGTTATAGTAAACGGTAATAGTTAAATGTTTGTATTTTATTGTTATAATATTAAAAAGAGGAAAGATTTGTTTATTTGTTTGAATTGAATAGACTCCGAAACTACTGGACCGAAAGATACATTATTAATCCTGATTTTTATGCGTGTTCCACATGCGGTACGTTGAGCTTTAGTGTCCGTTATTATATATATACGTACTTACGATAACTTTCCTTATAATACTTTCATTTTATTGCAAATAAGGTCGCGAAAATATTTCGTAATAAAGATTTTTTTAAATTCTTTCTGAGAGTGAAGATGAACAAGATTTTTCTGACGCTCAAAGTGATAATGACATCGAAAAAATTCAGACCATCCAAAACTTTTTTTCGAGCCTTTAGCGAAGTGGAAATTTCCTTATCTCCGCAGAGACACCAGTGTTCGTCTCCCGTCAACGGAATCGTTAAACTCTTACTGTCCAGTAATTAAGTATGTAATTTACTTACTGGACAGTAGGTGAAGCTCTTTAGATCTGCTTAGAAAAAAAACATAGTACCAGACAGGTTTAGCCATTATAACATGGTTATAGGAGGGAGGCTCCAAATATATATCTATCTCAAAAATGAGATATTATTTCAGTTTATAAATCATGTTGGATTAAAGCTTTCCGTTCTAAACTTAACATGGAGATAATTAACATTTTGTTACTAAAACATTCATGTAATCTAAAATTGTACAATGTTAAAAACTAAACGCAACTTTTTAGTAAAAAAAAACAACGACTGGCGGGATTTCGGGCGGGTGTTTTTATTTACCGCGTGAACATAGATAATCCCAAAAAAATATTTTAAGCGAATCTGATTCAGAAAAATGGATGGCTCTCCTCCTAATTTAAAAGCTGAGGCCGAATTAGCAAAAACTTTCTTTCATTTTTGGGAAAAGCATTCTACAAGCCTCAACCATTAAGAAAGCCATCCTGGCCTCGTATATATCCGGACCTCACCTGCGGTTCAGTCCGGTTAACTCATACGAGTACTTGGGCAGGAATGCTTACATGCTGGATTCTGCAATAATGTACTATTACCTAGACTGTGATATTACCGTGTCTGCGGTGCACTGGGAATATGAACGCTCGTATCTCATAATGAGTTTCTATATAGCGCAAGCGGAACGGTCGTAATATTAGGCTAATTTTTAAGCCATATATAGCATAGCTTCTATCGCGGGCCTTGAGCGTGGAGACCGAATCCAGAAATCCCGTAACGAAAATAACCTAACACCCCCACTCCGACTCCATCTATCGATGAATAGCAGAACTTTTAATGACTTTTTGAAATATCACGCTTGTCTCTTTAGTTCAGCAACTCGTTTCTAGATGGCATTGGTTAAATAATTATAATTGCATAAGTTGACTTGGCATCTATCGATGAATAGCAGAACTTTTAATGACTTTTTAAAATATCACGCTTGTCCCTTTAGTTCAGCAACTCGCCTCAAGATGGCATTGGTTAAATAATTATAATTGCATAAGTTGATAAAAACAGCTATGCAATAGCTTTACCGCGGCAGTCTCCGAGTGCCACGAGTCTTTTTTTATACCTAAACTTGACTTTTGTTCGAGATTGACGCTTCTGCACAGAATACTGTTTATTCTGTGGTAAAAGTGAACTTTCTTTCTCAGTATAACGTGCGGTAAAATAGTACCTTTTAAAAATACCAAGCGCCGGTCTTGATTATAAAGATACACTGTATGCATGTTCTTGTAACTTTCTAATCTTAATACAAATGTACCTATACTTTGCAGTACCTTACGATACATGATATATGCTTATTAACTGATTGGTGATAATTTTATTTGTTATTTATTATTTAAAAATAGTTTGTGTCCATGACTTTGTAGTTCAGTTTCTAGCGATTATGACTTAGTGGTGAGAGGTCCCAATTTCGACCCCTGGCTGGGAATATTTGTGTGATGAAATGAGAAAGAGAAAGAAATGAGGAGATCCGTAGACAAACTAAAGTCACTGACTTAGCCCAGAAAATAAGCCAGTAGAAGTGGCAGTGGACAGGCCACAGCACTCAGAACAGATGGCCGATGGGGCGGGAAGGTCTGGAATAGAGACCACGGACCGGCCAGCGCAGCGTAGGTCGTCCACCGACACGGTGGACAGATGACGTTGGAGGAAGAGCGCTTCCAACCGGTCCGTTGGAAATTTGTGCGGGAGGATTATGTTTGTAAGATGATGATGATGATGAACAGGAATGTTTGTTCTCGGGCCTTGGTTGTTGCGATGTAATATTATGTGTGTCTATGCCTTCCGCGACACAGGACATCCTAGTGCGGAACTATGAGTGTGTAACGTTTTTTTTCTTCTCTGCGTGAATTAAGGTTGTTGCAATTCCTCCTTCCTTAGTTTCAGAAAAACTAGTAACTAACTAGTTTTCTTAGATGTTCCGTATTCAACAACTTTGCTCTCAAAAGGCTAATATATAGGCTAATATAATAATTGGCTCCAGGAACAATTAATCACAATTGAAGTAAATCAACTTTTGGAAAATCATGGGGAGGCTTATGTTCAGCAGTGGACGTCCTACGGCTGAGATGATGATGATGATGATGATGATGAATTAACGAAAAGTTTAAGTTCTTTAATTATTTTCAAAAAAACAAAAGAATTTAAAAATACGTTAAATTATGTACGTTCAAATCTATAAAATAACTATTAACAATAATATGAGCTAAACTCGCAAGTTATGTTTAATTGACATTGGTGTCGATTCTGTAAGAAGTCTCTGAACTAAAAATCTCTACATATGACAGAATAAGAATATTATGCTTTGATCTAAAATGTATATTAGTATATTACTTCCGAATGACAGCACTAAAATTAGACATCTCTCTTCAATTGTGGGTATATTATAGACATATTAGTCGTCACGTAACTAGGTGCTCGCTAAACTAACGGAAAAATACCTAAAATCGAATAGAATAATCATATTATTAGAAATATAATTCAAGTCTTCCATGAATTTGGACTTTAATGTTGAATAAGGAGTACCACAATTAAATTTTAGCTCACTAGTTAGTTTATTCTAACTAAAAATGCAACGCGTATGATTAAATGCTCACATTTATACTAAGTATACATAGGACTTCCGCATGTTCCGCCCGCGCGCTACCGCCTTATTTCTGTGAAAACTTTCATCAGAATCGCTTATTAGTTTAAGACTGAAAAACGGATAAACCATAGGCAAACCGAAAAACATACGTTTTCGTTTATAATGTGTTACGCTTTTTAAAGTTAAGAAACTAACTACGCAGGGTTCTGTGTAAAAAAACTACATGCATAAATAAGATAAAACTATTAAACTGACATATTTTAGCAAAACTATATTGCTTGATTTATTTTTTGTTGTTTTTTTATTATAGGCCATGGCTCCACTCCACTTCTTGGAAAATTATGATCATAGGATTTTCCATTTTCCATTTTCCGTCATTTTCCACGAAGGGACCTGGACGATCCCGCAAGAACCTATATGTTCGCTCTGCGTATAAAGATATGGCCAGTCCAAATATCACCCAAATCCGCTGAAATGTATCAGCGAGTGATAAACATAAACACTTACAAACACCAAGCTCGATGTTTATCGTCTAGATGTCATTTTTAATTATTTAGTCATGAAACTTTAGGCCCATGGGGGCCGTCCGCTCTCAACTTGTTTAGGGATCTAGGGCGAAGCGTTTGGTTGAAGCGACGGGTGACCGAAATGGTGGGCAAAAACTTAGCATTGCCATCCAGCGTGGCAATGCTTTGGCCACTTTTCCCCCACCATGGGGCTTATAGATTAGTTTTTTATTTTAATTTTATTATTTTTAATATCTTGTAAATAAATGAAATTATTAGAGTCATGACAATATTTATAATAACATTTGAAATGCTTGTTCTATTATATTAGTTCGTTGTGATGTCTCTGGACGATACGACGGCACGACTGATCAACGAAAATATAGCGTCCCATTTTTAGGAGGGGAATCTGGGGTGTCCCTTCCGCCTTGGAGGTGAAGATTGGGGACATATACATACTAAAGGAGTACACTGAGTTGTCCGCGCCGAGATGGGGTCACGTTAGCATTCGTCATCTCGCCCCCAGATAGATTTTAATTAAACCTCAGCGCTCGTGAAGAAGTGACCTTGCCCCTTGTCCGTTATGAGATTCCCTCGACTCTCCACCACCCACTAAGTAGGCGAAAGTTCCTCCGTTCGTCTGCACCCGAGCGGGTCAGCTCAAACTTAGTTATCTCTATTCGCAGCCTTATTATGCTATTAGCGCTTCGCAGGAGATGACCATCACCGTCGACGATCTAACTAAGTCGTGCCATATCCAGTTAAAAAGTGTCATGCTATGGGACATGTGTCTGTAGTTTAGGTACCTACTAATTATCAGATAGATGACGGACAACACTTTGTTACCACAATCAACCCACTCCCACCTCTTAAAATAGTCAAGTTTCAACCTTACTATTAAATTTCGTACCACCACGTCAATATAGCAACCGCAAAGTAATAATGGATTGCGATAGACGTTTTGATGACGTAGTATCAAAAATGTCATTCAATTCGCGTACTTTGACGTGACTTTTGACACTAAGTTTCATTTTTCCAATGTCAAATAATGAAGATCCGTACTTCCATCTCTTATAATCGTCATTATTACACCCTCACCATTCAATTTGGTTGACCGTTTTGAGTCAGTGGGAGTACGATAGTTATTAACATTATTCTAAGCTAATTACAAAACGCTCCTGATTTATGATACCTAGTTTCGTAAAAGGTGGGAGTAGGCCCCCAGGTTCTATTTAAACAACTTAGGGAAGGAAACCTAAAAAGTATCTACCCAACAGTTTAGTTGTGTTTTATCGCGATTTATATAGCGTACGTTACCGTGGCCCATTTATTTAATTTAGAAAATAATAATAACTTAACTAAATCAAAAGTGCATAACTGCGTGCTACATAAGTATTCTAGCTCTCGTAACCCTGAAGTTAGATGTTATCAAACTCGTTTAACTAATTGCAACTCACTCGTAATCTCTGTTCTTCCGGGGCTCTGCGCTGATGAGTCGAGGCACGTCATCGTCCAGGGTCTTGGTCACCATTGTGTTTGCCAGCAGGAATGACCCGGACATGGTCTGTGTTTTTCTGTAATAAAAAATAATTGACGATGATAATGATGTAATGAAAAAACTTTATGGTTTCCGTTGTTGTTCTGCAGCCTTTCAAGTCATCCGTCCACCTCCTCGACGAAAGTCAACACTGCGCTCTGCACTTAATACCATAGCCGGTGTACTACAGTGGTACCAACCAAGACGACCTTGTATAAGTACAAGAAGCGTACCATCTAGAGAATTCGGGTTTCTACACAGTTACGATTCAAATTGCAATGCAGAAAAAATCTGTAACTCAATGCATTTACGATGTGAACTCAAATCAAATAAAATCAGTTTAGAAATGTTCAAGTAACAACACTTTTAATTTCATATTTGACATAGGTGATTGAAACTTTTAACCAGCGTTTTAGAGCTACCTGTACATAACAATTACTCCACAATAATTTGCCATAAACAAAATATAAAAAAAATATTTTGGTACAAACTAAGTTGTAATTAAAATTTTAAAACGTTTAAATTTGATGTAATTGGACTTCAAATAATGTTTTATTTGAAGTAGCATATCATCGTCGAACGTGCAATAAACATAAAAACGCTGATCTGCTAAGAGTCCTACAGAAATTCACAGTGATCATGTAAGGAGAATGAGAATTTTTATAGTATTACTTTTTAAAGCACGAATGCCTGCTTTAGCGATCTCAAATATTAATACTTTTAGAGATAAATATTCACATCCTCGGACGGGACTCGAACCCGCGTCTTCTGACACTCCGTGTCAGACGCCATTGACCAACTAGGCCACCGAGGTTCTGGTCCGAGCATCGAATTTTTACTCTATTTGACTAATCGTCTTGCGGGGACGGAGCGACATCTATTGGACAGCTTTGATAGTATCGTACCATCCAACCGAAAGAAGCATTATTTAGAAATACTTAAACTTTCGTATTGACATCGCAACCCTTGTAATTTTTATAGTATTACTTTTGAAAGCACTAACGCCTGCTTTAGCGATCTCAAATATTGAAGTGACTCGGACCAGAACCTCGGTGGCCTAGTTGGTCAATGGCGTCTGACACGGAGAGTCAGAAGACGCGTGTTCGAATCCCGTCAGAGGATGTGAATATTTCTCTCTATGAATTTCAATATTTGAGAATGAGAATATTAGTAGGTTAGTAGGTACTAATATTCTCATTCTCAAATATTCATCATATTATTTAAATTTCGCTCCCAAATGTACGTAATAATGTTATAATAGAGAAGGTACACAATTCACGGTTATGAGTTTAATTGTTCTATATCCACCGGCACTCCACCTTGTAAAAGCTATAGGATGGCAATAAACTCGCCCCTTTTTACGTAAAATATCTTATCAATCATCAATATTATATAAGAATCGAAGTCCTGACTGACTGTCAGACAACGCACAGCCTAAGCCGCTGGTGTCAGAGACTTGAAGTTTGAAGGGTATTTTTGTCTTGGTCTACTAAGAAAGGGTTTATTGAAATTCTACCCATAAGGGCTTAAAATGGGTAAAAAGATTGTATGATTTTTTTTAATGTGTGAAGATTTGTACCTAGATAGTCCGTTTAAAATAAAAAAATAGTGTTAGTGTGTGTATTATTTTTTTGATAGGGATGACTTAGAGGTGTGAACTGAGGAATGAAACATTTTATGGAATCTTTGTTTTTGAACCTATAGGTGTGAAAGTTAGCATTTAGATAGTACGTTTAAATTAAAAAATGTTGTTCCATGATTTTTGATAGGGCTGCCATAGGGATTTAACTTTGTATGGAGAATTATGTGCTATTGAATTTAAATTTTTATTTTAAACTTGTATTGAAAATTTGTATTTAGATATTTCATTATTAAGGCCAATGTATTATGTGAGGCCAAAAGAGAAACAGTCTTCGAGCTGCGTCTACAATTTATCCCAAATTACCTTACGTTTAGATTTAAGATGGCCTAATTAAAAAGATACAATTAAGGTTTGTTTCGCAGTGACTATTAATAAGTCACACAGCCAAACTGAAATTTGCTGCAGTTGAATTGAATTTTTGTAATAGTAGTAGTACAACTTTTGTTAACAAGTACTGGCGCGCAATTGCCATAAACATAGCTCTATATTGTTACAAAAATTCATATCAAAAAAATCACCCTACGCAGACTTAGTCGTGGGTAAAAGCTAGTCTACTATGAGAGGGTTAAGATATCTATAGGTAAAGAAGAAAGAAAAAGAAGTTAAAATTTGATGACTTGTTTTGCTGTCTCTTAGTTGTACTTAGATTGCTATTTTAATGGTAGTAAATAAAAAGCGAATAAAATTGCTGTTATTTAACTGTTATAAAGTTTTATCGAGTAAGTTCACACTTGACAGTTGCGTGATGAGACAGACAATTGCTGTATTGGGCTGCCATATAAAAATCTGGAGCCAATTCTTCTATTTCATAACGTTTTACAATCTATCCCGCTACAACTGCAGTTCGACGCGTTCAAATCCTTTTGTCGTTCGATCATTACCCAAAAAGCCATTCTACTATTTCTGGAGGCAAATTGGAACGCAACGTCATCTTAATCACTACTATAAATTAAATATACATTGAACGCTACTTTAAACGAATATGTACTTATTTGTAAGTGTTGCGATCATTATCTACCGAGTTAATTATATAAAGTTTTAATCGATTGCATCAATAGAAACGTAACTACAGTTGGTTTTTCAATAGCAGAATGAGAAAATATGTTCGATTGCAATTCAGGATTGGAATAGACCCTCTGAATGTTCATCAAACAAATGATTACCGTAACGACACGATGGTTCTTTTTTTTACAGGCTCTATGTAACTGGTTATATTCAGAACGGTACTGTATCTTTTGTTCCCAGTAGAGTACCAAGTTAGGTTTACAAATAGGAAAATACAGACCGTTAAATGCCAGCTTTTTTAACATAACAGTTAGAAGCACTTTATTAGCACTTTATTTGTATTACAGAATCTTCAGACTGTATATATATACCGTACGTTACTGTATATATATACAGTCTGAAGAAAAAAGTCCTTCAAAAGTACGCGTCTTAGAGAAAAAGTCACTCGTCTTTGAATATGAAAAGACAATGCGTCCTACTTTTGTGTATATTACAAGTACATAAATGTTTTATTATAATAACGTTGGTGTTCACAATAATAAGTGCAGAATGTGGCTTAATAGAAGTACAATTTGAAAAATTATTAAAAAAAATTATATTATCCACTATCTTCTAATAGTTAAGGAGTTATATTTTTCATCATCAGCTCATCCACTTGAGACGATGATTATCAGATGTAAATACTTGAGACAGCTTATAAAATATAATAAGTGCCAATAAAATTTGAGGGTTGCCCTTGATATCCGTGGGATCCCATCATCAGATCCTGACATGGTGACAATGGCACCAAATTGAAAGTATATCCCACCAAACAAAAGATTTTTTTTAAAATCGGTAACAGTTGGCAGAGAAATCAGTGAACATACATAAAAAATACAGTGGAACATAAAACCTCCTCTTTTTTGGAGTCGGTTGGAAATTGACATCCACTATTACTTATTATTTCATCACTAACGTATATAGTACTATATTATATAGTGACTATAATTATTATTAATAAACAAGTACACTTTGAAAAATTTAATACCGACTTCCATTCTATTCAGTTATTGGAGTGTATCTCAAAAACTGCAGGACCGAATTTGATGAAATTTAAATGGGACCACGCGGGAAGCACCAGCTTTCAAACAAAAATAAAAGAATTTTGAGAATTGGTTACAGTCGAATTGAGTAATGCTCCTTTTTTTGGAAGTCGGTAGAAAAACACATAAAATGTTATACACAAATTCAAATACGTTTTATGGTACTTACTTCATTAACATTTAGGTCAAATATTAACGTTAAAACTGGCTTTTAGGTCATTTCCCGTTGTTTTCACTTTATTTTATGCTTGATAGTTCGTATTGTTTCACCGTTAAGTGAATAATTATGCTGAAACGCACTTGTTAACGGATGGTAAGCAAAATGCGAATGAGTTAGGCACATTCGTTGCTCAAGAGATCCGCATACACACTGGATGTTGATTGTTAATAGCACGTTTAATAACATTATTTAACGCTGAATTTCACTAAAATGATTCACCAGATTCTGAATGATAACATCATTATGTACAAGAAAAAAATAATGTCATGGCTACTTGAATCAATTTTTAATTAATATTAGGATCTGGCTTTCTACTTCGGTCGGTTAATAGGGCCAAAATGTGATAGTAATAGTGCGTTCGAATAGCCCTACGTTAGTGAAAATAATGCTACAAATGCTTTCAAGGACGTTCTAATTAGGAATCTGTGGGTAAAAAAAATTTGTTTTGGACTCTTTTCGTTCAGCGTTCGCAAAGCTAAAAATGAAGGTATTTTTATACTAACAAAATGCAAATTTTACCCACATTCGAGCATGATTGTTTATCATAGTTTTTGAAACTATCTATTTGACACCATAATCATGCGATAATAGGTCTTATATATAGTCTTATTAATAGGTTTAGCGTTCGAGTAGGGTGAGCAAAAGTGGCAAAATAACATTTTTGAGCTTTACGGACGCTTGATGCCCTCATTGCTAATCGAACGCACCACGTACGTACCTATGCCGAAATATTTAAAAAAATAAAAATTAAAAATTAATTCTTAAAATTTACCAGTCAAAATTTTAAAACCGGTGTTATAAAAAAAAACTACTGTTGCTACTGGTCTTATTTTTATCAAATTTAAATGAGATTGCATGAGGTTCACCAGCAAATACCAAAAAAGAATCATCAGAATCGGTTGACATGTAATTATAATACAATTTTAAATTTTCGAACCCATCTTTCATTATAGTATTGAATAATAAATTGTTGTTGAATGTTGAAATAATAAATACGAGGTCTGTTCAAAAAGTATCGCGAATTTCAAATTTCCGCGGGCTACGTAAGTACATTTGATTTTTTGTAGCGTTATGTTGGTACTAGAGTCCCTTACTTATGCTGACAAGGTCGGCCATTTTGAATGTTTAGTTAATGATTGACAGCTGTTTTGCTTAGATGTGTTTTTAGATTTTTGCCTATTCCAAAAAATGGATCAAGAATCTGTATTAAAAAACAAAATAAATTGCGCAGGCGCATTCCGAATGTTGACTGTGGCATATGGTGAAGCTACCTTGGACCAAAGCAACGTTAATCGGTGGTACAAAATGTTCTCAAGAGGGCCGAGAAGATGTGAACGACGAACAGCGTGCCGGACGCCCGACCACGTCAACACCAGACGAAACATTGATAAAGTGAAGAAAATAGTGTTGGCCAATCGTCGAATCACCGTTAAAGAAGTTGCTGAGGACCTAAAAATATCGATTGGCTCGAGCCATTCGATTGTAACTAATGATTTGGGCATGAGTCGGGTCGCCGGGAAATTCGTGCCAAAATTGCTCAATTTCGACCAAAAACAGCATCGCGTTAACATCCTTGTTTGTGCGCGAATATTTGTCCAAAAACAATACAGTAATGGTCCCACAGCCACCGTATTCCCCAGATCTGGCCCCCTGTGTCTTTTTCCTGTTCTCAAAACTGAAGAGGCACATGAAAGGACGACGCTACGCCACGATTGAGGAGATAAAGACGACATCGAAGGAGGCGCTGAACAAGATCTCAAAAATAGATTGTTTAAGTGCTTAAAGGATTGGAAAAAACGTTGGCACAAGTGCATTATATCCGAGAGGGATTACATTGAAGGAGACAAAATAGATATTCATGAATAGATAAATACTTTTTGAAAAAATACAAAATTTTCGATACTTTTTGAACAAACCTCGTACGTAGTCAAAATTTTAAGATGTTGATAATTACTATACAAAACAAGACGCTAAATCAATTTCGATAAAATTTATACGGGCCACCTCTGAAGTATGACCTACCAATACAAAAACAAATCATCAAAATTGATTGATATTTGACGGAATGATCGCGTAACATACATACAAAAAAAACATACAAACGCATTGAGAACCTCCTCTTTATGGAAGTTGGTTAAATATATTGTATAATACAGTTTGGAAACTTTCACGGATACTGCTTAAGTACTTATATAAAATGTGCATTATACGGGTATATAATTATATTATTATACTGGTATACTATTGTCTATTGACTATAATATGCGGCACAAACTAGGCCACATTATTCTTAACTTAACAATAACTGATTAAAAACAATATTTCACATCCATCACCGCGCGGGTGAACCGCGAAGCGCAGCTAGTGTTGAATAAAATAAAATAAATAACTATGAACGTATAAAAAGATTAATACCCAACATTTTAATACAATAACAAATACGTATAATAAGTTATTCTTTAAATAGCGTTTACATAAGTGCAGTGTATTTTACTAGATACGGATGCACATTCACACATCATTGTAACCGTTGTCCGCATACTAATTAACTTCTCTAATTATAATTAATTATGCATCATATATTAGGCAGTTAACCCTCTCAGCCATGCAAGAACTCGGTGTGGTATAGATGTGGTCCATACCTAAGATAATCAAGCAACAGCGATCTTGACATTGTCTTTTTAACTTTTTCAAGCGCCAATAATTATGTAGGTGCGGGTTCTTATTGTATATATGAGCCAGAGAACAGTGAAAGTTAAGACTATTATGCTCATACAAAACGTAGGACCTGTACTTTAGTACTGGTATCAACGCGGCAGTACTTTAGATGAAAGTTCAACGACATGGCGTCCATACCACACCTGTCACTTTGACAGCTTTTTAGCCATTAGAATAATGACGCCTATTTACATGTAACGACTATGGGAGAAAAGCGTGAAATTAATACGAAAGGCCTTGCAGCATCCTATAGCAAAGTTTTGGACTACATTTCTGCTGCTATTTCTGGTAAATACATACACCAGATAAGTAATATTTATTCACATAACAGTAAAAACTATAAAAGTACATATTAAATTATGATAAACTATCATCTCAGCCGTAGGACGTGCACTGCTGTACCACAAACCCTTCCCCACAAATTTCCAAAAGGACCGGTTGGAAGCGGCATGAGTCCAACGTCATCCAGCTACCTTTGTCAGGTCGTCAGTCCACCTTGATGTGGTCTCCACTCCAAAACCATCCGGCCCCATCGGTTATCTGTTCTGCGTGCTATGTGGCCTACCCAATGCCACTTCAACTGGCTTATCTGCTGGGCTATGTCGGTGACTTTAGCTCGTCTAATGATCTCTTCATTTCTGATTCGATCACGTAGAGAAACCCCAAGCATAGCGCTCTCCATAGCTCGTTAACTATATATAATACTATTATATTATAGTAAACTATAGTGCAGATTTATTGATACAAAATCATTGCTATAATCTTAAGGTGATCATGGAATCGAAATAAGGATAAGAAGAAGAAAGTAAGATTTAGTATTGTGCATAATTTAGGAGTGAAAGTTGGCGTTGATTTTAGAAAATTTACGTTCTAGAAGTATTAAAAAGACTAGTTTTTTTAAAAATCACTGGTGTTTAACTTTCTTTTCTTTTCTTTCTATGCATAGGTAGACATACTAGTGTACCTTGTCGTAAGTTTTACTTATATATTCATCATCTGACTATCTACAGTAATATGCACACACAAATTGTTTTGGTTCCACTTTCATAATGCAGGCTGCTATTGCATGAGTCTATGCTATAATGTCCCCCTGTAGATACAATCTTGGAGTTTTCAAATCGCGATTAGTAACTTCTAAGTATCTTCTTGCGTGCTTATCTTAAAGTGCACCATGGCTTGACATCACTGAGATATATAAGCGGGAAAACCCAAGAACAAAACCTTACTCGTAATTAACAAAACAATTATTATAGCGCGGACTACAGTGGGTCTAGTACGAAAAGCGTAGATGTAACGTAATGGCATTGTTGGCGTATTCACACTAACTATGAGTTATCTGTGCCACAGTTATACTAGATAAATTATAGTTTGTACTGTATACATCAACCATACAATTTCTTTCATTTCCCAGTACGTAGCTAACACTATGTTACGTGCTTTGCCCGTGCTCGCCACTGTGCACAACTGTCACTCTAAGTCGAAGAACTTCAAGTAACTTCAAAACTGGTCTGTGCGAAAAAAAAACCAACAAACCTATATACTTATAATAAAGGAGTAGTGGCCAAAAAGTCTGTACTTGCAAAAAAAAATGTGGATCAGAAGACGTAAAATTACCTACTGTACAAGATTATTGAGTTTTTGAAAAAAAAAATCTGTCTATTGGTCTGTATGCTCATGCATAACTTAAAAACTAACGCACAGATTTCGATGAAATTTAATATTTGGATAGAGTAGATCCCGGAGCTTCCAACTATAAACTTTTTATCCGTCACATAAAACCAAGATGGAAGCTTGATCTCTAGGCTACACGAAAAATGCTTTTTGGTGCAATTTACTCAAAACTTGGTAATAATAAACTTTAACGAATATAATGCATCAAAAAACGATATTAAAAAATATTTAGTGACACTTGCGCTGAAAAGAAAACAATGATTTAGGCCTATTTGGGAGCATGCACCACCCTCCCTCCCGCATAAAATTTTATTATATATACCTATTAAATTTTATTATATATTTTATTATATTTACTATATATAGCTTTTCATCGGAAGTGTCACTAAATATTTTTAATATCGTTTTTTGATAATGGATTTCCGCAAAGTTACGCCTGAATCAATAAATTAATATAATGCATGTTATTTTAAAACACAACATAACAAATCATCGCGCACCTGTATAGCCTCGAAGATGTAAGCAGCGGTGTTTTAAACACCTGCGATTCGCCGTATATATTTTTAGTCCCGTGTAATAGCGGGGCGAGCCTACTGTCATCTATTGGGACATTGTTACACACTCCGGACTGCTGATTGAGAATTTCGTTGTCAGAAAATTCCATTAGCTGTACAACCAGGGGATCGAACCCAGGACCTTGAGATTCTAAAACGGCGCTTCAACCACTACACCAAGATCCAGCGAGCAAAGACGCTGGCGGGTCTATTATAATCATAACGGGCGAAATTTGTTTAACTCAAATAAAAACGACCGCGAGAATAAATACAATGATTAAATATGATAATATAATATTAATAAGCTCAGCAATATAGCTCAAAGTCGCACAACGAGCTATGGAGAGGGCTATGCTCGGGGTTTCTGAATGAATGATGAATATTAATAACCTTAGTAGTTGTATATTTAACAAGCGACCAACATGAATCTCATACAATGACTTGTGTTTCTAATACTAGAGTCGTAGATACTTTATAGCGTTCGAAAGCTTATGGATAATATTATGACAAGAAAGGTGACAGAGACGCACTTTCACAAGCTTCACATCTCGATGGAATGATTCACCACACTGCGTTTATGCGATTATCTGATACATACCTATATATACGAGTATATAGTATATTGAAATTGTAACTTAATTTTATTTCAATAGACGTTATTATTATTATTAAATAGTCATACTAAGTGCGCCCCGCGGTCTTACCCGCGGATAAAAAGTATGTCCTTTTCTGTACCACTTGCATGAAAAATATTACGATGAACGGTTGAGTAGTGAAAGCGTTACATTCAAACAAACGAAGAAACAATCAAACAAAACATATTATATATTTTTTATAGTATTACTTTTTAAAGCACTAACGCCTGCTTAAGCGATCTCAAACATTGAAATTTATAGAGAGAAAAATTCCATCCTCGGACGGGATTCGAACCCGCGTCTTCTGACATTCCGTGTCAGACGCCATTGACCAACTAGGCCACCGAGAATCTGGTCTGAGCATCGAATTTTATCTCTCTATTTGACCGTCTTATATATATATATTATATTATATCCTATATTATATATTAACAAACAAACTCTTGGTGACCCGCCAGCGGCTTCGCTCACCTTGGTCTTGGTATAGTGGTGGAAGTGCCCTTTTGGAACCGTGAGACCCTCGGTTCTATCCCCGGGTTAGACAGTTAATATAATTCTGGGAATAATTGATATTCTCCTTAAAAATCCGGGTATACATGGCAGTAGGCTCGCCTTCTATAACATGAAACATATGCCTTTAAAACACCGCTGTGAAATATAATTTCATATATGATCATATTTCAGATAATTTATTGATTCAGGCGTTACTTTGCGGAAATCCATTATCAAAAAACGATATTAAAAAATATTTAGTGACACTTCCGCTGAAAAGAAAACAATGATTTTGGCCTATTTGGGGGCGTGTACCACCCTCCCTCCCGCATAAAATGCTGATAGGAAGAATACAAAATAAAAAACACAAGAAACCCCAAATAAACCAAAACCGATTCGACACGTGTTTTGCCTCTACACGAGGCATCCTCAGGAGATGTTGACTCGTCGAGCGCTAGACCGACAGTGAGTGAGTTTTCTTTTCAGCGGAAGTGTCACTAAATATTTTTTTATTTCGTTTTTTGTTTTTTGATCATATTTTATTGCATAAACCCTTATTTGATTGTATATTTAAAAACTATTTCGATACTGGCCTACAATATGGGAAATTTATAATTAAAGAAAAAAAACGATTTTAATTTGGATTTTAAGAGAGAGACAATGGATTCCTGGAAAAGAAAACCAATTATTATGTTTAAGATTGATCGATGCTATAAGGCCAATAATAATAAAACGCTTATCACTATGTGTCGTATATCCCCATAGAAGAACGGATTTTGGAATGGGATAGGCTTTGCCATCGACCATGGAGCCATTGGGCTTGAGAAGGACTGGTTCGATGTCATAGGCCAATAATAATGAAGAGTTCGCCGTTATAAAAGGGACTCTGTAAAGTGGAACTTTGTCAAGTCACGTTATAGAAAGAGGGACTCCGTAAAGTGGAACTTCAAAAGGCCACGTTATAGAAAGAGGGACTTCATAAAGTGAAACTTGGTCAGGTCACGTTTTGTATTTAATATATTTATCTTACTAATCTTACTTTTTATTTATTATTAGCTAGCTAGACCTTCAGCTATAGATATTCTTCTCAATGTAAGTATCTGTTACGTTACAGCTGCTTATCCCTTCAAGAATATATAGGTGAAAATATTTATTATGTTGTGTTTAATAACAACGATAAATATCGACAATATTGCTTCACATCCGTGGTGATGGATGATGATGATTATGATATAATCTAATTCCTTGCCAAATTTCATTGCAATCGATAAAGCCGTTCTTGAGTTATAAACGGTAGGTAAAATACCTTCGAACATACAAATATAAAATTAATATGGATAGGTTTATTGTTCAATAAAGGGACTCATTTACTCATTTCCACCATTTTTCATTTATCCACCCGTCTAGTCCGTCTTTTGTTCTCGTTATTGACCACGTTTTTGTATATATATGACATTATATCTGTTTTTAATTTTATGTTTTACTGTAGTGTATTTATAAATAGTTTTCTATCTATTTATCTACACTTCTACACTTATAATATTATAGAGAGGAAAGATTTGTTTGAATTGAATAGGCTCCGAAACTACTGGACCGATTTGAAAAAATATTTCACCATTTGAATCCTTCATTATCTGTGATGAACATATGCTATATAATATTTTCAAAAAGTAAGGGGTCCGTGCGAAAACTTCGATAACGTAACCCAAGGTATGAAAAAAAGACCAAATAATCCTTTTATTGCGTATTTTGCGCAAACTGCGGAGCGCAGCTTATATCTATGTAGTCCTACTTTAGTAGTTAAGTTTGTATTTAAGAACAGTACTTGTTAAATCTGTGTGTCAATAAATAAATTATTATTATTATTACTTATTATTATTATGTATATAATTTTACTACGTATTTATGATATAAAGTAATCCTGATCATCCACATCATACCCTTATAACAATTACGAAAAAAGCGTAATTTCCGAAAAAAACCTTTACAAATATACACAAAATGTTACTTACACGTTTATTAATAAGGAAACGTTAGAGACAGAACATAAAAGAGATTACCTGAAGAATATTAAAAATACATCTCAAAGTACCATATTAAAAAATAATAAAGACATGAATAGGAAATGAAAAGAAACATCTTTCATCTTTATCCTTACATAGTACAACATAAACATGCTTTCCACGTGTGTCTGTATGTATATCCGCTAACTCCTACTAAGCCACTCATCGGATTTTGATGCTGTATTCACCGTAAGTTAGATAATCTTTCACGGAAGGTTCATCCACAATAAAACCTGTTTAAGTTTTTACATAAGTAGAAAACACAAACTTCGTAGTTTCCCCCTCTTTTTTCTAAATTACACATGTGCTAAACTGGGGTTGGTCACTACGTAGTATACAAAAATTAACAAACTCTATTCACAAAGTACAATCTCTCCGAATCCCCTCTCTCTTCTCTTAAGGGTCAAGGGCATCACTAATGTGGTAGCAAGTAGAATACTCCTCTCTTTGCGGCGAAGCGTCTTCAACGCTTGCCTTAGGAGGTGCGCCTTCTGCGCCCGCTTCTGGCTGAGTGCAATCTGCGCTCGCTGCCCGTCCGGAGACACTGTGAATGCCGGTAGAGGCAAACATCATTTACCCCGTTCGAAAAAAAAACACAAGTACTTGAGACAAACCCACTTGAAGTCGCCAAAAATCAAGGTGACTCTGACGAGCACTACATACGAGAAACTCGGTCACTAGTAAAATGCGTTTTTAACAAGTTCCGTTATTACATGACCTCAAACTTTTTGCTTGTAATAACAAACATTGTATATATAATCGTGAGAGTGCTTTAAAGCAACGGAACAAAAATCACACCTCAAGTGATTTCTTTTGTATCCAATAAGTGTCAATCTTAAAATGAATAAATCATAAACTATTGAGAAGAGTGACGAGAGGTATAGATATGATAAATTTGTGTCAATGAACCTCGAAATAAAAGCGCGCCGAATACAACGAACAATTCCCAAGTACTTGGTACACACAATACGTGAAACTTTTACTTCCTTATATTGCCACAGAATAAATAATAGCAAGTGTGGTAATGAGACTTGTTCTGCGCTTGACCTCGACTTTGAGCGCAGATTAACTAATAGTAGAGCCAACGTCAATAAGATTGCGTTGAGACCGGTCGGTACTTTCACCGGTGAAGAGCCACGTGTAGCAAGTTGCAAGTGCCAATGTCAATACTCAGATTGGAGCTATAGAATAAGCGTGTTATGGACGCCACGCCAGTTACACGTACGACTTAACTGTGCATCTCGCACTGTGACGTCGCCGTGGCAGAATCCACGAGCAACGGTATAATATTTCTACAGGTTCGAAACAAAATAGGTACCTACATGAGATAATGTGAAGCTTTATTAGTTTTTATTGTGAAAATATAAATTTGTTCGGTAACTGAAGACCAGACGTCCATTTACTGCAACGGTTTTGTCAACATCCTGTATTTGATCTTAAGATCAGTATCGGACACTATCTTAAGATGTCTTCATGATCTGCAGTAGTCTTAGCGTGTGGTAACATGCCGTTCGAATATCGGTGGCATCTTAAGCTACTCTAAGGTAAAATATTATAGTATATTCACCGGGTGTGGTCGCTCATTGAATTATATGGTGAGCGATATGTCCGAATCTGCTCTAAGATAATATATATTATATAGTATCTTCATCGTGTGTGATGGGCTTAACAAACTAACCGCGTGAGGCAGACGCAGGGTGCCGCGCGGGGAAGCGGGAGGTGGGTTTGCATTTCAGGGAGTAGCCCAGTTAAGCCGCGCGTGTTATATAGGCTATCTGTCAACAGTTAACCCTACTAATGTTACTATGTTCGCCCGGTTCGAGATAATAATTTGACACTCGCTGTATGTAAAGTCAAATTTAAAGAGAAACTAGCTCTAGTATATAATAAAGCTTAGTTCGATCGTAATTATTGTTACTTGAACTAGCGATAATTATGAGAACACGATATTAATTTTTTATAGATCTTTAAAGTTCAACACTTTGTTGAAATATACTTGATCGGAGTTTGGACAATACTCGTATATCATCGTTCTACTTAACAAATATCTGTGTATGCGTCTGGAAAGTGCGTCAGCGCCCCTATTTGAGGAATAATTTGGTGTCGCCCGGTTAGACCTACATGTGGAAAAGTCCTTTCGAGGCAAATAAGCAGTTCATTGAGAAACGTTTGCAAAATGATGAGGTATATTGTTTTAGTAATCTTACGAGTGAGAAAGAAAAGAATTATATGAATTTTAACACAGAAATAAACAAATAAAAAGATTTTATTTAAAGCAGTAAAAACTTAAGGTGAGCTCTATAAAGGTTTCAAATATAAGGAAATCTCGGGCGAATAAATATCACTAAAAAGGATTATCACAGTAATGTTAGATTAGATAACATACAGAGGTGATATACCTCAGTAACTGTTAAGTGATGAAAAAGGTTGTTTGTTAAGTGAAAACAATATTGGTTTAAATCAAAACGCAGATAGTTTTGTATAGATTAAAATCTACGCTTTATTTTAATATTATTTAATTCCATAGAGTACAGTCAAGGTTATACAAGACAAAAGTGCAATTGGAGAGTTTTCATTAATCTATTCCAAATACAAGAGCTAGTTAAGAACAAAATGTACAATGGCACAGTATGGAAATTATAAGATGGAAATTATTATTACTTATATGTTGAAAATATGTACGCTCTCTTATTTCATGGCCTCAAGAAATTGCCGGCGGCGACGTCAAGCCTTATATTTTACCGGTCTCACGATCGTTGCAGGGTTGCCATTCTTACTTTTGTTGACCTAAAAACTCGCTCTGTCGGACAACGTATGAAAGTGACGCATATGACGCGGTGATGGAGAATCTCTAAAATGTAATCGTTCAGATAATATGTTTTAACGTTTTAAATACCTTGAGAAAAAAACTTTCTTACAATAATCTTAATTAGCTAATATGTAAAAAGAGAAACAACATAATTATATGTACTTACATGGCAGAGTAGATATAAAGTTCCATTATTAATTCGGGATTGCTATAACATAGAATATCGTGGTAGGGAATACGGAGGGCAGAAAATTCCGCGGGCGATCCCCAACCAGATGGAGCGACCAATTGATACATCCTTCCTCAATCGAGTTGTGTTCAGT
The DNA here is from genome assembly GCA_917880725.1 of Selenia dentaria. NCBI lineage: Eukaryota > Metazoa > Arthropoda > Insecta > Lepidoptera > Geometridae > Selenia > Selenia dentaria. The sequence goes on from OU862886.1 coordinate 25,199,729, forward strand.
TGTCAGAGACGCGATGGATAGGCACTGAAGGAAGCAGATCATACGATCTCGGTGTACACCATCCACATCCACTGATGACCGCGATCCTCAGTCATGAGGAAACGACCACAGAGAGAGATAACATAGAAAGCAATAAACTTTTTAATGGCAATAATTTGATTAGTATCCACTGAGTCGCTTGTTCCATGTCAGAAATAGTTCAATGAAAAGCGCACATATCGCACCATATTATTTAAATCCGTACCTGATAGCTGGATGATAGAAAATGTATCACCATACATTGATGGAGTAATAAAATCAAAAAGCTACCTCTGTAAGTATATTGAAAACAATTATTTGTTTTGTTTATATTACTCAAAAAGTTAAAATCACATTGCAATTTTAAAGAGAGTTTTACCACAGATCTGTATTCTGTGGTTTCACTAAGGTCCATCAACGTAGATAATTATAAGTTTCTACGACGTAAAGTTTACTAATGGCTTGTGAGCTTATTGCATGTCACTTTGTCAAGTCATATTTGGCAAACAGCCGTGCGATTCTCTAATGATTCACCGATGTCAAATACTTTATGTCCTTGTACACAAGGTTGCTTTTCCAACGTTCCTTGTCATGTCGTCATTTGTTTCACGGATGTTGTCAAAGTACCACGATGTTTGCTCTTAGAGAATCGCACGGCTGTGCAGTTTATAAAAATAGTGTTTAAAGCATTTTTTATTTAAACACCTATTTAATCATATACCTCAATCGACGGGTGCGTTGAAACAGAAAAAAAATGTGTTTTATATATAGAGAAGGAACCTAAAATACATAGCAATGCCGTTTTTATTTCTAATTGGGATATATTATAAAACTATTAAGGGGCACAGTTCTATATACCTACGTTTATAACTGTAGAAGTTGCTCAACAAGAAGTTGTAAAGAATTGACAGACAAACGGACAGAGTAGGATTGTGTAGAGTCACATATTGATATTGAAAATACTTCCACATATCATCTCCACATATGTAAAGTTGTGATGTTGTTATTAAAGGTGTTATCAATGGTAACTTATTGTGTAGTACAGTTCAGTAATCTTGACCAATTTATAAACTGAATAAAATTATAGAATGATAGACAGCCCTGTAAAATTCGTCATGCGTCGTACTAAAAAAGCAGCACTGGACCACTATGCCGTTAATTAGATTAGCTTAAACGAAACGGAAAGCGGAAACTAGAACACCGAAATATTTATTCAACGTGCATAAAAAAATGGTCTTCAAATAGCTTTAAACAAACTACTTTCCACTTTTGGCAGGTTTTCGTATATTCGTATTCGTTTCATATACACCTATGGATGTATTATAAATATGTATACCATAGTATCATTATATTGCTAAAACAGACGGTAAATGTCTTTGAACACCCATATTATCTCGCACGTCATATTCTTGATCCGATCACAGAAGGAAAAAAAAGACATGTGGCACTCGGAGACTGCCGCGGTAAAGCTATTGCATAGCTGTTTTTATCAACTTATGCAATTATAATTATTTAACCAATGCCATCTAGAGGCGAGTTGCTGAACTAAAGAGACAAGCGTGATATTTCAAAAAGTCATTAAAAGTTCTGCTATTCATCGATAGATGCCAAATCAACTTATGCAATTATAATTATTTAACCAATGTCATCTAGAAACGAGTTGCTGAACTAAAGAGACAAGCGTGATATTTCAAAAAGTCATTAAAAGTTCTGCTATTCATCGATAGATGGAGTCGGAGTGGGGGTGTTAGGTTATTTTCGTTACGGGATTTCTGGATTCGGTCTCCACGCTCAAGGCCCGCGATAGAAGCTATGCAATAGCTTAAAATATCATGTCATCAACAACAAAATGTCATGTACAGGAGGAAAGTCCGTCTATTGCCATTCTATCCTTTAGTTACGTTTTATAAAGTATATTATGTTATAAATAATAATGTATGTATTATGTATGTCATATATGTGAGGACGTGAACTTCCAGATTTTTGAGCCGGATTATGTTGTGTTCATTTATAACAGGGTTAAACCTTCAAACCTTAACACCTGTTTTGTAACAAAAAAACATTATACATGTAATGTTTTGAAACTTGTTTGACATAATTAATCTCCCAACGTTCTGCGTTCCCACTGCAGAAAACTGTAGAGGTTTTTGAAAAATGGGCCTCATAAGTAAGCTAAAAGTCCCACAACGAGCTATTGAGAGGGCTATGCTCGGGGTTTCTCTACGTAATCGAATCAGAAATGAGGAGATCCGTAGAAGAAAGTCACCGACATTGCCCAGAAGATTAGCCAGTTAAAGTGGCAGTGGGCAGGGCACATAGCACGCAGAACAGATGGCCTATGGAGCCGGACGGTGACAACGAAATGGAGACAACGGACCGGCAAGCGCAGGTTAGGTCGTCTACCGACACGGTGGGAAGACGACCTGATAAAGGTCGCAGGACGACGTTGGATGCAGGCCGCTTCCAATCGGTCATTTTGTAAAATTATGGGGGAGGCATATGTTCAGCAGTGGACGTCCTACGACACGATAACACTAGACATCATTGCACGATGCATAATGGAATATGGATTGTCAGTTACGGTAAAATCGAATCGATCTAGTTCATGGATATGACCATCGATGTACGTGCAACTCCATACAACTCCATAGCTCGTTGGTTTCCTTTAATTTTATTGTATTGTATTGTATTGACCCCTATTCCTGTGTTAACTTGGATGTTTCCATCCCTTGGCCACAGGCATTTGCACATCCAGTGGAGTCATCTGAGAGTGTAAAGAATTAAGTGTTTTTGGGAAACCTACATATTAGCTAAATATAAATATACTTATTCTAGAGTTCCTTTTTATTGGTCTTATTTTGTGTAGGAAATATTATTGATGGTAGTGCAATGTTAGTAGGTACTACCTAAACCGTACTGCGTACTGCCTAAAGCGCTGTAAGTTCACAACTTTAGTTCGCTGCAGAATTTCCTTGTTCCAGAATAGTCCTACAGATAAACTTCGAGCATACAGGAGGAGAAAGTTCGAACTGAGAGCTCTCAGAAATTTCTCTTTAAGTTGAAATGCGGCAATAAACTCATCCGGTACTATATGCATTTATACATATAAAGGGTTCCTGAGAGAACCCGAAGGGCACAGATAGAGACGCGGGTGGCTACCTAATTTTATTTATTAAACAAATAACGTATGTGACAGTTTCCTTGATGCCTTAATTTAATAATTGTGGAATAGATAATTATTCTTCATATTTAGTGTAAGTACATGATTTAGCTATGTAGATTATTTAGCTTATTTAGCTCCGTAACCTAAGTACGTATGTCATAGCGATTAGAATGCATTACATACTGTTATGCATGTGTGCGTGGCTGCGCCCACCACTACCGATATACACTACAGACATAGGTAAATTAATAAACCAGTAGCCCTACCATGAGTTGGCAACATAAATGTCATCTATAGTCGATACTCGATCTCGCCTACCTATTTTAGCTTATGGATGGCGTACTCACTGTCAATTTTAGTTCTACAATTGACCGCGAGGTGACACTGGTCTTTTTTTCATACATCTTTTTTGGGGCAGAGCATCGTTTTGTGTGAATGTTGTACACTCATGGTAGACGTAGACCTACTGTGCAAAGCTAACCCGCGATCGTTTCACTTGTCTTAGCATTCCCGTCCTCATATGTAACACATACAGATTTAAAGGTTTTTGTATTCAGACTTAATGATACGAAGGCTTGAAGATGACGAGACATGGCAAACTTTCCACAACACATTCACTCATTGATGTAAACATCAATGCATTCACTACATAGAGATAAAAGGTAAGTGTGATATTGTTGACCAAATACCTACCTATTATGAAAGCGAACAGAAATAGTCAGCCCAAGACAGGACATTGAAGAGAAGCCTGCCTTCACATGTTCTGTCGTAGAATAATATTTTGTACTAGCTGCTCTCCGCGGTTTCACCCGCGCAGTGATGGATGATGATGATTATGATGAATTTTATATAGCCTCTGTTAATCAGGGTGAATGTAGCTTTCCAATAAAAAAGAATTTTTGAAATTGGCCCAGTACTTTTTGAGCCAATTCGTTACAAACATACAATAAAATCTTTCCTCTTTATAATATTATAGTATATATAAGTATAGATGAAAGTCTCAAAAATTATTCGTACCTAATGTGCTATTGTGTACTGCTGCATACACTGGTCCACTATAAATAACATTTAACGGTTAATTATTCACCTGCATTACACGGCCTAACTCGAAAAAACGAATCTGGGAACATTAAATAAAATCAAAGATAGCCACACTGAATTCACCCTGGCTATGGATAGCCATTGCAGTTTTTTTTCGCGATCTCTTCGATTGCTTTCTGCGTTGCAAAGTATATATGGACTTCTGTATCATGACAAAGTTTATGCCCACATAATATGTACGCAAATCGCAAAAATGTTGCTAATGAATATTCATAACTTAAACACTATTAAGCGAGAAGCGCGGTCTCGAGATCTATGATTCCTAACTCAAAATAAGGTTGGTGGGCATTATTTATGGATACAAAATATATTCGTATACTTAGGTTTTTTAGTGAGTTATCATGAAGAAGTGAGCAAAAAGGGTAAGATAGGAAAACTTATTTCCTATATCTAACCTAAACAGCACTGCATCCTAAAAATATGAAACCTATTATTACAAATACTCGTTAAACTCATAACTGACAAGTCCAATTTGAAAAATGTAATACCGACTTCCATTCTATTCAGTTATTGGAGTGTAACTCAAAAACTACTAGACCGAATTTGATGAAATTTAAATGGGACCACACGGGAAGCACCAGCTCACAAACAAAAAAAAATTAAAAGAGTTTTAAGAATCGGTTCACCCAGTCGAAAGTTATATACTGTTCCAAATCCATCGACATGGCTGGTGAGCTGCCTATATCCTATCACATGAAACTGAAACGTAGCTGTTGAATGCCTACACACGTCTGCCAGCTCCTTCCAGAATGTAAAGGCGCAATGGTATATACAATTATATTCATCGTCATTTGTAATATAATCTATACTTATAATAAAGGATAGACGCCAAAAAGTCTACACTCGGAAGAAAACTAAAAGAAATGGGAGTCAGAAGACGTAAAATTACCTACTGAACAAGAATATGACTTTATAAATATGAAATAAGTCTGTCTGTCTATCTTTAGGTTCAAGCATAACATAAAAACTACTGCACATTTTTGAGTGTTTGGTATATATGGATATACTAAAAATGGAATAGAGACCGTGGTTCCCTTAATAATCTTTTATCTTGATCCTTCACATACGAGTAAATCCAAGATGGCACCTTGATCTCTCTATGCTTCACGGTCTCATATAAAACTGTGCTCTTGATTGACTGGTCAGCGCGCATGAACTTCTATAGTACGGCTAAAAGATTACGCTCTACTCTCCATTCCTCCGGAGAATTTATATGTCAGAAAATCCCAATAACTATCCGACCTGGGAATTGAATCCATAGAACGGAGATTCCAAAGCGGCGTTTTACCCACTATACAAAGACCAAGCGAGGGAAGCCGCTGGCGGGTCAGTTAGTGCTATGTATTTGCAGAATTATACAATAATATGTATAATTCTGCAAACTCTTTCAACTTGAATATTTGCGGAATTTATATTATATGTCATATAGACACTTCTTGTATGCATCTACTATATAATATTAAATCTCAACTTCGCGAGATCACATTCCGGGATCAAACGTGTATTGAATATTGACGCTTACAAATTATATCGATATAAATATCATATCTTTATTTTATTTTATTTTATTATAATAGGAAAACTAACACCTATAAGTAAAGTTATTGCATACATAATATCATATGGCTAAGAATTAGCTTTTTAAAGTTTCCACAAGTGAGTTATATTGAAATACTCGTCGGTTTGATATTAAACTACAATTAGTCGTCAAAACACTCACGTTAGGGATTGAATACGTTGACCCGGCTTTTGAGCATATCAGATGCTCATCTTCAGGGCGAGTGTGCAATTCCCGGCCGGCACTTCGATCCCTAACGAGTGTTTACCGGTTAACAATAGCCCAATAAAAGGCCTTCAATCATACTAAGTATGATGTTAGTAAAATTAATAACTTAAATAAGTATTACTTTTAGTTCATTTCAAGTTATTCCGTATTTCTACCGACTTCCAAAAAAAGGAGGAGGTACTCAATTCGACTGTTTTTTTTTTAAATATTTGTTACCTCATAACTTTAGATTGGGTGAACCAATTCTCATTTTTTTTTGTTTGAGAGCTGGTGCTTTCCGTGTGGTCCCATTTAAATTTCATCAAATTCGGTCCAGTAGTTTTTGAGATACACTCCAATAACTGAATAGAATGGAAGTCGGTATTAAATTTTTCAAATTGTACTTGTTTTATATGTATTAGATACTGAAATTAAATTATTAAGGAACCTAAAACTCATGAATGGAGAAGGCTTGTAACAAAAAAGATACAAAATTGAAATTAGCACGCAAGTCATGCCTTAGCCTTAAAATAATGTCATTTTCTGACACGTGTTATTACATAAAATAGGTTTGCATTTGTTTACTAAACAATATAATGCAGAATTATGCATGCATGTTTTCATAGTGTCAGAAATAACACACATACAACTGTGTTCGTGGTTTATTTTACGGGTCTGAAACAACAGTCTAAGCTTAAACAAATTTGGCTAAACCCATGACGATGGAATTGTTAGCATAAGTATGACGGTTCAGCCGTTTACGGTCACATTTCCGGCGAAACTGTTTGTTTCCTTGTAACGTTTGTCAACGTCAACGTCTATACACATTTGTAGGTAATATTCTATATAAGCAGCGCTCGCAGCAGAGCTGGACTTGGCGATTTTAAGGTGATGTCATATCATGATGTCGATAAAAATGAGGGTTTTAAAGCAGTTTATCTCATAAGAAGCGATTAATTTATAACTAAAAAAATTATGTGACATTTTATAAGACTTCTAAGTACACATTGACGGAATTTGAAAACATATTTTAACATACTAGAGTACATTAAAAAAAAATTAAACATACCTCTTCATTTTACCTTTAAACAGTTCTTCTCTTTATCGACCGGAGGAGGTACTCAATTCGACAGTATTTTTTTGCTGTTCGGAGTTGGATGGGTGACCGCTAGGCATTATTCAACTGAGCCCTCCCGGGGATGTTAAGCCGTCGATCCCGGATGTTTGTCTAGGACAGCAGTCGTTAGGCTGTGTCGAAGGCCTTTTTTTTTTCTGTGTGGGAAATGCTCTTACGCATCCCCGCCAACCTGGGGAGGTTCAACGGGGTATGTCGGACTCGTCATCTACGCGCTAACTGCACCCATAGCAGCAAGCAGACCATACCGACTAAACCCCACACGGTGTTCCTACGGGCGCCTTGATGCCGGGTCAGCGGGTACGTTTTGGAGTCGTCCGTGGTCCCGGCGGCGTTAGTCATGAAGACCCCATCTGAGTGTCGGAGATTATCCATTTCCTTCTCTATGAGCGGCGCGCGGGAACACCGCGCGCGCCATCTCGGGGCTGTAGCTATATGAGCAGCGGACTCCCCTCAGTCCGCCACCCTAGACCCCTTTTATGGTGGTCGAAAAAGGGCTCGAAAGCGCCTGCCTCGAGCACCTGCTCTCCGGCGGCGGATCGGCAGAGTAGATGTTATTTCTCGCTCACGCTCCGCTGCCTCCTTCTGCGACACCACTTGTTCGCAAAAGGCTAGAGCCGCCTCCCATGACCTGTCGCTGTCCAGCATTGCCTTGATCAATGCTGGCAGGGAGAGGTCGTTTCCCACCTCAGCGACGAGGATGCTACGTTCCACCGCCCACGCACTACACTCCTTCAACGTGTGTTGAGCGGTATCCTCGTCGTAACTGCAATGGTGGCATGTGTCGAAGGCCTGCCTTAAACTTCGACCTGGGTTGGCCACTAGCCTATCCACCAAGCCCCACTGAGCCTGCGTGGATTATTGGGTATGATGGGCTAAAATGTTTTAATAATATAATACATTTTGTTTAGTTAATTTTTGTATTAAATTATAATTTAATAATAATAATTTTATTTATGTATTGTGTTGGATGAAAATGAGAATAATGATGATTCATTTGAATTGTGTATATATTAGACTTTAAAAATTAGCTGAATTAAATAGTTTTGATTTGATTTGATTATTGCTCAACTCCTATCTCTTAGAGGCCCAACAGCGGGAACATTATGAATGAAATTATGACAAAAAATATTAAACAAATATGAACAGAAAATGGCGCGTCATAACCACGTACCTAGCAACGACATGCCGTGTGTTCTGAATTGCGCTTTATCCCTATGTAATAAGCCGCCCGCGCCACGTCTGCGCACGCTGCCATTTATGTGTAGCCTGCGCCTTAGGCTTTTCGTAAAGACATACGTCTTAAATATACCAAGTTTTGTCAATTTCCATTAAGTAACTTGTTTTCGTTCAATTACGACTGAGAAATTTTCTGAATGCTAACAGAGCCATAGATATTAAGTCTCAAATAGGACAAATTCTGTGCAGAGACTGCTGAGGGCTTTAGCGCTGTATCTTACTCGTTAGTACCTTATCCAGAATTGCGTAGCAGGAAACAACAGGCCTTTCTAACATGCTTACGTTGCACTAAGGCGACCCGGGAAGTGCCTTTTCATAAAACATAATATGAAATTTATGATATGTATACAGTCGTTTCAAAAGGTGTTTTAGCATACTATGCATGGGTCTGCTCTACAGAGCAATAAAATCGTCATCCGGACGCGTGCAACGTCGTAACGTCTATGTGCATGCTGTGAGGTAATACGTACAACGTAAATGAATAAATTAACCCCAGTATAAGCAAGATAATTTTTATGCATATTGACATTTATTGACATATTATTTGACACAACTTACACAATATGGAACAAAAAATATGTAACCGACATGAAGAATTCCACTGACTTGGGAAGATTGTGTTATTAGAACTAACATGTAAGTATTTTTGAGAAAAACCATTTAAATCGCAAATATTAAGACTATAATAATACTGTCTGCAAATTCGTGCGTAGAATATGTTATCCCTAGGGATAGTTCCCTGTACCGCCGCGTTCCAAAATATATAGAACCCACGGAGAAGAAGCGGCAAGAAACTCGGGGCCATTCTTTTTATATAGATGTTTACAATGTTTCTACTTAGGTACTACAAATATTAAATTTTATGGGTGGCAGAGTGACAGGTTGCCAGATGTGGAGTACTCGTATTCCAAGCATCTTTATGTATATGTCGAACTTTATAATAAGCTTTTTTTATTAAAACTTATTCTACCATTGAATCGTATGTGTTAATCCTACGCAAAAGCTATCTTCATTCCGAAGATTCATCTATATATATATATATATATATACATACAGATAAATAATTTTGAAGTGCCTGTTTGTAATTCCAAACTTGCGGCATTTCGCTAAATGCATATGTAAGTATATACGATACTTACATAAAAAATCTATTTTTAAAATGTTTGTCTGTCAGTCTATCTGCCTGTTTGCTCCGGTTAAAATTGAAATCGTCTTTGAAATGGCTAGACCGATTTTAACAGATCGTTCACTGGCAGATAGCTGATGTAATAAAAAGTGACTTAGGGTAGTTTTAGTTTAGAAAATCCCACTAATATTATAAATGTAAAAGTTTAGAGGGATGGATGGATGTGTGAATGTTGTTGCTCTTTCACGCTCAAACGGCCGGGCAAATTTTAATGAAATTTGGTATGGAGATAGATGACGATTTGGATTGACACATAGGATACTTTTCATCATCATCATCATCCATCACCTCGCGGGTGAAACCGCGGATTGCAGCTAGTCATCACTGTCGCTGTCGCTGTCTGTCCGTCCCTATGTATACTTAAATCTTCAAAGCTACGCTACGGATTTTGAAGCGCTTTTTTTAATAGATAGAGTGATTCAAGAGCAAGGTTTATTTGTATGATACATGCATAATATTGTATGTATAATGTGATGTCGTAAATAAACACATTTTTTTGCGTTTACATTGCAAACACTGACTGAACCCCATGCACGAGATAAATCAAAATAATGTACTACGGTATTGTACACCTTAAAAAGATCAACAAAAAAGTCCGCGATGGTATATGTCTATCTCTGAAGGATAACCCACAATAACCATTTTTTATCCTTTACATTTTACGGGAAAAAATGGCTTATTTAGAAAGTTATTTTAAGCAATATAGCATTAATCTTTATCCAATTAAGTACCTTAAATACATTGTCCATTCAATATAAATCATGATATGGCCCTTTACAGCATGTAATTTAAATGAATATTTCCGAAGATATTACAGGTTTAAAATGCAGGAACAATAGCGGTGCGGCGGCGGTTAATACTCGTACATTTGAGCGGTGAGTGTTTTTCTTATGGTCAATTATATGTCGCTCTTTCAAGAGTAACTTCTAAACAAAATATGTTTGTATTTTCTAATGACCAAAAAACCGTAAACGTTGTTTATAAGGACATTCTGTAGTAGGTAGGTATACTATTTAGTATCAGCATTGCACCCGTGCGAAGCCGGGGTCTCTAGTAATATATAAAACTATGTTTGTTACCTTATCACACCTAAACGGCTGAACGGATCGTGATCAACTTTGGCAAGGTTATACATTATATCCCGGTGAAGCACATATACTTATCATCATCATCCATCACCACGCGGGTGAAACCGCGGGGTGCAGCTAGTCGCAATAACGTGAACATTTATCATAAATACGTACTCACGAATAAGTTTTATCTACTATCTATATTATTTAATAATAATATTTTATCGTTCCAGACATGTTAATAACATCACACTATAGTGTCAACATCTTAATGTGTAACAACAACGTAAAGTCAAGCGTCACGTATTTACCTTGTTAAGACGCGGTCCAATCCCAATTCTAAAATAATTTACGATGCTTTACGTAAGGTTGAAAATATCTTGTTAGATTCGACAAAGTAATGCGAAAATGTATAAATTTTGTACGTTTTCTTTATATCTTTCGATATATACTAACAGAATCGAAAAAACTGCTGGTTATAACTTTAGTAATATATGTTGGCTATGTATTACTTAAAAAATAATATAGTGTTATCGCTGAAAATTCTGAGAGTTTGGACGTGAAAGTTTATTTTTATGGACCTATTTAGAATTTTTTCTGCAGCCCTTCGAGTAATATTTATGAATTCTGTTGGTTATTACTCTTTGCCTGTTCTTTCTCTAACCTCAGTATTTTTTTCATAGAATATTATCGATCTGTTTCCTTACACTAGATGTTTAAAGATTCTGCTTTTTACTATTTTCAGGATACGACCGCACTTTAAACTGCTGCTAGACTTATGACAATGACTGTACGAAACATTCAATGAAAGTTAGAGTACTATTCAGGTAGGTCCGGGAATATAATATAATAGATATTACCCGCTACTTTATCCCGTGGAATAAGGTTATCAGGGTCCCTCGAGAACCACCTGGTCAATAGAGAAAAATAGCATACTGTTAATCCTGGGTATACGCTATCTCCGTTCCAAATTTCATCTAAATACATTATTTCGTTTTAACATGATCAAATAATCATCATATACTCACTCACTTACACATTTTCGTATTTATTATTATATATCACACCAGTATTGGTATTATTATATACTAGCGACTGCCCGCGATTTCGTTCGCGTAGTAGGCTCGACCTTCGGCTTCGCCATAACCTCCCATCTTTTCTTGATTGGTCTTTGATTAGAGCTATCTCCTGACAATAATTAATACAACTCAAAGAGATCATCGAAATTTTTCCATCCATTCACGCGTGATGCGATGGCCAAGGGAAATAGGGCTTCCTTTATATATATATATATACATATTGGTATGATATAAAAAAATACTTAATAATATGTTCACATTTTTAAGCGCCCTGTAGCGAAAAATATCATAGTTTCTTCAATAACATCAATAACATCGCTTAATCATAGATCTGTGCAAATAGTTCCAGTTAATTTTCCTTCAAGCAGTAGTGTGCAAGGTAATAAGCCTTGTCGAAATTCGGAGAGAATTCAAATATACGAGGCCTGGCCCAAAAAAAAAAAACATTTCCTGGTGTTCACCGCCTGCAAGGTTTTATACTATTATTTAATATGTTTTATTAAATAAAGTGGATCAGATGAAGAAGATTCGATTTTCAGACAAAAATAACATAGTAGAGTAAGAACTTGATTAAAATAATGGACATCTTCATATTAAAGAAAAATTTTCTTTTAGATATTACCTAATTATTGTTCTGAAAAATAAATAAGCCTGTAAAGATAAAAAGATTGAAGTTTTGGTTTATATACGTAGGTACGTAAACGTACCTACAAATTCTCTCATTTCTTTTACAGAATTTGAAAAGGTTAATTACTAAACTTAATGACAATTAATAAAATTTATAAATATTGATACGACGGTTAAATCAACTAGAGACAATTTCGATGATCGAATGGGTATACCTCGGCGGCCTAGCAGTCATGGCACAGACTATCGGAAGACGCGGGATCGAAGCCCGCCCAAGGATTCGTAATTATTTTCTCTAAAATTGCAATAAGTATTTGGCATCGCTATGCAGTTACTTCTACAAAAATCATACATAAACATTATGAAAATTGCTACACGGTTGTAGCAGTTAAGTACGAGTATTTGTTCATATACTCATAGACTAATTGCGTAGGTATACATCTATGCATGTACTGATAAAAACCACTAAGTTAGTACCTAAATATGGCTTTAATATTTTACGGATGATGAAAAACCCTCTCATTACATTACATCACCGTCGATTGTTTTGGTTTTTCGCTATGATAATACACGTAGAGAACGACAAGAAAGATCCATCCAACAAAACTTAATCATAGTTCTAGTTTGGGAGTCAGCTTCAGGTTTCGGGTTGCATAGTTGAGGTGATAATATCACGTAAACGATATGAAAATGTTCATTCTGGCCACTTTGTTTCTATAAAAAAAGCGTAAATGAGCACAAGACAATAAACGTGCTATCACCTATTGTTCAATTGGTTATAGGCAACATAGGTTGTCATTCACCAATCCCATCCTGCGGCTAGCCAGATCCTTACGAATAAAGTAACTATTGTTTCGATGCCAGATTTAACACAATTTCAATTATTTTACAACATGCGTGTGCTAGAAACTCTAGGTCGTAAACTTATTCAAGCAACACAAAGGGGCCAGTACCGATGACGTACATAACTAGGTACAAAAGCCAGAGGTTTGTGCAACGTTTACTGATGCACCACACCGAAGAACGCATTGAGTGGCATAGATGAGTATTCGTCAACATTGACAGTAGAATATCACTTCGAATTTTGAATAAGTAACCTATTTTAGAAAGGACATGTTCCAAGAAATAGAATTTGATAAGTAATTAAACAAATTACTGCAATGTGTTTTTATATTTCAATGTGTTACTAAAATAAAGAAGGATATTTAACGATGAATGTCCACACTCAGACTACTTCAAAAAACGTAGTCTGAGTGTCTACTTTTACAACCACTCAATTTTTTTAAAGGGGATAAAAAGGTTTTCTAATAATAATAAAAACACAAAAACAAGGCAGTTATTTTACGGTTGCATGGTGGTACTAGTGTCCGCCTGGCTAGCTACCACCTTCACGCTTGAAAATCTGTCCCTAAGCATGTGACAGTGTGTTTCGGTAGATGTTTTTGAGAGCCAGCCGCTATTCTAGATCTAGTGATACCACCTTCGACCGCACCATCACTGACCATCAAGTGAGATAGTGATCAAACACTAATCCTATCAAGCGTTAAAAAACATATAAGTACCTATACAAGAAACTGCCGCACGCACCGTACGATACACGTACAAAACTCACACCTTAGTTTTTTAATAGAACGCTTGAATCAAAACATGATTTGAAATGCAATTCTATTTAAATACTGATGAATTTATGTCAAAGCAATTAAAACCACACTCAAGTGTTTATACTATTACTAACAAATATTTACTTTTCAATGAAATTTAATTATGTAACGATCGATTTGCTGATGGTCATCATATTTTAATTGGAATTTCATACGTACCTATAATTTAGTGCCTCGATTTCAAACTGTTAAATACTTACACATACCGTTGACACACTTACGTATACCACAGAATAAATAACAGTTATATGTACAGAAGCGTCACTGTTAAACAAAAGTCAAGTTCAGGTTTTATAATTGGCCCACTGTTACGACCGTTCTTGCGTATACCTACGCTAAATTGAAACTAAAGCCGGGTCCGCAGTGCCAATTTTCTAACAAAACATGTTATCAAAATAAGTTAGCAAAACATGTTAGCAAAACCGCTAGTCCGCTGCGCCTATCGTTGTTATTGTCTTTGTTTCATTTCAAAAATGAGTTCTGACGAAGAAGACGTGAAAGCTGTTAAAGCAATAATAGATTTAGTTCTCCAAAGAAGAATTAGAAATATATAGATTCCGGGTCCGACTCTACCTGCAACCTCGTTCGTTCAATATATATCAAGAACTGATTATTTTATTTATTCCTCTCCATTACAAACCAAAGAGAATTGTCACATACAATTATTTACAATCTTCGAATTATTATGCCGTCTTGCTCTACTGAGCGCTAACACAAAATGCGTCACTTCCCCTCCCCGCAGGCGAACGCCGGGGATGTTATCCGTTCGTCTCGGCAAACATGTTATTGTGTTTTTGTTAACAAAACTGTTAGGCCACGCCCTTATTTGGTTAGCAAACAGAGTTATACTGTTTGGAAACACGAAAACACGGCGCAGCGGACCCGGCTTAAGGGTGCTATCAGAGAGCGTTCACGCGTTCTAGCGTTCACGCGGTCAGTTTTGCGTTCATTCTGTTTTATTACGTTATCTTATTATGTTTTGGGGGTTAGTTGGTTTTCGATCAAACGGTTGGTTGGTTCATTATCTTTAATTCAATAACTATAAAACAACATTTTGAATGTAGTAGGTATTGAAAATGATTTGCCATGTATATGAAGTAATGTTCATTGTTATAATATGTCCAATTTATAATTGTATAGTATTTTGATCATTGCATTCCTCATCTCTCATCATCTCAGCCGTAGGATGTCCACTGCTGAACATATGCCTCCCCCATAATTTTCCAAAAGGACCGGTTGGAATAGATGTATGTAATGGTACTTATTCACATTCGTGTTATTGCGTTTTTCCTAACCAGTTCCCTCTAACCTTTAAAAGTATCATGATGAACTGGTTTCTGTCTGCGAGTTTGCCCACAATTATGTTATCGTTATGCCTCAGGAACCCGCTAAAAAGTAGTGTGTTCATCGTGCCTCAGTGGTCTAGTGGTCATGACGTCTGACACAGATTGTTGGAAGACGTGGCTTCAAATCCTGTCCGTCAAATTCACTCTTACTCTAAAATACTGAGGATGTGTCCTCAGAATTTTAGAGTGAATTTTACAGAGAAAAAAACACAAATGTATATCTCTATAATTGCAATGTTCGGTATCGTTAAGGAGGCGTTAATGCTTATATATTATTTATATATATTTTAATCTTATGTATTGGTAATGCTCTGCATAATATGGTACCAACATTTATTTACATTCGTTCAGCCGTGTCAGAGCGCCACTCTCACTCACTAACTTTCGAATATTAGTGTGTTAATGTATTAGGTGTTTAATTTAGGTGTATCTAAAACTAGTGACACGTCTTTTCTTTTAAATATTTGTCTAGCTTAAAAATAATAATGACTAAAATTAACCTACAAATCGACGTGCCGGCTGTAACCAGTTTATCACTTCAATATTCACTAAGGATGTTAAAATTAAATGAAATTGTGCATGATTTTGACTTTTTAAACGGTATATCAAACGTAAGTGTTTCTTCTCTTTAATTATCGCGCTCATAATGTGATTATATTTTCATTGAAACTTCAATACAGAACACAGTATTACGAACACAACTGCTTCGCAGTAGAAATAGCTAGGGTATGGTGTGGTGGCTGTACTTCCCGGACGACGTTAGAACATTTTTGATATGGTCCATCAATTCGGTTTTACCTCTGAACTTTCTATTAAATGTATTTTCCACTAATTTTGTCTGATATCATGAATACGAGTCAAACCTGTAGTTTTAGCGGTAAATTTATAAAAATACTTTTAAGTCGTACCGCAACCATCACTAGAGAGACGGTATTTAGAGCATGATAGAGTTTGGTACTTTAGATTTAATACGAGTACAGTAATCTTTATTACAATACATATGATAGTGATACATATGAAGGTGTACAGTAAACTTAGATAATTTATCTAAACCGTAAAAAGCAGTACGTCGTATGATATAAATAAGTTACAGTGGGCCGAACACGAACATCTGCTGAACGTTGCAACGTTATTATTTCGTTTACGTATTCAGTGCAAACTATGAGTTATCTGTGCCACTATTGTACTAGATAAATTGCAGTTTGTACTAAATACGTTAACGATGCGATTACGTTACACTTAAACAGATTTTCGTGCTCAGCCCACTGTCATTTAACACCTGCTCTATTGTAGTAAAAGTATATAACGCACTTAATAAATAGGCTAACCGTAACGATCTTATGCTCACGGTATAGATGATGTTTGGCGTGTGGACCAACAGGATTTTTTGATATACATGGTTGGGGCGGTCATGCGCTAGTTTTCCCCGGCAGACCCTATGTCCTGAGTACCACGGTAGTTACATAAAACCTATATTATGTTTGATCCATTGAGCCGGATAATATTTAAAAACCCATTAAAAAACAATTTACGATTAAATGTTCACAATAAAAATATGCCCGGGTATTCTGAATAAAAATATTATTAATAAGACTTTATATTTTAAAGAAGTAACTAAAAGGCATATATGAATCATTTCATCCGCTCTTCTGACGCCTGAGACTGTCGTGGATAGAGTAGGTAAATTTATATTTAAAGCCTATAAAATATGACTCATACCAAAAAGTATCAAGTAGATTTTGTCGGAGCATCAGTCGTGCAGCAAGTACCTACTCATGGTGAGAATTTGCTGCTTGCGGTCGAGTCACCATTGAAAATAAAATTGTTTGGTTGCATCGTGGCCTTCGTTAGGCGTCTACTCATTCTTGCGTACCATTTCTCAGGTGCATTCACAGATGACTGCCTATTCACATACTTTTTATATACATTACCTTCAACTCTTGATTAACCTACTGCGAATTCATCCCCACAGCGTTTACATATAAATATTCAAATGATTGCGCAATTGTTTGATTGTTTGATATTTCGGGAAATCTCATCGTTAGAGGCTCCGCTGAGGTATTTACTAGAGCCAAGACAGTAGAAGCACACATTTAAAACAAACATTTGTAACTTATTATATATTGTAGGTATATCAAGCGTGTCAAGAATAACCCAGAAAGTTAGAATGAGGATCAATGAGGAAAGAACGTAACTATGACAACCAATCTCCAAAGTAGTCCAACGCTGGGGAAAGAGCGTTGTATGCTGAAACACGGGTGATGAACCTAGTTCAGCAGCAGATACTCTTGCACAAATTTGCTCATGTTTTCTAGCCCCATTATAATGTATGAAATAACACCAAAATTGCAATGCAGTGGCTTTAGATGGATTCAACACTGTACAGTTATATGAGGACACAATGACTATGATTATAACAGTAATCGTTTCAATGTGTGACTGACACTCAGCGTGTCTTTGTTATATTTGCTTTCATCTCTCCGTGAATAATGTTGCGCTAAAACAACACTTTCGCTCTAATACTAATATAATATAACATGTATATATGTAAATTTTTAATGCTTGTATTGTATTTGTTTAATTAAATCTGTATCAACATATATAAACATAGTTCATAAAATTCATCATCATCACAGTCGTAGAACGTCCCTGCTGAAAATCGGAAGAGTACCCAGAACACTAGCTGGATTGCCTCGTTGAATTGCCAGGCTCAACTTTTGGGCAAACACACCTTCTATTAGATCCCGTATATTATATTATAATTTTTATTTTATTTTATTATTTATTTCCGTACGTACGTACGTATCTTTAAAGTTATCTTTTATTTTATAGAAATAATTTAATTTAAATTACCATAAGTCACATAGTAACGAGCCTGCAGATCACTCAAATGTGCAGTGTAAGTCTACATTTATGTCGATTACAAGGAGCTATAACACACCAAGACAGTTCTTGCCTTTCAAATCTATTCTTCTACAATAGACTACTGGAACAGAATTTTTGGTTTGTAACCATAAATAATACTTGAACTAAAGTAAAATATATATCGCACGTCAAGAGTGAAACGCCGATTTGGTCTGTTGGTCTGCCTTCTCCCTTCCTACCCTCTCTTCTCCCTTCGCAGAACCAATTAACAGAGCTGAAGTTGCTACGTGATCCGCTGCAGGATTTTTACTGTTAGTGATATTTTCTAGTTTGAGTACCTACCTACCATTGGATTCAGAGTTCTGATGTTTCTGTAAGCCTTGAAGAAAAATAGATTTGAAAGGCAGGATCTGTCTTGGTGTGTTATATAGCTTCTTGTAGTCGAGGACATAAATGTAGATGTAATTCTGAATCAATCCCCTGCAGACCACAA
This sequence comes from Selenia dentaria, assembly GCA_917880725.1. NCBI lineage: Eukaryota > Metazoa > Arthropoda > Insecta > Lepidoptera > Geometridae > Selenia > Selenia dentaria. Next base: position 25,218,477 of record OU862886.1, read on the forward strand.
CCTAAGACTTCCACTGCACATATGAGTGATCTGCAGGCTCTTTGAGCTGGTCTTCTACACTACTAATAAAAAATATAATATAATGCACCATGTTCACGGGAAGACTGTCTTCCCGTGAACATGGTGCATGTAACTGCGCCGAAATATCGGGAGCTCATTCCACAACCTTACCACGGTAAATATCCCGTTAATAATCGTATAACTTTAAATAACATTATACATTTACATCAAACAGTATAAAACTTAACATAATCATAATGCAACAATTTAAAAAAGTTGTAAAGGTTTAATAAACTTCTTACTTATTATATTATTGTTGTTTAAAAAACGATCGTAAGAATATAACAGCACAATTTTTTTTTCACTTAACCTAGATCTTATTTCTCTCTCAAAGCAACTCAGCGGAAGAGAAAACTCGTTCTAAGACTTTACTTTCAGCTTAATAAAAACTATGCGAGTTCCATGCATTTCTTTAACCTGGCATAAACAATTTTGAATAACGACACTCATTTAGGTGAACTGTTTGAACATTGTTTTCCTCAAAGGTGAACGGATAATGTTGTCTCTGGCGTTCTAACAATTTACTATAACCAACATTGCAGACGCTTAGACGTTTGTAAGCTGATAAACTAAGAGGATTTAGAGCGACATGTTAACGAAAGTCCATACAAAAAACAGGTGAACGGTTTTTCTGCGGTTTTTTAATAGTAGGCCTGGGCAGGCCTGCTATAACGTTGTCATGGTACGATTAAACCGGGCAGTTTTCTCGAAGTCCTGCTTTAAGAACTTATAGTATGGGCTGGTTCCACATTAAAATTTGTCGGTGGAATTCATCCACCCCGTTCTCAAAACGATCCATCTATAATCGGATATTCGTATAAAGATCACTCACACTGAACGTGACCATAGCTTGGCTATCCTCTGACCATCAGAATGAGTATATATTTATTTGTTTATTTTGTTTGCTAACAGTAGTAACACGAACTTAAAACAATGTAAGTATTATTAGATTATTGTGCTACGTGCACTACCAATTACAAGCAAACTTTACAATCTAAACATAATAATAATAATAATAAATGTTTAATTGACCAAAAACACATTGCTAAAACACAAAGTAATTTATAAAATAAATATTATAATGTATAAAACAATTAACAAAAATATATGTTATGTGTAAGGTGTTTATTTATTAGACAATTATTTATTTAATCGTTGGTACATAATAATTTCTTATATACTACTTCAATACTTTTTAGAGCGTGAGTTTTTAGTAGTCTCATTTTCGTTTTTGAACTTATTATAATCACTCGCATTCAAGTAGGTCGTTATTAATTTAAAATGCAGAAGGTATATTTGATTTAATTTCCTAGTAATGTAAGTTTAAAGTAGTAGTTAAGTTAATTAGAAAATAGACCGAGGTTCCCTAAATGACGCAAAAACATATTTTTCATACGAATGCACTGGCCAGCACAAAGATCGCAAGAAAGAGGATAAATAAAAATAAGGAGAAAAAGAAAAAGGAGTATGTATAAAGACTATTTAGTTGCTTACCTACATATTTTCTTGATGTAGCAGGCACATTTTTAATAAAAAATACATGACTTTTAATCTATCATTCCTCCCATTTGTGATGCAAATTTAGTGTGTTCAACTCCGTTGTAACTGATCAAGTCCGCCCTGCGCGGTGCGAGTATGGATTGTCGATAAGATAAAATATTAGATATAAAAGACATCCCGCGATATAACTATCGCAGCTAGATCCATACTAGAGACAACGTAAGATAGCCGATAAAGTCAGTTTACCGACTCGACAAGTTTATATCTATGCACGCCCTGGTAATAACTCGTTTCACTGGGTGTGTGTAAATAATTTTTTTGCGAACACTTATTGTTTTTACAACGAAATTTCTTTGAAATTTGTACCGACACGTAATACAGCTCCTTGGTTGGCAATGCTAGTCACACTAACTGATCTAAGACAACACGTATTACGCCTTGTACCAATTTATTATACTGATTAAAAAGTAGTGAGATTTCTCACAAATTACATTACCTAATGACTCGGCGTCTTGTTTACGCTTAATAACATATTTATGAATGTAACTAACGACGGATGCGTAAGGGTTGATTGCATCTATATTGATTAAAGTTCAAGAATCTAAGCCAAAAAGGAGGGTTTTCTGTTTGAGCTATATTATGATCCTATGCTCTCATACCGACTCAACAGCTCAACCGATTTTAATTAATAATACGTCATTAGATTCGTCTAGATGGCGAAAGTATCACTGGGCACAATTATCTGACTGCGAGGAAGTAAAGAAAAAAAACTAAGAAAAAAGTAGGGCGGATTCCCAGAGTCCTTCGCAAGAAAAACAAAACAAGAAAACAAAATAGAACTTTTGTAACCTGACTACGGATATAATTAAACCGTACTTTAAAGCACATAAACACATTTTCGTTCAGTTTTATGTACCCAGTGAAACTCGCGCTATTGAGACGAATCTAATCCACTAAATATATCAAAATCGGTTGAGCCTTTAAGTAGTTACGAGCGGACATAGAACGGATATAGGTATGCATATACCTATGCAGTCATGCAGGTCACGTCATACACAAAACCCTCCTTTTGGGGTTCACCATTATCGGGTAAAATAAAAACAAACCTTTATCTACTTATTCAGTTATTTCCCTCAGTCCACTTGGATCCACAGCTTTTGCCAGTTATCATTTGTTAAATTATTTTAATTACAGTGTACACGAGCTTACCTTCTGAAAGTTGTCAACAAAATAACATATTTTCTTTGTGTTTATCGGCATTTTAAATCATCACTACATAGTATAAAACAAAGTCGCTATACGCCGTCTCTTATCCTTAGATGTATCTTATCCTTAGACCTTTTAAACTACGCAATAGATTTTGATGGGTTTTTTTAATAGGTAGAGTGATGCAAGAGGAAGGTTTACATGTATAATACATGCATAATGTAGGGAACTCTGATAATATTGAAGGTTTTTAGGTGATATCGTAAATAAACAATTTGTTTGCGCTTACATTGCATACGCTGGCTGAACCCTACGAGATATATATAACTAATTTACTACAGTATTGTATACCTTAAAATTTGTACAAAAAAGTCCGCGAAGGTATATGTCTATCTCTTAGGTGGGCTGTAGTATTTTTAGTGTCAGCATTGCACCCGTGCGAAGCCGGGACGGGTCGCTAGTCTTTTCTATAATGCGATAGTAAATTATTCAAGTCACAGTTTTTATCTGTCTATAGTTATTTTTAATTATTATTTCGTCCCAGTATACTGCGAAGAAAGCTAAATAAAAACAAATTAACCTAATATTCATCTAATTAATATGGATATTAAATTATCTGGGTCATTTATTGTTATGTTGATAAAAACAACCTACTTTTTTTAATATCTATACTAATATTATTAAGAGAAAAATTGTATTGTTTTTTTAGAATAAACTCAAAATTATTGGATCAATTTTAAATATTATTTCGCCTTTAGAATGCTACAATATCCCCGAGTAATATAATAGTACAGTAGTAGAAATAGTGCAAACCGAGGGGAGAAAACGATCTATTTCTGTTCTCGAGTTTCATTTAAGCCCTCCGCTGCGCGTCGGGCTTAAACATACTCTCGAACGGAAATAGAACTTTCTCCATAGTGCTTTATACTAAACTTTCAAGGAAAATGAAATAGTGTCACATTGTTGTCAGGAGCATTATGTAAGAAATGAAAGACATCTTTTTCTGGTGTCTTCGTCGTTATAAAGTCGTCACTTTCACTATCAGATGACAATTTGGAAAATTGTTTAGAATAATTAAAAGCTTACTCTTAAATTATCAAATTAGTAAAAAAAAAATTTACAAAACAAATCAACATGCCGCAGTTGTTTTTTCGTAGTGCAGATAAATTATGCCCGCCTCCTTTCATTGAAAATCGAGTACAGTAAAATAGTTCCCACCTCTTTTTTCTAATTATATGACATAATACCTTTTTGCAATTATGTATGTATTTGTATTGTGTGCTTTTTTATGTTTGCTGCTATCAAACAAAAGAACGCTAGCCACAGGAATGGATTTTCATACAACATTCTTGTCCTGCTATGGAGGGCAGAAATGAAATCCCATATAACTTTTCCCGCCGCACATTTATATGGGAGAAATGAGGAACTTTAACCCGTTTATGAACGAGCAGTGGGGCACTTTCTGAGTGGATGTGGTATAAATAAAATTATTAGTATTTCGACTCACCTTTGTAATATGTCACAGTAGATTATCCAACCGGAACGTCAAAGTCATACACAATAAATCGCGCGAGAAATGTGACTGCAGCGACAGTGACCGCCCGTGACACTGCGCGCGAGTGGGAGCTTTGAGCGGCGCGTGCGCATTCGCGTCTTACTTATAGTTTCAGGCGATGCGGTGCGGTGTAACACTTTCCCCACCTTCGCTGCCATTTCTTCGTAGACGTTCAACTTGAATTTCTCTTATTGTGCTCGAATATATATAGTACTTACTTTATAAAATATTATAATATTTACGTTTATTATGTTTAATGTGGAAACAATACATTATTATGATCATTTGGCTGGCTGGTTGGCGCAGTTGCAGTGGCAATAGTAACCCTGCATTCTGAGCTGCTGGTTCTGCTGATTCCGGGGTCGGTGCCTGGAGAGGTTAAACATTTGTGTTCATGAAAACATATTAGTTAACATTCTTGAGACCCAGACCCCAAAAAGTTGGCGGATTGTCATGAATTTTATAGGCCAGGATTAGTATAATACATAAAACTAATAAAAAATGCAAAAAAAAATCTATCGCCCCTATTTGCCCTAAAATGGCGGGTGTCACCAGTGACACTACGGGTTCAAAGACAATAAAACAGGTATGAATAATTGAATGTTTTTATTAAATTAAAGTACGATTAATTCTGTGTTTTAGATTGAAATTTATCCGTAATTAAATATTAAAAGTGTTCAGTAGGTGTAAGGTTTCATTTTAATTATTGCGAAGTGTGAAAACTGAATTGCGATTTGCATTGAAACATAAAAATATGTTGCAGTCTGAACATTTAACAAAGGTTTGCTGGTTACACGAGCTAAGGCGACATTTTGCCCGACCGCCCTTCACAAATACGGGTAAGTGTTTTGCTTCTTTAAATCTCTTCGCTACGTGAGGAATCGGTTCAACAAGTCTTCGTTTTCGCTGAGTCGGCAGAGTTTCAATGTTTAATTCGTCCAGGTCTTCAGAAGGACTATCACGAGAGACGTGCGACTGGACAGGACTGAAACGAGTATCGCGAGACAAACGTGAGAGGGAGGGACTACTGCGTGTGACTCGCGACAGGTCAGGACTGGAACATTGGGGCGTAACCAATATTTGACTTCCAAATATCAAATGTAATGCCAGATCCATTTTAAAGTCCAGATATTGTTTAATATATTTTCTGGGAAGTCCACTTTTGACAGCATCTTCCCGATATTTAATCCACGAAGCAGCTGCAGCAAAATCGAAAAAATGCAGAATAGCGCGAACGGTCCACTTCCCTGTTCTGCCGCGCATTGGGTATTTGCCAATTATGCGATCCAAAAGGTCAATTCCACCCATGTACTGTACAGTTTTTGATCGCTACTGGCTGTGGAACGGTAATGTACTGCTGCTCCTTTTTACTCCATCGCCGGCATGTCCCCAACGGTTCAACAGCAGTTTCTGACGAGGCAAGATGTATAGGTTTGCTGTCTAGCCATTTAACAACAGCAATGGCTTTGTCTTGCCTGACGATGCAGTCAAAACTCCCCCTTCCCTCGTTCACTAGTGATCTATCACTTTTCAGCAACGATTTATTCCTGTTTCTACTATTAGGCCTGCGATATTCAGGAACTCGATCCTTCTTTAGAGTTCCGGTCGCATACATGTTTCTGTTTAGTAAAATGTCGAGAAGGGGAATAGAGGTAAAATATCTATCAATATAGATTGAAGAATGTTTAGGTAAAGTGTCTACGAGTTTCAACACAACTCGGCCGCCAATATCAAGTTTCTCCGGCATTGGGTGAAGTGCTGACTCTACAGTGGTCCCCCCGCCTTGATATAAATACAAGTCCAAAGGAAGGCCATTAGGATTCGCTAATAAAAAAACTTTGATACCTTCAGGATTCGGTTTTCCCCTTACGACCTGCTTCATTTTACATTTACCTGTAAATGGTATGATTTGCTCGTCTATGGCGACATTTTGGCATCTTTGGTTTTGTCTACAGCCGGCTTCGATCGTTGAAACTAGTGGACGAATTTTCCAAAATCTATCTATAGTTTTCATAGCAGGAGATACTAGCTGATCGTCAACGACTTTAATGTTGCTTCTCAATTGGAAATATCTATTCCGTGTTAGTGCATTAGCGACTAGTGCTGCTCTGGTTTCAGCAGCCCAGAACATACGCATTCGAGGAAGCCCTAACATTGAACCACATAACCATTGAAACGCCTACGAAAGTTCGCATTTCTTCTAAATTTGTATTTAAAGATCTTCCAGTTCTATGTGTGCTGCAAATATTAGTACAGTATGACATTTGCTTAAAGAATTCAGGTTTGATGTAATGGCAAAAATATTCATAGGAAGGTTTGCAGATTGTTGGTTCAACTAATGGTGGATCCTCATAAAGATTGCTTGAAGAATTCTGGAAGTTATTTGTACGATCCCATCGCAGTGGTCGATTTGTTGATCTCCTACCTCTCTGTAGTGAAACAAGCCGCTCTTCGTCTGAAGAATCCCACTCACTATCGGGTGACCGGGGCAAAACTTCTTCAAAAATGTCTTCCTGCACTGTAGAAAAGTTTTCCTCCTCATCATCACCAATGTCTTCGAAATCCGACTCGTCAAAGTTGAACAACGCCGACTCGATGTCACCATCAGACAATCCTGTAAAAATCAATATTTTAAATCATGAGTGCCGAAAGTGTCACCAGTGACACTCGAAGAAAAAGTCTGAAATAATTAACAAAATAGAAACATTTCGAAAGATTTATCGTAAAGTCCGACAGATCTATGAACATAGCACACAAAAAACACAAAACACTAACAAAAAACATCTTAAAAATAATATTTACCTACCTGGTAATCCATCGTGTCGATACTTGCACAAATTCCAAACGTCAACTAATATTTACGAAGGCAAAAACACTCTCGCGCGAGCCGCAGCCACCTTTTGAACATTGCACTTACTACAACGTTTCATTTAACCATCGTAGTTTTCACTAATACCAACAGACGGCGCGGAAAAAAAAAATTAAACGCAAGTGTCACGAGTGACACCGGGGGTCTCAAGAGGAAGTTCCATTACCAATTAATAAGAAAATGAATTTACGAAACTAATTTCGTACAAAGGAAAGGCAAAAGGCAGCGTAGGTCGTCCACCGACACGGTGGACAGACGACCTAATAAAGGTAGCAGGACAACGTAGGATGCAGGCCACTTTCAACCGGTGCTTTTGGAAAATTATGGGGGAGACATAATTATAAGTGGACGTCTTACGGCTGAGATGATGATGATAATACGAAACCACGGTTCCGTACAAGGAATTTATTTGTATTGTTCGTCAAATCGCTTACTGTTAAGGACGGATCCCAATAATCTATCTAACCACAGTTTTGCTTAATACCGATAGAAATTTGACATAACGTCCATACAAATAGTGTCAAACTCAGATTATAGAACAATATAATCTGAGGTGTCAAATATCTATCTCTAGTAAGGTAAACCGGCGATAGATAGATTATTGGGACCGGCCATAGGAGAACAATAAGTTCCACGCAAGAACGTGAAATTTTATTCTGTCGAAAATAAACTTGTTCGTTCTATCTATCTAACTTACCCACAAATATGTAGAATCTACTAACTTATTTGTTTATATAACATTTTTAGACAAGAAATTAATATAATAAAATAATGTAAAGTACTGTTTCATGAGTGTAATTTATCTTCAGCACTTTCTTCGCTGAAGGGGTGTAACGTAAATAATATATAAATAGCTACACCCCGCGGTTACACCCGCGTGTTGATGGATGATGATGATGAAAAAGTATCCTAATATATTATAATATATTCCAGCGCCTCATCTATCTACATATCAAAAATTAAAATCTATTCAGTACTTTTTGCATAAAAGAGTAACAAACATCCATACATACAAACATTCGCGTTTATAATATTAGTAAATATATGCTTAGTATATTAATAGGATGTACATATATGAGTCATCAGTTACTATAGTACAGGCTCTGTCTAATTTGGGTCCCGAAAGATTTTGTGTGGATAAAAGCTACATAGGTACTCAAAGTTACTCATGTTCTTAAATAGGTAATAAAATAACAGAGAAAACCCGACAATGGTTATCGTTGATTTTATTTAATTTACGTAGTTTGTGTTTGTTTCGAGAGGGCTGATTATGATGACATAATTAGCCCATTTTGTTCCCACTGCTGGGACTCGGGCCTTCCTCTCAGAGAGAGGAGGCCATAATCCACCACGCGGGCTTAGTGCGGATTGGTATATAGGTTAGTGTCCAACTCATGTAGAAGTTTTCAGGCCGCCCGAAGGCCCTCGACATTGCCTAACGACTGTTGTCCTAAGACAAACAACTGGGATCGACGGCTTAAACTGCCCTCCGAAGCACGGAAGCGCTCAGTTGAATAATGCCACTAGCGGTCACCCATCCAAGTCCTGACCGCAGGAACTTGTTGATCGGTTAAGATCCCCAAGTTGAGCTCTGCTACGAGCGCTTCGACGTGTAATAGTGTTGGATTATCCGTTAAGTGTTCGTAATATTGCACGAGTAGTAAAGTTAAAGTTAAAGTGAAAAGATCCTTGGAATACTCCACTTCTTACTGTTACTCCTACTGTTATGTGTAACCATTTTTATGCATGAATAAATGATTATTATTATTATTATTATTTTTATTTAAACAAATTTCACGGATTTCACCCGGTCCTTTACAAAGGCATAAGTGGGGCTGTAGCCAACACTCAGAGGCCTGTTTGGTATAGCAAATACATAGGAGTATAAAAAACAGAAAAAATGTTGGATGAAGGGTAACATGGTAAGTACTTATAACTATTACAACAATGGGTAAAATGGCCAGGCTATTGAGATGAACTTATTAGTGATAAGGAAGATAGTGGGCTATGGAAGAGACTACGTCACCTGCCAATTTAGTCTCATATTAAAATATTTAGGCAGGTGGTGACTTGCCACTCACTAAACGGGCCCCCCATAAAAGCCACCATCAATGGTGACAAAAGGGGCAACGTTGGTGTGAATGGCTAAAGGGTGTCGAGAGGTGTGCTGCGGTTTCACTAGAGCGCTACTACCGGCGTTATGCCCTTTAACACTTCCACCCTTGGAGCTTTTTGTTACTTGCTCTTGTGTCTCCACCCCCAGACAGCCAATAAAGGCAAGCCGGGGGTCAGGGGTCTCATTTAGCCCCAGGGAGAATCAGGGTCCACGGTGTCGCCACTCACCGACGGCTCGCCACAAAGCCGCCCCTGCGGTATTATTATTATTATTACTTCGGGCTAATTGTCATAAAATGTAATAATAGTATCGTAGAAGCCTACGTAGAAACATTGCAAAAATCTATTTGAACAGAATGGCCCCAAGTTTCTTGCCACTTCTTCTCGGTCATCATCATCATCATTTCAGCCGTAGGACGTCCACTGCTGAAACTATGAAAAGGAATGGTTGGAAGCGGCCTGCATCCACCGTCGTCCACCGTGTCGGTGGACGACCTACGCTGCGCTTGCCGGTCCATGGTCTCCATTCCAGAACCTTCTGGCCCCATCGGCCATATGTTCTGCGTGCTATGTGCCCTGCCCACTGCCACTTTAACTGGCTTATCTTCTGGGCAATGTCGGTGACTTTCGTTCTTCTACGGATCTTCTCATTTCTGATTCGATCACGTGGAAAAACCCCGAGCATAGCCCTCTCCATAGCTCCTGTGTTACTTTGAGCTTATTTATGAGGCCTTTTTCTTCTCGGTAGGTTCTATATATCTTGGAACGCGGCGGTAGAGTATTTAGAGTACCTACATTATAATGAATAATTGACGTTCATAAGCGCGTCTTTGATGCCTAAATTTAATAAATGATTTTGACTTTGACTTTGAACAAAATCATTTTTTTATTTTCATCGTCAATCGCCATAGGAAGTTTGAGTAAAAAATTCACCGCTTTACTAAAACGTGATTTACACAGGACAGTGACTTATTTAAATGACTGTGACTTGACTCTTGACTAGTTGAATAATAATGTCACTTGCACATTAGGTACCTGACTTTAAAGAGAATTACGAATATGAGCATAACTGGTCAAGTGGTTTCTGAGATAAAGTTGTAAAGTACTGCGAAAAATTGCCGCTAATAAGACTATGTGTTAAAAGCGTCTCTGCTTTAACTGGCCAAATCGACTTTCATCTGTCCGTATGTTTGTTGGTCTTCCTGTACAGGTCCCATTTTTCAACCAATCTTGACGAAACTTGGTATGTATGTTCTAGTATAAATCAATCCATATATATGTTACAGCCAAAGAAATAAATCTGGATATTATATATACTGTCTAGCCATTATATATAATATCTACTCAATTTAGATAAAGTGATAATTGACACAAAATTAATCACATTAACTAATTTTTAAAATCTTATGGTAATAAGATATATATGGATACATATTAATTATAATACATAATTTATGACATTTGTTTTTTACTTTTGACACGGTTTATTACTTTGGCTAACTTTTACCCGCTATGGTGAATAATATACTGATTAAGTGATTAATTTATCACATTATCTAGTCAATTTTGCTATTATATATAATGACCAGTCATTATGTATAATAACTATTTAATCACTATGACTGTAACATATATAAGAATCAAAGTCCTGACTGACTGTCAGACAACGCACAACACACTGCAGGTCGTAGATACTTGAAATTTTGGAGGGTGCTTTTGTCTTGGTGGGTAGAAGTGTTATAAGAAAGGGATTTTCAAAATTCATAAATGAGTGAAAACATTTGTATGAAATTCATTATTTTTAACATATAGGTGTGAACATTTGTAAAAAAAACGATATTAAAAAATATTTAGTGACACTTCCGCTGAAAAGAAAACAATGATTTTGGCCTGTTTGGGGGCGTGTACCATCCTCCCTCCCGCATAAAATGCTAATAGGAAGAATACAAAATAAAAAACACAAGAAACCCCAATAAACCAAAACCAATTCGACACGTGTTTCGCCTCTACACGAGGCATCCTCAGGAGATGTTGACTCGTCGAGCGCTAGACCGACAGATCTGAATTAATAAATTATGTGAACATTTGTTTATTATTATTATTATTTTAGATAGTTCATGTAAAAAAAAAATACCAAAAAATTAAACCGACTTCAACTCCAAAAAGTGTGTAATAACTTGTTGAAGTCGGTATCATGATAGTTCAAAAGTAGGTACCTATTATCACAATATTGTGCACATGGTACCGACTTCGACAAGTTATTTCACACTTTTTGGTATTGAAGACGGTTCCATTTTTTGGTAATTTCTTTTTCACCATTTTTAGCGACACTTACGGAATCGATTGTCATTCACCGTAAATGATGATATCATCAATATAGGCGTAGCAATTTTCAGTTTTTGGAGTGTAACTCAAAAACTACTTGACCGAATTTGATGCAATTTAAATGGGACCACCTCGAAGTATACTCTACATAACAAAAAAATATTTTGTGAATCGGTCTACAAATGGGGAGAGATCGATCAACATACACATAAAAAAATACATACACATGAACCATATATAACAACCTCCTTTTTTGAAGTTGGTTAAAACATTATGTTGCTTTAATATTTTTGACAGGGATGGCTTAAGGAGGGGAAAAGGGAAGTGAAACTGTGTATGGTAAATTCTTTGTTTTTGAACTTATAGGTGTGAAAATGTGTATTTATTAGATAGTTCATTTAAAATATAACATGGTGTTGCTTAAAATTTTAACAGGGATGACTTAGAGTGGAGAAAAGGGGGATGACACTGTGTATGGAAAATCTTTGTTTCTAAAGTTATAGTCGAGAAAATTTGTATTTAGATATTTCATGTTATTGAAGCCAATATATTAACAGAGGAGAAACAGTTTTCGTGGCACGTGTACAATTGATCCGAAACTAACAACCGTTTGGATTATACATGGCCCAATTAATCAAGTCCCAATAAAGGTTTGTTTCGCAGTGACTAATAATAAGCCACATGGACAAAATCTGAAATTTGCTGGAGTTGATTTGAACTTTTGTCAAATATCCCAATGAACTGCTTATTTGCCTCGAAAGGACTTTTCCACGTGTAGGTCTTACCGGACACCGAATTATTCCTCAAATAGGGCGCTGACGCACCACACCTCGTGTATTCACAATTGCTTTATCCTCAATAGCTCATTGCTTCAACATTAGGGTTAAGAATTAAAATGGCTCTTAGAACCCAGCCTCACCGTTTCATTGTAGTGGCGGGCAATAGTCATGAACATCACAACTGTTTTAATTCACGCATTATTTGAGAGATTATTAGTTAGTGTATTTACTGTAATGTACATATTAATATTATATCCGGCCTTATGGGGCCGGAATGTTCTGGAATGGAGACCACGGACCGGCAAGCGCAGCGCTGTCGTCCACCGACACGATGGACAGACGACCTTATAAAGGTCGCAGGACGACATTGATGGAGGCCGCTTCCAACCGGTCCTTTTGGAAAACTATGGGGGAGGCCTATATTCAGCAGTGGACGTCCTACGGCTGAGATGATGATGATGATGATTATTATTATGAACTCTATTGCCTACACGTAATTGCACTACAAGATAGCGTTATGGCTAAGCTCAAGTTTTAGAAATAAACACGTACAAAAGGAAGATTGTCTTAGCTCAGACGTTCATTCTATAACTAGCGGTCAGCATAAGAGAAATTTCAATATGGCCATAATTGGTCAAGTTGTTGCCCAGATAGTAGGTACATTGTGAATTGGGCGGGTTTGGGTTCATCCATTAGTAGTTGCTCTGCCTAGCTTGCATGCCTCGCGCTCCTTGTTTTTGATAAATCCAGGCCTTCCTTACTCATCCCGGATGGGTAAGGAGGCGTTGGTCTTGGGGGAGAGCGCAAGTCGTGTAGATCCCCAAGGCAAGTCTGACGGTTACCTTCCCGTGGTGCTGCCTGTTATTGGTTTCTTTCCTTCCGAAATAAACGCAACAGAACACCGTCAGGCGCCGCGTGTATTGTTATTTATATGTGTATGTATATGTATATATTGTTTCTGTATATATTTGTATTATATGTGTATATTATGTAGTTCACAGGGCTATTTAACCCCTTATTAGTAACAAAATTGTAAATGCTCGGTACAGACCGGGGCCGTATTTAACTGCTTGTCATCTGTATTATATGTGCTAAGGTGCTTAGTACCTCTTTAAGACAGATGACAAATTAGACTTACGGTGTATAAATTGTAGTTTTAAGGCAAGGCTACAGATAATTTGTCATGTTTATGAGTAGATGAAAAACAGTTTGGTGGTGTGTGTGTTAAAATAGGGACCCCTCTAACTGGCAAACACCAGCGCCTACTACTGTCAAACATATTGTTACATAATCGAAAATAACCGCTGTCTTTTATTTGGTAGTGACCTCTGTTCCGATAACTCACGTTATTGGAGGCGGGGACAAACTGGCTAGACTAGTTCTAAAACCCCGATGATTGAAAGATTGAAGCCTGTCCACTTCCCAACAATTTTGCTTATGGTCACAAACAATAATTATATCTCATAACTATTATGTCGAAAACTATGCCAAGGTCGAAAGTAAATAGAGACGTCAAAGGGAAGTTCGCCAAAGACCCTTCTCAGGGCCAACAAAATGTTATGCCTGAGGACCGCTCGAGCGGCACTACTACCGAGAGCCTGAAAAACGGCCCTTCTGAGGGCCAAACTCCACGGGGTCCTTCGCGGGATCCATCGGAGGTCCCCATGGGGGACGAAAGGAGGTCGGACGTGGAGTCCGTGTTTGAGGAGTCTGGTGACGAGGGTGAAAGCCGGAGGAAACGACCTTACTCCTCGTTCTACGTACCCGGCTATCTAGAGTCGGACACTGAGACCGAGGGGACCACGGCTGCTAAGGTCAGTACGTCGCGGAGGGGAAGGGCGAAGGGCACCAAAAAAGGTCCCACGCGAGAGGAGTTTCTGAAGCCACTGCCAAAGCCACTGGTGGAGGAGCTGGCGGAGGTCCTGCAGAGCAGGAAATTCAAGAAGGGGCAGGCCGCTGTGGCCGCCGGAAGTCTTCTCGACACTGGAAGTGATTCCGATGTCTATGCCGGGTTCGCTGACCTCAGCGTGCTAAACGCCCAAGAGCTGAGGGCTCAAGCAGGAGGGATGCTCACCTGCATATTAGAGGTTGCCAAAAAGTCTGGCAACCTAAAAGGTGAGTTTGTTGCTCGCCTGAAGAGGTCCGCGTCGACCCTGAGGGAGGTAGTCGACGCCCTGGCATGTAGGAGTGAGGCGGAAGAGACGCGGCGGCTAAGAGCCGAGAATAGTCGCCTGCGCCTCGAGGTGGAGGCCTGCAAGGCAGAAGTGAAGTCGCTGCGTCGCGGCTTCAACGAAGCGAAGACCCAGGCGGCTGCCGCCACGTCTGCTGCTGCAGCAGCCGCTGCCGCCGAGACGCCGGCCCCCCCTGCTGTTGTACTAGGGGCAGATTTAGTGGAGGAGATGACGCGCTCCTTGACTGCCACGTTCGGGCAAATGCTCAATGCCCGACTCGATGGTATCGAGGATCGCCTCCTGCCAGCGCCGGTACTTCGCCCGCCTCTCAGAGCGGATGCCAAGAAGGCTGCAGTAGCGGTTGCGCCCCCACCCCCAAATCCGACCCCTCGAAAGCGGGTTGGCCGGGCCTCGCAGACTGCTGCTACGCCCTCGACTGCGGCTCCCATCGCCCCCCCAGAAACGACTCCAACTGCTGCTGCCAAGGCGGAAACCTGGGCAACAGTAGTAAGAAAGGGGAAAGGCAAAGGGAAGGACAAATCGTCCTCCTTGGCAACGCCCGCTCCCGCTCCTGTCCCAGCAGCTCGTGCCATCCCCGCCGCCGTGAAGCCTAAAACGAAGAAGGCTTCTGCTGCTGCCGGGCCCAAGAAGGCGAAGACGCTGAAGCCCTTCAAATCCGCGGCTGTTGTGCTGACACTGCAGCCTGAAGCCGCGGAAAAGGGGGTCACATACAGCGCCATCATAGAGACGGCGCAGGAGAAGGTCGATCTCCAAGGTTTGGGGATCGACCGGATCAACTTCCGCCAGACGGCCACGGGAGCCAGGATGCTCGAAATTCCTGGCTCCCAGAGCAGCGACAAAGCGGACAGGCTCGCGGAGAAGCTCCGTGGTGTCCTGTCAGAGGTAGCCAACGTCGCGAGGCCCGTTAAGTCCGTGCAATTGCACGTGACGGGCCTGGACGACGCCGCCACAAAGGAGAAAGTGGCGGCGGCGGTCGCCAAGGTGGGCGGCTGTGACGTACTCCAAGTCAAAGCCGGAGAGATACGTTGCAGCTACGGCGGGACCGGTTCCTCCCTTGTTTCCTGTCCGATTCCGGCAGCCAAAGTGTTGCTGGCACAGGGCAGGCTCTTAGTGGGATGGAGCTCGGTGCGAGTGGTGGCACTGGCAGCGCGTCCCATGCGCTGCTTCAAGTGCATGGGACTCGGACATACGCGCCCCCAGTGTCCCTCGTCGGCAGACAGGGGGGACCTGTGCTTCCGTTGTGGAGGCGCAGGCCACAAGGCGGCGAGCTGCCAGAGAAGGGCCCCGCACTGCGCGATATGCGCAGAGTCGGGGCGACCAGCCGAACACAGGATGGCGGGACTAAACTGTGTCCCCCCAAAAACGAAGGGACAGGCCGCCAGGACCCCGGCCATCCCCCGACCGGCAGCCAAAGCCGCTCCCGAAGTAGTTCGCCGCGCGGCGAGCATGGAGGTTGTGACGACCGATTGATATGGATCAAGTCGGACAGCACAACCTCCTCCAGACGAATTTAAATCACTGCGTCAGGGCTCAGGATTTGCTAATGCAGTCCCTGGCGCAGTGGCGGATTGATTTGGCGGTCGCCGCGGAGCCGTATCACATTCCCCAGTCCCATCCCTACTGGGTTGGGGATCTGGACGGCTCCGTAGCCATAATTGGACGTGCCGGTGGCGGCCCCCCCCTCTCGGTGTTAGAGAGGGGTTCGGGGTACGTGGTGGCCAAGTGGGAGAGGTATGCGGTAGTTGGCGCGTACTTCTCTCCCAATAGAACCGTCGCGGAGCTGGAGAGTTATTTGGACCTCGTGGCCGCGGCGGTGAGAAGGCAGGCGCCACGTCAGGTCCTCCTCATGGGGGACCTGAACGCCAAGGCCCAGGCCTGGGGCAACCCCTCCACTGACACCCGCGGAGAGATTGTCGGGGAGTGGGCGGTTGCCGTAGGGCTGACCCTGCTCAACAGAGGATCGGTCCACACGTGCGTGTGACACAACGGGGGGTCCGTGGTGGACGTTTCGTTCGCCACCCCGGAAGTCGCAGCACGTGTCCAGGCCTGGAGAGTGGTGGCGGAGGTGGCCACTCTCTCGGACCACAACTACATCCGGTTTGAGATCGCCACCTCCCACCAAGGGGGGACTCGGCGCGTGGAGAGAGCGCGTTTCGCGCGCTGGGCGATTGGTCGCCTCGATGCCGAGTTGGCTGAAGAGGCGGCTATCGTCCAGTCGTGGCTTGCCGCCCCCTTGCACCCGGAGGTGGACGTCGCGGCGGGCCGGTTCCGGGAGGCGGTGACGGCCGTCTGCGACACCGCCATGCCGAGGTCCCGACGCCACCCCGAGCGCCGCCAGGTTTACTGGTGGTGCTCGGAGATTGAGGATCTCCGAGCGCGATGCTCGGAGACGCGGCGCCTCTACTACCACTGCAGGAGGCGCCGCCACGGCCGGAGGGACGACCAGCTGCCGGCGGAGCAGCTGGCGGCCGAGCAGCTCCTGTATGGTGATGTTAAGGTAGCCAAACAGGAGCTGAAGCTGGCCATCGGCCGGGCTAAGGCCCTAGGCTGGAGTGAACAGCTGGAGGGCCTCGACAGGGACCCATGGGGGCGCCCGTATAAGTCTGCCCGGAATAGGTTCCGGAGCAGAGCGCCCCCTATCGCTGAGTCCCTGGAGCCAGAGCTCCTGGAGAGGGTGCTGGGGGGGCTATTCCCCGACAGTGACCCCCACTACACCCCTCCACCGATGGCCACGCCCTTCTTCCAGGAGGAGGAGGACCCGGCCTCCATTCCGCCTGTTTCAGAGGTAGAGGTGGAGGCAGCAGTCTCTCGCCTGAGAGGCAAGAAGACTGCCCCGGGACCAGACGGGATTCCCGGTCGGGTCCTCACGATCGCCCTCAGGAAGATGGGCGGTCAGCTTCGGGAACTATTCGACGCGTGCCTCACGTCGGGTCAGTTCCCGAAGCTCTGGAAGGACGGGCGATTGTGCCTGTTGCGGAAGGAAGGGCGAGACGCCGACTCGCCCGCCGCATACAGGCCAATCGTGCTGCTGGATGACACGGCGAAGCTGCTGGAGAGAATAGTAGCTTCCCGTATCATCCGGCACCTGGGGGGAACTGGGCCTGGACTTTCAGAGGCCCAGTTCGGATTCAGAGCAGGGCGGTCGACAATAGACGCCCTGCTCTGGATCAAGAGGTGGACGCAGGACGCGGTCGGCGGGGGGGAAAAGGCGTTGGCTGTCTCGCTGGACATTGCCAACGCCTTCAACAGCCTACCGCATGGAACGATACGGGAGGCGCTCCGCTATCACGGAGTGCCCCTGTATCTGCGTAGGCTGTTGGCCGACTACCTCCAGGCCCGCGAGGTCCTGGTGGAGGGAAGCGACGGTCTGAGGCGACGTCGCGTGTCCTGCGGGGTTCCACAGGGATCGGTGTTGGGACCGCTCCTGTGGAACATTGGCTATGACTGGGTGCTCCGCGGCACGTTTCCCGCAAGTATGCGGGTTGCGTGCTACGCGGATGACACCCTAGTCGTAGTCAAGGGGAGGGACCTCAGGGAGACGGTGCGGCGGGCCACGGTGGCCACAACACTCGTGGTCGGCCGCATAAATGCCCTGGGGCTGGAGGTCGCCCTCTCCAAGACCGAGGCCCTAATGTTCCATGGGCCTCGGGGGGGACCCCCTCCAGGAACGCGGATAGACCTGGACGGGGTCCTGGTCCGGGTTGGGACCCAAATGAGGTACCCGGGTCTCATCCTGGACGGGCGGTGGACTTTTGGGGCCCACTTCACTCAACTGGCCCCAAAAGTCATAGGCGCCGCAGCCGCCCTTGGGAGGCTGCTGCCCAACGTGGGCGGCCCGAGCGCCACATGTCGTCGCCTGTACTCCGGAGTGATCCGGAGTATGGCCTTGTACGGGGCACCTGTCTGGGTGGACGCCCTCGGTCGCGCCAATAAGGCCCTGCTGCGCCGTCCGCAGCGGGTCATCGCGACGAGGGCGATACGCGGGTACCGGACGGTGTCCTGGACTGCGGGATGCGCGTTGGCCGGTGATCCCCCCTGGGAGCTCCAAGCGGAGATCCTCGCCGAGGTGTACCACTTCGTGGCGGCGAGGAGATCCCGCGGGGAGCCTCCAGCGTGGGAGGAGGTGACGCGCCTTCGACGGCGGGCGCGGGCCGCCTTGTTGGGGCGGTGGACGGAGGACCTGGCTCCACCGGTCCCTGGACAGAGGACGGTGGATGCCATTCGCCCGGTCCTCCGGAGGTGGGTAGGGTGGCGATTCGGGTCGCTCACCTTCCGATTGGTGCAGGTGCTTTCCGGACACGGATGTTTCGGCAAGTACCTGCATCACATCGCAAGACGCGAGGCGACCCCCGCCTGTCACGAGTGTGGAGCACCAGAAGACACGGCGCTCCACACGCTGGAGGAGTGCGCCGCATGGAGTCCCATGCGGCGCGCCCTCACAGCGGTCATAGGCGCAGATCTGTCGCTGCCGAGCGTGGTTAACGCTATGCTCGGCAGCGACGGAGCGTGGCAGGCGGTGGTCTCTTTCTGCGAGGCGGTGATGGTGCAGAAAGAGGCCGCGGAGCGGGTGAGGGAGGAAGACGTCCTCTCCGACCCGCTCCGGCGTAGACGAACTGGGGGAAGGAGAAGGCGATTCGGGCGCCTTCTCGCTCTATCCTAGTGCTGTGCGGATCACCGGTGGAGAGTCGGGGGATTCTCCACTGGCTTGCACGATCCCACACGTCTGGGGGATGGCCCCAATGAGCCAGGTCATCCCTCCATTGGCCGGGGCCCGTCACCAGTGACGGGCCAACCGCTGGGGCGAGATGGTGATTGCTAACGCTACCCCATTTCGCCCTGACTAGGCGGCAGACTGCTCATCCCGGGTTTTTAGTGGGTAACCTCCTTAATACCCCCCCGTGGGGGAAGTAAGGCCCTTCAGGCGAGGACTCCCACATAACCACTCTGCCCCCCCCGGAGCCGGGTGGTATCCATAAAGGATTTTCCCGGGTCAAAAAAAAAAAAAGGTACATTGTGAATTACTGCAAAAAATTGCCGCTGATATGCTCGCGAGGCCTAATACACAGTTCGCAGAACTACTTGTATACCTGTTATAGCTACTTATAGCTGAGAGTTCGCCCTCGTGGGAGTAATTTATCCCCACTTTTGGTCCCCCCATTAGTAGGCCACGGGAACTACCAGTTTGATAAAAGTAACCTATGTATTAATCTTTCTTTTTACTAATCCTGCTAATAACGCAAAAGTTTGTGAGTATGGATGTGTGGATGTGTGGATCTTTGTTACTCTTTCACGCTCAAACGGCTGGGGCAATTTTCATGAAATTTGGTATGGAGGTAGATGAGGCGCTGGATTAACATATGGGATACTTTTTACCATCATCATCATCTAACACCACGCTGGTGAAAAAGCGTAATATGCTTGGGCACAGCATATACAAAATAATAAGATCTCAGCCTACCTCAAGATCGTAATGATGACAGTTCTGTCAAAGTTTGTGTCAGTTTCTAATAACTTAGTCAACAGCCTAGTCAATTTGACAGCTCGATACACTAGACGTGCTCGGCGACCGTCAAGGGTGATTAAATCTAGCACAAATACCGTCAAGAGTGTTTTTTTTTTCCATGGTGATTAATTTTATTTGTATATACGTCCTGTATTTTATTATTAATGTTAACTGATTGATATACTAAGTATTTAAATTTACTCATATAATACAATAATAGCAATTGCGTTTGACCAACGTACATATTTGTTGACAGTTTGGTATAATGGTAGATATGGCCTTGGAAAAGCTACTCGAAATACTAATCCTGCGTAGACGTAGTCGTGGGCACCAGCCAGTATTATATAAATGCGAATGTTTGGATGGGTCCATCCATTCGAATGAAGCGCTGGATTGACACATAAGATACTTTTCATCATCATCATCTATCACCACGCGGGGAAAAAAGCGTAATATTCTTGGGCACAGCATAGACAAAGTAACAAGATATCCGCCTACGTCAAGATCGTGATGATGACTTATTTTCTGTCAATAAAGTTCTGTCAAAGATGTGTCAGTTTCTGATAGCTTATAGTCAAAATCACGCAATGATTTTGCGTCTCGATACACTGGACGTGTTCGGCGATAGAGTCGGCATGTCATCCATCTTTGTTGTTCAGCCGACTGTAGTCGAGCGATTTCGCCATCACCACGCAGGTGCAACATCATTCTAGCGGTCTTGAGTAATAGGTTGGCAAACAAGCAAGTGGCTCACCTGATGGTAAGTGTTACCGTCACCCGCGGACATCCACAATACCAGAGGTCTCGAGGATGCGTTGCCGACCTTTAAGGAAGGATGATAGGAAGTAAGAGATAGAAGGGGTGAGGGTGGAGTGGTAGGGAGAAGGAGAGGGAGAATGGGGAATGGGGGAATCGGGCCTCCGGAACCTCCTACAAACGAACGAAACGCAATAGCAAGCTATGTTACTTCACGTCGGTATTATGTGGGAGTGTGGTACTTCTCCAGTCGTGCCGGCCCATTCGGGTGAGGGCTTGCAGCGTGGCACTACCACCGAAAATCGCCCGCAATACTTACATGTTATTTTGAAACACAACATAACAAACAGTTTCGCCTGTATATCCTCGAAGAATAGTTACCTAAGCAGCGGTATTTTAATAGGATAATTTTCCTCATCACCATCCATCATCACGAAGATGAAACCGCGGGTCGGTAACATCAGTTTAGCGGTCTTGAGTGAATCGATACTTTTGCCTATATAATCCTCGAATGGGTAAGCAGCGGTGTTTTCAACGCCTACGTTTCCCCATATATGTTTTTGGTCATGTGATCATGTAACAGGGGGCGAGCTTATTGCCATCTACGGGACACTGTTCCAGTCTCCGGACTGTTTTTGAGAATTATCCTTCTTTCTCCGAAAAAATTCAATAAATATTCAACCCGGGGATCGAATCCATAACCTCGAGGTTCCAGCAACCAACAGCACTTCCACCACTCTACCAGGACCAAGCGAGCGAAGCCGCTGGCGGGTCAGCTAGTTTATTTATAAAATTAACAAACATTTATGAGAATTGCGACGTTATTTCCGACCATGAATGTCATACTGAGCTTACGTGTTCATTCATTTTCTTGACGAAAAGAAAATTGAAACACAATATAAGATCAATAATTACGGATATGTTAATATTACTAAATAATTAGTTACTGCGACTAAATAATACAAAGAAAATGTGTACAATTATAATTAATATTTTGTATAGCCCTTATTATTTTGGTTTCGCGTATCACTGGTCAGTTTACTTATTCGTCACTATCGCTAACTCGTCAGTATCCTTATTCGACGGTTTCGCAAAGCTGACAGTTTCGTTAATTCGTCAGTCTCGCTACTTTTACCGTTTAGACTTAGTTTAGTTTAGTTCGTAAGGTAGTCATTTTCTTTAGTTCGTCAGTATCGTTGATTCGTCAGTTTCCTTGTTGGCCGTTTTCGCTAGGTTGCCAGTATTCTCATTCGTCAAAGATATTTTAATCAATGTATTGTGCAGTACAAGACAACATTTTTATAGTAATAATTAAACCAAAATAAATAATAGGGACCACATATGACGTCGAAGCGCTGGTAGTGGAGCTTGCCTAATTGTTTTGAACAGATTACCTAGGTTCAGCAACATCCGCTATGCGGTCATGATTTGGATGAGTGGCCGCTACTGGATTTTACTACTGAGCGCTTCCGTGCTCCGAAGACAGAAGCTCCGCCCCTGGGCGGGAGCCCAGGGGCCCATCACCAGCACGCTTCAACCCTTAGTCCTCCGGTGGGGGGTCGAGGGACTTTTTCCTGGTGTACCAGAAGCGGAGTTCATCCCTTTTACCATGATGAAGTTTGGACTGGTAGAATAAGATAAGCAGGACGTTCCCCAGATCACGGAGGGTGAGCTGGGTGCGGCTGTTCTGAAAATAAGGGCGAAAAACATGTCACCGCGAGACCTGACGGCATTCTCGGCCGTGGAGCACGATCTTGGGAGCAATGGGACAACACGGCATGCCACAGTACTACCTGCAGCCTTTAGTCGCCCCTCACACAGAGAGAAACGGTGCGTGACTTTAAAACTGACCGGTTAAGAATATGACGAACTAACAAAATTAACGAATTAACCAAACTGATGTATAAGGAAAATGGCGAATAAGGAAACTGACTTACTAGAGAATTTGATCACTTAGTGAAAGTGTCGAATCTGGAAAATGGCAAATAAGGAAACTGTCGAATAAGGATACTGACGAATCAGCGATACTGACGAATAAGTAAACTGACCAGTGATACGCGAAACCATTATTTTCAATGCCGCCAAGTAGACGTTTGCGCACTGACCCTTCAATATTAGGTACCACATATTACGCAAACAATTACATCATATTTTAATAAAAGAACAGGGTTTAGTGATATTTTTTTTTCTAGATTATTCTGAAATAAAAACGAACTTTGTTCAAATATACCTACATTTTCCAGTTATATTCATCTTAAATTTATAAATCGACATAATTATGGGATCGTATGTGTGAAATAAATTAAATTACATGGTTTCTGTATTTTTAGGGTTCCGTACTCAAAGGCTAAAACGGGACCCTATTACTAAGACCCCGCCGATGTACGTCTGTCACCAGGCTGTATCTGAAGAGCCGTGATAGTTAGACAGTTGAAATTTTTACAGATGATGTATTTTTGTTGCCGCTATTACAACAAATAGAAATCAAGTACAATTTGAAAAATTTTAATACCGACTTCCAATCTATTCAGTTATTATAGTGTAACTCAAAAAGTTCTAGACCGAATTTGATGAACGTTAAATGGGACCAATCGGAAACTACCAACTTTCAAACAAAAGAAGAATTTTGAGAATCGGTTCACCCTATCGAAAGTTATAAGGTAAATAACATAAAAAACACAATCGAATTCAGTACCTCCTCCTTTTTGGAATTTGGAAGGAAACAGCAAAAAGATCATGTCTGTTGTATGTGAGATTTATAGATAATGGTACGGAACCCTTCTTGAGTGAGTCTGAGTCGCACTATGCCGGTTTTTTTAAATAAGTCATTACTTATTTAGTCATGATAAGCAAAAATTTACATTATCAGCTTCACGCTTCCTGCCATAATAATGACGCAAAACTTCTTGGCTAGCCAATATAATGAGACAATTATATTTTATTTTATTTTATTTTAGACAAACTAACAGCCTTAATTAACAGAGTTAATATTTTAATTTAAATAACAGAAAATCTAATTCTAAGTTTCTACTCATAGTGTTGATATAAGAAAATCCGACGCTGATATAAAATATACATAATAATCATAGAAACGGTATACAAAAATTAGTACAGTAAAACGATAATAAATACTCTGCGCTCACTAAATAAAACCTTTTTGCTTGATTATATATAATAGTAGTATGCATTAAAAAATATACAAATATGTGTGAAAGAACTTGTCACTTAACGTTTTTTTGATTAATCTGGGACTATAAATAAATAGGTCAATATCTACATTATAATTTTACCATAATTTCGTTGTTAAAAGTCTCACAAGCACGAACAATAAAGCTATTCTGCCGATAGTTGGTTGAAGATGAAGGAGGGCTAAGTAGAAGAATTTTACGAAGTGTCCTCAATGGAATGTAGAAGTTAATCTTACTGAGGAGGTCAGGACAATTTATGGTAGACGTAACGATTTTATTTAAAAAGATAATTTCAGATATTTTACGACGGTATGATTATGGAAGATAGTGATACTGAGCACAGGCCTACATGTAATCATTTGATCCAGTCTTAGTTTTATAGTTTAAATAACGTATACATTTCTTTTGTATATTTTCCATTTGGTCTATATATGTATTGTATCGTGGGTTCCAAATTTGAGAAGCGTATTCCAGTTGGCAACGTACGTAGGTGGTATAAAGGATTTTCAAAGATTTAACTGAATTAAAGGCTTTGGTTGATGTCATATATACCAAGAGATAACTATGGTTGATGTCATATTGAAAACAATAGAACTTGTTTTTTGAGGGAATAATTAAACACTAATGGAGACGTTTTGCGCGAAAATGTCATAACTAAACACTTAGAGAAATTCAGGTATAGTTTATTTTAAATGCAATAAGTGTCTATGCTAGCTAGGTCTTTCTGAAGCAATAAGACATCATATTCATTTTTGATTGTTTTGAATATTTTCATATCATCTGCAAAACTAAATAGAGTGGAATTTTGAAAACAGGTATCAATATCAGCTACAAAGATTGTAAAAAGGAGTGGACCTAGCAACGATCATTGCGGAACACTGCTTGAAGTCAACATCTATTTAGATATGTAATTGCTCAAAACTACTGCCTGAGATCGATTGTCTACATAAGAGGCAAACCATCTCAGCAGGTCACCCCTTATTCCCGTATTTTCTAGTTTTGTTATTAGAAGTGAATGATCAATTTTGTCAAAACCTTTAGTATAATCTGTATACACAACATCCACCTGATATCCTATCCATACTTTCAGATATAAAGTCATTTAATAATACCAGATTAAAAACTGTGGACCTCCCCTTCAAGAAGCCATGCTGTGATGACGGAAATGAGCATGCTAACGAAGAATAAAGCTGATCGTACACTACCTTTTCAAACAATTTAGCTATGATAGATAATTTTGAAATCGGCCTATAATTAATTATATCGATTTGTTGACTGTTGTTTATTCAACAAGCTTATATAAGGGGACAAAAAAGTAGAATGAAAGTAGTCAGCGAAAAGATTACACATATCTTCACCAGAACTAGATATTGTATTTTTATATGTCATTGAGTTGAGAAAAGAACACGATTTTGAAATAGAGTTAAAATATGTCCTAAAATACTTAGGGTTATTGCCAATAGAGCTTTCAACCCTGCAAATATATTGAATATATTGTAACACACAGCTTCTAGTGATTTAGCTCGCTTGCTCAAAACATCTATTGATAATTTGTCAATGTAAAAAGACAGGCCTGTTTGTCTAGTGGTTAGTGACCCTGACTACTATGCCGGAGGTCGTGGGTTCGATTCCCACCCAGGACAAATGTTTGTGTAATGAACACGATCATTTGTTCTGTGTCTGGGTGTAATTTATCTATAATATTTATGTATTTAGAAATATATAAGTATGTTTATCAGTTGTCTAGTACCCATAACACAAGCTCTGCTTAGCTTGGGACTAGATGGCGTTGTGTGATAGTTGTGGAATATTTATTTGTAAGCGAGCATACCATATCGTTTAAATTTGGATACTTATTTATACCTTTAAGGACCTTGATTAGTGCTTTGGAATACCAAGGAGGGTAGGTTTAATTGTAAACATATTTAAAAGATACATATTCCGTACGTAGGTTCAAGATAATTTTATAAAACCTATCAAAAGCTTCATCCAATAATTCATAAGAGAATTCCGTTTCTCCCTCAATAGAGGATAGATCAGCGTTGATGGAATCAAAGCCGGCACGGCTGTAAAATTTGGTGCGAGGTGCTGGCTTAAGGTAATCAGAGTTAGAGAGATTAATCGTGACACTTAACGCATTGTGATATTGAGTGTCCAAATGTATTATTGGATTACTTACGTTATCAACTATAACATTACAGTTGGCTAAGACTAAATCAAGATTTTTGCCATTTTTATAAAGAATATGGTTATATTGGTGAAGGTTAACAACATTTAACTCATCTATAAAACTACATTGATCCGAGCCCATAACATTAAAAGGAATCAGATAGGTAGTAATACTATCCAACCTTGGATTCCAAGCAATGGAGCTCATATTATAATCACCCATCTCCAGAAATCGATCATCAGGATTGGAAAACATAATTTCACGGAGATTGTTTAAAAAATTTGAAAGCTGATTGGAGAAACTAATTCCATTTTTCTCTTTGCTTAAATAGATAAGACACGTATGAAGTTTATTTTAACACTGTTTTAAACTATCACGAAGACTCACGTCTTCCCGTGAACATGGTGCATGTAACTGCGCCGAAATATCGGGAGCTCATTACACAACCTTACCACGGTAAATATCCCGTTAATAATCATATAACTTTGAAGTTAAGTTTTCCCTACAGTAGTAGTTAACCATATGGGACAACATCTCCATAAGATCTTCAGGACTATGTTATGTTAACCTGATAACTGATATACATATGCAGACACAAACATAATAATATTATTGCACACAAATGGTTGATATTTCCGGGGATCAAACCCGGGACCAGCGCCTCAGAAGGTAGGGATCTGCCATTTGCGCCAACCAGCCAATCACGGAAGACTTGCACATCTCGCCACTTACTTAATCTTTCTTCTTCCCCTTTTTATACATAATAAAACAATCAATTATTGTTCGTTAAAAACTAAAAATCGGCTTGACCAATTTCAATATATCTTTTTTAACTCTCATGAGGAGGCTATTTGGAAGTCGGTAGAAAAATCAATCGCCTCTTATTATTTGAGTTTATATTTTGTTATTTTTTAATGTATTACATTTTTGTCGTACTTACATATTATAAGGTTTTTAAGGTTAAATTACCTATTAAGTATTTTTACTACTAACTGCGCCCTGGGGCCTTATTATCAGCTTTATAAACAAATACAATTAGAAAAATTTCATACCGACTTCCATTATATTCAGTTATTGGAGTGTATCCCAAAAGCTACTGAACCGAATTTGATGAAATTTTAATGGGACCACACGGGAAGCACCAGCTTTCAAACTTCAAACAAAAAAAATTGAGAATAGGTTGACCCAGTCGAAAATTATGAGGTAGGAAACAAAAAAAACACAGTCGAATTGAGTACCTCCTCCTTTTTTGGAAGTCGGTAGAAAACATGCAAGTTTCGTGCAGTTCTTAAACCTTCCTTAAACAGTTTTGAATAAAATTATACTATAGCGCTCATTTAGGTGAAACATTGTTTTCTCAAAGGTAAACGGATAATGTAATCTCTGGCATTCTAACAATTTACTATAACCAACATTGCAGACGCTTGGACGTTTGTAAGCTGATAAAATGAGCGGATTTAGAGCGTCATGTTAACGAGATTCCATACTAAAACAGGGGAACGGTTTTTCTGCGGTTCTTGAATAGTAGGCCCAGGCAGGCCTAGGTCGCGGCATCGGAGCGGCGGCGGCGCGTCAAGAAAAATATTTTTGTCACTGTTTCTTAAGGCGAAATGAGTATTGATGACGACCAAATTTCATTATTCGACTTCGCGAAAACATAGTTTTTCGACGCTTAAACCTAATAAGCGAAGTTCGAAAAAAAAACGTAGTGTAAATTTAATATACGTTCTTATGAAGTATGGGAGCCAAAACACGATTGAGCAAACTTGGCTCGATAGAAAAAAATCGGCAACATTCCCTCAATTTTGCAATTGTTCTTACGTGCTTCGTGCGAAAAAGCATTTTTATTGAATTATAGGCAAATATATTTCAACGAATGTATCATATTCAAATTCCCAATGACATTTACTAGTAAACTATGGACTTTATCATTAAAATTTAATCATTTTATTGTACGAAATAAATATAAAAAGTATTAGCACGTATTCAATTGAATTTTCGCATTACATCGTCCAATCTGGTAAGCAATTCTCAACCTTATGTAAAGCATCATAAATTGTATTAAAATTAGGATTGGACCGCACCTTAAGAATAAAAACGCACTATATAGAAGTACTGCAGGCACGGCGCGTCGCGAAGCATGTGACTGCCGAAAAATATTTTCCCGCTCCGCTCGCACCGCGCCGGTCCACTGCACTGTCGCTCTAGTGCGGTTTCACCTTAAATGAAAAACATTTTTATGTGACTGAATTTACTATGACTACTTATTTGAACAAAATCGCACTTAATATTTACATAAGCAACTAGACAAATGTATAAACGTACGACCGCATTTAAAAACAATAAATTAAACCGGCCAAGTGCGAGTTGGACTCGCGCACGAAGGCTCCGTATCTATAATTATCGTAACACTCGCACTTGGCCGGTTTTTTAGTATTTGTTGTTATCGGCAAATTTGAACTGTTTTACTATCCCGGTAAGATACAGCCTGGTGACAGACGGACAGAGAGACAGCGGAGTCTTAGTAATAGGGTCCCGTTTTACCCTTTGGGTACGGAACCCTAAGAAATATGGAAATGATTATAAGCAGAAATCATTTTGTTAACTGCCAGTTATTTCCGTAAATGGCTAGTATTAGTAACATAACACTTACCTGGTCTATAATAACAGAATAAATGATATTATAATATGCAATAATATTAAAATACTTAAACATATGAATACCGGAATATAACTGCAGAAGAGGTCAAGTTCAAGGTGAACGGTTCTTTCTCGGCATATGAGTACTTAACAATATTATGATTGGCATAGTTAGTGTTATTGTATTGCTTCGTTAGATAGAAAAGTGAGAAGCAACTGACATCAATCTAGTTTGAGATCACTTTCGAAACCTAAAGCGGTGAAGACAACATTTTACAGGCTGGTTTTACATTAACCAGACCGGGGAAGTATTATAAACGTAGAAATTCGCGATAATCGAATATGGTTCTTTACTTCAAATACTGTAGACAATTACGCATGACAGTCGTAATCAAATGTTATAAATCTTGATAAATGGCGGCTTAAAATCGGCGATTTAAAAATATTTCTCGGCTCTATGTCAGTTGTGAAAACTGACATAGAGCCGAGAAATATTTATAGATCGCCGACTGAAGTTGACAAAAGTGACATAAAGCCGCCATTTTTTAGATTTCAATTGACAGTTGATTGTAACTGAGAAACGTAATAGCCCAGTGCTATGGTAATTTGCCACTATATTTAGGTATAGTGACATATTGCCAAAACATTTCAACCCACTCCTGTTGCATTACAACGGAAGGTAGATAGATAAACTCTTTTATCTACACTAATGTTGTAACATTCTACTTATGTTTCCAATACTTGACTTATAATTACTACTGTTATAGAACAGACAACAATACACTCAATTTAAGCAATTTCACATGATGGTATAATATCCACATCGATATCGTAAAATCTCATTATAACATCAATAAAACGCGACCAATTAACGTGGCGAGCCTTATGTCAAAATCCTCATACAAGTTGTATAAAATTTTGATATTAGGCTGGCTTTTGAAAACAGTTGGGTTATACGTGAAAACTTCGTCGAAACTACTAAAGTTACATACACAAAACTCTTTGGTAAGATCTTGTGCCAATTAAATAAAAAAGAACAGCGCGCGCTCGCTCCTGATTGGCCCTGCGCGCGCAGCTGCATTTTAATGGCGGCAAGTTCACTGTGACAATAAATACGCGTGAATTTAATGTTTGTTTTGTTTTTAAAATACAAATTAAAAGTTAAAAATGGATAGCGACGATGATATTTGTACGCCTCCGGATATTCTAGAATTGGCAACAAAAGTAACTCACAATCTTTTGCCAGAAAAATCTAGAAAATTATATGAAAAAGAATATAATAACTTGTTGGCATGGAAGACCGAAAAGAAAACTACATCATTTTCTGAAAATATCATTCTTGCGTATCTCAAAGACCTCTCCGACAAATTCAAACCATCTTCTATGTGGGCTAAATATTCTATGCACAAGTCCACACTGAGTATCTACAACAATATTGATATCACGAAGTATTCAAAGGTCATAGCGTTCCTGTAACGCAGTTAAGAAGGACACAAGGAAAAAAAGTCCTTGACGTTTACATCAGGTCAAATAAAGATGTTCCTGGAAGATTCACCAGATATTTTGTATCTTTTTGAAAAGGTAAGTGTATTTTAGTTCTGTTATTTAATCTACCTAGTACTTACGTACTACACACGCAAGTTATCTAGACACTCCGTTTAAGCGCTTTGTGTACAAATTTGGTAGTAGGTACCTACACTTTACTACTTCATAAATCATAGTTTTTGCCTTGGCTATGTACCTCAAGCTTATTATATCGTTTATTGTTACAGGTTGCACTAATCTTCGGCATAATGGGGGCATGCCGAAGGCAAGAGCTATACAACATCCAGTTCGATGAAGTCTTTATCATAGACGACAGTACAATCATGGTGAAAGTTTCGAAAACAAAAACGAAAATAGATCGTTCTTTCGTTGTGACGGGCAACTGCTATGCCGTATGTAAAAAATACATGGAACTTCGACCCACCCCCTGTCGAAACCCTGCCTTTTTCTTGAGCTATAGATCGGGGAAGTGCGTCGATCAAAGAATTGGTATTAATAAATTTGGTGCTCTGGGAAAAACTATCGCAAGTTTTTTGAATCTGCCTAACCCAGCGTTGTACACGGGGCATTGCTTCCGGCGCACCTCGGCGACCCTTCTCATAGATAGCGGTGGTGATTTGACCGCACTGAAACTACACGGGGGGTGGAAGTCTTCTACTGTGGCTGAAAGCTACATTGATGAGTCTTTAATGAATAAAATTCAAGTCTCAAATACAATCTTGAACAGTATAGAAAACAAGACGAATGAAGTAATTATAAATATTCCGACTCCGTCTATGAGCTCTACTGCTTGCCCCGCGACCGCTACAGCTGCTGGATCAATAATTAACATTAACTTTCAAAATTGTACCATCCAAAATTTGAACAATTATTATAAATAAACTATTGTCAGCTTTTACTCTTGTTGTTTGATTAATTGCATTAGTGAAGATAAAGTAGTGTATGCAACTGCATATAACACGGGTATTAAAACACTCGTTACTATTATGAAACTCGCTGCGCTCGTTTCATAAACTCACACTCGTGTTTTAATACCCTTCATTATATGACAGTTGCATAAACTACTATATTGCCACACCACAGTACAATATATAACAAACAAATAAATAGGATAATAAACTTATTAAAAACAACGAAAAGCTTAAAATTGAGTGTCACAATGATTCTTATCGCTCAGAGCGATTTCTTCCAGACAACCATGCAGGATTAATTTGATAATAGCGTTCATGCCGTCGGATTATGCCCATCTGTCCCCCTACTCTGACCCCTCAGGGGGGACAAATGATAATAAAGTGTATCATCTGTCCCACTGTTACCGAGATGGGACGGTTAAAATCTCAAAACTCAGTAATGACACGCTCCAACCCTAGGTTAGATTATTTTTGTAGGATTGTATGTATTAGGTAATAGATTGTAAGGATGTAGAATTTGTATTTTTGTATATTAGTAGTGCACAACAAATTTTACCTACCCACATACTACCTGAGGTACTCTTTATAAACGTTACTTGTTATGAGAGTAACACACTGTAAAATGTGAATATGTATAAGAAACAAAGTATGAAAAAAAAAAGATTTTGAAAATTCAAAATATAGTTCGATACATTCAACAAGATTTACGTTTGCGAAATAAGTATTTATGCTTGTGACGTGATAGTTTGAGAAATAAATCATTTATGAAATAAGAGGTTATGGAAATTAGCTGTATTCGAAACGTTATTTGTAAAATGAATCATTTTTGAAATAACATGTTTTATAAATAACTAGCTGCTCTCCGCGGTTTCACCCAGGCGGTGATGGATGATGAAAAATCTTATATAGCCTATGTTACTCAGGGTGAATGTAGCTGTTCAATGGTGAAATAATTTTTGAAATCGGTCCAGTACTTTTTGAGCCAATCCGTGACATACAAATCTTTCCTCTTTATAATATTAGTATAGATTTGTATACGAAACGATGGTTTTTCGAACGAAGTTCGGTTAATCAACCGAAATTCATATGGCAAATTTCTACAAAATATCAGGGAATATAATCATTTGGGCACCGTTATATCAGTCTAAGTTAACTAAGTTATTCAATCGTTTTGCCAGACTATAACATAATACATGCCACATTAAACACAAACTGTATCTACTATGAAACACAAAGATAATATTTAACTCGATTATAGGAAAGTAATGTCTGGTGTCCCAATTAAGCCAGCACCCGAAAGTAATTTCTATTGGGTTAACGAATAAGTTATGCTAGGTTGTATTATGCTAGGATATACCTTGTATATTTTAAAGTAACGAATAACTTAATAAAAATGGTTTGTGAGTAATAAAATCTATGTATTATTATATATATATCTATAATTATATAAAAAGGAACTGATATACAAAGTGATGACATACGTAGGTTACAATTTTTGGGAGAAGAATTCATATCCTCAAACGGGATTCGAAGTGGCGTCTTCCGACAATCGGTGTCAGTCGCCAAGACCAACTAGGCCACCGAGGCTTGCTGCATCGAATTATAACTCTCTATCTAATTTTAACCGTCGTATGGGGACGGAGCGACATCAAGAAGAATTTTTACAAATACTTAACTTTCGTATTGATGTCACAAGCACAACCCTTAATATTTTTAATAGTGTTGTAAAAAAAGTAATTTTTATAGTATTACTTTTTTAATATTTCTACAAAACACGTAGGGTACTTCAACATTCAAAATTCAAAATATATTTATTTCAGTAACCAAAAAATGTGTTAAATCAGTAACCAATAAATGTTTTAACTGGTACAATTTGTGCAATATCATAATTAACTTTTATAATATTTACTTTTAAATAAATGCTCTAAATTAAACCCTGAGTATTTACTGTCCAACGCTTCGTGTTATTAGAAATGAGGAGATTCTTAAAGGATGGAAAGTCACCAACATAGCCCATAAGATAAGCCAGTTAAAATGGCAGTGGGCAGCGCAGAACAGATGGCAGATGGGGCCGGAAGGTTCTGTAGACTGTCTACGTCTGACATAGAGACAGAGAGTAGGTCGTTCACCAACAAGGTGGACAGACGACCTGATATAGAGCAACAAACGCAGATAATAAATTAAAACAGAATATTACCAATAAACAATATGCGGCACAATTATTGGCAAGATCACACGATTTTGTGTACATACACTGATTTAAGATAGATATCAGAAATGTAACTATGACGTGCCTTGTATAACGAACACTGTTATATGATCAATAAATAATTCTAATTCTATTAAATCCTAGCTAACGATAGTAGCTACGCTCCCATGCATGGCATCGCATATTAAATGTAAGAAGCCAAAGCACCTTAAATGTTTTGATATTAATCTGTAGCTCAAGACAAGAGTACGTACTCGTATATGCGAGCTCTATAGTATAGGTACTATACACATAAAGACTATTTTAACATTATCCAACAAATTATTATTAACATAGTGATTAGTGCAGTTTTCGCATAACCTTCGAAATCTTATCTGCCTACAGTTTGTATGGTGGGAACAAACACAAAGATGTCGTGATAAACAAAATAAACACCTGCCCATATTAATAAATACATAAGTGACATATGGATACAAAAGTATGGAAGACCCGGCTGACACGCATAGCCAAGGTAAATATGTTCAAAGGAAACTTGTCAAGGGTCTATTCCCCATGACCGCTTAACGCGCATTGCACCACGATATATCTACAAGGAACGATAGAAAAACTCTTAAAGGGTTTTAGGCGTAGATTGACTGCATACATGGTTATCGGACAAGTGTTTTATAGCATGAAAGAATATTTTGGCACTATTTAATTGCAAATCTTATTCATTGTAATGGAGTATTGATATTGTCTTTAGATATTGTTTTTTATTATAATACTAGCAACTGCCCGCGAATTCGTTCGCGTAGTAAGCTCGGCCTTTGAGCTCGCCATAACCTCCCATATTTTCTTGGTTTCTCTTTCATATCAGGCCGCTTCCAACTGATCCGATTCCTTTATTCTAGCAAAAAAAAGTATGATTTGATAGAATTGTATATTGACTTCACGATCATTCCTAGAAAATATCGTAACGCAGCTAGATACGTTATTGAATGGTCATAGCTAATAAGGCCCCAGGGATGCTTGTTAATTTTTTACACGGTTCGATTAAATTTTATCGTCATCTAGATACTCTTAAGTTGAAAGTTGAAACAAAACTCTTGCCAGTATGTCCATTGTCATCCATGTGTCAAAGTTTGTAATTGGCTAAATTTGTTTTTAGTGTTTTCGCACGATTTTTTGGTATGATGTTTGTTTAAGCTGTAAATGGTATTCATTCTGTGAATTGTGATTGTATAATTTGTTTTTTAGAATCTTTTACATCTACTAAATGATTATTTAAAAACTTTCCTTATGGTATTATAAGGAAAAGGTGCATATAGCTTATAAACATAGATGAAATTGAGAGGCTTTGATATACTTAGATTTGTTAGTTTTTGTACCAAGAGCGATATTTTAATTATCTACGAAACCTTATTTTCTAATAATTTATGTAGGTATAATTAATGTTTACCATGCATTCTGACGAGTCATAATCAGCCCATTTTGTTCCCACTGTTGGGACTCCATAATCCATCACGCGGGCCCAGTGCGGATTAGTGGACAGGTTAGTGGTCAACCCATGTCGAGGTTTTCAGGCCACCCGAAGGCCCTCGACATAGCCTAACGACTGTTGTCCTTAGACAAAAACCGGGACCGACGACCTAACATGCCCTCCGAAGCACGGAAGCGCTCAGTTGAATAATGCCACTCGCGGTCACCCATCCAAGTCCTGATCGCAGTAAGTGTTGCATAACTTGTTGATCGGTTAAGATCGCCAAGTTGAGCTCCGCTACGAGCGCTGCTGATGTATTCTGACGAATTTTCGACACGTTTTTACTTTAGCATAAGTAACTATTACAGTTTTTGATTGCTATTTGTTTGATGCAGAAACTTCGCGAAGTCTTCTCGTCCTAAGTAGTAGAGTCTTAAGACAATAATAAGACAATCTTTGACCAGTGTGTGTTACCGGTGATGACATATTATGGCACTGAAACGTGTTCCTTTGTGTGGTGTAATGCATACATGTAATAAAGACACATCATAAAACTCAAATACTTACCTACTTCATATGAAATTTAATTACGAATTTTACCAGGCAAACAAACGAGCGCCTGGCAGAAATCACATTGCAAACACAGGAAATAATTTTCATTTTACAATGAGCAATGACGCTACTATCGCGTTGCTATTCAAATTAAATTATGAAATTAATATTTAATTCATTTGATTATCACGTTCTATTTTAAGTATTTCCGATAATGTGAGAGTCCGTGAAGAGAATGACAAAACGATTTTTTTTCAACACATTTTTAGTACAACAAAACTTTATTTTAAAAAAATTCGCCCAGCTACTTCACCCGCGTGATGATAGATGATAGTGATAATGATGCAAAGTATCCTAGTCGTCCTTCCCCAGGAAATAATCTACATATTTTTGACATATTTCATCGCAATCGGTAAAGTCTTTCTCAAGTATCTTATTGCGAAATTAACTTTCATATACCATAATTACCTAGATTGGAAATAAGTAAAATAAAATTATGTTTTCTAATTATCATAAATGCTTCCTCGATGGCCTAGTTGGTCCTGGCGTAGACACAGATTGTCGAAAGACGCAGGTTCGAATCACGTCCGACGATGTGATTTTTTTTCTCTAAATTTGCAATGCTTTATTGCTCAAGTAATTTAAGGAAATATTTATAGTTGCATCAAGTGTGAACTAGAAAATTTTGCTACAAGTTTCGATCAGCGAGTTGACTAGTATTTTTTTATTATTATTAGCTGCTAGGTCTACAGACATAAGGTCCGTGCCCTTGGTAATACAAGATATTAATAAAAAAAAATAATAGTTAAATTTTAAACATTTTAAATGTATTTAATAAAGTCCTAGACGAGATCAAGTGATTTTATTTTCATATATGGACGACTCCTTATTAACTTCTTACAAATACTTAATATCTAAGCTTATCGAGTACTAAATCTTATAATTAACAGTAAAAGGTTTTTTTTTCTCTTTTTTTGTTATTTTGGGTTTTCCTTTTTTTTCTCTTCTATTACCTACTCTTTTTTTTTTGTCCTTTACTCAGTTATCTCTAATGAAATAAATTTACAAATCAATTCCAACAGGGAGTCGTCCAGCAGCTCTAATCTACTTAGCACAAATCAAAAACCTTATTTATTCCTTGCCGCTGCGATTCTGGCAGCCTTGCTTCGCCTTGCTCGCATACGCTTTAAGTTGACTAGTATAATGTTATATCTGAGCTCTTGAGGGTAAGATGAGCGAATCTCGAGATGTATTGGCCCGAGGTGCCAACTTTTGACTTATCGCAAAGATTAATAAAGCATGTAGCCAAAAGAAACGTATTGGGTCTCTACTAGACATTTACTATTGTGGTTCTGAGGCCGTCCGTAGCACAAACAATTTGCGAAAAAGTATCGAAAGCTACAACATGTCATGCTTTGGCGTACAAACTATGAGTTATCTGTGTCACAGTTCCCCTAGATGAATGACAGTTTGTACTGTTTCACGTGAACGACACGTTACGTTACACTTGCGCAGTTCTTCGTGCTAGACCCACTGCTGTCTGCTGCCTGTCTCTGCTGAGAACAGAAAACAAATGTGTCTTCAAATCACGAGTGAATCGGTTCCTTCTAGGCAAGCGTGCTCCAACGTAGACCGCATCATCGCTTAACATCTGGCGTAATAGTAGTGAAACGCAAGCCTATTTACTTAAAAAAAAAACTAGGTGTCAGTTATGTTACTTTTTTACTTTCGAGTTTTGATCCCTTCCGCGCAAAAGGGTTAACTCATCATACAGCCACATTCTGACTACTCAATTGGACCGTGTTAGGGCAAAACGTTCCAGCCCTCAGGCAAGCCAAACTGAGATATTACGGGGTAAAGTTGTGGATGTGATTTTTATTATTCTACAATTTCTACATCTTGTCGGTTAGCGATAGCTGAGGGGTTATATTAACTTATTGTAATAATTTGAAGATTATTGCATTGGATTGTGAGTATTTTTCCTTTAAACAGTTTTGGAACTTTATACTTTTTTTTATTATTTACCAAATGAAAAGTACATACATATTCGAAGAAATATAACATAGTATTCATAAACCACATAGGTTTGTACATAATGCTATTGTTTAGTCTCAGATATAGGCAAAAAAAATAATCTGGATCATTTCTCCCTTTTGCGCAAACAGCCACTCATTTTGTGGGATTTTTATGAATTTCAATAAGATATGCACGCGTGTTTCGTACCACAGCGCCTCAAATAAAAAAAATTGGGTTGAATTATTTCGAATTCACGTCGTATCCCGCCATTTTTGCTATAAGTTACTTTTCCATAAATGTATTACTTATTAGTTTATTTCAGTAATTTTATGAGTGTAGATAAAGTCTTGTATGCAACTGTACATAATTGGGTATTAAAAAAACTCACGTGATACTATTATTCCATATAAACCCACATTCGTATTACGTAACAGATGCATAAATAGCTATTATAAGTCCTTCAAATCTAATAGATACCGTTTGACGTTTTATACTCTTCAAGGCGAAATGACTTTGTACAGGCGTAACTCGCACAATTTCAATAACCTTCACCGTAAAGCCATGGAATTATGACCTCCTTTCAAAGTTACGTAGTCTGGTACTTTTTATTTTTTACGTAGTGTTGCGACTCTTCATATTCACTTTTATACGAATAATCGGTAAAAATTACGAATAATCGAACTAATTGATAACTATTGTGAAAGCCTAAGAAATCATTATTGATAGCTGCGCTCCGCAGTTTCACCCGCGCGGTGATGGTAGATGATGATGAATCAAATATTATAGCGTACGTTACTCAGACATAATGTAGCTTGCTAATAGTGTTTTTTTTTAGAATCGGTTAAGTACTTTATGCGTTTATACATTACAAACAAACACACAATCAAATCTTACCTCTTTATAAGTCGAGTAGATTAATATCAAGGTACGAGTAACGTGGCCTAATTTGTACCAGCGTTACTATTGCATATTTTAACATACAAAAAATACTTATTGTGAAATAACTGTAATCGTTATACATAGGTATGGGATCACTAACTTTTTTTAAAGATTTTAATGTCTTCTATAAAACTGTACATCGCCTTGATATATTGTCAATAATTTCCGCGGCATGTGCGATATAAGGATTGTTTGGATATTTTTTTCACGCCTTGGGTTACTTTATCGAAGTTTTCATACGAGTTCTATAGCCTATGTTCATCAGGGATAAGGTAGAATTAATAAAACTTTTTAAAATATAACTTATTCTAGTACTTCTTCTAGTACAAATTTATATAATATTATTATCATTATAATTTACAATATAAAATTATAAATTATAATGATAATAATATTATATAAGTTTGTGTATTTCTATTTACTTGTTACAAGATAGTTATTTCTATAACTTTGTATTTTTTAGTTTTTGTTATTTCCATTACGAAGTCTTTGTAGGTACATCCGGACATTCGTACCCTGCTTGCCTATTTGTTTTTATATAGTATTGTATTTAGTATTTAAAGTGTTGTGTTTGTTTTGTTTTGTATTCTTACAAAATGCGCTCTTATGCAGTCGTGTGTGACGTCATCGCCAGCCCCAACGGAAGACCAGCGCTGGTTGCTTCAACGCAATCAGCTTTATGCTGAGTTGGGGCTGTGTTGTAGTGAAACAATAGATTGTGTAGTGTAGAAAATTATTCATTAATTTTATGTATATTATGTCATATTGTTTTACATCAACAAATATATTTTCTTTCTTTCTTTCTTCTTTCTTTCTACTTTGTAGATGCATCTTACATTATAAAAAAATAAGAAAATTATAAACGCGAACGAAGTCGCGGGTATCGTCGCTAGTCTATAAATATATAAAAATGAACCCCTATTTCTCTTGTCACTTTAGAACTTGAAAACGGATGAAACGATTTCGCCAATTTTGATTTGATGTGTCAATTAATGTCAGGAGAAAATTCTTATGAAAGAAAAACCAAGAAAAGATGGGAGGTCAAGGCGAGGCCGAAGGCCGAGCTTTTAAGCGAACGAAGTCGCGGGCAGTCGCTCTTATATTATACTTTCGGCTTTTACTCGTCCGAATTTCAAACAAATGTAATCTGTTGGACAATTACCGAGTGCTAGATGTTCTCTTACATATTATTTTAATAAAAATCATCCTTAAAACCACTTCATAGAAGTATTAGATTAGATTATTATATAATTTGCCAGTAATAACATGTCATGATTTTCAGTAATTTTTTGAAGCTTTTTTGTTCCTTTTTTCTAAAGACAGAAGCTATTTTTTCTGGTATCTTTTAGATCTATTTCTTCCATACATGCTTTATAATGATAGTATCGTGTGTTACCTTACCCTCCTTTTAGATTTATTTGATACTAGCTGCGCCCCGTGGTTACACCCGCGTGGTGATGGATAAATGATGATGATGATGAAAATGTATAATACTATATGTTGTTCCAGCACCTCATCTATCTACATACCAAATTTCATTACATCATTCATCCATTCAGTAGTTTTTGTCTGAAAGAGTAACATACATCCATACCTACAAACTTTCGCGTTTTTGTTAGTATTGTTAGTATTATGCGCCTGGTGAACGTGAAAGGCAATGTGTTTGTGTAGTGTTTTTAGTAGGATCTCTTTACTCATCGTCACGCCTTTTATTACGATGTTTACGATTGCTCTACAACGCGCAAACCCCACATATCGGACGTCGGGCGCCGACATGGCACGGTCGGCTTCCTATTCCATTAAAATTTCAAACAAAATGCATGGGAATAAAGCGCAATTTCGAAGCTGCCTATCAGGCGCGGGCGCCGAAATAGCACGTCCGAGTAACGACATACCGTGTGTCCTAAATTGCGCTTTATTCGCATACCTTTTGTTTGAAATTTGAATGGAAAAGGAAGCCGCCCGTGCCATGTCCGCGCCCGTAGCCCGATATGTAAGGTTTGCGCCCAAGGCGTTGCGGCTGACAAGGCACCAGCTCAAACACACACAAGTATAAACTACTAGCGACTCGCCCCGGCAT
This sequence comes from Selenia dentaria, assembly GCA_917880725.1. NCBI lineage: Eukaryota > Metazoa > Arthropoda > Insecta > Lepidoptera > Geometridae > Selenia > Selenia dentaria. The sequence goes on from OU862886.1 coordinate 25,259,046, forward strand.
CGCACAGGTGCAAATAAGAAAAATTGATATCAAATGTGAAGATTGTTTTTTCTACTTACATAAAACCATAAGGCTTTAATAATAAACAGCCTCGCACGGATGGCATTTAGACAATAAATTGAAAAATGTGCAGTTTGTTTTTTCTACTTGCATAAACTTAATAATGTTTTAATAAACAAGTTTGGGGGAGGCATATGTTCAGCAGTGGACGTCCTACGGCTGAGATGATGATGGTGATGATGAAACAAGTTTGCATTTTAAGAAGAGCAGTGATGGCCTACGCGATACGTGGCGATACCACGAGAGATTAGAGAAAATCTTGAAAGACGTAATGCACTTCATTTATAAGAAAACAATAACTGCATATTTTTTTATTTTACTATCTAAGGAAATTTACCCCGAAAATAAACTGCATATTACTTTGAAATAAGTATCTCACTTTTACTTAACTTACAAGTTGTTCAATATGGTTTCCATTGACTCCAATGCATTTGTAGGTCCTCTAAGTTATTAGGTCTCTTCAATTCATGAAAAAATATGAATTAAATTCTAGTTTGAAATAAGTATTATCAATAAAAAAAAATTTTGGTATCCCCCCGCTAATAAGACAAATGATTTTCACACCATATCGACCAAAAAGTTAGAGAGGAGATAAATTTTCTTCCGTATAAAAATTTTAAAAAAGTTGTGAAAATTTGCTATTCCATTCATTTTTGTGATACGATTTCCTTGCAAACATTGATAATGATCATCCATTGGTTTATATCGTACAGATGTCTTTTGTATGAACAAGTACAATTTGAAAAATGTAATAGATACCGACTTCCATTCTATTGTGTTATTGGAGTGTATCACAAAATTTCCTGTACCGAATTTCATGAAATTGAAATGGGACCACACAGGAAGCACCAGCTTTCAAACAAAAAAATTTGAGAATCGGTTCACCCAGTCGAAAGTTATGAGGTAACAAACATTTTAAAAAAATACAGTCGAATTGAGTACCTCCTCCTTTTTTTGGAAGTCGGTAGAAAATAATATGGGTCGATTGCCTTTAAAAGCAAAAGATTTAAAAATTGTAATTATGCACATAGGTTTTTTATAAACCGCTCTTCTCAAAAAAAACACCCTATTTTTTTATAAACCTGCCGTGAAAAATTATCTTACTGATGGTAAAGCCTCATCAACATCCGCGCAGTTAAGTTAGCGAATATACAGACAGAAGATGAAAATGACTTTATTATATAAAACTATACCTGCACCCCGCGGAATCACCCGCGTTGTGATGGTTGATGATGATGATAATGTAATGTAGGTAAACCATTATCATCTTGCCAAATTTCATTACAATACATTTAGGCGTGATAACGTTACAAACAGACATACCGACAGAGTGACAAGTGTGCCAGAGGTACAAACTAACGCGATTTTATAATAATTATTAATTATCTAATAATATAATTATGAGTATTTATTTATATACAGCGTGAAACAGAAAGGTATACTGAAAGGTGTGCATATACAGTGTTTGGTAGAGGGACCGACATACCAAATGAGCGTCTTTGGGGGCCCACTTGGAGATACACGTTGGGCAAAAAAAATCCCAGACACCCCAATTTTTTTTTACTTTTTTTGTGAATTTTCCCTTTTTCTCCGAAATCGTACCTATTTACCACCATACCATTTGTAAAATCTGTTTTAGACAGGATGTTAAAGTACAAAAAAGTACAAAAAAAGTTAAAAGAAATTGGGGGGTCTGAGATTTGTTTTGGCCAACTTGTATTCTCCAAGTGAGCCCCCGAACACGCTCATTTGGTATGTCGGTCCCTCTATCAAACACCCTATATACCTAGTCAGGATTCACATGACAAAGTAGGTAATAAAAGTCAGATTTTGTTGGAATGACCTATTAGACATGTTTATTCTTGGAGTTCGTTGGGGTCAATGAGCTCGGCAAACCTATTCATTTACCTTTGTCACCCTACCCTGCACACGCCCTCGCTCCGCGCCGCATCCCAGCCAAGTCCCGCTTATGTCCATTGTTTACTTAGTCTACGTTCTGGAGGTCATTGCCGTCTTTGGACTAGTTTTTCAGGGATAAACCTGCTTGAGTATTAGAAAAATGTTTCTTAGGAAACTCGGTATTTTCAATACTCCCTGGGACTAGACTCTAGTTAGGTCCCAAATCCTAATTCCTAAATGCATGCAAGCTTCTGGGTGTGTGGTTTTAGTATTACTACTCCTTTTTGTTACATGCTGTATACTGATGTCCGTTCTGCGTTTTATGCTAATACTAGCTGAGCTCCTATGTTTCACCCGCGTGGTGAGGGATGATGATGAAGTTGATGAATCAAATATAGCCTATGTTATTTAGGAATAACGCAGTCTTCTACTGATGAGAGAGTTTTAAGACGTAACCAATGGTATTATATACATAAATCTTTGGACGTAACGAAGACATCAAGAATCAGTCAACATAAATATACAGTTAATAATGGTTCCTACAGAAAGGCAGACAGACATCATCATCATCATCTCAGCCGTAGGACGTCCACTGCTGAACATATGCCTCCCCCATGATTTTCCAAAAGGACCGGTTGGAAGCGGCCTGCATCCAACGTCGTGTCCACCGTGTCGGTGGACGACCTACGCTGCGCTTGCCGGTACGTGGTCTCCACTCCAGAACGTTTCGGCCCCATCGGCCATCTGTTCAGCGTGCTATGTGCCCTGCCCACTGCCACTTCAACTGGCTAATCTTCTGAGCTATGTCGGTGACTTTCGTTCTTCTACGGATCTCCTCATTTCTGATTCGATCACGTAGAGAAACCCCGAGCATAGCCCTCTCCATAGCTCGTTGTGCGACTTTGAGCTTATCTATGAGGCCCATAGTAAGAGACCACGTTTCAGTGCCATAAGTCATCACTGGTAACACACATTGGTCGAAGACTCTTGTCTTGAGGCACTGAGGTATTTTTGACGAGAAGACTTCGCGAAGTTTCCGGAACGCTGCCCAGCCGAGTTGGATTCGACGATTAACCTCTTTCTCGAAGTTGGACCTGCCTAGTTTGACTGTCTGTCCCAGGTAGATGTACTCGTCAACAACTTCGAGAACTGAGTTCCCAACTTATATTGGGGAAGGTACAACATGGGCATTAGACAGACATACCCACAATTAATTGTAAAATGATTGGTTTGTGTTCTAATATATTTCTGTAGAACAATAAAACATATTATTCCTTATGAGTCTTGTCCTAGTGAGTCCTGTCGTGTAGTGTACTTACCTAATTTAAAATTGGAACTATCCGGCATATGACAAGCAAGGAGTTAACAAATTTTTGTTTAAATTTTGAACTGGCTTGCAAATAGAACACTGTGTATTGAAAAAAAAACAAATGAACACAGTAACGCGGGAACTGTATTTTAAATTTAAATAAAAAGTTCTGCCTAGGCACTACGTACTTAGTTTTAATTTCCGGGCATTATTTGAGAAAAGTACTATACACTTGGCCACAACTAGGCATTGACTAACTTACGTTTCGCCTCGGCCCACATTTACACATTCGTCCATCAATGCCTCTTTTGCTGGCCGCTAAAGTAATGTACCTACTATTTACTGAAGGGATACTTGCAGTCTTGTAGCTTTTAGGTACGTCCGTATACGGAGAAAATAGTTCTGCTCTCGAAAAATCTTTGTGGTACCTACGCAATATTAGTGGTACGTAGATACTTATAATAATTAATTGGGCCTTCATGTAAAATATATTAAGGTAGGTAGGTACTTATTACTTAGCTTTTTACTTTAGATATTACAAAATATTTTATGCACTCAATTAAATTCATTTAAGTAGATACCTACTAAAATATACATTGGGCCTCATTCGTGAAAATTCTTTATAAAGTATCAAATAGCTAAACCAAAAATTTATAATTTAGCTATTTGATAGGTACTCGTATATCTACCTACAACTTTTTTCAAACCTATTTTTTTGTTATTAAAAACAAATTTATTAAGTAATTTTTATTATAGAACTATTCTTTACATTTATTTTTCATGATTATTGCTTCCAAATGTTGGCCGTAACTCCAGTTACCTAGTCCATTCGGCCGTTTCAATTTTCAAAAATCACCTTTATATAATATTTTTCCTTATTATGCCACTGGTGGGGGCATGCTCGACACTTATTTATTATAGATAGATGACATTATAGATATCAGTTGAAGTTAAACCTCTTCTTCTTCTTCTTGTTTGTATGGCTTGTAAGTTAAACCTCAACATAGAGATATCAGTTCTCAATCCCAGGCACTCTAAAGCTCGGCAAGTAAATGCATTTGTCTAATACTTATATAATTATTATATAAAGTAACGTTAGTAAAGAAGTTCGAAATATAACATATGCGGGCGTTTTTTATACGCGTGTAACAAAAGACACTGGATAATTTAAAAACAGGGTTAAGGTACCTGCCCTTACTGTCCCGTCCAAAAATTCACTCTGTAGGTATAATCAATATTTCATAATCGTGACTCTGGTATATACGTACTGGTATATGCTACCTCAGACCAAATAAAAAAGTCTTGGTCTGAGTATGCTACTTGCTCGCTTATCCGTTGTGTGGATTGGATAAAAAAACTGACTTGATTATACAAGTCAGTTTTTTATCCAATCCACACAACAGATAAGCGAGCAAGTACTTAGCATTTATAATAGTATTCTCTGATTGTTCATATGATTGTCATGCCATTTAAGTAGGTACGTGTGCAATTTTTTTATTATGTCCATGTAGAAAGCCATATTATAATTTATTATGGTGATATTATTTTAATTAACGAACATTTTGTACTGTAAATTTTAAGTACCTAATATGTAGTTTAAATATTATAAAATCATTTCATGTAGGTAAGTATATGTATGTGTAAACCCACTATTCATACAAAATACTTATATGTTAAAATAAAATTAACCACGGATTGGGGAAGATTTTAACCTAACTGGTACCTACCTATGACGCTGCGAAAATACCTACATTTAGCGTTTGTTTTCAAATCAAGTCTAATCAATTGCTTATCTAGGTATATTGCTACACCAAATTACCTAAAATTAACATTGTTTACACCTATTCTTTTATTTACACCTATCTACCTCAGACAAATTAAACTTTTTTATTTTGTCTGAGCTACTTATGTAGGTACTGTAAATTTGTTACAAAAGACAGCGTCTTCACAATGACAACGGCTTTTTAAGCTATTGCATAGCTTCTATCGCGTGCCTTGAGCGTGGAGACCGAATCCAGAAATTCCGTATCGAAAATAATCTAACACCCCGACTCTATCTATCAATGAATAGCAGAACTTTTAATGACTTTTTGAAATATCACGCTTGTCTCTTTAGTTCAGCAACTCGCCTCTAGACGGCATTGGTTAATAATTATAATTGCATAAGTTGATTTGGCATCTATCGATGAATAGCAGAACTTTTAATGACTTTTTGAAATATCACGCTTGTCTCTTTAGCTCAGCAACTCGCCTCTAGATGGCATTCGTTAAATAATCATAATTGCATAAGTTGATAAAAACAGCTATGCAATAGCTTTACAGCGGCAGTCTCCGAGTGCCACACGTCTTTTTATTCAACATACTGCCGTGTATAAAATCGTTCTTCAAGAACCCTATAAAATAGAGCTTCCTTGCCTCGCCGATGTAAAATAATGAAGAACTCTCACTCTTAAGAAATTGGTGATTGGAATACGCGTGACAAGAGACTAATAATTATGGCAATAATTAATCCTACCTATTTGCAAGTAAAAAAAAAACAAATCAACGCTCGTCTATCGCACTCGTGAAAATGTGTGAAACACGTGCTTCAACAGAATTACGTAGACGAGCGTTTCGGCGCCTCGTCTATTAGATCGAGTGGTGGATAGAGATGCGGTGTAACGTCATTGCGTGGGCCGCCGCGCCCCGCTGCCGCCATGCCGCCGCCACGGTGACGTGTCGTTGCAGAGCATTGGAAAAAGTATCCGAAGATATGTCGCGAGGTATCCTAGAATACTTAAATATAGCTTTGTTCCAATCACTGCAAGCCGCCTAGAATTGTTAAGAAGTAATATATCCCGGAAAGTGCCAGAGTTGCCCAGTCACAATGACCCAAATATAATATATAACTCACTGTTCCATCTTATCAGTGATGAAAAGTGTTTGTACCAAAAAAAATATCTGTTGGTAATCGTGCTAGATTTAGTGAATAAGCAACTCCAGGAATTTATAAAAGTAGGCAAAATTTATATGAATTGTACCATGAAAATCGCATAATCATAATTTTTGTATTTTGGAATATGTCAAATGTTATTCTAAGTTATTTAAACGAGTCTTTTCCTCAGCTAAATCTATTTATTTAAGAAATAAGATCAAAAATTCTATCAATAAAATAAAAATGACGTGGAACATTATAAACAGTGAAACTGGTAGAAATACAGTGCGTAATCGAGACTTTCATTTAAAAATTAATAATAAAGATGTAAGAGCGGATTTGGAGGTAGCCGGCCGAGTTTGAGAATTTCTTCATTAATATTCCTTCTTTAATAACCAAAACTCTAAAATCTTCCTCCATTTCTGCTGATATCTTACTCAAACAAAGTGTAACTGATTGTGACACAACTTTTAAATTTTCAGTAGTTAATTGCAAAGATATTTTAAGCCGTTTGAAAAGTCTTGATACAAAAAAAATGGCAGACCTATGGGGTCTTTCTGTAAAGACCGTTTCTGTAAAGACGCAGGTATAGAACTTATAAAAGATGTGTTTGATGCCCGGGAGAACTCTCAGGATGCCTTAGGTGTTTTTTGTGACTTATCTAAGGCATTTGACTGCGCCCGACTTAATAAACTTGTCAGGAAATTACAACACTACGGTATTAGGAACATGGCGCTCAACCTTTTGACTTCATATTTAAATGATAGAATTCAAAGGATTGACATAAATGGTAAAAAATCGCTCGGCTCTATAATCTCAATGGGCGTTCCACAAGGTTCAATACTATAGCCGTTCTTGTTTTTAATCTATATTAATGACTTACCGTATTATGTAGATAAACATCACGAAATTGTATTGTTTACAGATGACACTTCACTGTTATTCAAAATTAAAAGGCAGTTATTAAACTATGACGATGTTAACAATGCATTAGCTAAAGTTGTGAATTGGTTCAATACAAATAATCTTTTCCTCAATGAGAAGAAAACTAATTGTATAAAGTTCTCGACACCAAACGTGAGACAAGTAGAATCCAATATACAATTGAATGGAACAGGTTTGGACCTTGTGGATTCAACGGTCGTTTTAGGAATTACTATAGACGCTAAATTGCAATGGGGTCCCCACATAAAAAAATTGTCTAGTAGGCTCAGTTCAGCGGCTTATACTGTTAAAAAAATTACACTATTAACTGATGTCGACACAGAATAGTTTATTTTAGTTATTTCCATAGCGTTATGACTTATGGCATACTGCTCTGGGGATGTTCTGCAGATATTAATTCCATTTTTATACTGCAAAAAAGGGCTATACGAGCGACCTACAGTTTAGCTCCCAGAGTTTCCCTTAGACAGAAGTTTAAAGACATAAACATTCTAACTGTCGTCTCTCATTTTATCTATGAAAATCTAATGTATGTAAAGAAAAACATTAGCAGTTTTGATAAAAGGAGTGATGCTCACTCCATCAACACGCGAAATAAGCACAAGCTATCCGTACATGTAACGCGTCTCCACAGAATAAGTCATTCTTTTATGGGACAATGTATACGATTCTATAATAAAATTCCCAATGTTATCCGAGATTTGCCTACTAATAAGTTTGAAACTGCTATTAAAACTAAACTCTGTCAATAAGGTTATAACAAAATTTCGGATTACTTGGAGGATAAAACAGTTTGGGACTGATCACTCCAGGATCAATCTGCTCGTGTGCTAAGATGTCAAAGTGTAGCGTGTCTTGCCCTACTGATACCATGATTATGTTCTCTTTTGTAAGGCAACACACTGGAGCTAATATTTGTAGTACCTAAGTAAAAACATTGTAAAAACATCTATATAAAAAAAAGGCCCCGAGTTTCTATATATTTTGGAACGCGGCGGTAGTCTTTAAATTACATTATAATGAAAAATTGACGTTCATAAGTGCGTCTTTGATGCCTAAATTGAATAAATGATTTTGACTTTGACTTTGACTTTGAATTTGTTCACCATGCAAATATCGTCCTAACTATAGACAACGCTTGTTTGGCCAGTAAAAATACACAGGTGGTAGAACTTGGTACAGTATTTTTGTAGCTTTATAAAACGCCTTGACCATTCATTCTACATGTGTCTGTTTTCTACTACAAAACTTGTAGCTTTAGTATTCAGTTAGGTTCCTGTTTTGTAAATGTCAAGTTAAGATACAATATATGTAAAGTTGTGGCGACATTCTATTCGCAGCTTTCAAGGAATTAATTCGTGCGACAATCATCAGTCTATAAAAATATTTAACAGACTGGACGTGTACCTACTCGTGAAAGCTATTATGGCCATCTAATTACTATTTATTCTTTTCAAACTAAATAATCAATAATTCAGAACCAATGCCTATTATTACCTATACCTATCACCCATAAGTACCTAATCACTTTAGATGAGAAGCTTGTGATGACAAGCTACTAAGTAAGAATGTTGTGGTTCAATCATTTTATTTTTTTAATGATCATTGTAAGCGTATGTGTTTATGCATTTTTTTTAAACATGTCACATTCAGTGTGATAACCTTATCGTCTCTGAAAATATAAAATTCCGAATTTTAAGTAGTATGTGAATTTATACCTACTTCATTCAAATTCTTGAAAGTAAATTACTCAATAGTTTTTGTATCATAGATAGGAATGGAATTTTGAACACTATTTTTTTATGCAATCAAGTGACAAGACCGGCAAGCGTAGTGCTTATACTACGCCCATGTCAGTTGCACTGCCACTCAGAGCTTAGAAATGATGTTTGCAGGGGACTGATTTGCGCTTGCCGCTCATCACATTGAGACAATGGTTTTTAAGTCTCTTTCGCCCACCTTGCCACAGTGCCCATTCACACGTTAACACAATAATACTTGCGTACTATTGCTTCGCCGGAGAATATCTGGCACTGCAGTGGTACCGACTAAAACGGCATCTTTTACAAGAGGCCTACAACCAGAAAGTCACGTTTCTTTGTCGCTTGCGATTCGCAACCCGACGGCGTAGGCAAAATGCTTTTTCTCCATTTCCTATCCTTGATGGTCGGTCTTGGAGTGGTGGAAGGTGGTATGAGACTACACCTAGAATGGTGACTGGCTGTTAAAAAATAGCTAACGGAACACACCATCCCACCATTTACCAGAAAGTACCTACCCTACCACCATGCTGAGGATATTATAGGCATACCATATCTACTAGGTACTCTATCTACTTCAGCATAGTACCTATACATATTTGAGACAAAGTCGAAGAACTAGTATCTTATTCATGGACATATTCTGGATAATTAATATTCTCGTTATTATTTTGTAGTAGTATCATGAAGTAATATCAGTACTATATTATTTATGTAACGAACAAGAAAAGCATATTGCAATGATTTCTTAGGCTTTCTCAAGGTACTACAGAACAATGGAGACTTTGGTATTTGTCGTGGCCACTGCTTTATGTGTGCAAAAACATATTCACAAATCTGTATCATTGTAGCCTTTTATTTTATAGCTGTAATAGACTGACAACTGTCAAACAACTGATGAAATACTACTACTACCTACTATTAATCCGTAATTTATCAGTTACCTGTAGTACCAAGTAGGTAGTATTACTACTTATTATGTTTTTACTTACCTATAATCTGAAACTATTTTAAAATCATCAGTGCCTATTTAGTAATTGCATAAACGATAACGCAACAGTCTCACGCTGTCTCTGTTGTCTATACGTGTACTGTTGTGTAGTAACCCTAAAATAACAAACAATATTCTTCTTCTTCTTCTTCTTTGGGTGCCTCTCCAATACTGGAGGTTAGCCATCATCCTTCTAAAGTTTAGAAGGATGATGGCGAATCGGATAGGATCTGTTCAGTTTAGAATCTAAACTGAACAGATCTTCAGCTCTTCTTATCCCGGTCCATTGTCGGATGTTGCAATAACTCTATACCTACAGTCTCTTATAATAACTTCAGACGTTAACACTCACTGAATTATTTTACTTTAGGTTCCGTCCTGAAAACAACATCATTGTTTCTTTATCGGTTATAAATACAGTAAGTAATACCAGTCAACCAATTAAAACGACAATTTATGCCGCAATTTATCCTCAGATTAATCGTCTCACGTGCGGTGTTCGTGGAGCGGAGACATAGCTAGTCGGCGGAGTCTCTGAGTAGAGTGTTATTTGGACGGGCCGACCCCATCACAGCACGGCTCAGCACGAGTCACCAGTCCACCATCGAACGTCGCGTGTGGTGCCGGTCTTCACGATCACCATTGCTGATCCCAGTCGAAACGGCTACATAATCGAGATCGCGACGAATCCACCACTGACTAAATATAATCTAGAATTTTTGGAATGACCTCATTTCTGTGCGTCACGAACATTTTTAACCTTTCTGTAGTTTGAAGTGAATGCATTTACCTGATCTGGGAAGCGACCGTGACGGATACCAAGGCTCCCTGGTAGGTATGTCAAGGACGAAGTTGATTTATGAAGCCGGTTTGAGTCGGCTTGTCGGTAAACAAACAATGACCGGCCGGTAAATGTTCAAATGTTTAATACCTATATAGGTGTAATGTTTACCTATTCTAGGCTATATACCTAATCTACCTGTAACCAAGAAAATTATGTGTGTGAAGAGGTTTCTTGTTGATGGTAGGTACCTACTTACTTAACTACTTACCATAGAGTAGTTAGAAATGTTCTTACAACATAGACAGATGTACATACATAAATGACATGACAATGACATTCAATAGTTGAGATGCCATTGGTAGACAGTTAATAGACTAAACAAATTAGTGAAACTATTTATTGCAATAATGAACATTCACGCTGAACGCAAAGTACCTACCTACCTACTCGGAATTTCATAAAAATAATACCTATCATTTCAACTAAAACCACAGCTAAAACTGTATGGTTATGCAATGCCTAAAACTCTTATATTTTATGATAAGCTACGTATTATTAAATGTATACTTATATTACCTACCTTGTTGATATGCGAGTCTGTCCATAGGTATAGGTACCTACCTACCTATGGACACAGTATATATGTAGGTACGTACCTATCTTGTGCAACACAGTGTTGAGTGTAGTGTAGGTAGATACACTTGCCTAATCCAAAAGCGGAATATAGTGCAAACGTTTCAATTTAACCAATAGAATCGTGCTTCCAGAAATTGTATTGTTTGGTGGGCCGTATCGGCCGTGCGGTCTACAGAATAAATGGCGCGTGCCTTACATTACCTACCTACCTTGGTTGGTACCTACATCAACGTCAATGACACTTCACGCTTACTTGTTGAGAGCTTTACTTTTAAATAAAATTTTACCTAAGTATTGTCTGGTTAAAAAAGGACAAGTAAGTAAATATAGATGAGGAAATTCTACTACAATGTCTTATCTATCTATAATTTTGTATATATATTATTTGGGGGCACGGCAGTGCCCCCGACAAGTCGAGCAAAAAAGCGGCACGGGGCGCGGCGGTGTGGCGCGGCCGTACCTATACCTACCTACCATACGTTTCTCGAAACATTTCAGCCCTTTTCAACCCCCTCTAACTTCGTTTTGGATAAAACTAGAAGCCTGAATTTTTAGTACCAAAGCACGCGTTGTATAAGCACGGTATGTTCTAAATTTCATTCAATTTGAACCAGTTTAAGAATTATAACTAAGTAGGTACCTACCTACCTAGTCAAAGTTTTAATTTTGTCACTCACTGACTGACTGATCATCAAAACTCTAAGGCACTTCTAGCAATAATGGAAGCTTGAAATTTGAAAAACAATTAGTGTTTAGTGTAGGTATAAATGGAGGAAAAAAATTTTTTTTTTTGCAATTTCGGTCCAGTTTTCTAAATACACCAGCTGCATAAATAACTTTGTAATCCTATAATAATGTATAGGATACAAAGTTACATTTGCAGTTAGCTCGTTGCGTACCAAATACGTACATTTACGTTCGTTTCATTCATAATCTTTTGTTTTAATTATCACGTAGGTATAACGTGAAGGATAAATCAGTGTACCTGTATGTACCTATATTCAGTAATCTGTGCCTATACGTATACTGTAATGGATAATAGGTGTAAGTATGTAGGTAGGTAGGTACCTACCTAGAATACAATCTTTGTGAATATAGACTAAGAAGCATTTGTCGTCCAGACTTGTAAAATATTATAACACTAGCTGGTTTCCGCGACACCGTCTGCGCTGGATTAGTAGGTAGGTAGGTACTTCGAGTAGCTTATTCTTCTCCAAAGCCATATTATAACAAAATGTCATAATATTTATAGGTACATGGTTATAGTAAATTTAAGTATTTACAATCAGTAAACACTAATAATAAAATACAGTACCTACCCACGTACATACAAACATAAAACTAATCACCATGGAAAAAAAACTGCCATTAAATTTCATCACCCTTGACGGTCGCCCAGCACGTTTAGTGTATCGAGCTGTCAAAATGATAGCGTGCTTTTGACTAAGCTATCTGAAACTGACACAAACTTTGACAGAAATGCCATTATGATCTTAACGTAGGCCGAGATCTTGTTAGTTTGACTATGCTGTGCCCATGAATATTACGCTTTTCACTTGCGTGGTGATGGATGATGATGATGATGAAAAGTATCCTATGTGTTAATCCAGCGCGTCATCTACCTCTATACCAAATTACATCAAAATTAGCCCCGCCGTTTGATCGTGGTAGAGTAACAAACATTCACACATCCATACTCAGAGAGTTGAATACAACTCTCAACACTATACAAATACAGGTAAAAAATCTTAGTCCATATTCACAAACTTTCGCGTTTATAATATTAGTAGGATCAAAGCCTCCAAAAAGAGACAAACCCGTAGAGACAAGGAGTGAGCTTTGTGAAATACTGTAGCTGAAGAACCACAAAATAAGAAAAGCTCATTAAGATAGAGAGTGGGCTTTAATAAAATCCGTTGTTAGTATTCAAGAAGTAGAATTATTATTAATTTATGGTACCTACCGGAAAGGGAAAAAACTAGGACTATCTACAAAAAGAAATGAGATGCCATCAAAACAAAACCTATAAAAAAAAACAAGTCTCGCACAATTCAGTCCTTCTACCGTAAAAAGTTGTGAGATACATGTAATACCACATCGGTTAATTTATTCAGTCCTTACTTAAGGGAACTTTTTAATTAGCGAACCTAACAGCATCTTATAGAGACCATTATCTATTCTCTAATAGGGAGCATTTTATGGATGTTTTGAAAATACACCAAACACCGTCTTTTGTTTCAAATTCATTACAAACGCGCCTTTTTTTCTTTTGTTTTTCTTTGTGCTGTCTGAGGTAACCAGTTCTATTTTCGAATAAACTCTCTTCGTACCGTAACTAGTTACTCCGTTCTAAGAGTTACCGTACACATTTTAACGTTCCAAATCTAATCACTTTACGCTCATGGGAGTTTTATAAAAACATTATCTCGTTCGAGATTGCGTGATATGTAATTGGACATTGTCGAGCAAAATGTATTTATGTGCATACATTTAGGAACAATGATACCTATAATAGAAATAATTAGAGACTTATGTTCATTTAATACAAACAAACAATAATGTATACATTATAACGATAGTTGCTATAAATGACTTTTGTATGGCTTTGAATTTTAGACTTTCAATTAATACCCAGCTCACTTGTTAAGACACAATTATAATATTATGTTTTCATTGAGAAAAATCTCTTGTTTGAGTGATTGCCCACTGTGAGTGATTCCAAATCACTTTTAGTCCCTAGGGATTAAAACGCTATTTTGTTCCCTGTTTACGATGGACAAACTAGCCCTTTTCTAATAGATGTGATACTTTTCAGTTTGAATAAAAAAATTCAACATCTTCCACCATACGGATGAAACCGCGACCGCAGCTAGTAAAATATATGTTTATGTATTATTATACTATGACATGGCATGCTTGATTTACACTTCAATTTCGATAATATTTATATAAAAAATATAACAATGGTGAGATTGATTTCAATGTTGAGATTGATACACATCTGCTACCTACTGCCACAGTATAGCTAATAATGATACTACTTATAACCAATTTGTGAGAGTCAGTTCTCATAACATGGTATTCTGTGACTTACCTACGTACGTACAGTCGCCTGCAATAAGATGTATACATTTAGTAATTTTGAAAACTACGATACAGTAGGTACTACATTCTGTAACAATGTAGATTAATTTTAAGCAATATAATAATATAAATAACTTAGTTTTAGATTATGTTTCATGTACATTTTTATAAATTATGCTGAGGCACTTTTGAAAATTCTGAAATGTATACATCTTACCGCAGATGACTGTACCATCGTCATATTTTTGTAGTATCCATTATGAGTATGATTGCTTGTTTTTTGTTATTATAATGATAAGTTTTAAGATCTCTTTTGCCAACGACATGACAAAGGAGATACTTACAATTACTGTAAAAACATTTTTACCAAAAAATGGAATCGACCTCAACACAAAAAAATTTTGAATAACTTGTTGAAGTCGTTACCATGATAATTCAAAAGCACCTATTATTACAATATTGTACGCATGGTACCGACTTCGACAAGTTATTTCACACTTTTTAGTGTTGAATTCGGTTCAATTTATTTGTTATAACTAATTGTTCCCCCTCTTTACTGGCCCTTGCTACTTACGGGACGAGATACGGCACTGTCATTGACCTTCAATTACGATATCATCAACATAGTTGTTTTTTTTTCTGTTATTGGATTTAAAATCAAAAACTGCTTGACCGAATTTGATGAAATTGAAATGGAAATTTCGGAAGAATGAATCTATCAAAAAATATTTATTATCAAAATCGGATTACACTGTAAAAAGTTATGCATAATCATACATAACAAATACAATTTGAAAAATTTAATACCGAGTTTCATTCTATTTAGTTATTGGAGTGTAACTCAAAAACTACTGAACAGAATTTGATGAAATTTAAATGGGACCACACGGGAAGCACCAGCTTTCAAACAAAAATTTTGAGAATCGGTTTACCCTGTCGAAAGTTATGAGCTTTGATTATATAATCAAAGGTTATGAGGTAACAAACATAAAAATAAAACAGTCGAATTAAGTACCTTCTCCCTTTTGGAAGTCGATAGAAAAAATAATACGCGTCGACTTGACAACCTCCACCTACGAGTATTTATTGGAAATCCGTTGAAAATAAACGATATAATTTCGAATTGGACAGGAAATTGAACAACAATCGCTATGGTTGATTTTGTTTTATTTTCCTGGATTTATGTTTCTTCGAGTACTTACAAAAGAAATAGTGGTGGTTTATGTTCGTAATGGCGCACGAGTGTAGACAAAATGTATGACCCTTTTTGCAACAAAAAACCTTTTTGTTTAGTAATGCGTTAACCGTAGACCCGTACACTCGCTAGTCGCCATATTTGGCCAATAACACAATAGATTTCTTGGAATTCATACCTACCACTTTTCTTGGAATTGCGACATGTATGGTTAAGTAAGTAGGTACCAAAATTATTATAGTAATGCATCCACCGCTTCACTAAAACGTGACTTTAGACAGGCCAGTGACTTAATGACAGACTTATTACATTATGTACAATAAATAAATAAATAAATGTTACTGTGACTTGCCCGACTACTTGAATAAAATCTCAATTGACGCAACTTTTTATTTTACTATGAAGGTATTTCACTATTTTTTTGTAGTGGCAGGACTATTGCTGAGTCTGCCTGCGGAAGTACTACACCTTTAACAGCTATTCAACCGTGAAGCAGTAGTGTGCAATCATTACTGTGTTTCGGTTTAAAGGGCAATCTTTCTAGCGAAGTCATAAGGCAAAAGGACATGCGCAGTGCGTTGCCGTGAAAGGTTTGAACGGTTGTAGTTTAAAATTCTAGATGGCGCTGAACGTTAGGTAAACGTGACGCTTATCATCAGCCGACCAATTTTCTCGTTACGTCAATGATTGTTTTACACAAAAGAAATGACATGACAGTGGTTAAGAGTTAAACTATTACCAGGAACTTTATGCTACGGGTTAAAACCAAACTAAGTGTTTTCTTTATCAGTGTACTCTATACCACAGAATAAGGCATATTACTACTTAACAATATCATAGAATAAATATGGCTATGCATACTCATTTGTAATTAAAATTCAAGGTTTTCTCAATATTCATCTCCAAAATTTTCTAATTACCGTGATACAATATGTTACTCGTACTATTAAAACAATGTGAAGCTGTCACAATAATTTTGTAAATGAAAATGTTTGTGTGTAGTTACTTCTTCACTCTGGAACGGCTTAAAGGACTTGGAGGCTCCAATATAATTATATAATTTCCCAATATAGATAGGAAGTAGCTTATACCATTATAAGCACTCCGTAGTACTATTATTAAATTATTCTATGCTTATACCCAGGACATACGGAGCCGAAACGTGGACACTGACGGCTCGAGTCCACAAGCTTAAGGTCGCTCAGCGGGATATGGGATATGGAAAGGGCTATGCTCGGTGTTTCTCTGAGGGATCGCATCTGAAATGAAGTGGTCCGTCAGAGAACCAAGGTCATCGACATAGCCCACCGGATCAGCAAGCTGAAGTGGCAGTGGGCTGGCCATATTAGCCGTAGAACCGACAACCGTTGGGGTAAACGAGTTTTAGAGTGGAGACCGCGTCTCGGCAAACGTAGTGTAGGACGTCCTGAGGCACGGTGGAGTGATGATCTGCGCAAGACGGCTGGCAAAAACTGGATGCGAGAAGCCCAAGATAGACCTAAGTGGCGTGCAATTGGAGAGGCCTATGTCCAGCAGTGGACTGCTACAGGCTGATGATGATAATGATACCCAGAATCAATATACATATAATTAGTCGCGTAATAAGTCCTAGTCATATCCTAATTTAAATTTCGAATACAGTAAAAGCTCCTTATTCGCGGACTATATGTTCCATAAATATGCTGCGAATACAGAAACCGTGAATACGGGAATGGTAATTTATATGGAACTATAGGGGACACGTACCTACCTAGGTGACAAAATAAAAAAAACAATATATAAAAAAAATCTTTTTAATTCAAGTTTTTTACATTTTGATTAATTATCTAGGCAATGTTTTGAAGAATTTTTAATTTTCTCTTGCTTGGCAGTTTTTAAAAGCTCCTTCAATGCAGACTGATACGCAGCAGTCGCACTAGCAATTCGCCATTTAAAAATAAGAGGCAAGAAAGGTAGAGATTGTAGAGACGTGTTACTCGATCACAATTTTTGTAACGAACGTGAAAGACGAAACAATAAAATAAAACACACAAAGCGGTTTTTACCATAGAACAGTACAGCAAAGCAAAATTTATTCATTATTCATTAATTAAAATATAATTTATTCATTAAGTAATAAGGTTGCTTTCATTCTGTTTGTTTACATTCTCAAAAACACCGGTCGCGGCGAAGGCTGCTTATGCCAAAGTCCTCGGCGATATCATACTTTGGGCAATCTGATAATAAGATCTATTTTACTCTTTTTATTAGTCCATTTGACGGCGTTTACAAAGGATATTGGGTTGGATACCTATTCGTTCCTAATCCTTTTATTATTATGTATCTACTTATTAGATCCGCGAATGAAGAAGTTTTAGCCGCGAATATAGGAATGGGGTCGCATATTTTTAATCCGCGAATTGTGAAACCGCGAATCTAGGAAGCGCATAAAATGTTCGAACTGATTTACAAAATGAACTTTCGTTTAGCAGCACCTTAGAATAAAGAAGAAAATAACTCGAAAATACTTAGCACACAGTACACAACATAGACGTAGTCCAGTCAAATTAGGATAAAGTATGGAAATAATTCTAAAAGTTCTAGATTCTGCTGGAATCATTAGAAAACACATCTAGAAGTATCGCCTCGGTTTGCACCGTTTCTAGCATTTAACCATGTTAAATATATACAGCCTTACTTATAAACGCTGCTTAACTTTAAATGACGTTATTTAGTACTGCGTTAAGGAAAATTGTTCTGCGCTGTACTAAGTGACGTTATTTAAATTTAAGTGACGTTTATAAGTAAGGCCGTAGGTATTTATAAACTTTAACGTTTCGTTAATCAGAAAAATTCAAAGAAGTTGGAATAGTTTATTGTATTTATGAATAAAGACTCCCTTTATGTATAATGAATTACAATAAAAAAGTCGTGCGCCGTACGGAATATTTTTTATTGTTTATTTTTTTATTTGGGGCACTAGGAAAATTGTGAAGAACGGTGCAAAATAAGCGGGATAAACGTTCAGCTAATTTTGTACCAATGTGCAAGCTGGGGATCATATATTTTCTACAGACTTCCAAAATAAGGAGAATTTTCTCAAGTCGACGTGTATATTTTTTAATGTATACTCACGCATAAGTTCTTACGGAGTAGTCCGATTGTAATTTTTTTATTTGTTTTGGTAGATTATAGGTACGGCTGAGGTAGTCCGGACAATTGGTTTTTAGGTTACAATCTAATAACTGAAAAGTGTTTCGCCTATCTCGATATATCAATTACGATATCATCGAGCGAAACTTGACCGAATTTGATAAATTTAATATGGCACTACCTCTGACATAATATACTCTAACAAACAAATAAATAAAATCAGACCCATCTGCGGAAAGTTTTGCGTGATTATACATAAAAAATATACACCTCGACTTGAGAAAATACTCCCGTTTTTGGAAGTCGGTTGAAAAATACTTAGTAAGAAAGTAGATTATAATAGGCACTAGTTTATGTAAGTATAGTATAAAAATATAAAGAACCACTCTTTCCTGAATGAAGTTATGCAAAGTATTTACTCGATTTGACCCTCTTCCGGAGGTTTACTTTTATTGGGATTAAGTTAGACATGATTCTTAAAGCATATTAAACCATAATAAACAAAAAGACCCACATTTGCGAACTATTTCCACTCTTTTGCAAAATATCGCATAATTTGACTGGACTAAAGTGTAACCATCCAGGAAGTACCTAGGAACCATCGCACCACCTTAGAATAAAAAAGAAAATCACTTAGCTCATTAAAAAATGGGGTATTAGTAACGGTCATCAACTGAGATAAGTAGGTACCTTTTACCTATATACAATTAACTACTTTTGTTTTCCTATCTAACCAATAAAGACTACTTATTCAAATCCTCTACAAAGTCTTAATGGATTGCGATAATCATACTCAATGCGGATAAAGCCAGCAGGCAGCAGCAAGTTACCAATAACATTGAAAAGTGTAATTCAATAGATTTCTTTCAGTTTCTACTCGTAGGTACCTACCCATTTGCCAAGCGTATCTAAATACTGTTTGCAATTAGTACTTATACTGTGGTCGAACGGCCTTGACTGTGTAGTAAATAACTATAATTTATGCTATGACACAATCTAGTCAATGATGTCATTGTAGCGAAGTGAGAAACAGTAAGGAACATAATATATTACTACGTGGGTGAAATATAATAAAAATGGTACAATATTGTACTGCAGTATAATGTATACGTTGCCAGTTGCTACCCAGCTAACTACTAGGTATGTGGAAATACTGGAATCAGTGTTATCAGATTCGCGTATGTTTTATACCGATGTTTCGAACGCTTTCACACAATAGGTACGATTATAAAATGTTATAATAATACGTGTAAATCAAACACCGATTGACCAAATTTGATATTTAAACGGGAAAACCTCGAAAGTATATTCTACCAAACAATCTAGTACAATTTGAAAAATTTAATACCGACTTCCATTCTATTCAGTTAATGGAATGTGACTCAAAAACTACTGGACCGAATTTAATAAAACTTTCATGGGACCACACGGGAATCACCAGATTTCAAACAAAAAAATAATTTTGAGAATCGGCCTCTTTATATTCTATGGAATCGGTTTACCCTATCGAAAGTTATGAGGTAACAAACATAAAAAAACAGTCGAATTGAGTACCTTCTCCTTTTTGGAAGTCGGTAAAAAAGAATTATCAAAACCGGACTACTTTGTATAAAAAGTTATGCGTGATGCAATAAAGAAATATAATCGTCGACTTGAGAACCTCCTCCTTTTCTTGGAAGTCGGTTGAAAATATCACATAGGTTTTGACTCCCATATGAAATCGCAAATTATGCGAAAATATGCGACATATACGGCCATATCTTTTGATCGCGTTGACGAGCATTTGATCAAGAATTATTAGATTAAATTTTTAATTGGGCCGAAAAGGGCATACAATGTGGGACGAAAGCAGAATTTGTTTTGTGGGCCGAACTTCCCTGGAACGGATATGGCACAAATCCTTTAAATCTTAATTTCAAATTGATATATCTCTACGCGTTCCTGAGAAGAAGGATTTTGTTGGCAGAGAGAGTCAGACAGACTGACAGGTGGATAACAAAGTAATCCTATAGGTTAGTTTATTTTTTGGGGCATGGAATCATAAAAACTAATGTCCTGTCCCATAAAAAAAAATCTAGGCTACTTTTGAAATCTATACTAATACTAATTACTAATATTACTAATAATATTATAAAGAGGAAAGATTTGTATGTAAGTAGGTTTGTAACGAATTGGCCCAAAAAGTACTGTACCGATTTCAAAAATTCTTTGTAATTGGAAATCTACATTCAACCTGAGTAACATAGGCTATATAAGATTCATCATCATCATCATCATACATCACCGCGCGAGTGAAACTGCGGAGAGCGGCGCGGTCGTACCCTGATAATAGTAAAAAGCAGAATCTTTAAACACCGAGTGTAACGAAACAGTTCGATAATAATCTATGAAAAAAAAACTTAGGTTAGAAAAGGAACAGGCAAAGAGTAATAACCGAACAGAATTCATAAATATTACTCGCTCTCTGCAGAAAAAAATCCTAAATAGGTGCATAAAAATAAACTTTCACGTCCAAACTCTTTTTTTTTAAAACAAAAATTTTCAGCGATAACACTATATAAATTTTTAGGTAATACATAGCCAACATATAGTACTAAAGTAGTAACCAGCAGTTTTTTTCAATTGTGTTAGTATATATCGAAAGATATTAAGAAAACGTACAAAATTACCGCATTTTCGCATTACATCATCTAATCTAACAAGCGATTTTCAACCTTACGTAAAGCAACGTAAATTATTTTAAAATTGGGGTTGGACCGCGTCTTAATAATGTTCCAAGACGCCCTAGATCACGGTAATATTAACAATCACGTTGCCGTGCCTAGACGGTGCAGCCGATGTCAATTTATACGCATAACAACAAACTTATGTTTATTTTAAAAGATAGATTAAACTCTGTACGTTTATAACACCGCTTATGTCATCAGTTAGCACGTGATAGAAAAAAAAAACGTATAAAAACACGCAAGCAATTTTACTGATAAAACAGAACACTTGACCGAATTATGAAATAGGTAGGTACGAAGAGCAATTACTCAATGAAATCATTGACTATTAACGGTTCTGGGACTATGGGTAGGTCATGATATGATATGGTTATGATCGTTGACCACGCAATTTCGAAACATTATGCGCGTAGTCGTGCCGAATTCGGAAAGACTATTTTTTTTAATTTGGAATGTTCCTAGTGTCAAATGGCTAAGCCATATTTGCAGACTTTACCAAAAGAGGAATACTTTTAAAGGGGTGCGTAATTTACATTAGTATCTACCTAAGTATTTGCATTCGACAGGATAATAAGTAGGTATTATTTTTCAAAATATACCCTACTTGCTGCGCTCCGCGGTTTCACCCGCGTGGTGAAGGATGAGGATGAATTCAATACAGCGTATGTTACTCAGGCATAATGTAGCTTTATATTCGTGACAGAATTGTTTGAATCGGTTAAGTAGTTTTAGGTGTATCCATTACAAATAATCATATATCTTTCCTCTTTATTATTAGATAAGGATTAATACCAAGGTATGAATAATGTGGCCTGGTTTGTACCGGCGCGTTACTATTACTATACCATTGCATATTTCAAAATGGAAAAGTATTTATTGTTACATAACTGGTAATAGTTAGACATGCGGACTTCGTTGTTGATATTGACATTTTCTACAAAACTGTAGTACATCACTTTGCTCTATTATCAATAGCAAATACTAATATTAACTAGTCAATAGTTACCGCAGCGTACGCGATATAAGGACTTTTTTGGTATTCTTCCACACCATGGGACGTAGTAACATATTTAATCTGTGCCATGGGTTACATTATCGAAGTTTTCAAACGGACCCGTAACTTTTTTGAAAACATTATGTTGCTTGTTTAAGGAAATTTGGATTCTAATGGTGAAATAATTTTCAAATCGGTCCAGTAGTTTCGGAGCCTATTAATTTCAAACAAACAAACAAATATTTCGTTGTAATAATATTACTACTGCAGATGTAGAAGTGCAGATGTAGATAAGTCTGTGCTAAGTATTGAATAAAAAATATGAGTCGTATAACTTGTATTATGGTTTAACTATGGACATGTCGCTCAGCGACAAAGCCCATGACAAAATAAAGCAATATGAGTCATCAGCTCAAACTTCAAGGTTTAGAATGATTAAAGCATCAAGTTTACCAAAATGACCAGCACTAAAACAACTAACACTAGGTAACCTAGGTAACCATATTTATCATGATGTAATAGCTAAATGAAGAGGTTGCTTAGGCCAAGGCGCTGTGAGTTCGGAGCTTTTAATTTATTTCATTTGAAATCAAGCAAGTGAATCTCGTAAAAACGTATAAAATTCATAATAAAATAATGTTCACTATTCAACCGTCAGTGTATGTGTATCAAAAATTGCTATTATATTTCATGAAAAATACAATTGTGAATTGTATTTTCAGCAAAACTGTTTTAAATAGAAAATTAAGTGGTATATTTGAATTCCGTCAATGTGTACTGAAAGTAAATCTCTGCTTATTAAATAAAATGCTTTAAACCTTCATTTTTATCGACGTCATGAATTGACAGCACCTTAAGTCAAACAAAATGATTACTTACCTACTGATCAGCATTTAAAGTAGTTGCCCAATACCTTGTATGGCGGTGTGGATATTGTACCCACTAGTGTTTGGGTGTTTGGTTTGGTAGTTAGGTGTACTAATTAGCATGTATTGTTTGCTAGCACAATAGTACATAATAAATAATAGTACAGACAATAGCCAGGATATCTTTAAATCTATGACAAAATTCTGTCCTAAAAAAAGCTTAATCACATAATGTACCGTGATTCCGAACACAGAACCAGTTCTTTAAACACTTTACGAGGGGAGTCAAATGTATTCTCGGTATAAGCATGAAAGAATAAGCAGAAAATTCTGAATAAAATTTATTGTACAATGTAGTCAGTCTCCTAGGATCTGAACACACTTATTGGTCCTGGAAAATAACTTTACAATTTTATCCAAAAAATATTTTTCTTCCTGGTCTGAAAAATAATCGTTAATTGCTGCCTTTAACTCGTCATCGTCGGAAAAATGCTTGCTTCGAAGTTCTTTTTTGAGATTTGGGAACAGAAAGTAATCACTAGGGGCTAGATCCGGGTTGTAGGGTGGTTGATAGATTTCTTCAAATCCGCAATCCTGTACAGCAGCATTGGCAATGCGCGCCCTGTGAACAGTACTTATATACATATATATCACTTCTATAAGTACATAATATTATGTCAGTAATGTAATGGTTTTAGTTTAAGTTAAGTTTAAGTTAAATTTAATAATTAAATTTAAGTTTAGTTTAAGTTCACGTTAATCCATTTGGATTATTACAATGAGGATGAGGGGATGTTGGTCATACATTACATTGCATTATATTTTTTTTAATGCATTTTTCAGAGACGACAATGGGTCCGTTACATTGTTTGTACTATTTACCTATTTGTAGCATATTTATTTATATTTACAATAGAAACACAGGACAGTTTTTTTTCTCCTTACTCCTCAAAATTATTTGTAAGTTGTAACCCAATTTTATACTTTGTAAGTGGACTCATGCGTTTGTACATTTGCCATTCCTCAAGTTACATAATGAAATAAAGTAGCATCAAATAAGATTTTCATCCAAGTAGTCGGAGTCAAGTAACAGTGTCCGTCCAGATGTTACGTTCTAGTAAGATGGTGAATCCATTACTAAAATTTGCTAATGGGATGACAAGGAAAACACACATACAACATTTCATGAATGTGATCATCTTGCCTGCACTCGTGCACGCATTACGAACGTGAATATTAATATTCCACCAGCACCAGCACAAAATTTACACGTTAAAACTAGAAGAAACACAAATCTAGGAAAATGAAGAAAACCAACGATAGCTTTGTTGGGTTTTTTTTCCCGCCATCAAAATTAATCATAACTCTTTTATACCGGGTAAACAGGGGTTACTTTGTGACAGTTTTTGAAGCTTTTTGCAAACTTTTTTGTGTGTTGCATTGCATAACTAAACAGGTTTTACCATCTTGGCGATATATTTAATCGATTTAGAACTCGTAGCATTAACCAAAACAGCATTATTCCCATGTTATGAAATTTTAATGTGTGGCAAAAAAATACCCCGGGTGTGAGGTTACTTTGTGACGCATTACTAAATGGCCTGTAACTTCATACTGAGCAAACACAGGCAAAAATAAACCCCGTTTAGCTGTTTGTGCAACATCTTAGAAAATAATAAAAACATATAAGTTGCCAGTTGTACTGGAAAAAATATCTAAAATGAAAAATCATTTTGTGCTGTTTATAAAAAACGACATTTATTATTTACAAAATTAAATCAGACAAATCTTGGAATTCTGAAACGTCATATCATAATGACCTCTTTTTGTAACCAGTTTAGATTCCATTATTTTTTATCACCATGTTCGCTTGGTACCATATGTAATCACGTTATTCGAGCCATTTCAAAAATTTGTTACCCTTTGGCATAGTGGTGTGGTGATATAGGTGCCGGTATTTCCCGGGAAATATTGTCCTTCGTTATTGACCATGTAATTGACAATGACATAATCGCCTTCTTTGTATGTATATTCCATTTTCATTCATCAACTTTCTGAGTGTCTTCGATTCAGTCTTCGATTCATACCAAATTTTGGCACAAAGTTCCCCCTATGTAGTATTTTTTTACAAATTACGAAAAAACTCATTCAATATTTTAGCAATCAAAAGCAATAAAACTATAGCCTTGTCTCTTACAAATTTAACTCAAGAATAACATACCCGTAGTCCTGAACAGCGCTTAGTTATTTGCTTTCAGAACAAAGTTTGTAGGCTTCACAGAATTCCGCGAAAACTAGCTTGAGAGTAAATTCATCACAATTAAAAAAATACTATAGACAACGAAACTGTACTGTGTTCGAAAACGTTCATTGGGTATTTATATTTAAAAAATAGCGTTTGGACTCGTTCAAAGTAAAATATAAAAAAAAACTGTTTACGGTACCTATATTAATTAAGTCTCAACATAAATTAGTCTCAACTGAGCCAGTGCTATGAAAATATTTTTCTGAAATATATGGACCTGTATCTTTAAAAAAATCTCAGTGTGACATCTGTCCTTTTTTGTCAGTGAATCGCAGGCAGACTACGCTTGGATGAGGTGGATGTGACACAGCTCTGTATATAGAAGTTTATCCTACTAATATAAACGCGAAAGTTTGTGAGTATGGATGTATGAATGTGTGGATCTTTGTTACTCTTCTACGTTACTCGCGCTCAAACGGCGGGGCCAATTTTGATGACGTGTTGTATGGAGGAAGATGAGGCGCTGGATTAACACATAGGATACTTTTCATCATTGTCATCATCATCATACCTCACCACTTGGGTGAAAAAGCGTAATATTCTTGGGCACACCATAGACAAAATAACAAGATTACAGTTCTGTCAAAGCTTGTGTCAGTTTTTGATAGCTTAGTCAAAAGCACGCTATTATTTTGACAGCTCGATACACTACGACGTGCTGGGCGACCGTCAAGGGTGATGAAATGTAATGACAGTTTTTCCATGGTGATTATTTTTATAATTGTATGTACGTAGTACATACTTAACTTTACTCATATAACCATGTAAATGTTTTATAACATTTTGGTATAAAGATAGATATGGCTTTGGAGATGATAATAAGTTACCCGAAGTACTAATCCTATATACATATATGTAATAATAATCCTACGCAGACGACGTCGCGAGCAACAGCTAGTATAATAATATATGTACCCGCTCGATTATGGTAATGACTTGTTACATCGAACATTTTAGATATTGTTTATACATAGTTTATTAAATTATAGTCTGAGAATATATATATATATAATTATTCTATATATAGATAATACTATATAAAATTTAACCCCTATCCCTGGTCACGCTATAACTTGAGAACGGATGGAACAATTTCGTTAATTCTTTTTTGTTGTGTTAATTAGTGTCAGGCAGGAAAAGGTTCCTATGAAAGAAAAACTAAGAAAAGATGGAACGTCGCGGGCAATCGCTAGTAATAATGATGAATACAAAAAAAAAACGTTCTACAATTAAATATTTCAGTCTACATAAGATAAGTAAACGACTGTAGCATTTCATACACTGATTACGAAATACCCGCAATGTGAGTTGTGTGGGAATTAAATTGTTTACATAATATAATATGTAGCTTATGTAAGAGTTTTCTCTTATCTCGAGGTTACTAACATACAGACTAGGGTCTATTGACATTCCCGCGGAAGAGAAGGTACAATAATTGTTTTAGCCAAATTCCATACTGCATTTTGAACTCTATCTTTATTGTGTAACGTACAAAATTGATATTGAAATGGTTAGTGTGTTTTTCTGCGAATTTCTTACTTTAAAAGAAATTTACTCAAACCGAATCTATAGGGGGGTACTTATACGCAGGTGTACCTTTAATATAAAATTACTGAATTTAAAGCTTATATTAGTATAACACAAAAATGTCAGTCTGAGCAATCGTCCAGTTTTTAACCCTCCTAACCTTTTATCTCGACAACAACTTGACCGATTGTGCTGATATACGAAATTCCTCTTTATGGGCAGATACTTAATATGTGTAATCAAATATTATCAAAATCAGTCGGTAAATAGCGCCCTAGCAAACTTCCCCCCTTTTTAAGGAAAAGTACCCCCCACTCAAAAATGCCGTTCATGCCATGTATCTATTTAGACCTGGGTTGACACATCACACTTGTTTCATCCTCGCGGTTCCAGAGCTCCGAGTTCATCTATTCAATATTCAGGACGGGTATGGTATCAGGCCGAAGATATATTCCGTCCACGATCCCGATTGATATGGTGACGCCGTATTTCTAAGCCGCTTGTAGGTAGGTACTTTAAATTGATCGGAGAACATTTCCGCTACATATCACGTGAGTCCAAACCAGATCTCACAGAATCTTCTAGCTTCTTATTATCCACTTAATCTAAAACGGGTCGCTTAATAGTAAAAATCTGACTGAATTTATTGATAAATTTGTTGACTTACGTTTAAAAAAAAAAGGTGTGCGTCTGGTTTTTTTTTCGTCTGGGCGTCTCTGTCAGAAGTGATAACTTAAACTAGTCTAGTGCTGCGGGTTAGAGTGAGAGAGGATTCGTGAGAGAAAGGGAAGCCAGACAGACTGGCGCCGTAACGCGTTATGTAACGAATCGGTTTACCCTCCCATAAGAAGTTATCACTTCAAAAACAAGAACAAAATTATACATCTGGCTGAGTGCCATCTGCGCTCGCCAACCGTCCGGTGACGCTGTAAATGCCGGTAGAGGCAAACAGCATTAGTCCGTTCTAAAAAAAAAAAAAATTATACATGTAAAATATATATTTTTAAGCTGCTTTCAAGACAATGTAGGACCTTAATATTTCCTTCCATATTTTGTTACTTTGGTTAATTTAGAATGTATCACAAAATAAACTAAAAATCTACCCAGTTTTCCTTTTAGTGCCCTCTTATCTCGTCTCACTATTACATGTGGATAAAAAGAATGTGCCAAGCTATATAAAAATTATTCTACATAATATAACTAACCAATCACCGAGACTTTGCGCTTATTGAAGATTTTTGTTTTGATTGGGACATAATATCGCAGTATTTTTATTGTTGATGTAATACACTCGAGAGCAATGAATCCGGGTCACTTAAAGAATCCTAAAAATCTCGGAAACTAAAAATGCTAGGTTAATGCAATAAATTGTATTTAATAGACAATGTAATACTCCTTAATTGAAGGTATTAAAACTTCTTAGTTATTGTAAAGTTATATAATTAAAAAATCAAATTTGAAAAAGGGCCACTTTCGAAGATGGAACTACGAAATTACAGCATTTGGTTTTGCTTTTGTTTGTAATCTGTGATTTATGTGGGTACATAAACCATGTTGATAGTGCTCTATATTCATTGTTCAAGCTGAAATTATGTCGCTTACGCCTGAAGAATGCACCAGAATACTTACAATGCTGGAAACCGGCCGGAGTCAGCGCGATACAGCCAGGACTGTCCGTGTGTCGCTGTCAACAGTACAAAGAGTTCTCCGACGTTACGAAGAAACTGGTTCTAACCTACGCAGACCAGGAACGGGCAGAACCAGGTGTACCACAGCACGAGAAGACCGATACTTGGTGAACACCATGATTCGAAATCGCTTTCTCACAGGAACTGAACTCACAAATCAGTTTCGACGCCTCGGAGGAAGTAACCCAAGTGCATGGACAGTAAGACGTCGGCTTGCTGAATCTAACTTAAAACCCCTTAGACCTGCAAACGGCCCTAAACTGGAGCGTGGGCATCGTATTTCAAGACTAAGATATGCCCAGAGCCACGTAAATTGGAGTATTGAAGATTGGTCAAAAGTTATGTTCTCCGACGAATCAAAATTTATGCTCTACAAGCACGATGGAAGACACAGAGTGTATCGAAGACCAGGGGAAAGATTCAAGCAAGCATGCATCGAAGAAAAAGTAGCCTACGGTGGTGGGTCTGTACTTGTGTGAGCCGGAATTTCTTCTGAAAGTCGCACAGAGCTGGTGATCATAGAAAACGGCTCTTTAACTAGCGAAAGATATGTGGAAGAAATCCTCAATGATCACGTTGGTCCATTTATGGTCAATTTAGAAGAGGATGCTATATTTATGCATGACAATGCCCGACCTCATACAGGTAGGATTGTGAATGACTACCTTCAAGAGATGAACATTACTCGTATGGAGTGGCCAGCGCGCAGCCCGGATATCAACCCGATCGAGCATGCTTGGGACGAGCTAGGCAGATGCGTAAAACAACGAAACCCTCCCCCAATCACGCTTCGTGAGCTCAAAATTGCTCTCACAGAGGAATGGGAGAATATTCCCCAAAATCGTATAAGGAACTTGGTGTACAGCATGCCAAACCGCGTAAACGCAGTAATGGAAGCACGAGGAGGCAATACGAAGTATTAACTAAATTTACTTCGAACTTTATTACGATTTTCTTGAATTTTAACAAAATCTAAAATTCAAGAAAATCGTAATAAAGTTCAAAAATTTCATGTTTCCTATTTTTGTTTTAAGGAGAGATCAGCAGTTTTTTTCTTTATGTAATTTTGTGTTAATAAAATGTATGGTAACTCATATTTTTTTTACTTTCATTTAAGGAGTATTACATTGTCTATTAAATACAATTTATTGCATTAACCTATCATTTTTAGTTTCCGAGATTTTTAACATACTTTAAGTGACCCGGATTCATTGCTCTCGAGTGTATGTATATACTCCCAAAATCAAGTTTTCCAAATCATTCCGTAACTTAGCTAGGTAGTGGGAATTTCGTGCAAAAGACTAAATTAGTTGGTACCACCGTGGTACCAACTATTCTACGGCGATGTAAACAAGCTTTTCATACCACCTGCTCGAAAATGTCCAATTACATATCACGCATACATGCATACATTACATCTCTACGTAAAGCAAGGCATTACATACGCGGGGCTGTAATGTTGTATGAAACTCCCTGGGGAGTAAAGTGATTTGGATTTGGAACGTTAGATGTAGGAAAACTCTTAGTACGTAGACAGCAAACAGAAAAAAAGAAAAAAAAAGAAAAAAGGCGGGATTGTACTATTAGTAGTGCGTTCGAATAGCTCTAAGTTGGCGAAAATAGTTGGCGCTAAAAACGCTCACAAGGGCGCTCAAATTGGGAATCTATGGATGAAAATGTTATCTATGGCTCTTTACGTTCAAAAGGAAAAAAAAAAAGAAATTTTTGCCACTAAAATTAGGCTCTACGAACGCTTTAACAAAAGAGTCAACAATAGCAACGCCACCAATGCCCTCATTGCTAAACGAACCTAAGGAGTGTGATTGTTGTGCGCCGCATTGCTATGGGTTACGCTCGGTCCGCTCTCATAGCTCAAGGTCATAGTTGAAGTTACGTGTTGCGATCGGTGCTAGGTATTATATTCATCTATGTTATGGCGTTTGGTGTTAAACAACTTTCTTAAAATATTATTATTTTCATCGGGTGCTCCAAAAGCAACTAAATCGTGCGTACTAATTATAACTTAGTTAACAACCGCGAAAATCTAAAACAGTGTTTTCCATATAATGTTCCTTCCTATATTGTCTCTGTCCCTCTATAACGGGACAAATGTGTCCAATTTTGAATATTAACTATCAATATATTTTACTTTTATTAAAATAACTGCTATTTTAAAGCTCTGGGTTTTTATTACCTCAGTGGCGCATCGGGCGAGAGTACGCCTGCGACGCAAGAGGTTGCGGGTTCGATTCCCGCCTCAGAACAAATATGTTACGACCTGCAGAATTTTTTTTCGTTGGTCTGGGTGTATTCTATGTATAATAAAAAAAGATATCTATGTATACTATGTATTAAATATATCAGTTATCTAGTACCCATAACACAAGCTTTGAGTAGCTTACTTTGGGGCTAGATGGTGCTGTGTGAATTGTCCAGCATTATTTATTTGTTGTCTCGCAGTAGGTACGAAAAGTAAAGTACGCACCTCGACGATAAAGCCTGTCTTCGTCTTGGGCGGCTTAAACACCTCGCTTCACTCAGGACTCTACATAACTCCCTCGCTTCGCTCAGGAATTAAATCTTTATCTCCTCGCTGCGCTCAGGGATTAACCCAAGAGTCCCCGTTACACTCAGTGTTCAATATACCGCCCATGACGTAAGACACTGATTTACTCCCTTGGTGCATAATCTACTATTAGATTCCTGATTTAGCGATGTGAAATCCAGTCTGGGGCATTTGCACATCACTAAGCTAGCTGATTTACTTGTAATAAGATCTGATTTTTAAGTCTGCATTTTTTTATTTCTAACCATTTTGTTTCTATTGTATATCTTTTCATCATTATTTTGTTGTGTGATCCTATAAGACATATAATTTGTTTGACATAAATTCGATAGATTTTACTGTATTGTGCTTTGATTTATGGTGGAGTATAGTCGATTTTTTTACAAATCCTCCTATGTCACTCGCGTGGTGATAACGAATTCACCCAAAGTCCATGAAGCCGTTTAGGCTACTAAGAATCTAATTATGAGTATGTACGCTCTAAAAAACATAGGTATCTAACCCTTTTTCTGGCTGGACAGCTTAGACCAAACTTAACATGCTCTCACTTTGCTTTTAAACATGTATCAACTATCAAGCGATAAGATTTAGAGTTGTTCTTAATCAAAACGTAAGAGAATCTGGTTTAGAAGTTTTGACCACTTCTTTAAATTAATACTTCATGTACGGTATGCAGTGACTCATACTGAACAGTTGAATAGTGTCTGGTAAGGAATCGCTTATAGAAAAACACACATATATATATATATATATATAGATATTCTATAATTCCATAATATGGCAATATCGGCAAAAACCATACCTATCATTCTAATCAAATTATGTCCTTATTTCAGGAAGTCAATTTCAATGCTTTTTTCGGGATCCCTTTTTTTCGCATATTTTTTTTGTCCCCACTGTTTTGGCATAATGTTACGCATATTTTATATTGTCATAATCATAGTTTGACATAATTGTTTTTTAGCACACTCGTTCAGTAAGCATACATATAGTTTAGGCTAATAGTTTTTGTCCTAATTTTGATTTGCATAAAGCTATAAGGCATATTGTTTATTCGTCTAATAGTTATTAGGCATAAAGATCCAGTGTAGCTCTGAATTTCGATAAGTTGAATACTTTGACAGTTGATTTACTTAGAACAAAACATAGTTTGAAAGTCATTGCTTCGACAGAACAAATATTCGACAAGAATTACTCCCACAGAACGTAGTCATTTGCATAAAGCTATAAGGCATATTGTTTATTCGTCTAATAGTTATTAGGCATAAAGATCCAGTGTAGCTCTGAATTTCGATAAGTTAAATACCTACTTTGACAGTTGATTTACTTAGAACAAAACATAGTTTGAAAGTCATTGCTTCGACAGAACAAATATTCGACAAGAATTACTCCCACAGAACGTAGTTAATTCAGTAATCTGTGACGTAGTGGAGTATATGTATATAGCTATAGTCAGAGCAAAGTCACGATAGGTGCGACGACGAGCGAAGCGAGGAGGAGCGTTAGGTTGAATGGTGACCACACAACGCGCGAGCCGAGGGAGCGGCTGGCAAAGCGCCAGAATTAAGCTATACTAGCTAACTTTTGGGATAAAATGCTTGTCGAATATATGTCCTGTCGATGCAATGACTTGTCGAAATTTATTTTTTCGATGTAAGTGACTTGTCAATGTATTAAACTTATCGAAATTCAGAGGTACACCCCACAAAATTTCCAAAACTTTGTTTTTCTCTTATTATGCTTAAATATCACTATGCTTAAGTAAATTTAGGCTTTAGAATAGTATGCTTAACAGTTATAATGCTTATAGTAGTTAAGCTTTAAAATTGATACCTAATAAAGTTATGGCAAATGATATTGTTCGTAACTATTATTAAGATAACTGAATGTATGCCAAGTTAAATTATAACAAAAATAATATGCAAAAAATTGGAAACCCTTTCATTCATACACCTGTGGGTAAAAATCCACTTCGAGTGTGAATCTGGATATATTGCTTTGTTACATCAGAACAGATGTTTTAGATCAGAAAAGATAGTTTTGATAAAGTATTGAATGGCGTGAACCTTGAGTTTCATCAAAGAGGCAATCGCATAAACATAAACCGTTCATCATACGCTATGAAAACATCTGACGAATTCATAGCTTTGTAAACTCAAGAGTAATAATAGCACATTCGGAATTTGGTTTGGAATGTGGTTTTACCCTAAAAGTCGTAGCGCTACTTATCGACTTTTAATTTGTTAGCTGTAATTTATTTATTCCTCTTAGTCTGAGGGTATGGTGGAAAATAAAATATTTCTACATTGATTGTGATTACTGAATTTATATACTATAGTTAATTTGTTTGTCTACACGGATCCCGGGACCAGACTGCGTTAGCCACGGATCCCGGAGCGTCGTATACACTGATACTGTGATCCGTTTCCCTCAAACAAACAAATTCACATTTTACCTGCTGATCATTATATGGCCGTGGCTCAAAAAATAATATAATATCTTATTCGAAACTGGCCACAGAGTACTTACGTTTGTTGTACTTTATGGTCTTATGTTATTTTCCAATTATAATGAGAGAGTAAATAGGAGATAGACGACTTCATCAAATATATGACGAAACAATGGCTTAAAATTGAGGATTTGATTCAATTTTGGAACGTTAATAAATAACTACATAAAACAAATAATGTAACTGAAGCTACAAATATTATCTTAAAAAAATAATAAATGAGTATCAAAAATAACCAAGTTTAATGATGATACTAACGGTATTGTATTAAGACAAGATGGAAAGAGTACTTTAGAAGAATGAATAAAATATTATGCCTATTGTTGTGAATAGAATTTGAACAAAAATGTATAACAAAGTCAACGAATACCAAAGGAGGTGTATTAATCTTTGATTAAATAATATAGGTAAATATATAGGTTAAGTTTATTAAGAGAATATATTGTTAAATAAATGTTAATAAAACTACTGAGTAAAGAAAATTGATGTAATAAAACTTCGTAATTATATAATATTGCTTCAATTGAAACTTTATCTTCTTTCGTTTTGGTAAATAACATAAAAAAAACGAAAATGATATAGTTTTGTTTCTTGAGCCACGGGTACCGTGATCAGCAGGTAAAATGTGAATTTGTTTCTTTGAGGGAAACGGATCACGGAAACAGTGGATACAACGTTCTGGGATTCCGGGGTCTGATCCTGGGATCCGTGCAGACAAACCCTAGTTAATCTGTATACAGGGCCGTCTTTAACATTTACAACATTATTGGGCGCCCTGGGCATTTTAGAACTCTTTGACTGTTTATTAAAAAGGTGTATTTTTATTAACATGCATAAAGAGGTAGCAAATTCTTAGTTACTTACTTAGTTAGTTATTTGGCACAAATATAGTGTAGGTACTACTTTATTAAGATGACTTTATTGTGACGACGCAGAACTGTATAATAAATAAATAATTATCAATTGGATATTAATTAGTGATATCGGCCATTGCTAGAATTAGAAGCCCCATTGATTTCGGGGGTCTGGGCGCTTACCATTGGGCCTACCACGAATAACTGCGTCAAGTGTGTACTTTCAAATAAACTATCAGGGATATAATAAATATGTAAGCAATTAATCAGTAATTTAAAATTTTATAAGGTTTTTTGGACTTGGTTTGGTTTTTCATGACCGTCCGGGCCACTTCTTCATGGAGTAACGCGAACGCAGCCGGGTGCGCAAGTACACTATGAAGAAATGGCCCGGACGGTCATGAAACCGGTCGAGATATCGCAACTATACCTACCGCGTAAGTTAAACCGTCAAAATAACATTAAAAATCCTTCTACACTGTTTTGAATAAATCTTACGAAAGGCACATTTACTATTAAAGTTACTTTGATTTGCTCAAAAATTTCAACTAACCCCATTTGTTCCTATACCCTTCAAGTATATATAGAGCAAAGTAAATACAACATTGGAACTATTTGAAAGGATAAAATAAAAAATATATATTCGAATACGCGTGGAATTACTGCGAAACGAAAGTTATCACGCTCCGGGCGCGGGGTTGTTTGATTGGCTGAACAAGTCAACAGATAACATCTTGTAATATACTTTAAATGTAGATTCGTTATCATTATCATTCACGTACCCATTTATTAACTGATAGCACTCGTGTGTCACGATTTCCGAAACGTCTACCATTCGATTTGAATTGAGTGGTGATTCATATAATTAATATTAATTTAGGTCCGAAGTATTTTGTTTTTTCCTCATTATAACCTTCTTACCAACGATTGAGGAAGGAAAAGCTTCGTATTACTCCGACTTTATACACATTTGTATCGAATATACGTCTAGCTTGATAAAGTGTTTATAATAAACAAATGTATTTTATTAAATGTATTTCAATATTTATAAGTGACACGATGAAATCTTCACGTGATGGAAAGATATTAATTAACCTTTTTGACAATATAATGATTATATTCATGCTTCTATTCATTTATTCATATTTATTCAAACACGTGAATAATATTATGAAAATATTTTTATTTTTAAATTGTAAACTTTAGTAGGTAAGTATGTTACTTCTGTGTAATCTGTCTGCCATAAAGTGATATTAAGGTCGAACGAATTTTTTTTCTTTTTATTTACAATTATCAAGTAATATATCTCTTAAATTTCCTTTAGGCTGGTATTAGTGCAAGATGCTCAGTTGTGGATCATATGTGCGTTCGTTTAGCAATGAGGGCATTGGTGTTTGCCATTGTTGGCTCTTTTGTTAATAAGCGTTCGTAGAACTCAAAAACGTTATTTATGCCACTTTTGCCCACACCGACTAACGAACTACTCGAACGCTAAACCGAGCATAAGACCTAAAATCGTATAATGATAAAATTCAAATAGATAGTTGTCAAAAAACGATCACAAACAACCATGCTCCGGAGTGGGACAAATATTGCACTTTTTGGTGGCTAAATAACTTTTCTTTAGCTCTGCGAACACTGAACGAAAAGAGTCCAAAACAATATTTTCCCCCCACAGATTCCCAATTCGAACGCCCTTGTGAGCGTTTTTAGCATTATTTTCGGCTATTCGAACGCACTACTTGTACAGAAATTGGGCCTAGTACGAAACTTTGCGTAAGTGTAACGTAATCGTTTCGTTGGCGTATAAATTACAAACGAAGCGCTCGCAGCTGACCTTAACTTGGCGATCTCAACCGATCAACAAATTAAGCAACGCTTGCTGCGGTCAGGAGTTGGATAGGTGACCGCTAGTGGCATTATTCAACTGAGCGCTTCCGTGCTTCGGAGGGTACGTTAAACCGCTGGTCCCGGTAGTTTCTCATAGGGCAACAGTCGTTAGGGTATGTCGAAGGCCTTTGGGCGGCCTGAAAACTTCGACGGGTTGGCGACTAGCCTATCCACCAAGCCACACTTGGCCCGCGTGGTGAATTATGGCCCAACTCCTCTCTTTGCGAGGAGTCTCAGCTGCAGTGGGAACATATATGAGCTGATTGATACATTATCATTGTAAAATTTTCCTGATAGGCCCAGTGCACTTCTGGAATACGTCCCTTAGTGTGCTGAATCTACATACATATAAGTATAAATACTTATTCACTGACCAATTTATCAACGTACATCCTAAACTGCGAGCAAGAAACTTGAAATGTTGGCAGTTTGATGCCTTTTATCAACCGACTTCCAAGAAAAAAGTGGATGTTCTCAAGCCGCCCCGTTTACTATATGTTCCCTCATTGTATGCAAAGATGTATATTTAAATACTTGATTAATTAGTTAAGTAAATGTAAAAACATGGCACGGACCCTAGAGTCTGTGGCTATATTTAAAGTAATAAAAAAGCCGCCCCGTATATGTTTTTATATAAGATCACGCATAACTTTTTACAAAGTAGTCTGTATTTGATAATTCTCTTTTTGTTAGGTAGAGTATACTTCCGTGGTGGTCCGATTTCATCAAATTTAGTCTTGCGGTTTTTAAGTTATAACCAGTTATAATCCAATAACTGAAAAGTGTTTCGCATATCGTAATTGACGGTGTATGACGATCGACCCGTAAGTAGCAAGGGTCGCTAAAGTGGGTGAATATTTTTTCCTAAATGGAGCCGATTTCCCTAAAAAGCATGAAATAACTTGTCGAAGTCGGTACACAATATAGTGATAATAGGTACTCTTCAACTATCATGGTATAGATTTCAACAAGTTATTTCATACTTTATAGTGTTGAAGTCGGTACCATTATTGGTAAAAATATTTTTATCGTAAGCAATAAGCATCCTTTTTTTAGGAAGGATTTTAAAAATTTCTTCCATATATAAATTCAATGTCTTTCTGTGATTTCGTATGCCATAGATAACGCAAGCGAAGCCGCTGGCGTTAGCTAGTAATATATTATTATATTCTATATATATTAAAAAAATCTTATTCGTTTAAAATTCAATTATAGTACATATGCCTAGGTTAATAAAAATAACAATTCAATTTTATGCTTTTTCTTATTGTGAAATTCCGCATAGCAGTAAAACATCTGGTTGATAAGCCACTGTGTCCTTGATTTTAGCCAAACTAAACTTGTACATTCTAATATTATATCTAGACAACACAAACATCATGAAAATTAAAAGTAAAATTCTAGATTTGGGGGTTCCTAAATAGGGGAAAGTTTGCTACGGCGCTATTAACCGACCGATTTTTATAAAATTTGGTGCACACATTAGGTAGCCGACTTGAACATAATTGTTCAAGAGGTTCCCGAGATAATAGGTTGTCAAGTTTAAAAACTGGACGATTGTGGTTGGTAAGACTGCGAAAAATAGCCGCTGACATTATATAGAAGACAAAGATGCTTGGAATACTCCATTTCTGGCAAGCTGTCACTCTGCCACCCATAAAATGTTGTAGTACCTTAGTAGAAACATTGTTAAAACATCTAGATGATGACCCCGAGTTTCTTGCCGCTTCTTCTCGGTAGGCTCTATATATTTTGGAACGCGGCGGTACCTAGTCTTTAAAGTACATTATAATGAAAAATTTACATTCTTAGGTGCGTCTTTGATGCCTATAAATTGAATAAATGACTTTGACTTTGACTTTGATAAGACTGTGCTTGCGAAGTCTTCGCAGAACTACTAGTAGTTATGTTGGTTCTACGCTCAAAAATGGAGGTATTTTGGGCAAATTCCAGAATAAGGAAATTTTGTAATTCTCATTGATTTCATAATACATAATCAGCCCATTGTGTTCCAACTGATGGGACTCGAGCCTTCCTCTCAGAGATAGGAGTTAGGCCATAATTCACCACGCAGGCCCAGTGCGGCTTGGTGGATAGGCTAGTTGCCAACCCATGTCGAAGTTTTCAGGCCACCCGAATGTCTTCGACATACCCTAACGACTGTTGACCTAAGACAAACATCCCGACGGTTTAACGTGCCCTCCGAAGCACGGAAGCGGTCAGTTGAATAAAGCCACTAGCGGTCACCCATCCAACCCCCGACCGGAAGCGTTGCTTAACACTGTTGATCGGTTAAGGTCGCCAAGTCAAGCTCTGTAATTTTTACGTTACTTAAGAGGGTTCCATAGCTAGTACTTTCCATGCTAAAAGAGAAAACTCTTTTCTACCTCTTAACATTGTCCGATTTCAGTGATTTTATTTCATGACATCGTGGCATTGTTTACTATGTCCGAACGTTATGATTTTTTCAGTATTTCAAAGTACTATAAATTTCTTTTTTAAAACATAAAACGTACGGGCATAGTAAACAACGTCATGATTCCATGATAAATTAATCACTGAAATCGGACAATGTTAAGAGGTAGAAAAGAGTTTCCTCTTTTAGCATGGAAAGTACTAGCTATGCAATCCTCTTAAGTATTTGATTTTGTATGTCTTATAATTGGGCAGGTATTGAGAGCACTGTTGTAACATAAAACCTTATAGATTTATAACAATCGCCCGTTAGTACGTTTTAGCAAAAAAACGTCTCAAATTTGGTTTTGAATATTTGACCTTGCGGTAGTTAACAAGACATCATCTATAAAGTATTTATTAATATTTTAGGTTCACCTGCGTGTGATGTGGCGAAAGTCATATAAAAGTTATTTAAGAAATAGGTTTTAAAGAAATACTTAGTCAATATAGTAGTTAGTTATGTTTAGGGTACGATGGGGCTGGCATGCCATGTTGGGAAAAGCCCCTAAATAAACATTGAATAAAACTCTGTTATATTTTTTATAAAAATAACATTAATATTAAATAATAAAAGTATGTCATTTATCACTGCTTCAACTGTGTCTAATCATAGTAGGTACTTAATTACATTTTGAAGAATGTAAACCACAATATCATAACCGTGGTTTTCATTCTTCACGATAGCAAATAAAATCACAACCCATGAAGAGTTCCGATGGGCCTAGCGCTAACTAGAATTACTAATAGCTATCACGAAAGTTTGCTACATCGTAACGTAAAGGTATCGTTTACATATACAAACTATGAGGCACACATATGTGCCACAGTTGTACTAGATAAATGATAGTTTGTATACGTCAACGATACGAACACATTACGCAATTTTCGTACCATAAATAACAGCGTAAGTGTAACATAACGTGTCGTTCACTTGAAACAGTACAAACTGTCATTTATCTAGGGCAACTGTGGCAAAGATAATTCATAGTTTGTACGAGGAAACGTGACACGTTGACGTTTGCGATACGAATACTTTTTGCAAATTGTTTGTGCTACGGTCTCTTGTCTTTTCTATGTTGTTACATTAGGAAGCAAGTCGCAAGTTGATTACGTAATACAGATTAATTACTGACAACTAGTAAATTAAATGATGCACTGTGTTCATTTGTATTGGTTACATCTACACTTTCATGTTCAAAACAAAAGTTGAAAACTTTCTTTTCGATAATTTATTGATTAAGGCGTTACTTTGCGGAATACATTATCAAAAAACGATATTAAAAATATTTAGTGACACTTCCGCTGAAAAGAAAAGAAAACAATGATTTTGGCCTATTTGGGGGCGTGCACCACCCTCCCTCCCGCATAGAATGCTAATAGGAAGAATACAAAATAAAAAACACAAGAAACCCCAAATAACCGATTCAATCGGTTTTGGTTTTGGTTTATTTGGGGTTTCTTGTGTTTTTTATTTTGTATTCAAAAATCATTGTTTTCTTTTCTTTTCAGCGGAAGTGTCACTAAATATTTTTAATATCGTTTTTTTTTTTTAACTTTCTTTTCGTCACAGTCGTCGGTTTCGATCTCAGATCATACAAATGTATGATCTGAGGTTTTGATGGTCAACTATCGTCTCTGTTCGGACTGTCTTTCCACGATTTGCTAAGTGACTCACTTAAGTAATCAATAATTAGAGTAATCAGGGGTACTACATTGATGGAATGTGATATCATACCGTCTTATTATAAAATGTAGACTAAAGTTAGTCCCGAGTTTAAACCGTGGTTTAAGCTAATTTGATATATAAAAAGTGCAATTTGAAAAATTTAATACCGACTTCCATTCTATTACCTTGGTAAAAGTCAGTTATTGGAGTGTAACTCAAAAACTACTAGACCGAATTTGATGAAATTTAAATGGGACCACATGGGAAGCACCAGCTTTCAAACAAAGAATTTTGAGAATCGGTTCACCCTGTCGTAAGTTATGAGGTAACAAACATAAAAAAAGATACAGTCGAATTGAGTACCTCCTCCTTTTTTTGGAAGTCGGTAGAAATTCTCTTAAACCGAGG
Source organism: Selenia dentaria (assembly GCA_917880725.1). NCBI lineage: Eukaryota > Metazoa > Arthropoda > Insecta > Lepidoptera > Geometridae > Selenia > Selenia dentaria. The sequence continues at coordinate 25,300,211 of OU862886.1, forward strand.
TTTAAAAAAATACCAATACAATAATGTCATTTAGCACTGCAGGGCTATTATGTATCTCAGTTGCTAACAAATGTTGTATGAAATCTTGAAAAATGGCGGCTCTATGTCAGTTTGACCATTCTGGTGAGCATAAATGTTAGAAAGTTGATGGCTGAAGCTGACAAAAGTGACATTGAGCCGCCATTCTTCGATTTCAATCAACATTTGTTAGCAACTGAGATATATAATAGCCATACTGACTTATTTGTAAGCAGCGTACCTTTATTTGTTAGCGTTAAGTAAGGCGGTATTCTGTCATGTTACGAAACCCTAAAATAAGTATTATAAATGAAAGAGTGAGTCTGTTTTGTTTGTTTGTTACTCTTTCACGCCTAAACGGCTGAACGCATCGTAATGAAATTTGGCAAGGAGTTAGATTATACCCCGGGAAAAATAGGATACTATTCATTATCTACATCATCATCTTCAATCACCACGCGTATGAAACCGTGGGGCGCAGCTAGCAAGATACAGTTGTAAAACGTGTAACGTGACAATCATTTGTTTTTATAACTTTATTGTCAACGGACTTAAGGCGAAATGAGTGTAGATTACGACCAAATTTCATGATTCGACTTCGCGAAAACTTAATTTTTGATGCTTAAACCTAATAACCGAAATTTGAAAAAAAAAACGTAGTGTAAATTGAATATATGTACGTTCTTATGAAGTATGGAAACCAATAAACGATTAAGCAAAGATAGAAAAAATCGGCAACATTCCTCCATTCAGTGCTCCGTGGGAAAAAGCATTTTTGTTCAATAATGGGCAAATATATTTCAATAAATGTATCATATTCGAGTTCATAATGAAATTTACTAGTGAACTATGGACTCCTTTACCATTAAAATTTAATCATTTAATTGTACGATTTGAATATAAAAATAATTAGCACGTATTCAATTGAATTTTCGCATTACATCGCCATAGGTAAAGCATCGTAAATTGTTATAAAAGTAGGATTGCATCTCGCCTTACGGTACTATTATTTATTCTGTGCTTCTACCGTGGAATTACCAGTTATTGTTTCTACTGTATGCTCACCCACAAAGCGGTTATGCGAATCAAACTTCTATTTATAATTGCTATTCAAGTTCAAGGTAACGTACTATTCCACACATTCATTTCTTAGCAATCTAATTATGGACACCATAATTCCCTTAAAATTCTGTGAAGCGAGCTCTAAATGAACGGAAATTTAGCATGTTAATGCGTGAATAATCAGCAAGGCAACAGCCACCTCCTATTTAGTAAAGAGTGACGCACATGTCTCCTTCACAGTCAAATACTGTTTTGAAATTCAACTGAAGCGAGCTTATCTATGTGAACTGTAAAATAAGTGTTTTGAATGTAAAAATATTCAGTAAATTGACTACGACATTGCATGAAACTGACTAAAATAGATTAACTGACACTGTCACAAAGTAGCGAATTAAGTAGCATTTTACGGTCAGGGTCGATTACGGAGTTTAGAGCATAACCAAAGCATACCAAATCTTTTTTTACAGTAAATAAAATATATTAAAATTATTAAAAAATATATGCTGAAAAAATAAAATATATTTTACAGCATAATTGAACATCTATATCCCGCGGTATATAACTCTAGCTCTGAGCGAAATGTGGAAGGGATAGCTGCGCAGATAGAGAGAGACAACAGTCCCTCGTCTTCGATGTGACAGAGAGAGACAAGAGTCCTTCGTCCCAATTTTTGACTTCTGCGCAATAACGGTCAGAGCTAGAGTTATATGCCGCGGGTTATACCTACTTCATTGTGATGCAAACTAGGTATGAAATCACAACACCAGTGCGGCATCCTGACAATACATGGGGGTCGATTCCACTAACTAAATTGCAATCGTACCTTAGCTGAACGGCTACTTTTATGCGTTTTCTTATTCTGCTATTGAAAAACAGTCCAGCTGCAGTTACGTTTCTGTTGACGTCAGCGATCGAACTTAATCTGCTAGCTCGATAGATATCATGAACGCTATGTTAACTCATTCATTAGTGTCTAATAAATATTAATTATAAAGTAGCTTTCGAGTTATGTTAGCGTTATGCTACGTTCCAATTATTTGTCTAAGGAAATAGTAGAACGTCTTTTTGCCAAATTATCGAATTACAACAAGAATTGCAGTTGCAGCGGGATAGATTGTTGCTCGTTGTGAAATAACAGAATTAGCCTCCTGAAGCCAATTCTGTTACTTCGCAACGATCTACAATCTATCAGGTTGCAACTGCGATTCGACACCTATTTTCGTACCCTAAACACCATTCAATACTATTGCTACAGACAAACTTGAAACGATACTATTAAATTAATCTACTAATTATAGGTATACTTACTATGAGTTAGCGTCGCTTTCATGATCAATCAACTTATACTGTTCGCTGATTTTCAATAGCAGAATTAAACCTTTAAAATTTGCCATTCAGCTACAGTTCGATTGCGATTTTGTCAGTGGAATCGACCCCCATGTATTGTCAGGATGTCGTACTGGGGTTGTGATTTCATACCTAGTTTGCATCATAATGAAGCAGATGTTCAATTATGCTGTAAAATATATTTCCGTTCTATTTCCACTGTAAAAAAAGATTTGGTATGCTTTGGTTATGCTCTGTTGTAACATATAGATTTATAACAATCGCCCGTAAGTACGTTTTAGCAAAAAACGTCTCAAATTGGGTTTTGAATAATTTGACTTTGCGGTAGTTAACAAGACATCATCTATAAAGTATTTATTAATATTTTATGTTCACCTGCGTGTGATGTGGCGAAAGTCATATAAAAGTTATTTAAGAATTAGGTTTTAAAGAAATACTTAGTCAATATAGTAGTTAGTTATGTTTAGGGTACGATGGAGCTGGCTATGTTAGAAAAAGCCCCTATATAAACATTGAATAAAATCCTGTTATATTTTTTACAGTTCGATTGCGATTTTGTTAGTGGAATCTACCCACTGATTATCGACTAGTCTCGCGGCTTCTCTCGGCTATTTTTTGCGTTGTACTTGACATAAATATACGAGTACATAATGTTTGAATTGCAATAGACAAGACTAAATAGTTTGTTTTCTTACAATTTCTCAAGTTAGTTTGGTATTTTTTTATATTTCCATGAAGTTAGATTTTTATGTATTTGTTCATGTCTATTGGACAGATGAACATATGAGTTGGTTTCTTGGGGCCACCTCTTTATCGAAGTTGGATCTACCATTTTTGTTTTTTTGACAAAGACTAATCCTTTATGGATACCACCAGCCCCAAGGGGAGCACGGTGGTTATGTAGGTATATCTGTCTCTGCCAGGACAGCATACCCACTAAACCTCTGCCGTGTTTCCGCCAGTAGTAGCAGTGACGACAAAAACTATACACGAACGACGAACTAAAAACTTATAATTTACGACATTTTCGCAATTATGAAAATGTATTGTTATAGTTATATTAAGAATAGAGATGTTGTTGTAGATTTTATATTCTGCGTGTTTGAAATAATGTCCGAAACTTTTGAGGAAAACGTGACGGTGAATCTCGTTGTTTGGATGTAGATGGGCGCGGTGACAGTGGCATGGATGTATTAACAGAAGATTGCAATTTAATGTTTTCCACGATGCGTTCGCCTTGTTCTCAATGGAATCTTCTATATACTCCTCTGCTACAGCACTCGACTTCCATCCTCCATGTCGCTTGAGAACAGTTAAGTCCGCTCCAGAATGTGCCAAAAGGGTAGCAGAAGTACGACGAAAACAATATCCTGTATACAGCTGGATATCAGGCAACTTCAAATAAGTAGCGATTTCTTGTAGCAAGTTACAAACAATTTTTTTTCCCATAACTTGTTTGAAGCACTTGTCATTTTGATAACGGATGAAATACCGATTGGTTTTCATATCAGCAGGACACAGCCCTAAGTATTTCTGTACAATAGTTTTGTATTCTCCTCGGTTCTATTGCTTACTTATCAAGAGATTAATAAAACTCATTACTGCCCGCTAAAAGTTTCTTATAGAAAACACCACCACATTGACAAATCAATAAATCTTTATCTTATCTTACCACCTTTGGGTGCACTTAAAGGCGAACCAAGTCGCCAATTTCGAAAAGATGAAATGGAAAAGTCTTTTCACCGTTTTCATCCACGTCAGTGGGAATAATGGTTTCTCCACCTTACAGAGTACGGTAATCAGGGAAAGAGATAAAATGTTTTCTTTTGACGTTTCTCGTAGACAGTATGTCCCGATACTCCAGCTATAGACACGCACTCATATATCTACTGTGGACAAAATTATCCCCGATTGACATAACAATGAGGGAATCTCTTCTTGAAGGTGGAGGATAAAATATCGCGAGAATATTATAAGTAATTATCATTTGTAGCTAGAAATGGAAACGAAGGATTAACTGTGATCCGATATGCCACTAACCCTGCGGGTAGCCAGATAACGAATTCCAAAAATGATTTCGGTTATTTTAGTTCGGCAACGCGGCGCTAGTTCAAAAGTATATGTGTGTTGAATGTGTTTATTGAAAACACGTTTACAATTAAAATTTGTTATATGAATAAAAGGGGCGACGGTTTTGTTAACATTTATTGCTGTAGATATGTAAGCACCGACCGAAGAAAGTAGATTATGTCGGCTATGATACATAATCATGTATCATAGATATCGTTCCGTATTATGTGTCATAGAAATCCATTCGCAGATAATGCGAGCTGTAGAGACGTGGGGAACGACGGGCAATGGGGATTTTATTGTAAACCGATGGGGATTTGTGGATTATGTTAATCATACAAATCTCCATTACAAGAGATATTTGTGGAAGAAAAGTTCACAAATCGCTATTGACATGCATTCTCCATCAAAGGGGATTTGTGGAGCAAGCCAAAATTTCAAAGTTTTGCTCATACATTTTTTGTAGCTCCTATTTTACTGGCTCATTCACATTTGGTACATAACCTAACCGTATTATATAAAAGCTCCAATAGCATACTTGGTTTTTTTGTACTTCTCGGTGGAATGAGATACGTAATGACATACGAGTATAATTGGTTTCAGTGTGTACTGCATCGAGGTTACAGTGCGAGTGTGGATCCACGATAAACTTGTCGATCAATTGATTTTTATATATATATCTATCGTATATTGCCACTAGCATGTATCTAACCGCGACAGCTATATCGCGGGCTGACTTTTACCTATAATTCTATCGATTAATCTTTGGGTGGTATTGTCACGCTGTAACTCTAGGGGTTACAGCTGAATGGGCCGGCACGACCGGGGAAGTACCACACTCCCACATAACACCGACGTTAAGTAATATACCTTGCTATTGCCTTTCAGTCGGTCTGTGGGAGGTTCTGTAGGCCCAATCCCCCCTTCCTCTCTCCTTCTCCCCTCCCTTCCCCCTACACCCTCACCCCTTCTATTCCTTTTAGAGGTCGACAGCACGTTGACAATGTTGGTGTTGCAAACGTCTATAGGCGACGGTGACTACAATGCCAGCATGTCTGCCTACTTTTGGCAGTAACAAACTTACTGTAAAAGTTTATCGTATCGAACATTTTATATATACTCGCAGTGCTGTAACGATAGTCGCTTAGTCAAGAATTCGCATAACAAGAGAATTGAACATGGACAGTGGACATGGACAGTGATTAGTTTTAAGACATAAACATTCTAACTGTTGTCTCTCAGTTTATCTATGAAAATCTAATGTATGTAAAGAAAAACATAAGCAGTTTTGATAAAAGGAGTGATGCTCATTCCATCAACACGCGAAATAAGCACAAGCTATCCGTACATGTAACGCGTCTCCACAGAATAAGTCATTCTTTTATGGGACAATGTATACGATTCTATAATAAAGTTCCCAATGTTATCCGAGATTTGCCTATTAATAAGTTTAAAATTACTATTAAAACTAAACTCTGTCAAAAAGGTTATTACAAAATTTCGGATTACTTGGAGGATAAAACAACTTGGGACTGATCACTCCAGGATCTATCTACTCGTCCCCCCCGAAGGGTTCTCGCATTGACGTGGCGGGGGGGCTCAGTAACCGTGGCTAGGTACACCACGGTGAAGCCAAGAGGAACCCAGGGGCCGCGCCGGCGTTGGGGTGCGCTGGCCGGCTCAGGCGGGCCGCTCCTATGGGCTTTGGCCGCCAAGTCCACATAGGAGTGGCGGGGTCCGGGCGCTTTGGCGCAGACTCGAGGAGGTGGGGCCCGGGCGCTTTGCGCAGGCTCGAGGAGGTGGGGCCCGGGCGCTTTGGCGCAGGCTCGAGGAGGTGGGGCCCGGGCGCTTTGGCGCAGGCTCGAGGAGGTGGGGTCGCGGGGGGGCTATCCCTTGTGGCTGACGTAGCAGGCGGTGGGGCTACGTATCTGACCCACCGCAGGGAGACCACGGGCGACCAGACACGGGGAAGTCTGGCGCCCATTGTTGGCGAGTTTGGTCTCCGAGGCAGTTGCGGCGCGCCATGTGTTCTGGCGTGCCGCCATGAGAAGGGTCCGGCAACGGACAGCCACGGCGGGTTCGCGGTCGTGTGGAAAATCTGTCCCGCGTTCCCGCTGAGGGCGGCAGTGACGGAACACCCCGGGGTTTTGGTGGGTATACGGACTCCCACATAACCACCTCCCTCCCCGTGGTGGGTGGTATCCATAAAGGAATTCCCCGGGACAAAAAAAAAAAAAAAAAAAAAGGATCTATCTATTCGTGTACTAAGATGTCAAAGTGTAGCGTGTCTTGCCCTACTGATACCATTATTATGTTCTCTTTTGTAAGGCAACACACTGGAGCTAATATTTGTAGTACCTAAGTAAAATCATTGTAAAAACATCTATATAAAAAGAATGGCCCCGAGTTTCTTGCCGCTTCTTCTCGGTAGGCTCTATATATTTTGGAACGTGGCGGTAGTCTTTAAAGTACATTATAAGGAAAAATTGACGTTCATAAGTGCGTCTTTGATGCCTAAATTAAATAAATGATTTTGACTTTGACTTTGACTTTATCACTACATACTCGTATAATAAAACTGTAGAGGTCGAATTTCTGTACAATAAAAAAATCTGATAAACGAGTCAGGGGGGTGTGAGAAGTGAAACTGAACTAATCTATTTTTTTTAATTTTTTTGTTTTTCTCTTTGTACGGGCTAATTTCCGAAACGACTGGACCGATTTAAATGAAATTTTGTATGGTGGTAGCTTATATCTCTGGTCAACATATATAATACTTTTGATCCCGGTAAATAAAAGAGTTCTCCTGGGATGGTTAAAAAACTGGAATTAACCGTATCCCCCGAAGCCTCGCGAGCGAAGCCGCTGGCGGGTCAGGTAGTTACAAAATATATAGATGATATACACATTCTTACTAGGTACTGTATATTAAGGGTGTTATTTAAATGGTTAGCATAGTATTAGTATTTTTGAAAGAAGAAAAATATTAATTGTCAGCAGAAATAGCTAATTGGTCAGCAACTCATGACCAGCAAACATTTCAAAATCAATCAGCAATTTATGTCATTCTGGATGGCTGTAATTATTTTTGTACTGCATATTAATTATATAAGCAGCCATAAGCTGTTCCTGTTTTATAATATTTGGGTAAGCACTCAGTCGCCGGCCGCTGCCGCTGCACGCTCGCTTCGCTCGCTCGGCTCGTGCGTTGTAGTCACAAGTAACCTAACACTCCTCCTCGCTACGCTCGTCGTCGTACCTATATATGACTTTGCCCTAGACTAGTATAATTACATATGGAACATATAGACATGTTTTCTCTGCTTATCAATCATAAAATCTTGCTGACCAAGTAGTTATTTTGCGGACCGAATGTTTATTATCCAAACTCATGGTATTATTATGCTGCCTATTAATGATTAAATTTTTGACCATTATCAAAATTATCTGCGGAACAAAGATTGCTGCCTGATTTTTATTATTGCAGACCTAATCTTTGTATGCTGACTAAATCATTTCAATGCTGGTTTGGGTGGGCTCACCAAATTTTATAATTGCGTATCATTAAATTACTTCTCGTATATTAATAGTGTGAGTTGAATGAACAATCCATACTATTGTGAAATGTAGTACCTATATGTATGCAGTGCTGTTTTTTCCCGATTAGGTATATTACCTACACATGCCAATAAAGCCCTGAGTCGGTCACTGGTCTGCTGTGAATGCTTGCACCAACTCAGAATAAAATGTATCAATAACTTTAAGTGTATTATGTTATATGTATGTTGTATCATTAAAAAAAAAATGATATGTTCCTCATGTATGTATTTTGTTGTATGTTATAAATTTATAAGTAAGTTGTCAAAAATCTGTAAGTTAAAAAAGGCACGGACCCTGGAGTCTGTGGAGCGTAGTTTTATTAATAAAAAAAAAAGCCCTGAGTCAGTGTTGTGGACTACCTATTTAATCATCGAGCCAGATAATAATGTGTACAAATTTTTGAGTTTTGTGGCTCAATAGTTAGTGTTACGTAGGTATATTATAAATATGTAAATGATATAACAACGCGTCAAGGACATATTAGTTTTACAAACGCACTCACAAACTTTCGCATTTACAATATTAGTAAGATAAAATTGCAGCATTTGTTTTAAAATAAAATAAATTAATCATATGAAACTTAATACAATAATTATCCTTACTAGGTATATCTATACAAATATTATAGGCCTTTATTAATAAACGTTGCGTAAACATAGATTAGGCGTAACATGCTTTGTCTTGCTTTCACGCGGGACATTTACTGCAAGCGAAAAATTGACAGATAGATGTTTTAACTACTCCTGGTTTGTTACAAGTTTATTAATAAGGCCGGTAAAGAGGAAAGATTTGTATGTATGTTTGTTACGAATTGGCTCAAAAAGTACTGGACCGATTTCAAAAATTCTATCACCATCGGAAAGCTACATTCACGTGAGTAAAATAGGCTATATAAGATTAATCATCATCATCACCATCATCCATCACCGCGCAGGCTAAACCGCGGAGAGCAGCTAGTTAATAATATAAATGCAAAAGTGAGTTTGTTTGTTTGCTTGTTTGTTACGCTTTCACGCCTAATCGGCTGAACGGATCTCTATGAAATATGGTAAGGTGGTAGATTATATCCCGGGACGGACGTAGGATATTACATCACCATCAACATCCATCGCCACGCGGGTGAAACCGCGGGGGGCAGTTAGCACTAAATACTACTTCATATTGCCCAAAAAGGCTATTGTCACGCTGTAACTCTAGGGGTTACAGCTGAATGGGCCGGCACGACCGGGGAAGTACCACACTCCCACATAACACCGACGTTAAGTAATATACCTTGCTATTGCGTTTCAGTCGGTCTGTGGGAGGTTCTGTAGGCCCAATCCCCCCTTCCTCTCTCCTTCTCCCCTCCCTTTCCCCTACACCCTCACCCCTTCTATTCCTTTTAGAGGTCGACAGCACGTTGACAATGTTGGTGTTGCAAACGTCTATAGGCGACGGTGACTACAATGCCAGCATGTCTGCCTACTTTTGGCAGTAACAAACTTACTGTAAAAGTTTATCGTATCGAACATTTTATATATACTCGCAGTGCTGTAACGATAGTCGCTTAGTCAAGAATTCGCATAACAAGAGAATTGAACATGGACAGTGGACATGGACAGTGATTATCACTACATACTCGTATAATATTAATATAGTACAATACATAGGTACAATACCTTCGAAAATCATCTTGAAGTGACTAACATTAATCTGGTATCCGGACCGGTCTATTCTCGCATTTTGTGTCAAATATATATAGATGTGTTATTATATGTATTATACAAATTTTATTCTTGTTACTTAGAAGGATAAATTATATCGGAGCCACAAATCTTTTCCGGGATGTATTTTAGTATGCTGTGCGAGAAATGGTCTGAAAACGCAATGATAAGGCTGCTTTTTTTATTTTTATAGTCGAGTTGTATCATAAATATATTTTACAAGTTCAATAAAATCGGAATTTCAAAAGTAGAACGTGATAACGTTGGATGTTTAAGTACTCGTAATAAAAAGATCGAAGCTTCCTTAATATTTGATAGTATTAATACTTAGTATAACACACTAATATAAAACACTTATATTACCTACTATAAAAAATATAGTATATTATTATAGTAGCTCAGTGAGCTGTAGACTTCGCAAGTATGTCTTTGCATAGCTTAAGGCGCGCTCGTATCCTGATTATAGTAAAAAGTAGAATTTTTCAACATCTAGTGTAACGAAACGGATCGATAATATATTATGAAAAAAATACAAAGGTTAGAAAAGGAATAGGAAAAGAGTAATAACCGAATAGAATTCATAAATATAACTCTCTTTCAGCAGGAAAAAATCCTGAATAGGTCCACAAAAATAAACTTTCACGTCAAAACTCTCAGAATTTTCAGCGATAACACTATATTTTTTTAGGTTATACATAGCCAAGGTATAGTACTAAAGTAGTAACCAGCAGTTTTTTTCAATTGTGTTAGTATATATCGAAAAATATAAAGAAAGCGTACAAAATTAACGCATTTTCGCATTACATCGTCCAATCTAACAAGCGATTTTCAACCTTACGTAAAGCATCGTAAATTATTTTAAAATTGGGGTTGGACCGCGTCTTAAACTGAATAAATATTAACCGCGCCCTTTAAAACAATATTAAAAATGCCTCCTTTAACTACAAGAACTGTAGTAGACGATTAGACTATCGTCGATTGTTTGTAATCCATCCAGTCGTGCGATTCTATAATGATTCGTCGACGAGCTCACCGATGTCAAATACTTTGAGATATCGCCCTTATAAATAAGGTTGTTTTCCAACGTTTCTTGTCATCTCGTCATTTGTTTCACGGATGTTGTCAAAGATGCAACGATGTTTGCTCTCCAAAATCGGTCCACCCAATCGAAAGTTATGGGACACAAACATAAAAAAAAACAGTCGAATTGAGTACTTCTTCCTTTTTGGAAGTCGGTAGAAAATATAGGATACATTTCATCATACGTTCATTCATAATTCTTTTGTTTTAATGTAAACTTGATGCGGACAGATTAAATAAGGTTTTTAGTAGTTGTCTAAATAAAGAATTTCGGAACTACTGCGCCCGTAAATAGTCTGAGAGCTTTCCAACTCTGTTTTCGAGTTGCTCACTCTAATCGCAGAGCAAATCGAATAGCGATCGAACGCTCACCTCATAGTGTCACTATTTGGGTTTCGTAATTTGTCTAACATATTGACCTTCATTATTTATCACTGTCGTCTGTTTTTGTGCACACAATAAACTAAACAGTGCGTGTAGACATAGAAATTATTAAATTTAAAATTACTTCTTCCAGCAACCTCTTTGATCCATCAAGGCTCTGAGGCTCTCAAACGTGCTTTTATAAAAATCTGTATAAACGAGAATTGCCTGAATATTAGGTACTAAACGAACGAATCGTGAATAAAGTATTCGATACTCACGGCACAGGATAAATAATAGTACTCACTTACTCACGGTTTCTCCACCCGCAATTTCTAGGTTCTCAAATCATCCGCCAGGGGCGCTTGTCATGACACAATTTAAAAACCTGTTATTCGAATTCCGATAAACTCACGGTGATCAGAAGCTCGTCCAGACGGATGTAATCAAGTGTTCCAACAGAGGTGACCTTGTTGATCGCTTGGTTTCCATCCGCGGATTGTGTTTCGGCTACACGGATCACAAAGTGCCAACTCGGTCGAGCTTCACTTCTCTGTGAATCGCGCTCGCGTAGTTGTCGAAATGGCTCTAAACAAACTCAGTCTAGAGGCTCCGATTGTTTTCAGAAAATTATTGTACTAATCGGAAGCTATGGACGTTATCCATCGGTGCTATAGTTTTTTTTATTATTCCAAATAGCAGCCGCCTGCAGCTGTTCGCGTTATGTTTCAGTGGGTACCATCTTTGCCGTGCCGCTTGGCGCGAATTTTGAATAAATTTCGTATTTAGAACGTGTACGAAAGCGAGGTTTGAAAGTTGCTAGTTTCAAGTAAAGCAATACTTTTTAGAAGCATTACTGCCGTGTGATTCTCTAATGATTCGTCGATGCGTTCGTCGACAAGCTCACTGATGTCAAATACTTTATGAAATGTCGCCCTTGTACATAAGGTTGCTTTTCCAATTTTTCTTGTCATCTCGTCATTTGTTTCACGGATGTTATGGATGTTGTGCAACCACACATTAAAGCACACACACACAAAGCGTTCACGACGGACAAGGATGCGCCCATGGCGGGCTTGCCTAATGGCATAAAGAAGCAACCCTTACCGCGGTCACTATTTGAATGTGTTAGCGTGAAATTAATTCCTTGCTTAATTTTAGGGCATGTTAAAAGTCGTCAGTCCCAAAAATCGTTTGCCATGTCGATGGGATACTGGTGTTCTGAATAACTCATTAGTCTGGCCACTAGCATATCCAAAAGTGGCACCGGTATAGCATGGTAAATCCAGAATACTCAGCTATCATAGAGGAAGGCCCGCCGTCCTTATAGTGATAACGTAATGAAATACCTACTTACTTTTCATATGTATAATGTGCCGAATTCTCCATCTTATTCCAAATAGAAACGCCGGATTGGATAGATGCAAGGAATGTTTTCTGAATCATTTTATAGAGAAACTAGCTGACCCACCAGCGGCTTCGCTCGAGTGGCCTCGCGGGATACGGTCATTATAGATTTTTGAGTATCCCACGGGAACTCTTTATTTTACCGGGATCAAAAGTATTCTATATGTTGTACAGGGATATAAGCTACCACCATATGAATTTTTTTATTTTGAATGACCTATATAAAATTTCACAACTATAAGTTCAAAAACAAAGGATACAAACGTTTTCACCCCTTTCGACCCCCGTAGGGGTAGAATTTGAAAAAACCTTAGTACACCTCTCCGCATCAAGGACAATACACCCTCCAAATTCCAAGTCTCTACGATCAGTATTTTAGGCTGTACGTTGTCTGTCAGTCAGTCAGTCAGGACAACTTCTTTTATACTATATATATATATATATATATATATATATGTATACCGTTATATACGCTCTCTGCAAGTACTGTTACGACAGTCTCTGCGAGTATGTGTAAAATCTGTCAGTATTTTATGATAGTAAGTGTAAAGACAGTAAAATTGCTTGTATGATAGTGATCGGCCCGTCGTCTGTCCTCATGGACAGTTTGATCAGAGTAGTAGTGTGATCAGCAGGCCTAGACAAAAGATGTTTCTTGTTATCGTTACACATACACATAAATCATACACCATAAACATATATATTATATACACATACACATACTCGGACACATACACACATACATAAACCATACACGTAATAACAACAGCACATTCACATTTATGCGCTTTTTAATATCAAAGATCTGACATAATTACCTGCTAAGTATTTATGGGAGAAGCCACTGGCTCCTGAAACACAGTTCACACTAGCTCGGGAGCCTATGGATTCAAATATATAATGTACCTACTTTTTATTATCGTTTACGCCAAACGACAACTTCAAAATGTATGGCGTTGACATTACCTGTGGAAAAGTCACGTGACGTCGCGCTAAGTTCGTAGACACATTTTTGTTTGTAGCGTGTGCGGAAACACACCTGTTTGAATTTTGTCTAGGCCTGCTGGTCTATAAAGTTCAAAGTTCGGTTCAGTTGAATTCCCGTAGTAACTGGACTTGCTATAGTTCCCTAACAGATAATGCTTTCACTCTATAGATTCTGGGAAGAATATCTGCCACTGTGAAATCATGGTTTTTCCGAGCGGACAAATAATTTCTTAGTATTAATACAAAGTCTAGTACCTATACAAAGTATACGAAGTAAGTAGCCATATCACAAATGATGACAATTAAAATATAGAATATTTTTGCGGAACTCTAAATGTTCAGTACTAATTATCGCAGCATCGATCATATTCTCTCCGCTTACCAGACTTATATTTTGGGCTCAACAATTTTGATCGCGAATCAGTCAACATTTTGTTGGTGGTAGGTAGTGCTACGCTGTAACCCTATGGGTTATAGCCGAAGTGGTCGGCACGTCCGGGGAAGTACCACACTCCCATATAACACCACGTGAAGTAATATAGCTTGCTATTGCGTTTAGTCGGTTTGTGGGAGGTTCCGGAGGCTCGATCTCTACCCTCGCCCTTCTATTCCTTCCTCAAAGGTCGGCAACGCATCCTCGAGACCGAGACCTCTGGTGTTGCGGATGTATCAGGTGAGCCGCATGCTCGTTTCGCTAACCTATCCCATAACAAAAAAAAACATCAATCTATCAAAAATCTAACAATTTTATTTTAGTGCTATATCTATATACAAAGTAGTTTCCGAGAAATAGTGGAATTTATCAGTCGTGAGAAATTCTGGCCCGTATCCGGTGGTGTCAGATGTACCAAGGAGTTTGTTTAGTCTAAGGCTTGCATTCTTTAATAGTAGTCAACTAGATAATATGTAATCTGTAGACAATGCATTTCGCTTGATCGGTGTCGTATTTGATACGGAGCTTCACGCACGGTTCTGATTTCTAAGCCAGAGGCCGTAGCACAAACAATTTGCGAAAAAGTATTCGCATCGTAAGCGTCAAGGAGTCATGCTTCGGCGAAGAAACTATGAGTTAGCTGTGTCACAGTTGCCCTTTATAAATGACTGTTTGTGCCTACTGTTTCACGTGAATGACACGTTACCTTACACTTACGCAGTCGTGCTAGGTCCACGGCACAACATTTCAGCAGCTTATCCTATCCTACTAATATTATAAACGCGAAAGTTTGTATGTATGTTTGTTACTCTTCCACGCTCAAATGGCTGGGCCAATTTTTATAATAATAATAATAGAAATATATATAGATAAATAGGATAATTTTTATCATTATCGTTATCATTCATCACCATGCAGGTGGAACCGCGGGGCCAGCTAGTTTTTAATAAAACAGCGCCCCATCCGCCCACATACCAAATTTCATTAAAATCCATTTACATTTCTCATATTCGGTAAGTAGGTCCTTATAACCGCCAAATGGGGCTTGTAGGAGACCAGTTAGCGCTCTAGGGTAATAATGTAGCTAGAAAAGCCCTAAGGCGGTAAGTAATTTAAAAAAAACACTTCACTCTTTCAAAAAGTTCGAAATTCAAAATGACAAAAGAGGTCGCTTCGCTATTCAGCCTTGTCTTCGTATGAGTATAATTAAATAGTCATCAATATTATTTTTGTAATGCCGGTTTTTTTCTACTTACCTCACAATCGAGATGTAAAGCAGAGTAGTTAGCTCAAGTGTAAGCATCAATTGCACTCTCGAACTATAAATATCTCGGGCTGCAATTGATGCCTTACAGCCCTTTGCTACTAATCTACTATTAGTATTTGTTGTGTAAAAGAGTAGATAACAAACATCCATACATACAAACTTTCACGTTTATAATATTAGTAGCATTATAGATGGATATCTCATCTTTTTTTTCGCAAGGGATAGAGTCAAGTCTCGAGCCTAGTAAGCACAAAGATTGCTCCTTTTCTAGTATCTTAAATTTTACATTTTGTTTGGCCAAGGAAGATTGCTCCTAACTAATGTAGTGCCACTGAGACCCTTGAATTGTTTGCGGACACAGTACTGTACTCGTCACCCCGAGACGTTCGTTTTTATTCTTATTCTTTCAGAAAATTCACTTATTACAGTGTCATTCACCGACACAGTAATGCTTGCACAATATTGCTTCGTAGCATTATATATGCACTGCAGTGGTACCCACCAAGACGACCAAACCAATCATTCATACTTTATCGTGAATCGATACGTAGCTTAAGATATTATATAGGTACTTTGCACTGCATGCACAAACGCACAGCACCCGAGGAGCGTATCGGAACGAAGACGGAACATTGCATGTGTACCTACTCGTATTATATATACAAAGTCAATGATACTCGTAGGTATTATACGTATAGTGTAATTAACGCAATTAAATATGTACTTAGCTCTTACGAGGTGTTGCATCAAAAGCAATTAACCAAGTTATGAGCACCGAAAAAAGACCAGTTTATAAATGATTTAGCCCCATCTCAGCAGGTAGGTACTCTATTTGAATAAATGTTTAGCGACTGCCCACGACTTTGTTCGCGTGTAGGCTCGGCCTTCGGCCTCGCCATAACCTCCCATCGTTTCTTAGGTTTGCTTTCATAAGAACCTTCTCCAACAATTAACACAACAAAAAAAAATGAATTAGCGAGATTGTTCCCTCCGTTCTCAAGTTATAGCGTGACCAGGAGATATAGGGGTGCATTTTTATGTATATACCAGCGACGGCCCGCGTCTTCGTTTACGTAGTAGGCTTGGTCTTCAGCCTTGCCATCACCTCCCATCTTTTCTTGGGTTTATAATAACATTCTCCTGACAATAATGAACACAACAAAACAAGAATTAGAGAAATCAGTAAAGCCGTTCTCAAGTTATAGCATGACCGGAAGAAATTTTTATTTTTATCCTATAGATAGATACAGATAGATTCAGTAAAAAAGTTTTGGGAATGGTTTGTTTATTGTTCCATCCAAACTTATTTATTAAATTTTTTTCGTTGTTAGATTGGCACAGCAGAACTGTTTTCCATTTTGGCGCGGAGTTTTAGTGGCATCTGTTATTTTTTTATTTAAAAAAGATTAACAGCTTATATTTTACATTATAAAGACTTCTTATAGCATCTGAAAGCCAATTTCCTCGCGGTTATATAATACACTTATACATTTATAATATATAATATATATATATATACGAAGGCATTCATTTAAGATTATTGGAATATAATATATCAAATAAAAAGTACTTTGTAACACCTTTCCACCTATTCTACATAAATAATAAAATAAAATATTTTGTACATAACACCTATTTCTAAGGTTATATGATTATTAACGGGATATTTACCGTGGTAAGGTTGTGGAATGAGCTCCCGATATTTCGGCGCAGTTACATGCACCATGTTCACGGGAAGACTGAAGAATGCGGGTGGTTGGTCAAAAAGTTTAAAAGTTAGGTGCAGACATAACGATCTACCCTCTTTCTTAGTCTTTTGCTACGGTTATCACTGGAACTCGAACTCGATCCTAAGTCCCGACAAAACAAACTCACTGTATCACTGCGTATAGTATTTTGAACACATTTTGAACGCGGACTTTTATTTTTAAAACAACGATTCCACGCACTGGCGAGTTGAAAACCATCACCTCGATTGAAATTCTGGCATTTCGAGATCTCAATAGTTTCCTTTACTAGCCTTGGTATGTAATGGCGTTCGGTGGACAAGATTTTAGGGTTATGGAATTCAATCCAGTGGTTAGGACCCGCGTCCAGCAGATGCTCAGCTATGGCAGATTTGTGTCTTTCATTGTTTTTTACTGCCTTTATGTGTTCCTTGATGCGGCATGAAACAGTTCGCTTCGTCTGTCCTATGTACGAACTTCCGCAGCTGCAGTTAATTTTGTACACCCCGGGATGCTGAAAAGGAATCTTGTCCTTAGGGGAACGCAGACATTGCGCAATCTTCTGATGAGGAGTAAATATGGTCTTGATAGCATATTTGTCAAGAATTCGACCTATTTTTCTCTATCTATTCTAGTTTTAAAAATAAAAGTCCGCGTTCAAAATGTGTTCAAAATACTATACGCAGTGATACAGTGAGTGTGTTTTGTCGGGACTTAGGATCGAGTTCGAGTTCCAGTGATAACCGTAGCAAAAGACTAAGAAAGAGGGTAGATCTTTATGTCTGCACCTAACTTTTAAACTTTTTGACCAACCACCCGCATTCTGCAGTCTTCCCGTGAACATGGTGCATGTAACTGCGCCGAAATATCGGGAGCTCATTCCACAACCTTACCACGGTAAATATCCCGTTAATAATCATATAACTTTAGAGAACAACCGTGATAGTTTAAAATAGTGTTTTACCTATTTCTAAATAATTTGTACATTAAGTAAATATTTACAATTCAAAGTTATTTGGAGAAAATACAGGGTTTTAGTTAGATCATAATCTAGTGTGTATTGCGAATTTTATAATGGACAAAACATCGAACAAACAGTTTGTCTTATATTTTGCATCGCCAATGAAATTTCGTGTTCGGAGTCACTAAAATGTTACAGAAGGCTTACGGTGAATCGACTTTATCAAAAACACGTGCTCATGAGTGCGTGTCAAAGTATTCGGTTAAACTATAGTCGCCCGGTACCCGCGGGGAGGGGGGAGGGGGGCGGAGGGGGGGGGGAGGGGGAGGGATGAAGCCCCCCCTGCATCCCCCCCCCGCCGGAGGCCTTTAGTTTTTGAGTAATAATTTTTTTAGTACTTAACCTCACTTTCGGCTATATCAGTATTTTTTACCTATTTTTTGTTTCACACCTAATCTATTAAGGCGGTTCGCTTCTGGCACTTCGCCGGCCGCTGCCGCGGCACGCTCGCTTCGCTCGCTCGGCTCGTGCGTTGTTTGTCATGTTCTAACCTAACCTAACCTATTTTTTGTTTCACACCTAACTTATTAAGGCGGTTCGCTTCTGGCACTTCGCCGGCCGCTGCCGCGGCACGCTCGCTTCGCTCGCTCGGCTCGTGCGTTGTTTGTCATGTTCTAACCTAACCTAACCTATTTTTTGTTTCACACCTAACTTATTAAGGCGGTTCGCTTCTGGCACTTCGCCGGCCGCTGCCGCGGCACGCTCGCTTCGCTCGCTCGGCTCGTGCGTTGTTTGTCATGTTCTAACCTAACCTAACCTATTTTTTGTTTCACACCTAACTTATTAAGGCGGTTCGCTTCTGGCACTTCGCCGGCCGCTGCCGCGGCACGCTCGCTTCGCTCGCTCGGCTCGTGCGTTGTTTGTCATGTTCTAACCTAACCTAACCTATTTTTTGTTTCACACCTAATCTATCAAGGCGGTTCACTTAACATTGTATTATATAACAACAATAACATATCCAGTCCGTCTCAGAGTTATGTTGATAGATGAGAAAAACTTAATGTTAAAGGGCTAGGAGAGACACAATTAAACAAACATTTTAATACATTACTTGTTTATTTCATAAACATGTTTAATTGCTTTCATTAAATGTACAAAAGAGTCTCTTTTATATTTATACACGTCTCTTCGCCACAAATATTCAACAATTATATCACTAAAGTTTTCTGGGTTGTTATAATTTTGTTTTTTGAAAAACCTCTTCACTGCTCGCCACTGGGATTCTATTCTTTGGGTGTGGATTCCATCTTTACCCCATGTTCTAACCTAACCTAACCTATTTTTTGTTTCACACCTAACTTATTAAGGCGGTTCGCTTCTGGCACTTCGCCGGCCGCTGCCGCGGCACGCTCGCTTCGCTCGCTCGGCTCGTGCGTTGTTTGTCATGTTCTAACCTAACCTAACCTATTTTTTGTTTCACACCTAACTTATTAAGGCGGTTCGCTTCTGGCACTTCGCCGGCCGCTGCCGCGGCACGCTCGCTTCGCTCGCTCGGCTCGTGCGTTGTTTGTCATGTTCTAACCTAACCTAACCTATTTTTTGTTTCACACCTAACTTATTAAGGCGGTTCGCTTCTGGCACTTCGCCGGCCGCTGCCGCGGCACGCTCGCTTCGCTCGCTCGGCTCGTGCGTTGTTTGTCATGTTCTAACCTAACCTAACCTATTTTTTGTTTCACACCTAATCTATCAAGGCGGTTCACTTAACATTGTATTATATAACAACAATAACATATCCAGTCCGTCTCAGAGTTATGTTGATAGATGAGAAAAACTTAATGTTAAAGGGCTAGGAGAGACACAATTAAACAAACATTTTAATACATTACTTGTTTATTTCATAAACATGTTTAATTGCTTTCATTAAATGTACAAAAGAGTCTCTTTTATATTTATACACGTCTCTTCGCCACAAATATTCAACAATTATATCACTAAAGTTTTCTGGGTTGTTATAATTTTGTTTTTTGAAAAACCTCTTCACTGCTCGCCACTGGGATTCTATTCTTTGGGTGTGGATTCCATCTTTACCCACAAATGGGTTCTCTGGGTCTGAATGATTCACTTTTTTGTGTATGTATCCATATTCAGACAGACAATCGTATGCCCGCCAACAATCGGTGTGGATTGTTGTTCCAGGTAAAACATGCTTTTGAATTAAAGGTATGAGAGTATCAGCATCTCTTTTATTGTCCGGGCATACTTCCAATCTTAAGTCTTCAGACCCATCTTCTATTAATCCCAGCACCCAGTGGCCTTCAATGTGACGTCCTTTGTTATATTTCCTTTTTCCAAATTTACTTTCGTCTATTTGCACTATTTTCCCACAGCCTCCAATTTTACCGCTGTAAAGATTTTGTTTTTCCAAATAAAATATCACAACTACTTCTCTGCAGTAATTAAACCAATCGGCTATAGTATTTGGGCTTAAACATTGCTTCCTTTCTTTTTTATAAGGGTCTTCGTGAATTGTTTGGTCGTAGGTCCATCCTTGTGAGTATGCATATATAAGATAGTAAACATGCATTATGTCGATAGCAATATTTTCGAAAAATGTGCCAATTCTGCGAGAGATCTTGGCACCGCTGCCCGATTTAGATTTGCATGATCTTTTTGAGCACACAAATGTACCAAAACTTGTGCATCCGCATGAGTATGACACTTTCATGGATGTCCTGTGGGCTCGACACCGTTTCTCAGTTGGTATGAGACCTTGGTCTTCACTATATTTGATGCATTGGTCTTTAGTGCCCAATTTTCGCACAACGTCAGTTAAATTCCAATGATCAATCACTTCAGTGACGCAAAGTTTTCGTTTGGTTATAAGCTCGTTGTCGTCGTCGTCATTACTCGAAGAAGGTCCGGCGACAGGTTCAACGGGCAGATCAGGAGCCGAAGAAGGTCCGGCTACAGGCTCGACGGGCAGATCAGGAGCCGAAGAAGGTCCGGCAACAGGTTCGACGGGCAGATCAGGAGCCGAAACCGCGTCCGCTTCGGGTATTGTACTGTAATACTCCATTACAGCCAAGTGCAGTCCAGTTTTCAAGCCAAGTTCAAGTCGTAGAGCAATCCAAACAAATCCGGTAAGCAAGCCAAGTTTCAAGTCGTCGCGCAATCGAAGGAAGTCCAGGGAAAAAGCCAAAGTCGTAATAAAAATCGAAAAACAAGAGAGCACACATTCACGAAACTACGAGAGAAACGGAATGAATGGATGACAGTCCATCTGTCAGTAAGACAAAATGGCGCCTTTTTTTTTTCTTACGTTTAACGATAACGATACGTTTCGTTTAACTCAGTTTGACAACTTAATTTGACAACTTAATATTGTACCATTTTCTCAACATTGCGTTCCATTTCACTTTTTTTTATCAAATTTTAATTTAATCATAATTAATTTAAACTACGTTTCCGGCAAAAAAAAATTGCTGGAAGGGCTTCAGGTGGACCCCAATGATACCCCTAAACTCGCACCTTCATCAAAATCAGGTACCGGACGGCTATAGCCAACCCAAGTATTCAAAACCGGTCGAGATGTGGTGGAAGATTTGCCTCGCTCTGGTAGGCCATCAACGTCTTGAACTGAAGTTAATATCATAAACGTGAAATAAATAGTGGCTTATAATCCTCATTCAAGTTTGAGAGAGCCACTGAACTTTCTGTGTCTTTCAGCGTACCACTTCAAATGATTACTTGTTGGGCATCACAGCCACAAACACATGTCGCAACGCAAAGACGTGAACTTTCTCCAAAAACTCAATCACATAAGAGTCGCCAAGAACATGTTAGAGCGAGTCAATTCCGACCCAAAATTCATGCAACGCGTTTCTACTGGTGACGAGACGTGGGTTTACAAGTTTGACATTGAAACTGGTCAACAAGCTTCGGAGGGCGGCCTTCCAAATGAACCTAAAAACAACACGCCAAAGTCGACCAAAAGTCAGTCATGTTGACTGTTTACTGTCGTGGTATTGTGCACGCGGAATTCTTGCTTTTTTACTTCACACGCGACCTCATATTCTTGGACGCTTTTTTTGCACACAATCTATCCCAATCCACTGGCACCCACCAATACGGACGGAAGAGAGATTCTAGAAGAACACTGTTTTAAACTATCACAGTTGTTCTCTAAAGTTATATGATTATTAACGAGATATTTACCGGTAAATATCCCGTTAATAATCATATACTTTTGATTCTAGAAGAGTTCTCTACTACTTATAAAATACCTGTTTATTTTGCGTATTTTATATTAATTCAGAATCAACACAGTCTAAATAATTTTGGAGAGATTGTTTCTGATATTCAACATAACGAGGTCACAAGAATGTTGTAAGTTATCGTATCCGAGGCCATGGGGCAATTGACCTGCCGTGCCATCATCAAAACCATTACGTAATCCCATCCAACTATAAAGTTGTTTAACGGAAAGCAAAACTGGTTTGAGTTTTCTATTGAGTAGATACTGGTATTTCTGTACAATTTGTAATTTTATAACCTACAAATGAATGCATGATTGTAAACCCCACCTCAGACTAAATGCTAATGTTTTAGAAAATTAATACATACTGTCTGGCGTAAAAAAGGCGTACCATGTGCTGTGTTTTTTAATTGGTTGTGCATTTAGCTGTATATACCTACTATAATTCTGTTATAGATTATGTTTTATTTAGTTATAAGAAACAATGTTGCAATCGTTGGTGAACCAAATAAATAAACAAACAAAAAGGCGTACCATGTGAGTTTTTTTGGAATATCAAAGAGGTTATGTGCCTAGTGAATTTTGTATTCCTTTGTACCTAAATAGTTTCTAGGTTATTTTTATAGTTTAAGAATACAGTAGACTTTAAAGTTATTAAAATACAAGGTGGTTTTTACACTCAAAATTTTATATATATATAAGGTATTCATAAATCATTTAAGTATAAATATGGTTTAGATGATATTTTAATGCGAAATGCTTGTAGATACTGTATCTTACCTTCTCGATTCTGCGAATCGTTTGTCTCAAATAACAATAGGTACAATCATCCCCTTTTCGTCCCAGAGATGTAAATATACGTCAGTTTCATTCATAAATCGTTTGTTTTAATTATCACAGGTTAAAACGATCATTTTATAACTTTCTCACTTTCTCAGGGTCACATTCTCTCCGTTTACCGAGTGACCTGTGAAAAATCACTGCTGCCTTCTCGAAGATAAGGGTATATGCACAAAGTATAATCGAGTGCTTTATGATGAAGTGACCCAGACGGTTACCAATTCAATCGAGATACTTGATGTACCTGCGTAAGTTAATAATAAGTCCAACGCATATATATGTATAGGACTATACTTACGTAGTTTAACAAGGAAAGAGAAAAAAAAATAAGCTATAGATGCAGTCATCTAACCTATAGCTTATTTTCAAAACCTTCTATATTTCCTTGTCAAACTTCTTATAGTTAGATATGTTATATTATACACCTACGTTAGACTATTTAACTTACGCGGTAGGTACATCGAGTATCCCGACTGGATTGGTGACCTTCTGGGTCACTTCTTCATAAAGCACTCGCGCCAATGAGAGTTTATATATAACATCATTGACTTGCGCACACATCAGAGTCAGCGTATGTACTTTAACAATTATCCCATCAAAGGTCATTGGTCATCATGCGGCCAGACACAATAGAAATTTCATTGTTATAATATAACGACTCTTGAAGGGATATTTAAATATTTTATCTATTTAGGAAGCAAATGACTATAAATAAACACATAATCATAAATTCTTTAAACATACCTGTTCACCTACTAGTTAATTTTAGTTGATTTTATCACTATCTAAAGTATACGAGTATAGTTAATATAAATTTTCTTAATAAACGAAACTACAAAAAAAACACTACCGCTAAATAGTAATTATCTGTTAACTACATACATTACCTTTTTGGTAGAGACTGGGTACCCATATTTGAGCAGGTAATATAAAATCATGTTAACTAAAAAACGACCAAAATTACTTGGTAGAGACTAGAATAACAGGTTAGCCACGTTTCAAGACGATTTAAGAATCTGATAAGTCTGATTAAAATCCAAACATGAAATTAAAATCGACATAAAACTAGAGAATAAAGTAGAGTATTTACTTAATAGAAATATAGACATGGAGTCGATGGAATTCAATGATATGCTAGAAAATAAAGGTGATTTTATTTAACTGCATATTGAATCTCCATTGTATTTGACTTAACAAGTTAAAATATACGATCGTGTTATAGTAATACCAGTTAAAATAGGTAGCATGTAATGTAATTCACACGCACATTACATCTTATCACAAATGGTACACATTGTATTGTATCTACATACTTATGTACTAGTTATGTACAGAAATAAGTTATCCTATACTTTTATTTATATATTCTTTTTAATTTATTTTATTTCTGGAATCCATCTTCGCTTTTCATTAGGCGAGAGAGAGAGTCACTTTGATGAACCATTATAAAAAGAAAAGATTTTTTTTACCATATTAAACACCACATAGGTTTGTGTATAAAATATAAATATATTATAGTGTATATTATCGTGTTACCGTCAAAGTTTCCTTTAATATTACGCTACTACATTTTAACATTAAACCAAAATAAATAGTTCCATTTGACGTTACATGATCTATAAAGTTAAGTAATTACAATAATAAAAAGACAAACAACCTGTGCTTATAGAATCGGTTCACCCTGTCGAAAGTTACGAGGTACCTAACAAACATAAAAAAATACAGTCGAATTGAGTATTGAATACTCTTCCTTTTTGGAAGTCGGTAGAAAATAGCTGTTTGATTTTTTCACTTGATGACGAGTCATAGAGTTCAAACCACCCCGTTCAAGATTGTGCACTAAATTATCAAAGGCCTTATATATTGATGACGACTAACCTCGGTTTTCTATATCTAAAAACGGACCGTTTTGCTTACGACTCGTTACTTTTTGACACTTTTTGTATGAGACAACTGTCAACAAATTTGAAAAATTTAATACCGACTTCGATTCTATTCTTTTCAGTTATTGGAGTGTATCTCAAAAACTACTGGACCGAATTTAATGGACTACACGAGAAGCACCAGCTATCAAACGAAAAATGAATTTTGAGAATCGGTTCATCCAGTCGAAAGTTATGAGGTAACAAACATAAAAAAAACATACAGTCCAATTGAGTAATCCTCCTTTTTCTGAAAGTCGGTAGAAAAGTAACGAGTCGTAAGCAAAACGGTCCGTTTTTAGATAGAGAAAACCGGGGTAAAAGAAGGTTATACATAATTTGTGATACCATTTGTGATAGCATTTGCATTCCGTGAAAACCGGTCGTAAACATCAACAAGGTATTTAGATGCTCTATTTACTTTTTCTCATAGTGACAGTGAAAATCGGAGAGTTTACCTCGGGCGCTAAATTAAATCCGTCTCGGAAATAATTTTGGTGTTCTATTTCTGAAGTCTCCACGCTACCACCGTTACGTGCTACAGAGCATGACGCTACCTGGGTCAAAATGGCCACCGCGGTAAGTATTTCACACACGCGTCAAATAAGAATAAATATATGATTGGATTTTTATATTTTTATTTTTTATTCTATCAAAACGTCTAATTTACTGTGGAAATAACTCTATTCATGTTACCAGAGACAATATCTAATGAAGTATATAATATATACGATGGCTTTGACAGAATGAGACGAATTCCTCTTGTTGCTATGTTAGTTGTTACGAGTACTTACGTATATTTTATTTTATCTCGGTGCGAAAACGAATAAAATTACGTCACAGCCCTCATTATTAGCCCGACTGATAAAATTCTTGCACAACAGCAATTTGAAAAATTTAATACCTACTTCCATTGTATTCAGTTATTGGAGTGTAACTTTAAAATAGATATGTAATAAATGTGTATGTGAAAAAATTGGAAATTAAATGCTTAAAAACACGGGAAGCTTCCAGACAAGCCAGCTTTCAAACAAAAAAAGAATTTTGAAAATCGGTTCACCCAATCGAAAGTTATGAGGTAACAAACATACAAAATACAGTCTGATTGATTACCTCCTCCTTTTTGGAAGTCGGTAGAAAAACTGTGCGAGCGCACTGCATTGCGAAAAAGGGAAACGACAGTAAGTACTCGTATATATATATGTAACGTACATTTCGGATGACGTAACAAAATACTATATATATAAACCAATTAAATCTCCCGAAAACACGCACATTTATCTTCAGGTATTGATGTCGAATGTTTGTCAGCAGAACGCGTTCCGTTATCTTAATTTATGAATACTACCAATGTGTAGGCATATAATTTGGCACAACTAAGTACTTCAATTTAGTTATTTTCTTCTCACAACAAAAGATTAAAGATTGTTTTGGACTTTGGAGACTAGTCTGAATCATCCATTCTACTGAAATTACAAATTCAAATATATTATAGGATCGTTTTTTACATGCCTAATCCATGGTTTTTTGGTCATTTGGTTCCCGTTGGCAAACTCTATTTTTAACGGACTTCAAATAAGGAGGGTGGTTTATGTTGGTTGTTCTCGTACCTATATATTTTTTGTGTATGTTCACCGATTTCTTCCTTGATTTATTGTTACGACGTAATATTTTTATAATACTACTGTTTCTGTGACCATGAGCAATTATTTCGAATGCAAATATTATGACGTGACACCAGCACAGACAAAATGACCTAGGGGTTAAGTGTACTATCAACGTTCAACAACCTTTCCCGCTGCAACTGCAGTTCGATTCCTGTTGTCATACGACCTTTACCCAAAAAGTAATTCTTATTACCATAGACAAATAGGAACGGAACGTAACGTCACGTAAACGTTAAATTAAAATAGGTATTATCTGAGGGTATTATGATGAGTTAGCATCGCGCTAATGCATTCTATATACGATACGATACGATGAGTTGAAAGTCATTGTCGAAGCAGTTTCATCTCAAAGCAAAGCGGGGTTAGTAGCAGTCTTTAATGTTAGTTATAAAAAATATTTTATTTACTCATTTACATTAAATTGTAGACACAAAAAAATATTGGAAATTGGATAAAAAGCTTACCTTGACTGGTTGAATATGCGCACAAAATTAGGTCATTCTGAATAGGATTATCACTGGTTATGAAAAGAGGATCATATATTACAATAGACAATGTCCATCTACTGGTTGGAGACAACAGCCGTGCGATTCTCTAAGAGCAAAAATCGTTGCATCTTTGACAACATCTGTGAAACAAATGACGAGATGACAAGAGACGTTGGAAAAGCAACCTTATGTAAAAGGGCGATATCTCAAAGTATTTGACATCGGTGAGCTCGTTGACGAGCACAACGACAAAACATTAGAGAATCGCACGCCATTATGTATGTACCGTACCATGTCAAAAGGCAAATTGAGTCGCTTGTAAATGGTGGACCTGTGTCGTTCATTCAGTTTTTCAGTCATTTCTTGACACTTGGCAAAATAATTACAGCAGAGAATGAATGTGAAGAATTGCAAATGATGAACAAGCTCGCTGTCAAACAACTGAGTAGTAAATTGTATTTGTATTCTGACCTTACAACAAAGTTCGTCCACACAGGCACACATCTCACAACGAACCGTCTCGAAACAAAACTACAGGAAATCCGGAAATCTCTCACTCACCAATCCTGGTTCCCACTATTTCCCTTTTTTTCTGAATATGGATAACATTTTACACAGTAAGCAATTAAATAAAATGACGACGCGGTGAAATAAATCTTTATAGAGTTCATAGATTACCGACCTCAAGATTCATATAACAGATAAATTAATCCACTTCACTTAAAAATGGTAATAGTTAATCGACAATAATGGCACAGACTTCGGCCTAAAACAGTTGAGTTTTACCATATAAAACAGCGATTTCATGTATATTATTAAATCCAGCTTTATCACTTGTGTATTTTCTACCGGATCGGATTGAGTACGTCCTCCTTTTTGGAAGTCCAAAAAGGAGGACGTACTCAATCCGACTGTATTTTTTTATATTGGTTACCTCATAAGTTAGGATTAAGTGAACCGATTTTAAAAATTCTTTTTTTGTTTGAAAGCTGGTGCTTCCCGTGTGGTCCCATTTAAATTTCATCAAAAACATCAATACTTTTTGAGTTACACTCAATCCAATAACTGAATAGGTTGGAAGTCGGTGTAAATTTTTTTTCCAAATTATACTTGTGTTAATAGTATTAGTACTAACATGAAATAGTATATCGACATGAACAATTTGAATAAGTACACTTGTATCTACCTAACCTAGAATGATAACAAGGTGTGCATGACTTCACTGTAGATAATGGTTCTGGTATTTCGATGAGGTCTTTGAATTGTAAATCAACAGCCTGCCAAGTATCCCAAGTAATAATTTTGCACATAAAGAACGATAATTCTACACAAAAGAAAATTCTGCATAGTCACAAATCCAGTTGGATGTTTCATGTGAATCAACGTGTTCGGAAATTTCGAAACTAATATCTAATTATTTTTTTTGACATACCGGTCATTTTTACCGGTCATTTTTACCGGTTTTTATTACCGGCCTTCCCGATCCATGTTGGCTAGTTACTACATAATATCTTATCTTGCCCTTCACACCTTAACACAGTAACGTTTGCGCACTACTGCTTCACGACAGAATATCTGCAACAGCGTTGGTTTCAATGAAGGTGATCTCTTGCACATATATGACCACCTCGCCTCGTCCCGACTTACTGCTGTTTCTTGCCTCTTACGATTTTTATAAATAGCAACGGTGGAGGGAAATTTCCTTAACACCCATCACGGGGTATCATCAGCATCTTACTGCGACATCTGAGCTTCATAAGCACCATAGAGCAGTTCACACGTCGTGCTCTCTTGTAGGTATTCCTCAGGGTCTTTTTCTTGCTTTCATACGCCGCCGGGAATATTCAACGAGCGTCAAGTATCATCATTGATGTCCGTGACCTTTTTCACTCATCCAACTCCGTTGAGAAAGTTTATATCAATTCATTAATGTTATGAAAATCTGACCTATTCATATGTAAGTTTATATAACAGGATCTTATTATGACTTTAAATCGATTCTTTATCAATATTCTCGTACACCTGTGCATACATCCTCTCCTAAATGTTATCTGATAAAACAGAATTAGTCATGGAGGGTATGACCAAGGCGAGAAATATTTTTAGTGTGTCATGTGTTCCGTATAAAAATATATCTGATTAAATTTCAAAGTTAGAAAAATATTTATCCAATGGATATCGTTATAATGAAAGGGAGAATGTTATGTTTATAAAGCTTTATGCTTGGGTTAAAGTTTAAAAACTCAATTAAGCAGAAGGTAGGTTATAATTTTTGCCTCGAGGCAAAAATTATGTCTTGGTTAGATTCTCTCCAAATAGTCGTAGAGTTAAAATTCATAGGGCCCACTTTCAACGGTACACTTATGTACCGGGGCGATTCTCTCCTACTCCCCTCTCTCCTGGCGACGGCCCAAGCCGAGGTCCGTACCCTAGTGGTGCCCTTGAGCAAGTCGCCTACTCCTCTCCTTGCGGCGAAGCGTCTTCAACGCTCGCCTTAGGCGGTGCGCCCTCTGCGCCCGCATCTGGCTGAGTGCCATCTGCGCTCGCCAACCGTCCGGTGACGCTGTAAATGCCGGTAGAGGCAAACAGCATTAGTCCGTTCTAAAAAAGTTTTAGTTAATGTGTCCACCGCTTTACTAGAACGCAACCTAAACAAGACAGCGACAGTAACTCTGACTACTTGAATAAAAAATTAAAATATTATAATATTAATGTATTTTAATAATTTAGATAAATATGTATCTAAATTATTTAAAAATGTAAAAACGTAAGAAACCACTTACGAAATACATAAACTACTCTAGTAGAAGTCTCGCTTATTTTCTGTACTTATAGTCTGAAATTATAAAATTAAAGTACTTACTCGTATAATAGTTTTTTTTTCTAATATCATTATAAATTCGCCTTTACTTTGCTAATACCTAAGTACTTAGTATAATTTAGATTAAATTTGTACCTAAATGATAGTGCTCATCTTGTTATTATATATCGAGATACTGCGAGAGCTACAGTTTGCTTATAAAGATGAGATTCCATTGAATATTTGTAAAATGAAAGAACT
Source organism: Selenia dentaria (assembly GCA_917880725.1). Classification (NCBI taxonomy): domain Eukaryota; kingdom Metazoa; phylum Arthropoda; class Insecta; order Lepidoptera; family Geometridae; genus Selenia; species Selenia dentaria. The sequence continues at coordinate 25,330,469 of OU862886.1, forward strand.
ACCGATTGCTTGTTTGTTACGGAACATACCTGCCAACCTTACCTACTAACTTTTTCTTTTTATAGAACTTCCTTGATCCGGGATCCTCTCGTTAGAAACTGATATATTCATAAAATTTGAATACAAACAACAATTACTTTGAAAATCTAATACTGAATAGGATCACCATAATCATAAGTACGAAATATTGTGAATGAATGAGTGTGTTTGGTACTTCTTCACACGGAACTGATTTGGATGAAATTCGTAATTGATGTATATCACTAAATATTAAAAACGGCTACGAACACTTCGTTTTACCCCGATTAGTAGTTCCTTAGGGATCATGCAATAAATTCAACATGAATTCAAATGAAGTCACTTCTAAAAACAAGTTTTTCTGCCAAAAATTATGTAGTTTCATTTCTGTTGCCTTTATAAGCTTATCTCTAAAATGACTCAATGTTGTTATGACTGTTACACTTCATATATTTGTCTATACTCGTACTATGTGTACATTACCTTGAACGTAGCCAGTTGTAATTGATTTCAAATCTAGACGCGGAGGTACGCATACCATACAGATCCTTTTAAAAAACTTGTTTAGAATTTGTGTATAAGTGGCGACCAATCATCTTTCTTTTGTTTCTCCTAGATGTTCCTATTATTTAAACTAATTTATTTTGTTGTTATTAAAACGCTTATTTATGTAATAAAAAAACCGCTTTAACGTAATCGTACAAATCGTTGTCAATATCACGACCGTCAATATTGTGTCTTAATAAATCTGTTCTATACGATACAATTACTCAGGTTACATCGGTTTTGCGAACAACACTATCATTCATTAATTATTTTGTAATACTTCCATTAATTGCTTTAGCAATATCTTAACTTTAATGCATAAAATAATTAGCAAATGGATTTCGTTTGTCATAAGCATTCCTATTGATATCAGTATTATTCGATTATAAAATTACTTAATATATATTTTTTTCCTGTTTCAGTAAAGAGAGCAGCATGGCGCCAACGGAACGAAATATTGACGACACCAGCGGAGTGCATTCCCAATTAAAAAATAGACTATCGAAAGACTATTACAAAAGTGAAAACAGTGTGCCATGCTTTGAAAATAACAATACAGTGTTACAAAATAGTGTTACTCAAAATGACAGTGAAATAACTTTTGATATAAGCAAATATGAAGCCATGGAATTCAGTGCAAAGTTCAGATGGCCAGACTTGACAGTGCAGATATTGTTGCATTTAGTTTCCATATATGGACTGTACCTGATATTAAGTCTTCAAGTCAAATTCTTTACATTACTATTCGGTAAGTTATTTTATTTTTACATACAATCACAAACAGATACGCTGCATCCGAATGCAAATTTAGGTGTCCGTTATTTAATTATACATATCTCCAAATAATATTTTGCAAGCTCAGCAAGTACCTTGACATGGCCACTTATTTATTCTGAGACTTGACTCATACGTGATATGAGGTAAATATGAGAAATGTTGACTCGAGGATCATTATCTACAATAGTTGTTTCAGCAAACGGCCTTATTGCAAAGGGCCTTGACCAATACCTTTAGAGGCTGACGCTATAAGCGTTTTGTATCATGAGCCAGATACAAAAGATCTTAAGAAAGTAAACCGTGAACCGATGTTCATTTTGCATCATCGAGGTACTTAAAGTTCAATTGGGTGATGATCATTATTTGCTCAAAAGCTAAGATATTCTGAGGAGCTTTCACCAGCATATGATCAAGGCATTTATAAAATCACACTAGATTTCAGTAAAAAGACGAGCAACCCCATTGACCCCATGGTCAGTAATATTTAGATTATTTCAAAGTGTTCCTACACACAACAAAACAAGTTTGTGATCACTAGCCTAAGCTGATATTTTTTTTTAAATTGAACTTAATAAAAAAATTATTAATAAAAGTTTATATTCAATATACGGCTTAACTTTTCTGTAACGTCCGTCGAGTTGGTGGTTGATATGTTTTTTGCAGATAGTTTACATTCTTATAAGCACACACA